>CM076579.1:148075777-148697872 GCA_034641835.2 Pinus albicaulis | reverse complement strand
ACTGAGGAGGGCTTGGTACAACCGATGGTTGTAATCCTCCTTCTTTTAAAATCAATAGAACTATGTTCGTTTTTTCCATTCAATGCTTAATGTTATATTGTTGTTTCAATATTTGTTTAGTATGATATGAATGGCTCAGATGTGTATAATCTAGAAGTTTATTGTTGATTTAATTGATAGAATACTTGTTATGTTAAATTCTGGTGCTTTGGTGAGATTGCGGAACTAGGATTTGGAGCCAGCGAGGAAGGACTCTTACTTTGCTGCTCAGCGTTCTCCAAGAGATTCCAAGACCGTCAAAGAGGTAATTCTCTATTTGTATTCCTTCAAGTTACTTCAAGCTAATATGAACATGCTCATGCCATCTTTGTGAACAACATAGCTAATCTGACTGTCTGCCTTGGACACCGAAAAGCCCTGAGAGGGATATACGAAAACCAACCACCCAAGCAGTTTACCCTAAAGCACTCAACCTCTATATTCACAGTTTTACCCCCAACACAGATGGGAAAAGCTGGGACAATACCATGCGGTCTGTGAGAATGACCATAAAACGCAGTCAGAAGAGTGGTAGATGGAACAGCTTTGGGAGATCCATTTGTCTTCCAGCATGTTAGAGACATCACGCATGTGGAAGCACCCTCATCAACAACTGTCCGAAAGATGTTGCACTTCCAGTACGATGATTTAATATGAAAAGCCATATGATGGGGGAGTCTCTTCTTAAAATTAGACATATCAAAAGTAATCAGAAGAGAATTTTTTGGATCAATAGCCCCAATGGCAGTGAGCAAAGCACTGCGCTGAGCCGGACAAGACTGGAGTACCTCTAAAGCCGACATAGCACAAGGACTCTATGCCAGATCTTCCACAATAGAGTAGTTCTGGGCAGCCCTAGCATTTGGATTAATCGTCGATCGCTTAGAAGATGCTTTGGGCATCTGAGGCATAGACTCAACAGTAGGCTTTGTAATGTGAAGCGGCTCAGTAGCATTAGGAGTATCCTTAGCTTTCGAAGACTCTTCTCGTCCATAATCACGGGATCTCGTCGCGACATCCATGTGAGGACTCATCATGAATATGTTTGATGGTATTTCCCCTTCCTGGGTGCCCCCAGAGGAAGCCCCAGGATTTTGATTCGTGCCAACAACTAATTGTTTCCCTTGGGGAAAAGGATTTGTTAACACAGCCTAGGAACTAGAAGAACCCTGCTGAGCTAACAAGCGCTGCGCATCATGAATTTTAGGGCAAAGGTGCATGAGATGGTCTCCAGCACACAACTTGCATGGAAACTTCACTTTCTTTTTATCCTTTGGACCCTCACCAACATGCTCGTTGGTTTTATTCGCATTACCCTTCCCATTCTTTCCCTTTTTCTTATTATTTCGTCCCTTATTTTTCCCTTCGAATTGTTGATTTCCTTTGGGATCAGAAGCTTGGACAACATTTATGGACAAAGACTGGGAAGGCGATGACTCAGCAGGCACAACCTGACCAGAAGGAGCGGATTGCAAAGACAACTGCTGCAGTTGAGTAAGCAGGTTGGCTGCACCACTATTGATCGACCCGATAAGCCCATCACCATGCGGACCAGGCTTAGTTTTGGATAAATCTAATTTGGAGCGAGGAGAATTGGGAAAATATTTATGGAGGACCCCAGACTGAGAATATATCAATTCCAGCTGCTGGGCCCTAAAAATGGCCTGCTCCTCAGAAAATACCCCAGACAGGGATACATGTTTAGAAATGTCTGACTGCAGAGATTTCAGAAACCATTCCAAAATGAATTCTCCTGGAATATGAGCTTTAATAAGCCTCTTCCTTCTCCTCCATTCCTGAATGTGATCAAAAATGTGGGTTGCGTCGTCCTGCTTAAAAATAGCTAGGAGTTCAGTCTCGGCATCATATCAGACAGGCAACTGGAAATGGTTTAGAAATGTAACAGCCAGTTCTCCAAATGTAGCAAAATTGCCCCCAGTTAGCTCAATATACCATTTGGCAGCGTTTCCAGTTAGGGTGCATTGAAATAATCTCAACCTAATCGAATCATCGATCAGGGAGTTAGAAGAACACCATAAATGGAAAGTGGTGATGTGGTTAGCCGGATCCTCTCCATTCTTCCCTTCAAACTTTGGAATGTCTGAAGGTAGTTTGGTCGGGACCGGAGGCCACCCCGTACTGTACCGAATCGGATCATTCGTCAATTTCGACAGATCTGGCAAGTTTAACGTTGCCAGAAAAGGTAAACGAGGCGGAGCTTGAGGATTCCATCCTTGATAGGATGAATTCCCAACATTCTGAAAAGAATACCCTGGATTTGATTAGGCACCAGGTTGCCATAAAGAACTCGTAGCAAAAGGAGAAGAACCTCCTCCCCACGCCGAGTTACCAAAGACCGGACCAGTTCCCCCGCCTGAAGTATTAAATGAAGAGGAAAGCCCCTGATAGGGGTTCCAGGCATTAGATAGAGGGGAAAAAGTCTGATAAGCACTCGACGAAGGGAAAGAAGCATTCCCTTGGTGACAAGCGTAAAACTGATTCCCTGCCCCCGCTGTAGTAAATACAGGGTTCCAACCTGTAAAAGTAGTCGAACTTTGACCTCCATACCAAGGGTTGAAACTCTAGGTCTGAGAAGTAAACAGAAAGGACCCTAAAGAAGGATTCGAACTAGGAATGTGTCCAGTTCCGAAGGGGAACCCTTGAAAAGAAGCTGATCCACTAGCCATGGAAGTCATGGGTGTAGATCCAACTGCAGTAGCAGAAAAGGAAAAAGAAGGAATCCCACTAGTGGGCATTCCAAAACAGAAGGGACCAGATTGAGAAGCATGTGCTTGGGTGAAACCAGAGCTAAACACAGTAGCACTAGAGGCAATCGAAGATATAGCAATAGTGCCCCCTCCTTCAATAGAAGCAGGAGTCTGAATGCCTGCAGCACTCACAGCAGAAGCCGCGTTCCCAGTCGTGGCCATCGAAAGGTATGTATAATAAGGAGGATCTTCCGGTCTCTCTGACTCGGGTCCGATGTATTGAAAAATGAACGGATAATCAGGAGGAAGAGGAGATGGAAGTGAATCTGAGGGTTCAGACACTTCCTCTACCTGTATTTCTTCTTCCTGCGGAAATAATACTCGCGAGGTGAGCGGAACGCTCCTCTCGGAACCAACACCAGAATCAGCTATGAAACCTTCAGACCCTTGTGGAGGATCTCTCTCCACTGCGTCGGACGCCACAGGGTGGTAACCACCTGCTAAATCACTCCTACGCCTTCTTGAAGAAGGCTCTAGACTCTCGGGAGATAACCCCCGGATTCTCCTCGATCGACGAGGTGCTTGATCAGCCACTTTAACAGATTTTAATTAGAATCAAAAAGTATAAAGCTAGGCAATCTAGGAGCAAAGAGCACCCACTAAAAAATAATCCCTGAGATACAATCAAGCAAACAACCTTCAAGTATTTCTGCTCCGGGTGATTAGGACCGGACACCAAAATACAAGAAAGCGAAATATAGGACCTCCCGAAAGTAGTCTGGGATAATTACGGTCCAGGCCTACTAGCGAAGGTATCAGAAACAGTTACGTCGACCTCCTAACGACAGCCTTTGCCAGCTCAAGTACCCAAGCTTCGCAAGGGCACCCCCCAGAAGTACTGCTGAAAGTGATGCGACGTCTGCCTCAGGTACCACGGGTATTCCCCCCCGCAGTCACCTATGTGGAACCTAGGAGTGGAAACTATGGGCACCAATCCATGTCAGAAGCCGGGCGGAACGGTCTTGAGGTCAGATTCAGCTAATCAAAGAGGGGGTATCTCTCTTCTCAGCCTTCACTTCCCCTCGCGCTTGACTCTCTGGAGGAGAGCTTTCCCGGTCCACCTAACAGAGTTGGATTTCGCTCAATTAATCAACTTCTTTGTTTTGTTTTAGCGACCTTGGAGAGTTAAATCTCCACTCACCTAATCCAAGGCCCTACTACCTAGCTAGTTGGTGTATGACACTTAGAAAACTTGCTAGTTGATTTTAAATTATATCGCTTATTTTAATCGGTTGTTATGTTAAGTCAAAGGGATACGGAGATGAAACTTATGGTGTTTTGACGTAGAAAATAAATTAATAAAAACCAAACTACATGCAAATGCAGTTATTGTCTTTCGATGAAAAGAAACTTCTACATAGGTTCTACGAGATTTAAAATTGTATTTTTCTTTTCAGATAACAAACTCACACTCACAAAAACTATGAAAATGACTAAATGCTTAAGTGCACCTAATGCAAATCACTAAAAGCTTGCAAATTCTAAGATACAAAATCTTTTAAAGCAGAGTGAAATTTCCCAAAGATCCTTCAGTTTTATCTCTTTTTGGTTGTCCAGAAAGCTAGTTCCCAAAATCAAGAACTCTTAATATAAAGACACCAAAATACGCTTAAAAACAAGAGGAATAAATCAATGACAATTTCTTTCCAAAATCAAGTCAAAATCCAAAGGCAAGAAATCCCAACAAAGCTTCAAAAGACACAATGAAACAAAAACAAAAATGAAAAAACAAAAGAAAACAACAAAGAAAAATGTTTTTTGAGCTTTTGAGTTTTATAAAAGAAGAGTTCGAAAAGACCAAGCAAAACTATCAAATCCCAAGCCAAACAACACTGAATTTCAAGCACAAACTTCAAAAATGCTCCAAATCTTATAGGGCTAACTACTAGCAAGATCAATATGAGCAAAAGAAGACAAGAAAACTCAGTCACTCAGCCTAGAAGAATAGTACAACCTTGCAGCAAACAAAAACTTCAAAGGACCAATAAAGACCCTTCAAAAATTGCAACAAGACCTAGTCGACTGAACTCAAGAAAACCAACCAAGAAATGGGAAAAAATTGAAGTGCAAAGCAAGACACAAAGGTAGGAAAGAGTAAACGAGCAGGAGCTCTCTATTCTGATGAAGCAGAAAAGCCAAGAATCCCCAGAAAGAGATCTTGGTACTCGAACCAGAAATGCCAGCACAAGAAACAATACTTTGCAAAATAAGCTAGTTTTCAATCAAACAAGAGAGAGAAGAGACCAAAGACCAATTTCTACACAATCCAGAGGACACAAAGACACTGCAGGAGCAGGTCTCCACAGACAGAAAGGGCTAAAAAGCCAAGAAATCCAAAATTTCAAAATCTACCCAGGTATACGCTACTTGACAGTTTGACAACAAGCGTGCATACGCGACTGTGCTAAAGGAAACCCGCGTATACGCGACTCCCTTTAACAAAAAATGCGTGTATACGCAACTGTGTGCAGACAAGCCCGCATATATAAAGGTAAATAATGAAAAGCAAAAAAGATCAAACTTGGATAAGAAACTAGGACTTCAATCTGACTGAGAAAGAGTAAACTGGACTGGAAATAAAAGTTAAAACTGTTGGAAACCTATCAAACAACTGAAACCACCCAACAGGGGAATCACAAGAATGCGTCCCCCAGCGGAGTCGCCAGTTCTGTTTCGGGGAAAATCACACTAGAGGTTTGTTGGGTCAAAACCTCTACAGAGCAGGGCATGCCATTCAGAAGGACTCACACACAACCATACTTGAATGCAAAAAACTAGATAACAACGATAGCAGAACTCACCCGTAGTCCTACGTTCGATGTAGATCCCGCGGGGTTCAAACCCCCAGCAACCTTCCTTCCTCCTTCAACCTGCAAAACAAGAAAGAATGTGCATGGAAACCTAGTTGTACAGCATATATTTCTCCTAAACGTTAGTGTAATCAATGTGAACTATGATATAAACGATAATAATTGCTTAATAATCAATCTTTCCACATATACAAATAGATACTAACACAGAAGTTCAGGAACAAGACGGTTCTTCATTATTATGAATAGAATGTACAGAAATAAAGAGTGGAGAGATCACCTGAATCCTTCCACGATCTTCGAGCAGACTGTCGTCCGGATTCGTCCCGCCCTTGCCTCGCTAAGAAACTTTCAAGACTTGTGCACTCGAGATGGCATATAATGGATGAAAATCTCCAGGAAACAAGGGTTTCGTGTATAAATCTGGGAAAGTGCAAGAGGCACAGGGAATCAAACTTGAACTGGGATTCCAACAGAGTATAATGTCTATAAAATTTCTCTCTCCCTTAGGCCATACACATGAGGGGCTTTTATACTCCCTCAAAGTAGTTTCAGTCAGTTGGAAACAGTTGGCCACGTACTGAGGTGGTTAAACTATTGGAGTAACCATCAACCCAGTCCAAAAATAGGGAATTTATATATTTTTTAATGGTTTTAATGGCATACGCGGAAAAGTACATGTGGACTCGCGTATACACGCGGAAAAGTCTGGGTATACCCGTGTATGGGAATTTTAACACTGTTTTTTAGTGAATTTGTTCAAGTCTGTAGGAATGGGTGCCCAAAGACATAAAGACAATCATGAATCACCTGAGGGTGAAAAATGATGCTATAACACGGTCTCACTACTTCAGTGGAATCTTCAGTTAGGGCAGGAGTAGGTTTATCGATTTTTGAAGCTTTAGGATTTGGAAGCTTGCTGGATGTAGGCTTCTGAGGTTTGGGACCTCCAGTCCTAGGAGTGACCTGCTTTTTTGTCATTTTGAATAAAACTGAGCAAGATTAGACTGTTTTCTTAGTTTCTTTTAGGAAATAGAAGGCTAATTGAGCTGTTTTAGGAAGAATTCAGAATCTGGACGAGGGTTTTAGGATGAAAATGCAGACTTACAATGTGAAGAAGACTGGAAAGGGATTTTAATAGATTTTTTTGTAATTCACATGGATTTTAACTGTAGAAATAGCTTTTGGATGGTCAAGAATTCTTTAAAACTGAATTAGGTAGAGGTGGCAAATTTTGAGAAAAAATTGATAGGGTTCCCCCTGTTTCTTCAAGGTTCGTTACAGAGACCTAACACATACAAACTATACAAACCCTTTGTTTGTTTTGAAGGCAGTCTTCCACTCATCCCCTTCTCTAATCCTTATCTAATGACAACGACTCTTCAAATATATCTATCTTAGTAAAATATTTTGATCCACTCAAGAAATCCATTAAATCATCCATTCGTGGTAAAGGAAAACGATACCTGGTGATGATTTTATTTATGGCCCTGGAATCTGTGCACATGCACCATTCACCTCCTTTATTTGGACTGAGTATTGTTGGTACAACACATGGACTAAGGCTCTCTCTTATCAACCCCTTATCCATCAACTCCTACACTTGTCTTCCAACTTCTGCATTTTCTTGAGGAATTAACCTGTACGCTGCTTTATTTGGCAAACTTGCTCCATGTATTAGATCAATATGATGACTAATACTCTTGATTGGTGGTAATTCATTTGGAAACTCATCCATAATAATATCAACAAAATCATTCAACATATTTTGAATTTCTTCAGATAAACCCTTTAAATTTTTGGAAGTTAGAATTACCTTGGGTCTTCCTATAACAGCAAAATGCATCTCCTCATCCTTCTCGACTTCTTGCAACAGTTTTTTCCCACTCATCAACATAACATTGTTTCCAGGTGTTTCTTTTACATCTGCATCCTTCAATGGCAGCAGTGTGTGTTTGTTTCCATCCTTCTCTAGAGTATAAGTGTTTCTTCTGCCATCATGTATAGCTTTCCGATCAAACTGCCAAGGCCTTCCCAACAATATGTGACATACATCCATCGGCATTACATCACATAATATAACATCCTTTTAAGTACCAATATGGATCTCTACCTTACATTGTTATGTCACAATAATATGATGTCCTTTTTGTTGCCATGATACCTTATAAGGAGTAGGGTGTATTGTTTTTACCAATCCCAACTTGTCCACCATCTTTATAGAAACAAGGTTATCAGTGCTTCCACTATCAATTACCACTTTGCAGCATTTATCTTTGGACTTGCATATAGTCCTGAATATATTCTTCCTTTGAGTTGGCTCTTCTGCTTATTTTTCTACTTTAAGCAATACCGTTTTCAATAGCAAAGATTCTCATGCTTCGGGTGGTTCCTCTTTACCTGCAATATGAGGAATTTCTTCCTTTGTTTCAGCAACACTCACATTTCTCTGGGTTGTTGACTTATTATGAGGACAGTCCCATGACCCATGTCCCCACTCACCACATGTAAAGCACCAAATATCTCTTCCTCGGCCTCTACCTCTGGGTACAAACCTTCCTCGACCAGAGTTTGCTCTGTGTGGTGATATGTGAAGAAATCTAAACTAATATAGGGTAGTTTAACTTTTATCTTATCAATATAGAACTTACACAGCCTTCAAAATCCATAACAAGGCTGAATGATTAATAAATATGATCGTTAGATCCTGGGACCTATGGGTTATGGCCCACGTATATATATATATATATATATATATATATATATCGGAAGAAATAAAACAAAAACAGTGATTTCCATAATCTTTGACCAACAAACGATGACCCATTTTGTTGCTTAAACCCCGGAACTCAAAAAGATTCAAATTCAACTTATAATCATATCGCGTCCATTAAAGGTTTAAACCCCGAGCATCTTTATCTGCGAGAACCGTCGATCAAAGATCCGAAGTTTTTCGTACCTTTTAAATTACATAATCGTTACATGAAATAAGTTGAGGGCTCCATCGTTATTTCCAGCACACTTTATACCTATGATCCACTCCTGCCCATTCATCTGACCGATATCGCATCACAATCTACATGTTGTTTAATGTTTTAAAACTATGTGAAATGAGTGTTTTTGTGATGCCATGCATCACTCGCTGGGGTGTATCGTGTTCATTTCAGCTTTTACCACTTACCACTCTAAGTTTGCATGAAAACCTTTCATGGTTTTCAAAAAAAACCTACACTGTTCATCCACGTCACCTCTTTTCTCTGTTTGTGCCCAAATAGTTCTTCGCACCATGGTTCCAATTAACTGAAAATTGAAACACTTAAAAAAAACTCCATCAAGCTATAGGTTGGGCCCGGCCAACATCATCTTGCTTAAATATCTAACTACTGACTAGTATTCCATTTGATTCAGGAATATATGCCACAAAATATGTTGGATGAGCTATAGAAAGTTGCAAACCAAATATTCCAGGAAGGTAGATCTTATTCACAATTCCTTTATGCGCCATGGATTACTGATTGATGGACAACGCTTCAAAACAGGTTTAGTTCTGTCACACTCTGCAACAACAACTCACGCTATGACATTATATTTTACTGGATCGCCATCGATCCTTGTAGTGATTGATGGTGATCAACACACTCGTAATTCAATTTAACTCACATACATAAATTAACCTCACAAATAGAAACTATAAATAACTAATATGCATACAAAGAAATCAACATAACAATGTTTCTATTATATACAAAATTCACTTACAAGCTAAGGCATCTCAGCCTTAGTCAGAATTTCTCATTCCACTACATTGTATTCGCTCACGCACACACTTCACACATCACAGAATTTTTTTTTATAGAATTTACAAGAGCGTGGATCATCTAAGATCCATGATTTTTCTCCCTCAATTTCTCAAACAAACCCCTAATCTATCATTATGCGTACATGGCAGATAATTACATTTAATTAGTTCCAACAATTTAGCTCATTTTTAACTAATTTTGCTCCAATTTACAATGACTGTCCACATTTTCCTTTCCACAGCTTCGGATTCCAATTTTAATGTAATTTTGCTTGGATGCCCCTGAATCAGACTCCCGAAGTAAAAAAAAATTTATGACCTCTCGGTCATATGTCTTCTACACCTGTCAGCAATTCTACCCACATCCTCTATGGAATTTCCCTTTGTGATCTTCTGTAACAACATTATTGAACAATTCTACCCACATCCTCTGTGGAATTGTCCTTTGTGAGCTGCAACAAAACCTCTACAATAGCAAGTCCTCCCTGCTACTAGATACCTCACCAAGCTTCTCTCCTCTCAGCTTAGTCTTTCGGCATCTCTTTGGTTCGCTCCTGTGGATCCATTTGAGCACTCCTGCTCTAGGCTGTTACAATATTCTCACCTTCCTCTGCTACTACCTTCACAAAATATAAAAACCACAAGCTTTACAAATCTTCAACAAAATTGTACCTCTTCTTTCTTTGTATGCAAACTCCTTCTCGCAGGAAATCCTTTCCCTACTCTGATACCACTTGATGAAAAGATAAACTACTATAGGGTAGTTTAACTGTCATTTTATCAATATGAACCTGAAACCTTTCTCCAATGCATAGCAAAGCTGCATGATTCATAAATCCGATCCTTCGATCCTAGGACCTATGGGTTATGACCCACGTATATATATATATATATATATATATCAGAAGAAATAAAACAAAAAAAATAGTGATTTCCATAGTCTGGAATTACAGAAATCGGTCCCACTTTGACGCGCTTAAACCCGTAACCCAAAAGTCATTCGACTTTAGTTTATAACATATCTCGCATCCATTAAATATTTTAAAGCTGAGAAACTTTATTCGTGATAAATGTCGATCTAAGATCAGACGGTTGTCACTCCACATAAATCACAACTTATTAATCAAAATAAGTTGAGGGCTCCACCGTTATTGCCAGCACACTTTAACCTATGATCCACTCCTGTCCATTCATCCGAAAAATATCGCATCCGAATATGCACGACCCTTAATGCCTTAAATCTACATGAAAAAAGTGGTTTTGTGACGCCACACATCACTTTGAGGTGTATCGTGTTCATTTTAGTTTTTTTCCACTTACCACTCTAAGGTTTATGGCATTGAAAACCCTTCATGGTTTCCAAAATCACACCTACCACTTTGTTCATCCACGTCACCTCTACGCGTGCCCAAATAGTTCTGCTATGTCATGGTTCCAATTAACTGAACATTGGAACACTTAAAAAAAACTCCGTCGAGCTATAGGTTGGGCATGGCCAACATAATCTCGCTTAAATATCTAACTACTGACTAGTATTCCCTTCGATTCAGGAATATATGCCACAAAATATGTTGGATGAGTTGTAGCAAGTTGCAAACCGGCTATTCCAGGAAGGTAGATCTTATTCACAATTCCTTTATGCACCATGGATCACTGATTGATGGACTACGCTTCAAAACAGGTTTAGTTCTGTCACACTCTGCAACAACAACTCACGCTATGACATTATATTTTACTGGATCACCATCGATCCTTGTAGTGATCGATGGTGATCAACACACTCGTAATTCAATTTAACTCACATACATAAATTAACCTCACAAATCGAAACTATAAGTAACTAATACGCATACAAAGAAATCCACATAACAATATTTCTATTATATACAAAATTCACTTACAAGCTAAGGCATTTCAGCCTTAGTAAAAATTTCTCATTCCACTACATTGTACTCGCTCACGCACACACTTCACACATCACAAATTTTTTTTTTATAGAATTTACAAGAGCGTGAATCATCTAAGATCAACGATTTTACTCCTTCAATTTCTCAAACAAACCCCTAATCTCTCGTTATACATAAATGAAAGATAATTACAATTAATTAAACCTCATCAGTTCCATCAATGCAGTTCTGTTTCTAACCAATTTTGCCTAGTTTACATTGACTGTCCACGTTTTCCTTTCCATAGCTTCAGATTCCAATTTTAATGAAAGTTTGCTCAGATGCTCCTGCATCAGGCTCCTAAGGTACAAAAATTTTATGACCTCCTGGTCATATGTCTTCTACAGCTGTCAAAAATTCTACCCACATCCTCTATAGAATTTCCCTTTGTGATCTTCCTGTAACAACATTCTCGAACAATTCTACCCACATCCTCTGTGGAATTGTCCTTTTTGAGCTGCAAAAAAACCTCTGCAATAGCAAGTCCTCCCTGCTACCAAATACCTCACCATGCTTCTCTCCTCTTAGCTTAGTCTTTCGGCATCTCTCTAGTTCGCTCCTGTGGAACCATTTGAGCACTCATGCTCTAGGCTACTGCAATCTTCTCACCTTCTTCTGCTACTACCTTAACAAAATATAAAAACCACAAGCTTTACAAATCTTTAACATAACTGTACCTCTTCTTCCTCGCATGCAAACACCTTCTCATAGGAAATCCTTTCCCTACTCTGATACCACTTGATGGAGAGCTTAACTACTATAAGGTCGTTTAACTCTCATCTAGTAAAAATGAACCTGCAACCTTCAAAATTTGTATCAAAGCTGCATGATTCATAAATTCGATACTTCGATCCTAGGACCTGTGGGTTATGGACCCATGTATATATATATATATATATATATATATATATATATATATATATATATATATATATATATATATATCGGAAGCAATAAAAAAAAAACAATGAATTCGATAGTCTTTGACCAACAAATGATGGCTCACTTTGTAGCTTAAATCTGGAACTCAAAAATATTCAAATTCAAATTATAATCATATCACGTCCATTAAAGGTTTAAACCCCTGGCCATTTTATTTGTGATAACCATCGATCTAAGATCAAATGGTTGTCGCTCCACACAAATCACAACTTTTTAATCGGAATAAACTGAGGGCTCCACCATTATTGTCAGCACACTTTAACCTATGATCCACACCTGCCCGTTCATTCGATGGATATCGCATCCGAATATGCACAACCCTTAATGTTTTAAATCTACGCAAAAAAAGTGGTTTTGTGATGCCACACGTCACTCGCTGGGGTGTATTGCATTCATTTTAGTTTTTACCACTTACCATTCTAAGGCTGCATGAAAACCCTTCGTGGTTTCCAAAACCACCTACACTGTTCATCCATGTCACCCCTACACCATACCAGAACAGTTATGTTGTGCCATGGTTCCAATATTAACTGAACATTGGAACACTTAACAAAAAAAAATCAGCCGAGCTATAGATTGGCCTGGCCAACATCATCTTACTTAAATATCTAACTGCTGGCTAGTATTCCCTTTGATTCAAGAATATATGTCGCAAAATATGTTGAATGAGCTGTAGGAAGTTGCAAACCAGCTATTCCAGGAAGGAATATATTATTCACAATTCCTTTATGCACCATGGATTTCTGATTGATGTACTATGCTTCAAAACAGGTCTAGTTTTTTCACACTCTGCAACAATAACTCATGCTATGACATTATATTTTACTGGATCACCATCGATCCTTGCAGTGATCGATGGTGATCAACATATTCGTAATTCAATTTAACTCACATACCTAAAATTAACCTCACAAAACGAAACTATAAGTAACTAATATTCATACAAATAAATCCACATAAAAATATTTCTATTATATACAAAATTCACTTACAAGCTACGGCATTTCAGCCTTAGTCAAAATTTCTCATGCCACTACATTTTATTCTCTCATGCACACACACTCCTCCTCACACAATAAAGATTATTTATATAGAATTTACAAGAGCGTGGATAATCCAAGATCCACGATTTTTCTCCCTCAACTTCTCAAACAAACCCCTAATCTCTCGTTATGCATACATGCCAGATAATTACATTTAATTAGTTCTAGCAAGTTAGCTCTGTTTTAACCAATTTTTCTCCAGTTTACATTGACTGTCCACATTTTCCTTTTCACAGCTTTGGATTCCAATTTTAATGAAAGTTTGCTCAGATGCCTCTGCATCAATATGCTACTCGATTCTCCTGCTTCATTCTGGGAATGTTGAAATCTGGGTTTGAATGTTCCTCTTCCTCTTGCTGAACTCTTTCCTTGATCCCTCTGACTTTTCTTTCTCTGTATCTTCTCTTTTGCTTTTAAGGCTACCTGGTAAGCATCCTCAATTGTCTTCAGATTTAATAGACTGATCTCATCCTGGATATCATACCTCAAACCATTTATATACCTGTCTACTTTCTCAACATCATCCTCTACATGTACAACTCTAATATTCGGTTTATCAAACTCCTCTGTATATTCTTCACTTTCATTCCTTTTTGTTTCAAATAATGTAATTTCTTAAACAGATTTAATTGGTAATCCTTGGACAGGAACTTACTTTTTAATTTTCTTACCATTTTGTTCCATCACTTGATTTTTGGCTTTCCTTTTCTATGTCCGGATACTTGTAGCTCCTCCCACCAGATAGCTGCATGACCGTTTAGTATGGTAGTTGCAAACTTCACTTTTATTTTGTCTTGAAGTTCTTCAAATTCAAAGTACTTGTCTAATGAACTGATCTAGTCCATTAACTCTTCCATATTGAGATTTCCCTCATACAAAGGTACATCCACCTTTGGTATTCCAGTTGCCTTAATCAACATTTTTAGCATTTTAGCTGTGTCATCTTATGCTTCTTCTTCTTCCTCAGAATTTTCCTCTGCTGCACTGACATCTCCTTCCTCAGGTGCTCTCCTCTGAGCAACCTCTACTGTCTTCATTCGTTTATGAAGATGTCGAATTTCATTCAGAAAAAATGCATTAGCTTCCAGTTTTCCATGACCTATGTTAGCTCCTCTCCTGGGTGGCATATTTGCTCCAATTTTCAAGAATAGACTCAAGTCTGCTCTGATACCAAATGATGCAGAATAGCTATAGAAATATCAGAGTATGCATGGAAAATCTAGAGTTTACACTCTACCCAAACTTTTACTCTCAGCATACTTTTTTTAAACTTTGAATCACGTTAAACATACATACATATGGCACGATCAATAATAAAACTTAAAAAACACATATAACCCATAAAAATTCATATGTGTGGAATTCCTTAATGGAGGGTCCCATGATGAGCTTGACCAATCACTAATGATCACAAATCGTACAATTTTCAATTAACTTTAACCCTTAAACTTTAATCCTCTTAAAGTGCGAAATTATGCTGAGCCAACACGTGTCCTCCCCTTTTCACATCGCAAACAAATTTGTTTACTTTGCGATGCCTTAATGCTTATCTACTAACCTTAACGAATTGCGAAGTTTCTCCCTGGCACTATGGTATCTACCATTGGTTCAGTCCTAGATGCAACGATCCACAATGTCCCTCCAACTCTTCACTTCACCGCAGATCAAAAAATTTAACACGTGACTCTTTATGTTAAACCTGATTTTGTGTGATGTGTGCTAGATTTACACTGTGCTGAGATCTATCCCATTGATCGGGTTCATATATACAACTCGTTGAGCTTGCAATTCAATTGTATTTTTTCTTTATACCTTAATTTATATGCGATTCAAAAGATTTTAAACAAATAGTTTGAAAAGAGATCCTGATTAATAAAAAACACTTGAAAATTAATAATAAAGGAATTTACAGAGCTAAGCCCTTGATCAATTGGTTATTACAATTGTTTATGCTCTCTCTGCTCTCGCCTCTCACACACCTATTTCACACTGTCGCACCTTTTCCTCACACTCTTCTCTTTTCTCACACTTATCTCATACATATATATCTATCTAAAGCAGTCCTTCTCACCTAAAGTAGATTTCATTTGAACCACTCCAACAAAAAAATGCTACCCTATTTCTAAGATCTTAGCCTACTTGGCTCAATCTCTTCGTAGGGAGGAACCAATTTATATTTTATTTACTAATTAAATTAAAAAACCCAAACAAACTAACTTCTCTCATTTAAAACTAAGTAAAATATTAATGGTCAATGTTTATCCACCTCATGTTAGTCACAACATGTGAACATGTAATCACATTTTTGGCTAAGTCCAAATGCTCTTGCATCAGAACCCTCATATTAAAAACGTTATAGAGAAAATGCAACAATGAACTCTTTGAAGAAGTGAAACCCTATAATCTAAAGCTCTGATACCAAATTTTATGAAACCAAATCCAAAATAGAAGAAAAGAGCGATCAACACCTTATAATTCTGCCACTTGGGGGAAAACTCCTTTACATTACATAAATGAAAAATTATTGGATGATACAAATGAAAAAACATCCTTTCTATATATAGGAGTCCATGGGGTCACAATATAATCCTAGCTGAACTAACGATAATAATGTAAGGTCACAATAATAACAATATGGGGGTTACAGGGGTACAAAAATAACAATAAGGGGCTACACTAACAGCAACAAGGGACTACACTAGTAATATAGGGACCTACTACTAAAGGCCAAAGTGTCCAAAGTTACACACAATAATTCAGGAAAAGAGCAATAATCTTGGGTGTTGATTTGACGTCACAAGATACTCTTCTCAAATATATAGGTGGATTGCATAGTTATTTGAGACATGCAATACCTATGTTTAATCCCACCAATCTAGATGAAGTATGTTTTTAGGCTACTCATTTAGAATCAAGAGGTAAGAATGTTCCTCAAGAGTCCAACAAGAAACCATTTAATATAGAGACAAAGGAATGGAGAAAGGTAAAGGTAAAGGAAATAAGAGTGATGCATTCAAGAAAAAGGGAGATAAACTTACTTGCAAACATTTTTCAGAAGATGGCCATGATGAATACCATTGTTGGAAATTACATCAATAATTGAGACCAAAAAATTTTAATAAAAAGGGGAAACAAAATATTGTTGCTACAACTCAACAAGATTGAAGATCTGATTCACATGATGAAACTAAAATAACAACCATGGGAATGAAAACTATAGTTTCTAACACAAGTACTAGTTCTTATAGAAATTTGTTGAATCTCAAAATAATAAAGGAATACATGAGCTTTTTCATATCAAGTCCATTACAAAACATACAAAGGTTGATACACTATTTGATTGTGGATCTTAAGTCAATCCTATTTATGAAGCAATTGTCAAGAAAATTAATTTAGATACTACAACTCATGAAAATCGTTACCCTTTCGGTTGGGTATGTGATGATGCTAAATTGCAAGTGAGAAGAAAATGTAAACTCAATTTTTCCATCACTGCTAATTTTATAGATGAGGTTGAGCTTGATGTTGTACCACTTGACATTTGTGGGATTGGCTTAGGGAGTCCATATTTATATGACTAAAAATCCATATTCTATCACCATTAGAACAAGTTTCATATTTTAAAATATGGAATGGAGTATATTGTTAGAGCACGTCGCAAGAAGATGAACTTATCACTTGTTAGTGCAGGACAAATGAAAAGGCTTGTGAATGCTAGTAAGAGTTTTTTTTTGTTAATAATAAAAGGAAAAGATACTGTTGAATCTCGATATTTCTTACGATGTGATTCTAAACTCAAGCATGAATTGGTTGAAGTCAAGATGTTTCAGGAATCTAAAGGGTTACCTATAAAAGAGGAATCCAACATGATATACAATTGCAACAATATGCACCACTTCCGAATATTGGCATGTGCAGAATGTCAATCTTGGGGAAAGTAGAAATCAAGAAGCAAATCCAAGAGTTTCTTGACAAAGGGGTCATCAGACCTAGTACATCTTGAAATGGGTCTCCTATTGTTTTGGTTCCAAAGAAAGATGGTACACGTCGTGTGTCTATGGATTTTCTATATTTGAACAATATTACGGTAAATAATCATTGCATTGATTATTTTATAGATCAGTTAAAGGATGTTTTTTTTTACTAAGTTAGACTTGAGAAGCAATTATCATCAAATAAGGTTTGCTGAAGATGATATTTGGAAAATTTATTTTAAGACAAAACAAGGATTGTTTGAATGGTTAGTTATGTCATTTAGGCTTTGTAATGCACCTGCTACATTCATGAGAGTTATGAATGATGTATTGTGTTATCACTAAGCTAGAAAAAGTTGGGTTGTGTCAAACATAAACCCAACACAACTATTTCAAACCAATTTTAACTAGAAGTTATCCCATCCAGTGTGAGAGCGCTCTCTCAAATTACTTATAAATTGTTTGTATAAAACCCAAAATATTAAATGGTTGACTCTGGATTTTTCATGTGACTATGCAGGTGAAAGAATGTGATGAAAACCACCATTGGGCATGGAGTCAATTAAGGAAATTTAATTTCAAACAAATCTATGTTTATGGAAGTTGAGGTAAATTTGGCTTAAACATAAACTCTACAGTAAAAAAAATCAAATGAAGGAAGCTGGAGCATCCAACATGAATTCCAAGTAATCAAATTTCCATGAAAATGATAACAATATACAAAATATGGAGATAAAAAAATATAAGCCAAAAAGAATCTCAGGTTAAAAGAAATTCAGTTGCAAATGTATATTAACTGAAGAAGAAAATATTACAAGGGTGATTCTCTCATAAAATCCATCAACCCCTTCAAAGTGAAAAATTTCCACATATATAGAGTGAGGCCTCCATTACAATCATCTACCACCTGGGCTAGACTCAATGCTTTAGCTAAGAGACTTAACTCTAGTTGAATTACAAAATGTGGAGCCTTTATAGGGATATTTTTGTTTTAACAGAATTTGAATACAAAAAGGAGTATATTATCATATTACCTCAACAAATTATGCTAATAACCCTCATCAAATACAACTAACTGTTGATCTGATGGAGTGTTGGAATGATGAGTTGGTTGCCACGTGGAGGTTGACTTGTTGACTTGCTGAGTTTCTCCCTGAAAAATAGAAGTACATAGGTTGATGATGTGGACAACTTTGAATTGTTTTTTATCCACTACCTTACTGTTTTATTTCCCAAAAACTGATGAAAAACTTCATTACGCAGGAAAAAACGGAGTATAGGCAGTTTTGTAGCAAACTTTGGTAAACAATGCCAAAAAACACTTTTATGCAAGGCATCTGATCTTTCCGATAGTTTTGGTGTCTTCATGAGTGTTTATAAGCTAAAAATATGACTTTATCACTCCCATTTCCGACGTTTGAACTTTCATTTTCCTCCATGAAAAGCTACAACAAATCCATAGCAAATATTCACCTTCAATATGGCGAGTTCCTACGAAACTGTCAACTTTCTGAGATTTTGTGTTTTCAATATTTCTTCCACCTCCAAGTTATTTATAATAGCCTATAAAAGTATGTATACTACTAAACATATTAATTAGACATAGCATGAGAAAACATTTATGATGTTACCATATTCATGGAGTGCCATCCATTTCAACAATAATATTGAGACCCTTCTTCAAAATCTCAGCTTCGGTCATTTCAATTTGTGTTTCTAAAGCTCCGACTTGCCCCTGCAACCTTCTCCTATATGCTTGTAATAATTTTTTCCTCTTGCATAGTTGTTTCATCATTCTATGCAAAGACAATGTTCTCTTTAACATTTTTCCAGATTCATCTACAACCTTATTATAGAAATATATTTTCTTTTATATCAAATTGATTCCTAAAAAAGTAATTTTGATTCTATCACCTCATTTCCAGCATCTCTTAATTGTTCTTACAGAACCTCCAGTTCAATTTTCTCTTGTGCAGACTCCTTTCCTTTCCTCTTCTTCACTGGCTCGGTTTTTGCTGGAGGCACCTCAGGCATCTCTTCTTCTTCTAAGGGCAGCTCAAGCATCTTTTCTTTTGGTTGTTGTGAACTTGTGACAGGTTTCCTAGGTTTGAAAATAAAACCTAAATCTTCTTGAGTGAAATCCAAGTTCTTAGCTCTCTTACTCTTCTTTTTGGTTTTTTCTTATGTGATCTCTACAGGCTCCACAATTGGGGTTTCTTCAATCTCAATATGACTTTCTACAATATTAATAACTTCTAGGATATCCGATAACTTACCCTTACCTTTTCTTTGGCTTCTTTTCATCCTCCTCTTGGTTATTGTATAAGTTTTTACTGCTGCCACACGTTCTGCTTCAGGTTCAGCTATAGGTTCAACCTATTTTTTCTTCTTCTCCCTAGGGGTTATGGATTTAGACTTTGGAGCTTTCATAGGGGTGGCCATATCTAACTCATAGCCACTTAGAAATAGAAAGGTGAGCCAATCTATGTTCAGCCTATTCAATTCTTCAAAATCTATCAATTTAATAAGACCATAATGGAAAATAGAGGTGTTACTGGCATGAGGCTTGGCTTGGACCTTATAAGCTATCTTTCCAAAACTTATAAATAGATAAAATTTAAGGAATTTCTAAGGGTTGTTTACCTGTGAAATTCATAAGAAATTTGAAAAGGTATTAATAGACCATGTTGAATCTTCCTTCACAAGTGAAGTACTTATGGATGACCATTAGAATTTTAGAATAATATTCTTTGAGGAAATTTCTAGGAATTCCACTGGTCAAATCAATTCCTCTATGCTCTTCCTTAAGAAGCTCATCACAATCTACAACTGCAATTTCTGCACTTTAAATCACATTTCTCCAGACCTAGGGATTTCTGTAGCTTGTGAAATGGTGTTAGGGGATACTATAAAGTTTCTCATGCCTACTTTATATTATGTCCCTGTGAATTTAATAACAAAATATTTTAAATTTTCCCATGGTAACCTTGTAGCTTCTGATGAAATTGAAGACACCCCATGCTATAAATTCTTGAGTGAATGTAGGGTCTTATTCTAGTAGTTTCATAACCATTGGTTTGTATCTCACCACTAACCCTCCTTTATATTACTTCCTTTGAGATGTCGTGGATTTAACACGCACTAAGCTGATTCTTGACAGCTAAAAATATCCTAAAGATAGTAAGGCTAGCTCTTGACACCAACATACCTACCGTACAGATAGCTAGAACAACTCACACGACAACAAGAACGAGCTATGGACAACAAGAAAAACTCGAATAAGAAGGAAACTGATCTTATGATGGAAAAATAATTCAAAATGGAAAGAAAACGAAAATGGGAATGAAGTTATAAGGTGTACGCATTTTGGGAATTAGGGATAAGATATAACTGACATGTAATCATGACCCACGTGACTATTACCACAATCGTTTAAAAAAAAAAATGCACGGTTATAATAAAATTACCACATCAACGGACTTCTGTAGTGGGACAAGTGTATGAAGAGACATATTCGATTTGGAAGTGTCAATAACTTCTGTAGAAAACCCTCAAATTTTCTAATTGGAGTTGTTGTAAAATTATGATAAAATATAAAATTGTCAATCATGACCAAATGAGCATAAGACACATGAATTTATTTCTTTTTACTTTTACGATGACACCCTACTAAAATTCATAATGACCCTACAAACTAATTTTATGAGAGAAATTAAATTTGTACATGTGATTATTTTGAAGAAAAACTCAAAACCATAACTAACTTAACCAAAGTGACTCAAATACAAACCTAAGTGTTATCTTTGATAACAGTGGCTCCAATGGGGATGTTGCGCCCCTGTGGTGTAGCGAATAACTAGAAGATCAACCACCTTATTGAAAATTGAAAACTAAAAATTTGATGATGTCATCTCCAAGTCCTTATGGCCTTCACCTCAGGCTCAAAATTGTTGAAAAGATCATCCACACCTGCAAATGAGAAATGAAAAATGGAATATATACAATGGTGTTTCTTCTAGCTGACTGAATTATGAAGAATAATGCTTGAGAAACATGCCATTGATAGGCCCTCCTTTACACAACTGACCATCCATCCCTTGTAGTATAAAAGTGTTATTTCCATGATAGGATGAGATCTTATATGGCCCTTTCCAAATTTTTTCAAACTTTCCATGTTTCCCTTTGTCTTCTATCTTAGCCTCCCACTTCAAAACTACATCCAAAATATTTAATTTTTCTTCTTTTGTCTTTTTGTCAAATCTCCTTTTAACTATGTTTTTAGATTGCTAATAATTGGTGTATACTTATTCTCTATTTTCCTACAAATTAATCAACCGATTGATCCTCCTTTGAACTGAATTTGGTTCTTCCTCCAATCCTTTCAATAATATCATCACTGGACTCCAAGAGAACTAGGAAAAAATAACTTCAACCCCATAAACCAGCTCATAAGGAAAGTTCCCTATGGATATTTTGGTACAAATTCTGTCATCCCATAAAGGAAATTTCAATTTCAAGTGACATGACCTTTTGTTTTCCTGCAAAATTCTCTTGATAATTCTAAGTATGATTTTTTTTGATGACTCAGCCAAGCCATTACCTTGAGGGTAATATCTTGTAGACTGACCAAGGGTGATATTATACTGATTTCAAAAAATTACCAGCTTCTTTGACTTGAAGGCCTGAGCATTATCAGTGATGATATTCATTGGACAACCAAACCTTGATAGGATGTTATTTTCTAGAAAATGTATGATTACATAATATGTGGCTTGTCTTATAGGAATTGCTTTAATCCACTTTGTAAGATAATCAGTGGCATTTAGGATCCATTGTTGTTGGTTTGAATATGCAGGATGTATCTCACCAATAAAATACAACCCCCATTCATGGAAAGGAGCTTCTACAAATATGGATTTCAAAGGTAATGGGAGAAACTTCCTCTTTCCATCTAAAATTTGACATTCATGACAATCAACAGTCTTATTATACACAAATTTGAATATTGAAGGCCAATAAAAGCCTTCTTTAAGTATCTTATTCATTATTTCTTTCCAATAATGATGACCCCCACAGTCACCTTTATGAAAATATTCAATCACTTTCTCAAATTCAACCTCTAGTAGGTAGTTAGGAACTATTCCACTCGTGTCTTTCCAATACAATTTTTTTTTCAAGATTCAGTACCTCGCAAATTTCACCTTAACAAATATATATTTTCATTTTTTTAATTTATGAGGAGCTATATGATGTTGGAAAACAAATATGACATCTTTATACTAGTCTGACATAGTGAAATTTTCTTCAACATGGATCAACTCTTCCTCTGCAATCACATCTGAAATTTCTGCTATAAAAGTAATGTCTAGACAGTCAAAATTTGATTGAGTCATAAGCTTCTCTAATCCTCTTCCTTTCACCAATGTTGTAGGTCTAATATCCAAATCATATTCCATCAAAGTGGCAATCCACTTCTCTTACCATCTTGATCAACTTGGGTTAATATATCCTTTACTACAACATTAGGTACACAAGCAAAAATGTGTGAATGGATGACATAAACTCTGAAATATTTAAGTGCCTTAACCAAAGCATAAGCTTACTTATCCATAATATTTTACTTCAATTTATAATTTCCAAGTTTCCTACTGAAAAAAGAAATAGGGTTTTCAATACCTTGTTGTTTTCTTTACAACAATACTCCTACAATTGTATGTTCTGAAGCAAAATTAAAAACCAAAAATTCTTTTGAAAAATCAGGTTTTATGAGTACTGGAGCTTGTGTAAAATCCTTCTTGATTTCTTCAAAATAATATTTTTTCTCTACTTTCCACTTAATTTCACAGTCCTTCCTAAGCATCTTGGTCATATGCTTCACAATTTCTGCAAAGTTAGGGATAAATCTTCTAAAAAAATTCACCTTGCCTAAAAAACACTCAATCTATTTTATGTTTATGGGAAAATATATATTTTGAATAGTAGAAAATCTATTTGAATCAATATTAATACCCTCCTTTGATATTACATGATCCAATAACTTTTCGGTTTTTAGAGAAAACTCACTTTTGGTGGGGTTTAGAGAAATACCAAATTTCTGCATTTTTGAAGAATATTTTCCAAGTGCTTGGGATGCTCTTCTTCCTTCTTTGAGAACGCAGTGATCTCATCCAAATATACAACCATAGATTTATCCTTTTCTTCTACAAATGCAATGTCCATTTCCCTTTGAAAGGTCTCTCCTACATTCATGAGCCCAAAGGGCATATTTGCATACATAAATGTTCCCCAAGGCGTGGTAAAATTTGTCTTCTCTTGGTCATCTAGATGCACCAATATCTTATTATATCCTAAGAAACCATCCAAATTTGACATCCTTTGTGATCCTACAATTTTTTGCAGTATGTGATTGATCAGGAGATCATGTATTTTGCTCAAAATTGAAAGTGCTCGAAACTATATCGAACCTGAGCGACTGGGTAGATCTTGTCATTGCAGTTCCAACACCGCAAACGATTTGAAAAATTGTTGTCATATGAGATATATATCGTGTTCTGATAATTTTCCTAAAAAACTAAAATTTTGTGACAGGAGTGTCTGGGATGTCCAATCAACATGCAAGTACAGTCAATAAAAATAAAATATTATGGGAATATTATGTTTTCTCAATCCAACCAGGTTTGCCAAGTGTTAGTTTCTGGATCATTGATGTGGCTTGGTACAAATTTATATGGGCCATTGGATGGGTGACACGTGGTCAGCCCGGATGCTACCACGTGTCCCCTATACAATTGTATAAAATTATGTTTGGGTCAGGGGGGTTCGACCCCATGACCTTCGGTGCGCCTGCATGGGTTTCGACCAACTGTGCTACCAAGAGTTTCTTACCATTATAGTTCTCTACATGTATAATAAGTGTAATGGTTTGTGGGGGGGGGGGGGGGGACCGCCACTGGCCCCAACCGTTGTGGTCACATGTGATACCATGACATCAAACATTTAAACCGATGGCTAATTAAACCATAACCTCTGACGGTCTATACAATCTCGTGACATATCATAGTTTGCGGTATGTTAATGCGACAATTCCAAATCACAACTTATGGCGGATACCCTAAGCATTTTCACATGTGCGGGTTACGTGGTATTTACTATTATGGTTAACTGGAACTCCAACATCTCCGGGTTCCACTCCTAAAATGTTTATTGTGGAGGTTTAAACCATGACGACGGGGTTTAAGGGGGTCGACATGTGGCCACCCCTGCCCCTAATCATTGGCACATAATATCAATGGTTTATGTGGCAGATGTTTAGTGTGCTAGAAGAATTAGGTGGAAATTTCTATTTTGACTGCAGTTAAACTGCAGTTCTCCACAATTAGTGGAGGTTTTGTAGCTGTGATTGGGAAAATGGCTGAGGAGGTCAATTTTTTACCAATTTGGGTGGAACAAGAGTCTATATAAATTAATTAGAGCATTCTGGAGCCACTGGTGCAGAGAAAAAAACCATTAGAGGCTTGTAAACACATGTATTTGCAATTTTGAGCATAATGACAAAGAGGGACATGCCATTGGTAGTTGGACTAGAAGATGTATCCCAAGAGGGGTGAACTGGTTCATCATGCCTGATATGTAAAAATTATGTGTGATGTTTTTTCTTTGTTATACACTAATGTTCAATGTTATTTAGGCTTATTTTCATGCTTAAAACTCACAAATTCATCTATGTTTCATGGTTAAATTACTCATTCCTTAAGAAAACAAATGGAGACAAATTGTACATGTTTTTATTACTGAAATTAAACTTAGCACAACAAAATAATATAGTCCTTTTAGATCAGGTTGGTATTAGAGCTAGAGTTTAATCTTTGGTGTTGTTGTGTGAAAATATTTTTTTAACTATTTGCAAGTGTTCACATGCTTACTAGGCTCAAGCTTAAGAGAGGAGAATACAAATTGGTGGAAGAAATGGGTTCTCAAAGTGAGCCACAACAAAGGAGGGAAATATTTCAACATTCTCCAGCACCTAGTTCATATCCAAAAGAAGAAGAAGTAGCATTAAGCATGCTTCCATAGGAAGAAGAAATCCATGAAGAGCTGGATCCCAAAGAAGAAGAAATAGTGTTTAGGGAATCATTCCTTGACATGACTGAGATGGTGAGAGTCCTTTATCAAGAAAGGAATGAGAGACTAGAAGGATAAGGATCCAAAATTCATAAGGAAGGTCAGGGATCATCAGGAGGTCAAAATGATAGAGATGAATCAAGGAAGGGAAATGGAGGAAATGGAGGTAGTGGAAATTCACCATCCTCACCCTCATCATCATCATCCTCTTCTTCATCTTCAGTACATCAGCCACACAAGTCAAATAACACTGGTAAAAGTATTTTTCTAAAACTTGATGTTAAGTTTGAATTGCCAATGTTTGGTGGTGAAGTCAATGCATAAAAGCTTGATAATTGGATTAGGAAATTGGAGGTCTATTTGAGAATTTAGAACCTTCATGATGATGATACGAAAATTTAACTAGCTTCATTGAGAATGGAATGTGTAGCACTTGTTTTGTGGGAAGCCAAGATAAAGGAGGAGTTCAATAATCATGGTAATATTATTCTATCATGGACTGATTTCATTACTGCAATAAAACAACAGTTATATCCATTTTCTCATATGTAGAAATCCATAATGAACTGGAAAAAGTTTAGACAATTGAAAGGACAGAATGTGCAATAATACACCCAAGAATTTAGGAGAACAACTCTCTTATTAGGGGTATATTTGTAGAGCCAAGATACTTTTCTCAAGTACATAGGAGGCTTACATAGCTACCTAAGACATACTATTTTCATGTTTAGCCCTACAAGTCTAAATGAACTTTGTGTTCAGGCCACACATCTAGAAGCTAGAGGGAAAAACATTACTGATGAGGGTAGGAAGAAACCTTTTAAGGGAAAAAACAAAGAGAAGACCTCAAAAGGTAAAGGAAAAAAGAATGCATCTGTCAAGAAAGAGGGAGAAAAAATGGCCTGTAAATATTGTTTAAGATAAGGCCATGAAGAGAAAAATCGTTGGAAATTACATCCTGAAAAGAGGCCCAAACATCATAACAACAAAGGGAAATACAAAACTGCAGCTACAACTCAACATGATTTAGGAGAGGATTCAGGGGATGAATCTAAAATTACAGCCATGGGATTGAACAACATGAAGGGGAAATAAATTGAAACAAAACCCAGTCCTAGTACATCAAACTGTCACATACAAGCTCCAAATGAACAAGAGAGAATTGAACTGTTTCATGTGAGGGTCATATCCAAACATACCAATATTGACACACTGTTTGACAGTGTGTCATAAGAAAACTTAATCTATGAAGACTTGGTGAAGAAACTTAAACTTGAGACCATTCCACATACAAAACCATATCCACTTGGGTGGATTTGTAAGGATGAAACTTTACAGGTTTCAAAGAAATGCATATTGTGGTTTGCAATAACTGCACATTTTGTTGACACAATTGAATTAGATGTGGTTCTGCTTGATATTATAGGTATTGTGTTGGGTAGTCATTACTTGTATGACAAAAAAGAGATCTTCCATCGCCATGAGAACAAATACCATTTATTCAAATATGGCAAGGAGTACATTGTTAGAGCACATCGCAAGAAGACAAATATTGCAATGGTAAATGCTGGACAGGTAAAGTTGATGTTAATCATGAATCATTTGAGGATTGTGATCCTAATTTGAAATCAGATTTATATGATGTAGTTGATGCACATCATGATATGTTTTAGGAGCCAACATGATTTCCTCCAAAAAGGGAGATTCAACATGAGATTCAGTTGCAACAATATTGTCCTCTTCCAAAAATCAGCATGTATCACATGTCGATAATGGAGAATGATGAAATAAAGAGGAAAATCAAGGACATGTTGGACAAGGGACTCATAAGTCCAAGCACTTTTCCATGTGGTTCACCCATAGTCTTGATTCCGAAGAAAGATGGGACTTGGTGCATGTGTGTAGACTTCAGAGCTTTGAACAAGATAATGGTAAAGAATTGATACCCACTCCCAATGATAGATGATTTTCTAGATCAGATAAAAGAAGAAAAGTTTTTCACTAAGTTAGATTTCACAAAGTGGATATCATCAAGTAAGAATTGCAGAAAGTGATATATGGAAGACTGCATTTAAAAGAAAACAAGGACTCTTTGAGTGGCTGGTTATGTTGTTTGGTTTGTGTAATGCACTGGAAACTTTTATGCATGTTATGGATAATGTTTTGTGTCCATTTCTTGATGAATTTGTGATTTTTCATTTAGATGATATACTCATTTTTAGAAAAAAAAGAGAAAAACATGTCTTGCATGTCAAAAGGGTGCTTGATGTTTTGAAGAGAAATTATTTCTTAAGATGTCAAAGTGCGAGTTCAAAAAGACTTCTCTGGTTTATTTGGGACACATTGTAGGAGGAGGTGAGTTGAGAATTGATCCTTCTAAAGTGGAAGCCATTGTGAATTGGCCCACTCCAAATACAGTAACTGAGGTAAGAAGTTTCTTAGGCACAACTCAGTATTGGAGAAAGTTTATTGATAACTTTTCTGCCGTAAAAGCTCCTATGCATGCAGTGACAAGTGTCAAGAAAGGCTTTCAAAGGGGAGAAAAAAAACAACAAGATTTTGAAGCTTTAAAAGAAAATTTCAGTTCAACTCTAGTCCTTGCATTACCAAATTTGAGATAGTCATTCAAGATACAAATCGATGCTAGTGATTATGCCACGGGTGCAGTACTTTTGCAGCATGGTAATCCTACCACTTTTCATTCTGAAACATTCAATGGTGCTGTAACTAATTATCATACATATGAAAAAGAGCTGTATGCATTGGTACAAAGCATCAAGAAGTGGAAACACTACTTGATGCGTAAAGAGACGATTATACATACCGATCACCAGCCATTATATTACTTGTAGTTGCAAAAAATATTGTAGCAATCAAGACATTTTAGGTGGATGGGATTTCTTCAATAATTTCATTTCGTTATAAGGTACAAGAAAGGTATTTTTAACAAAGTTTTTGATATGCTTTCAAGGCCAATTATAAGTGCTTCTACTTTACTTAAAAATGATTCTAATGTACATGAGAGTTACATAGAACAATATGCACATGATGCTGATTTTAACGATGTGTATGCATTAGGGGAATTTTGAGGTCTAAAATGGGCCTCCTAAGAAAAAATTACAACAAAAATAAACTTTATAAGAACCAATAGGATTCAATATGACGATGTCAACCATGGGGGATGATTCACCCATTTTTAAGTAAAAGGGTAAACATATTAAAAAATAATAAAATAATAAAACTACTTTTTCAACTCATATTTTCAACTTATCTCCCAAAGTTTTTACTCAAATTTTGAGCGGGAGTATTTGTTGGATGTAAAATTTAATTCCTCATCCAAGCAGTACCCATGTTGCATACTTTTTATGGACCTTGCTACATGAAAAATGGGAAATACATAAAAAATCGTGATTAAAATCACATTTTTCATGTATTTCTAATTTTTGGTGTAGCAGGACCCATCGAAAGTATGCAACATGGGTACTCCTTGAATGAGAAATTAAATTTTGCATCCAATGAGTACTCCTGCTCAAAATTTGAGTAAACACTTTGGGAGACAAGTTGAAAATATGTGTTGAAAAAGTAGTTTTTTCTTTTTTTTCCATCTAAAATTTGATGATGTAATCAGATCTTATTTTATTATTTCCACTATTATTTTATAATTTCCTTTGGAGGACCATTTTAGACCTCAAAATTCCCCTAATTCTAGTTTGAGTGAAGGGAATCCAGTTGAGGAAAATGATTATCACATGCATAACAATTTCTTGTTTCATTTGGGTAAGCTGTGTATACCAAAAAGAGAGAGGCTAAGTGTTATGAGAGAGGCTCATTCATCTCTTATTGTTGGAAAATTTGGGCTAAGAAAAACAGTGGCATGGAAATCAAAATCTTGGGTTGTACACACCACTACTGGTACCATAAAGGCCATGGGAGAGTGTCTCCATGGAGTTTGTTGGATGTCTACCTATATCAAGAAAAAAACATGATTATCTTTATGTAGTTGTGGATAGATCCAGTAAAATGTGTATAATTATGCCATGTAAGAAAATAATTACTGCTGAAGCTTATTTTCAACATGTATGTGTTAATTATGGATTACCAACCTCTATTGTTAGTGACAGGGATTCCAGGTTCGTTGGGAATTTTTGGTCCAATCTTTGGAAGATGATGGACACCAAGTTGAAAAAGAGTATTTCTTTTCATCTGCAAACTAATGGCCAAATTGAGATGGTGAACAGAACCGTTGTACATCTATTGAGAGGATATTGAAGCAAATGTCCCAAGTTGTGGGATGAACAACTGCATTACTTTCAACACGCTTACAATCAGGCAAAGAACTCTTCTACAAATACTTCACCTTTTGAAGCCTACTTTGGGTATTTTCCGAAATTTCCATTAGACTTCATATTTGGGAAGGATGTTGCAATTGATGGGCATAGTGATATTGACAAGGCTCGAAATTTCATTGAGAAAATTCAGATTATTCATCAATAAGTTAAAGAATAGCTGGAGAAAAGTCAAAGCAAATACAAGGAGAGGCATGAAAATCATAGAGTTGATCACAAGTTTCAAGATGGAGATGAGGTATGGCTGCACATAAGCAAAGAAAGGATGCAAGGAGAAGGTAAAAATCTCAAGCCCATTTGTTGCGGTCCATTTAAGATCATCAAGCAAGTTGGTAATAATGCATTTAAACTTGAATTTCCTTCATATATGCAAATGTATTCAATTTTCAATGTTGAAAATGTACGTTTGTATGAGCTTCCTTTGGTTGATGATCAAGGGAGTGATGTTCAGATGTCGTCTATAGAAGATTTATTGCCAGAATTTCTGGATGAGATCAAGGAGGATACCATCCTTGATAGGAGGACATGCACATGTAAGAGGGGAAGTGTCAACTACCTTGGAGATGGGATCAAAGGAAGTAAACCAAGTAAGGCAAGGTGGATGGAAGTTGGAAAGGTGAGGGAGTTGTACCCTCATCTTCTGAATAGGTAATCAAAGTATTTTGGGGTCCAAAAGCTTCCCAATGGGGAGGTGTGATCAGGAGATCATGTATTTTTCTCAAAATTGAAAGTGCTTGAAACTGTACCGAACCTAAGTGACTGGGTAGATCTCGTAGTTTCGATTACGATGCCACAAATGGTTCGAAAAACCGATGTCATATGAGGGAGATATCGCATTCTGATCGTTTTCCTAAAAAACTAAAATTTTGTGACAGGAGTGACTGGGATGCCTAGTCATCATGAAGGTATAGTCAGCAAAAATAGAATATTTCAGGAATATTATGTTTTCTCAATCCAACTAGGTTTCACCAAGTGTCAGTTTCTAGATCGTTGATGTGGTCTGGTACAAATTTCTATGGGCCATTGGATGGGTGACATATGGCCAGCCCGGAGGCTACCACGTGTCCCCTGTATGGTTGTATAAAATTATGTTTGGGTCTGGGGGGTCACATGTTATACTGTGACATCAAACATTTAAATTGGTGGCTAATTAAACCGTAACCTTTGGCAGTCTATACAACCTCTTCACATGGCATAGTTTGCGATATGTTAATGCAACGATTCCAAACCACAAATTCTGGTGGATACCCTAAGAACTGTCACATGCACAGGTTATGTGGTATTTACTGCAACGGTTAAATGGAACTCTGAAATCTCTAGGTTCCACTCTTAAAATGTTTGTTGCGGAGGTTTAAACCATGACTGCGGGGTTTAAGGGGGTCGGAATGTGGCCACCCCTGCCCCTAACCATTAGCACTTAACACCAACCATTTATGTGGAAGATGTTTCACACGCCAGAAAAATTAGGGGGAAGTTGCTATTTTGATTGCAGTTAAACTGCAGTTCTCCACAATTAGTGAAGGTTTTGCGACTGTGATTGGGAAAATGGTCGGGGAGGTCAATTTTCGACCAATTTGGGTGAAACAAGAGTCTATCTATACTAATTTGAGAATTTTGGAGCCACTAGTGCCGAGAAAAAAACCTTTAAAGGCTTGTAAACACATGTGTTGTAGGTCAATTTGGGAACCCATCCCAATGACCTAGTTAAACTATACATCATCCTCAGAACCGATGAATAGGGTATATCATTTCAGTTGCTACATGACCTAAGACAAAGAACAAGAAAAAATCATCCATGACTTCCATTGCAAGGTTTCCAATATTTGAAGTACATGTTATATCACATATGAGCTCACCAACTCAGTCTCTCAAGGTACTAACTTCTTTGCATATGCAGCTACCTCCATTCTAGGGTGCTTTGCAAAACACTTTCCGACGCTCAAGGGTGTGTTGGTCAATTGGGAGTGAAATTATCATTGTTTCGGAATCTCCACATGGCTAGTGCCTTCTAGAAGAGTGCATGTGTCAAAATTTGAATCCATGTGTCCATTCAAGACCTCTGAGTTGGGAAAAATGTCTTGCCTATTATTAGAAAGTCATTGATTGTGAAACTACCTTCAGCTCATTTGTAAATTGAGCACAGATCCTAGTGCTTGAAAAAGAAGAAATTTGGTAGAGAAATGATGTTGGAATCTAAATTGAGGGTTTTATTTGAGTGATATGTTGTTGGAGAGATTTTCATTCTGATGAGGCTGGGATGATGCTGGATCTGGTGACATAAAATCAATCGCTGGTTGTAACCTCCTTTTTTATCCATTAATAAATATTGTTTCTTACTTTCCCACATATGTATATGTATAAGCTTCTTTATTTCATATTATGGATTCTTATTTGATGTATATGTTTCATTTTTCATTGATTTAACTGATTACAGTGAATAGCCATCTTTATATTGCAATCTCTTTGATGTTTAGTGTTTATACTTGCAGGAAATATTCTGGTGATCAAGCTTAGATTGGAAGCTACAACAAGAGCGACAGAAGGAGAATAGGAAGCACTTGGACTCCAAGTAAGTTTCCCAAACTTTCTGTATGTCCATTTACTATTGGGAAAAGTATTTGCAAAGTCTTTGATCTGTTGTTCTAAATGCATAGCACCACATTTTGGGAATGTGTTTTATTCGTAATCCATAATTCCACATAAAAAATTGGCGACTTCACTGGGGAGTTTACCTTCATCCTTGGTGTTTTTTCCTCTACTTATCTGACCAGTAGCATCTACTCTCAATTATTAGGCTTTTGAAACTAAGAATTGAATTAGAAGTGTGTTAGTAGCCTCAGTTTTTTGTTCTCTGCTGCACCAAATGCACTGTTGGTCAAGACATAGTGCTTTGCATAACATTGTCTCCCACTAAGGGGTGCTTTCCAACGCACTATCTCCCCTTAGAGACTATGTTACCCCCTACGCCAACAAAATTCCATTTGAATTTGTCATTGCTATCACTTTCAACCTTTGTTTTGCTATGTTTTCAACTGTCTGATGCCTCATAGGGACTAGTGAGTTTACCTGAATCTTCCTCCTTTGAAAAGTAAGTTTGTTTAATGTATCTTTAATTGTTTTTATTTATCATTGAAAAATAAAATTCAAATTATTTTTATTTCTGCATTAGATCCATTTATTTTCATAAAGCAAATTGTCATTAAATTTTACGTTTCCTGTAGGAAATATTGTAGTTCCATTATTCATTTTTCCTAAAAGAGAAATTGGAGTTAAATTCATTGTTTCTCAAAGAAGAAAGCATTTGTTTTTGTTGATTTTATGCATATAGTTTCCTTTTTGCATTCACATTAAGGGTACTGAAAAGAAAAACCTACATTTGCATATAGTGGATTGTGTGTTTTACATAGGAACAAATTAGGAAAGCTGCATATTAGTTTGTTCTTTTTGTTGTTTTCTCTCAAAACTGATTGCTCTTTCCCTTTAGTAGCTAAGACTTTCATTGAAAAAGATAAAAGTGAAAAGTTTTCTTATCATTTTAGTTTTCATTTTAGGAATTTCCATCACATCATTGCGGTGAACCTCGAAAGGAAAATTGATAAAAAAGATCAACTTGAAATTTACATCAATTTACCTAACAAAGCATTGGAACCATAATGATAACATTTAGAAGGTCTAGACTAGAGACGTGTTGCGGCATCGTAGAACATAGTAGTTGTTGTTAATTGTCTGCGATACATTCCGAGTGTGATACCTCACTCCAAATAAGTAAGTATATCATAGCTCATCCACGTACCTTTGGGTATATCGGATGGTGTTATAGTACGAAAAGTATAAAGGGGTGCTCTCATTATGCGGTTTCGCATTATACAACGCTAATACGGACTTGGGCCTCCATGTACCTTCAGGTATATTTGGGAGGAAAAATTTAGGTTGCTATCCATTCATAGTGAACCGAGTCATCCTCCTTGTAAATTGTGATACACTAAACACAACATTTGGGGAGATTGCTTGCGCGTAATTCTTGGTTCGCTAGGAGGTATTATGCAGTTCACAGTTTCTTGGTAAAATTTTTGCCTCGCATTACCCTTTTATTTTGTTTATTTTTTTTTGGTCATAAAATAAATCAGTCATCATGGAAGAAGAAAATCCTTTTCACCGTCATTCACGTCGACTTGCATTGAAACCACCTTTACCACCAGAAGCTACTTCTGCGCGGTAAAGGCGACATCACTCTACCAAAACTAGTACCATCAATACCTCTGGTGAAGCATCATCTTCCCATTCACCAGAGTCGGCACAAGTTGTTTCTACAAATCCTGGTTTTTCTACTATTGTTGAGACGGAGTCTTACAACTACCTGTGGTTATGATCCATCCAATTAGTGAGACCATACCTCCCGAACCTGACGTTTTTCAATTGGAAGTTGATCTAGATCCTGTCTCTTTTTTTGCAGAACATATTCATCCGAAAGTCAAACGACAAAAATTTGTTCCTGTATTGCTCGCCCCACACTCTATTGTAGAAATTGAGTCTCCCATATCATGTAGTCAACCTCTTGAAATATAGTTTGTGTCTAACGATGAAATACCATAATACAAGACACCTTTAAGTCCAACCCATTTTTGGGAGGATCTTTACCTGTATGAGTATTTTCCTCAATCACCATCCTCTTATTTTGTTGATCCTGTTCCTATTCAAATTCCCGTTGATTCAAAAGGGTATAAATTTGGTCAAGTAACCATGCCTGAACCAACATCTTCGATTGGACTGTCTATTCCAATCACATCAGCACTTGCTCTCGCTACCCGCATCAATGTTCAGAACTTCACCAGAGTCATATTTTCATGGTGGCCCTTTGGTCCCATCAGGTTATAAATCTTTATCTGGAATTTTCTCTGGTGCATCTTCAAAACCATGGACTTCACCAATGTCATCGTTTGGTATTCTAACTAGTAAACCTATAGTGAGTATTGAACATCTTGATCCTTTATATACATCATTAGGGCAATATCAAGATGGTCCTTCTGGGTCTATTCCATCTAGTACCATATCAATTTGACTCCCTGCATTTGGAGAACAATATTTTCCATATTATTATCCTCCTCATGCTAGGGGGCAACCTTTGGTCACCCACTTTGATAGTAATTTGTAATTTTTTGGTCAAGCTAATGTCGAAATGAATGTTTGTTAATGGAAGTCCACTCTCCCTATCCAACCACAAATGGTTATACACTCATATCAATTGGTTCAACCTATTTCACCCACATCAATTCCACTTTTTAATACATCTTTACCCCTGTTACAAACTCAAACTGTTGCACAAAAACTGTTTCAGGTAGGTCCTTCAACTCAATACCCTCAAGTATTGGGCCCACAGACTCCAAATCCTTCGGTTAATTTACAATCTGGTTTGCCATATTATGGAATGTCACAACCACAACTAGGTTATACCTATCCTCAACCAAATCCAAGTTATCCTAATTTGGGTTATAAAATTGGTGTACAAACCCCTTGGTAGCCTTAGGTGCAAATGCCTCAACCTTCATTTCAACAAGTATCATATCCAGGTTTTGGTCAACATAATCCTCAAGCATTTTCTTATCAAAACAACTCATATATGGGTTACCAGCAGCAGATTCCTTATGCTGGTGCTCAAAGGCATATTTATCAAGCAATTTCCATCATACCATGGCTATACTCAACTTGACCTTCCTAGACAGTTTCCCTTTGTTGCAACTTTAGAGTTACCAGATTTAAATCGGCTCACCAATGATCCTATCAACTATACTCCTTGGTGGCTAGTGATACCTCATAAATTACCCTCATATATTCCTAATTTCAATGGAAACCCTAGGGAAGACCCATCGACTCATGTTATCACTTATCATTTGTGGTGTTCATCAAACTCCCTGAATGATTACTCTATTCCGCTACGTATTTTATAACTTACAGTCACAGGTCTGGCTGCAAAATGGTACATTGAGTTACGTAGAGATTATTTTGATAATTTCACTCCCCTAGATACTTCCTTTTTGACTCACTTCTAGTTACCCATAAGATATGAAATTGGAACGAAACTCTTGACTAATTTTAAACAGACTAACGCTACTCACATTTATGATCATATTCATGAGTGTCGTCGTTGTCATAGAATGGTTAAGACATTTGTTCATAATCATCTCCTTGTTGAGTGGTTCATTAAATCCATGATACCATCCATAACTAAGGATGTGGCAAAGGTGTTGAGAAAAATACTGAGAGGGGGGGGTGAATTAGTATTTAGAGCTGACTGGAAAACATTTTACTTTTTATGCATTTAATTCTTTACTTAGATTATTGCATCATTTATTCATCAGATGTTTAGTAAGAAGTAAGCATGAGCAGTAATAACAGAATCAACCATCACACACAAGTAATACACATGAACACCAGTATTTAAGGTGGAAACCCAATTCGGGAGAAAACCACCGCCGCTGTCATCTTTGTCTTCAATGTTTATTATAAAGAAAACATCTTACAATTTTGTACTGGCGCGGACTTATACTAGCACGCAGGCACCAACCTGTAGAAGGCTACAACCTTCTATCATTCTCCAGTCAATACTAGAAGGGAGCTCCAACCCCCTGATTTTAACACCAGCTTCTACTGGCAGAAAAATTCCACTCTCATACTGAAGGTTTCAACCCTCAGATCCACCAAATTTCTTCAATTTGTACATCAGACTTGCAGTAGATCTTCATCATTTCTTTTGCAGATATTACTATAGATTCATCATTTCTAGATATGGATATCTTGAACCTTCATCATATTCACAGGTGCATCATAGGTTCAGATCTATCAGAGTACAATCATACAAATATCTCTTAAAGAGATTAATTCGTTATCAACCCCTCTTCACGCACACCATGAACCATGATACCCTTCTCCTTATATAGTTTTTCTTTTATTAATACCATGAGTCAAAACCACCAAACCGCTGATGGTATTCCTGGACAGGATCAATTAGATAATCCAGCAGGGTCTACCCAAACCTGAAAAAAATTCTCATAATCAACTTCCTTTAGTAATGACCTTCATATGTCGACTCCCAAGTTTATTCGTTCCACCAACTTTGGAATAACATAAAAAATGATGGCCCAATCGCTTTACATCATAATTTATATTTAATTTAAACAACCTTGGTTAAATCCGTAAACCTCAATACATGCATATGGGCCCCAACGTTAACGATCATCTCCAATCGACGGTTGTTATCGCGTCACGCCGCCTCATTTGATCGGACAGATATCGCTCGGTGAAGACGCGCGAACAATAATTTGCGATGGCCATCGTACTTTGGTTAACCTTTGCACATCTTCCTCATACGACCACCGTCCGATGGCTTCCGTCCAGATCGACAGTGCTAAAAAATATCGCTGGGCATCCTGGGTCGAACAATAACGCGCGATGGCGCACAGTGACAGGCGGTTTTGTGGAGTCGTACAGGGACGCGTGTCGCCCGTTCTATGGAATCACTCCCAACCTCTTGAATACCGCTTGCCCATTGAAAGCGGTGTGATGAAAACCGGAAACTGCTTGTATTTTTCCTCCTTCGTGATTCCGCCCTTCAACTCCAGGTTTCGTCGCGCTTCCTTTCGTTAAGATCCACCACTTCCCTTCTAGGTTCCATTTGTAATTTCAAAGTGTTGTTAAATGGCCTATACTCACATAATTCAGTCACCGAGTTCCATGTTGGTTCCATGTTGGTTGCAGGGATTCACAATTCCTTCAGTCTTATACTCAACAAATATATATATAGCTCCACTTTCTACCAGTTTGGGATACACAGTCGACCGTATTACCATCAGTTCCTCTAACTTCATATAGAGCACCATTAATCCCCTCATAGGGTTTCTTACTTATCACATATTTCAATTATCCTCCATCAGGATGCATACATATGAATTAATTCCACAGGGACTCAAATATCCTTCCTACTGAATTCAATTTGCTCCTTGACTGATACTACTCTGTGTAAGTGCACTCTTTCTCTGTTATTCTCTGCTGACCTTTATTCTCTGCTACATTTCTTTTCTCTGTTCCTAGTTACTATTTCTGATGCTCCTTCTTTGCCAATTCTTTTGCCATCAATGACAACATTGCCAAAAATATCCCCCTTTGGAATTGATGGCAAGACTCTTCCTCTGTTTGTCTTATAGAAGCCCCCCCCCCTTTTTTTTTTTCCTCCCCCTTTGACATCAATGGAAAAGAATAGATCAAGATCATTTGTATTGACAATACCATGCTCCCCCTGAGATCATGCTACTTTTTCAAGACTTATACAATCAAGGTCAAAAATTCTCAAGCATGAGATCAGACTACAACAAATAATTAGAGTGCCAATAATGCATCCTTTCCAGATGACCAATGCTCCCCCTTAGCCTGTGCGTCCTGAACACTTTCAACAGGAGCATATCCAATTTAATCTTCTGAATTTAAGCAGATATGATCTTCTGCATGGCAGAGACTACTCCCAGCTTCTGTCTGAGATATTCGAATGCTTCCCTCGGTAAGGGTTTGGTAAATATATCAGCAACTTGTTCTTTGGAGGGAACATACTCCAACTTCACCTTTTGTTCAAGCACTTGTTCACGTAAGAAGTGATACTTGATGGGAATGTTCTTGGTCTTGGAATGCATAACAGGATTCTTTGAGATACGGATGGCACTTGTATTATCACACATAATCGAAATAGGAAGTGAACATTTGATTTGAATGTCTTGTAAGGTTTGCATCATCCAAATAAGTTGAGTGCAACATGATGCGGCAGCCACATATTCTGCTTCTGCTGTAGATAAGGCAATAGAGCTTTGATTCTTGCTGAACCAAGATACTAACCGGGGCCCCATATAGAATGCACCACCACTAGTGCTTTTCCGATCATCAATATTTCTAGCCCAATCTGCATCAATGTAAGCATGAAGAGTAAGATCAGCATTCTTTGGATACCATAGTCCAAAGTCTTGAGTTCCTTGTAGATATTTGAATATTCTTTTCATAGCCTGAAGGTGAAAATATTTTGAATTAGCTTGGAATCGTCCAACAATCCCAACTACATGCATAATGTCTGGTCTTGTCCCAATGAGATACAGTAGACTTCCTATCATAGATCTGTATTCTAGTTGATTCACTGTGGGGGAATCATCATTAGAACTAAGATTACATCTGGTTATCATTGATGTACTTACAGGTTTGAAATCATCCATGCCATACTTCTTCAAGATTTGCTTAAGATATTTTTCTTGTGATAAGAATATGCCATCTGTTGTTTGTTGCACTTGCAAGCCAAGAAAGAATGTTAGTTCCCCAAGTAAAGACATTTCAAATTCTTGCTGCATATCAGAAGCAAACTTCTGACTCATAGACTCTTCATTACTTGCAAAAATGATATCATCAACATATACAACAACAATCAGTAGTTTATCATTTTCAGTTTCTATGTATAAGTTGCTATCAGCAGACCCCTTAGAAAATCCTTGTTGATGAAGATATTTGTCAAGACGATAGTACCATGCCCTTGGAGCTTGATTGAGACCATATAGAGACTTTTTAAGTCTACAAACAAGATTTTCATCATTTCCCAAAATGAATCCTTCAGGTTGTTCTATATAAACTTCTTCTTCTAGATCACCATTGAGAAAAGCAGATTTAACATCCATTTGATAAACTTTGATTTGTTGGAAGCTTGAAAAAGCAAGAAACATTCTTATGGCTTCAAGTCTAGCTACGGGGGCAAAAGTTTCTTCAAATTCTATACCTTCTTGTTGAGCATACCCCTTGCAAACAAGTCTAGCTTTATTTCTTATAACATCCCCATTCTCATTTAACTTATTTTTGAATATCCATTTAGTTTCAATGATATTTTTGTCATGAGGTCTTGGTACTAATTCCCAAGTGTGATTCTTTTCAATTTGATCAAGTTCTTCATTCATGGCTTGAATCCAACATTCATCTTTGTTGGCTTGATTGACATTTTGTGGTTCAATAGTGGATAGAAATGCCAGGTAACTAGAAGATCCCACAAGAGTCCTTCTTGTTTGTACACCTGATCCCTTTTCTCCCAAAATTTGAGATTTTGGATGATTCTTTTGAACATATCTGGATGGAGCTTTTTCAGATAAATCATCTTCGGGTTCTTCATTGGGTTCACTGTCTATATCATTCCTATTTGATGTGGAAGGATATATGTCATCATCGTCTTCATCTGTTGTTTGTTTTTCTTCTTTTGGAGCTGCAGGAGACTCATCAATAATAACATCAATACATTCAACAATCTTCCGAAGTCTTTTATTGTAACATTTATATGCCCTAATCCTAGAGGAGTAACCAAGAAATATTCCTTCATCTGCTCTGGGTTCAAACTTGCTAAGTTTTTCATCATTATTTTTGATAAAGCATTTTCTCCCAAAAACTCTAAAGTGCTTCACAGTGGGAGGATTACCATACCATAGTTCATATGGAGTTTTATCACTATTTACATGAACATGTGCCTTGTTAAGAATATTTACCGCTGTATGTGCTGCTTCTCCCCAAAATGTGTCAGGTGTTCCAGAATCATCAAGCATAGCTCTAGCCATTTGTTGAACTATTCTATTCATTCTTTCTGCTACGCCATTTTGTTGTGGAGTGCCAGCTACAGAGAACTGTCTTTTTATGCCATGTTTTTCACAAAATTCAAGGAATTCATTTGATGTATATTCTCCTCCTCGATCAGATCTAAGACACTTGATTTTTAGATCTAATTCATTTTCAACCAGTGCTTTGAAGATTTTAAATTTCTCAAATGCTTCATCTTTGTGTTTAATCAACCCAATCCAACACATTCTAGAGAAATCATCAATAAATAAGATATAGTATTGTTCACCACGTGGTGACTTTTTCTTCATAGGTCCACATATGTCAGTATGAATGAGTTCAAGAGGCTTACTTGATGAACCTTCCTTGGCATTAAATTGCACTCTGGTTTGCTTACCAAATTGGCAAGATTTTCATATGATACTTTCAGGTGGTGTAATATTGGGAAGATCACGAACAACTTTAAGTCTGCTTGATTTGTTGATTTGAGAGAAGCTCAGATGCCCCAACCTTCTATGCCATAGCCAGTTTTCTGAAGATTTACTCATGTAACATTGTTCTTTGCAGTTCTTTAATACATACAGATTGCTTGGAGTTCTATTTCCTTTTATAATTGTTTTACCTGTATCAAGATCACGTACCACACATTATTTTGAACTAAAGACAACTTCAGTTCCTTGATCACACATTTGACTTACACTTAACATGTTATGATTTAATCCATTCACATACATAACATTGTTAGCTTTCACCTTTTCTCTTAGAAATACAGATCCTTTTCCTTTAATGACAGCAAGAGTATCATTTCCAAATGTAACATTCTTTTCCTTTTCTAGAGCACTATATGCAAGAAGTTTGTTTTTGTCACTTGTCATGTGTTTTGAGCATCCACTATCAATGTACCATTGATTTTCTTCTCCTTATACAAATAAAGCTATGCCACAATTTTCAACCTGTAAATCCTTCTTTTTCCATACTTTGGAGCTTGAAGGAAGATGCTCTTTTGGCTGGACTTAGCTCCTGCATTCAGATTCTTTATGGCCAAAGTTATTGCAATAAGCACATTCAACTTCATTTTGAAGAGGAGAAAAGTTGTTATATGTATTCTTCTTTGTTCCAATATCAATCCTTTTCTTTCTTTCTTCTCTTGTCATGATGGTTTTATATGCAACACATTGAACAACTTTATGACCAAAATTGTGACATGAGAAACATTGTCCATTGAAGAAGAAATTTCTGCAATCATGAAGTCTTCTTCTTGAATTTTGTTTATTGGAGATTCTTTGAAAGGTACTCCTGTTAGTGTTCTTTGAATTGAGATGGTCAGGCTTTATCTGTAAAAAATATGTATTCCCTTGCAGAGGGGTAGAATGTTGTGTAGCTACTTTTAGATAATTTGGTGTTGAAACTTGAGAAGATTCTCCGATATATCCAAGAACTGTTTTTAGAAGAGGAGAATGTTGTACCTTGATAATCTTATCTAAGGTTTCAGATCCTTTGGCAAATCTAAGATTCAAATTCTGTACTTTCTCAATTTCTTTTCTTAGACTTACTACTTCACATTCTAATTTCTCATTATGTTTCTCCTTTTCTTGAAGCTGGTTTTTCAGAGTCTCTATGGTTATTTTACTTTCTTCTAAGCATATTTTGAGTTGATTGATTTCAACAAGAAAATCATTGTCCTCTAAAGCATCCATAAAAGTATCATTTTCTTCTCTAGACTCCTTTTCAAATGCCATGAGAAGTCTAACATCTTGTTCACAATCTTCCTCATTGTCTGATAACCCATCATTGTCTTCATGAGTATAGTAACTTTTTCTAGTGCTAAGCCGATTCTTATTCCTTCTTGCTACCTCCTTTCCTTTTTCATGTGTTTCTTTGTGAGGACACTTAGCAGCATAATGACAAACTCTTCCACAAGAAAAGAATTTGAAAGGAAGCTTACCTCTGAACCGTCCTGTACCAAGTTGGAGTTTCTTTACAAAATTTACCTCATCTTCTTCTGAGATATACCCTAATCCTTCTGTCTCTTGTACTTCTTTCCCTTTTGTAGAAGCTCTAAATATGGCTTCTTTGACTTCAGATGATCCTCCTCTTCTCATTTCATATGCAGTTAGTATGCCATGAAGTTGCACCACTGTAAGATTTTGAAGATCCTGCTTTTCTTCAAGAGAAGAAACTTTTGACTCAAATTTTGTCGTTAGTGATCTTAAAACTTTCTCAACCAAAGTAGTTTTGATTATTGTTTCTCCCAGATTTCTCATACGATTTACAATATCATCAAGTCATAAAAATAAATTAGCAATGCTCTCCTCATTATTCATTTTTAGGTTCTCATATTGAATTCTAAGAGTTTGGAGTTTAGCACTTTTTACCTTTGCATCACCTTCATAACTTAGAATGATTTTGTCCCATATTGAATTTTCTGTATTCAGCTACATGACTTTGAAAAATTATGATTCAGTTAGACTTCCCAATAGAGCATTAACCGCCTTTGCATTTGTTTCATAATTCTTTCTTTTTGTTGGATTTGTTGGTACTGCAGCTGGATATTGATATCCTGCTTCAACAATAGCCCATACATCTGCACCCAGAGACTAAAGATAGGATCTCATCCTTGTTTTCCATAATATTAGATTGTTCCCCTTGAAGAGTGGAGGCCTGATAGATGCTAATCCATCTTGATTTCTCATCTTTATTGATATTCCTTCTAGTGGCTAAGCTTTTCAGAAGGACCTGCTCTGATTCTAATTGTTGAGAAAAATACTGAGAGGGGGGGGGGGTGAATCAGTATTTAGAGTTGACTCGAAAACATTTTATTTTTTATGCATTTAATTCTTTACTTAGATTATTGCATCATTTATTCATCAGATTTTTAGTAAGAAGTAAGCATGAGAAGTAATAACAGAATCAACGATCACACACAAGCAATACACATGAAAACCAATATTTAAGGTGGAAACCCAATTCGGGAGAAAACCATCGCTGCTGTCATCTCTGTCTTCAATGTTTATTATAAAGAAAACATCTTACAATTTTGTACTGGCGCAGACTTATACCAGCACGCAAGCACCAACTTGTAGAGGGCTATAACCTTCTCTCGTTCTCCAGTCAATACTGGAAGGGAGCTCTAACCCCCTGATTTTAACACCAGCTTCTACTGGCAGAAAAATTCCACTCTCATACTGAAGGTTTCAACCCTCAGATCCACCAAATTTCTTCAATTTGTACATCAGACTTGCAGCAGGTCTTCATCATTTTATTTGCAGATCTTCCTAGAGATTCATCATTTCTAGATCTGGAGATCTTGAACCTTCATCATATTCACAGGTGCATCGTAGATTCAGATCTATCAGAGTACAATCATACAGATATCTCTTAAAGAGATTTATTCGTTATCAACCCCTCTTCACGCACACCATGAACCATGATACCCTTCTCCTTATATAGTTTTTCCTTTATTAATACCATGAGTCAAAACCACCAAACCGCTGATGGTATTCCTGGATGGGATCAATTATATAATCCAGTGGGGTCTACCAAAACCCCAAACAACTTCTCATAATCAACTTCCTTTAGTAATGACCTTCATATGTCGACCCCCAGGTTTATTCGTTCTGCCGACTTTGGAATAACATACAAAATGATGGCCCAATCGCTTTACATCATAGTTTATATTTAATTTAAACAACCTTGGTTAAATCCGTAAACCTCAATACATGCGTATGGGCCCCAACGTTAATGGTCGTCTTCAATCGACAGTTGTTATCGCGTCGCGCCGCCTCATTTGATCGGACGAATATCGCTCAGTGAAGACGGGCGAACAATAACGCGCGATGGCCGCCATAATTTGGTTAACCTTTGCGCATATTCCTCATACGACCACCATCCGATGGCTTCCCTCTAGATCAACGATGCTCAACAATATCGCTAGGCATCCTAGGTCGAACAATAACGCGCGATGGCGTGCAGTGACAAGCGGTTTTTTGGAGTCGTACAGGGAATCATGTCACCTGTTCTATGGAATCATTCCCAACCTCTTGAATACCGCTTGCCCATTGAAAGCGGTGCGATGAAAACCGGAAACTGCTTGTACTGTTCCTCCTTCGTGATTCCGCCCTTCTACTCCAGGTTCCGTCGCGCTTCCTTTAGTTAAGATCCACCACTTCCCTTCCAGGTTCTGTTCGTAATTCCGAAGTGTTTTTCGACGGCCTATACTCACATAATTTAGTCACCGAGTTCCATTTTGGTTCCGTGTTGGTTCTAGGGATTCACAATTCCTTCAGTCTTATACTCAAAAAATATATATATAGCTCCACTGTCTACCAGTTTGGGATACACAGTTGACCGTATTACCATCGGTTCCTCTAACTTCATATAGAGCACCATTAATCCCCTCATAGGGTTTCTTACTTATCATAGATTTCAATTATCCTCCATCAGGATGCATACATATGAATTAATTCCATAGGGACTCAAACATCCTTCCTACTGAATTCAATTTTCTCCTTGACTGATACTGCTCTGTGTAAGTGCACTCTTTCTCTGTTCTTCCCTGCTGACCTTTGTTCTCTGCTACATTTCTTTTCTCTGTTCCTAGTTACTGTTTCTGATGCTCCTTCTTTGCCAATTCTTTTTCCATCAATGACAAAATTTCCAACAAAAGGGTGGCCTCATCACTAAAGAGTAGGTCATTTCTCATGCCCAATATTTAGACTTGATTTATACTTAGTCTAGCATGATCTATGAAAAAATTCCTAATGCATCGCGATCTAATTTTATTGTTCCTCCTCCATCAAAGGACTCTCATTCTAGAGACAGTTTGATTGGTACTGCAAGCACACATCATACTATTGCATCTGATCCTACGCCTTCTTCCAAAATCAATTTTGTGTCATTTGACAAAGGAAAAAGTGACAAGCAACCTGAAAGTAAGAAAAAAGGGAAATCAAAGAAAAAGCAAACTTCTAACCCATAGGAAAGATCATCTGATCAATCATCTGGAAATAGGAAACCTCGTTATCCATGCATAATATTTAATGAGGAACAATTTGTTCTGGATTGTCCTCACCACGCTGAAATCTCAAAAATGGTTAAGACTTCATAGGCATCAACTGTGTTGACAGATCCATTTTCGAATCTAGACACAAATTTGGTTGTTACGGATCCAGCTTCTAGTTCCCAAGTGCTTATGCTATCTATAAAAAAACCATCAAAAACTATATTGGTGTCAATGCATGATAAATATTACATTAGTCAGGCCATTGATCAACCTACTACCTCGACCATGAATCCATCTACGGAATCAGTACCACCTACTGCTATTCCTAAATTGACGATTAAGACACCAAAGGGAGTCATTCATAAATCGATATATAATCCTCAAGAAAGAGCTTCTAAAAATTATAATATAGTTGAAGATTTGGCTCAATCCCCTTCATCTATGTCAGCTCTTGAGGTATTAAAAAATTTCCCCTCCCAAAAATAGGCTTTATTGTCTGCTATTGGTGGAATTGATCTGACTGATTCTAATCTCATAGTCTTTAATCATACGGGCTATGTGCCACAATTACTAGCATAATTGGAATTCTCCATAAGAGTAAATGTTCTCAATCACCTTGTTCATCGTACTATTATTGATGAGTGAGAATCTACATGCATTATGTCTCTAAATAGTTGGAAGTCACTCAACTCCCCATGCTTATCTCAATTATCAACAACGTTGAAGGCTTTCAACGGACGTACATATAGGCCTTGTGGTATTATTAATAAACTTGATGTTGAACTAGGGGGAAAACAATGAATTTTGACGTTGAGGTTGTTGACGGACCCATTGACTACAATATTTTACTAGGAAGGCCATGGGTATATGTTATGACTGCAATTGTTTCTACATATTTTGGAATGATTGCCTTTCCATATAAAGGTGTTATCATAATCATTAATCAACTATCCTTCTTTTCCTCCACTTCACAGGTAATTGGAAGTGTTTTGTTCGTTCACACACCCAAACTCACACTTCAGAACATTGGTGTAGAACTCTTAAAGGATTCCACTCTCATGGGAACCTTTTCGTTATCGCCGCCTGCAACGTTGACAGAAATTGCAAGTATAGAGACCTGCTACATGATCTCTTCCACTCCATCTGGCTTAAGGAAGAGTACACGTGATTATGAAATTGTTACGTTGGATGATTTTCTACTACCCAGCCCTATTGAGCTGGCATAGCAATCAATCTATCTAGCTTGGGTGGCGAATCCAAAATCAACGTAGCCAATTTTTTGGGTTGATCGTTCCTTAGATTTTGGTACACCGTCCGATCCTTTTTCCTCAACTTTCTTAACATATGACAATATTTTTGAAACCATGATGTTGGAAGGAGAATCATGGGAAGATTATCATTATCATTCCCATCTTCCTGATTATGAAGAAAATAATCTTAGTGAACTATATCACCCATCAATCAAAAATTTCTTTTCGAATTATTTTCCAATTAATGTAATCAATTACGAGTGAAACTTGTCAAATATTGAAGAAACCATTTCTATTGAAAAAATTCTTTGTAGAAAATATTCGTGTCGGCATATTTTGTTCTCCATCAGAACTCGAAACATATCGCTCTCTATTTCGTGAATTCCATGATGTATTTTCTTGGTCTTACGAGGAAATTCCAGGCATAGATACTAGTATTGTTGAACAAACTATTAATATGTACCCTGATTTCAAGTCGGTACGTCAACGCCTTCGTCTTGTTCATCTGAAGAAGGCTATTGCCATTAAAGCAGAAGTTGGAAAACTTTTGTGTCCTAGTTTCATTTACCCTGTTCTGCTAAATGAGTGGGTTTAAAACATCTTTCTTGTTATGAAAAAACAAGGAACCATCAGAGTGTGCATCAATTATCGGAATGTCAATATTTCTTGTCTAAAAGACAACTATCCTACTCCCTTTATCAACCAGATTATAGACAATTGTGCTGAATGCAAAATATTTCCGTTCATGGATGGATTTTTTGGCTATAATCAAATCAATATCCACCTAGAGGATAAATACAAGACATCATTCATATGTCCCTGGGGCACATTCACTTATTAAAAACTATCGTTTAGTTTAAAGAATGCTGGGGCCACTTTTCAGAGAGCAATGGATTATGATTTTAATGACATCAAGCACATTATTCAACCCTATCTAGATGATTTACCCACGCATTCACGAAATTAGACTGATCACCTGTTGCATTTGAGAGCCATATTTTTATGCTATCGACACTACAAAATATGCCTTAATCCACATAAATGTGTGTTGTGTGTTGGTTCTGGTCATTTGCTTGGATTTTTCGTCTCAAAAGAAGGAATTCGAATCGACCCATTGAAGGTCCATGCCATTCTTGATTTGCCCGCACCATAAAATTTACTTCAGATACAGAAACTTCAAGGAAAGGCTAACTTCCTAAGGAGGTTCATACCCAACTATGCTGAAATGGCTAAAGGATTTACTCGGCTCTTGAAAAAGGGGATTCCTTTCCATTGGGACTAAGTTGCACAAGATTCTTTTGATGTTGTCAAGGATACTCTTGTCCGAACGTCATTAATGTATCCCTCCAATTATCAGAGTGATTATTTCTTATATATCCCTGCAGCTAATATGACTGTTGTTATGGTATTAGTCCAAGTATAAAATGGGATAGAACATCTGATCTCTTATTTGAGTCGTAATCTCAATGATATGGAAGTGAAGTATTCATACGTAGAATAGCTTGCCTTGGTAGCTGTTCAAGTTGTCCAAATATTTCGCCACTATATCCTGTTTCGGAGGACCATTGTCATTTCAGATTGCAACCCCATGAATTATATCTTATCACACTAATTGCTGGGGGGAAAACATTCAAAATGGATTGTCATTTTACAAGAATTTTATTTGGAATTCATCAAATCCAAGCCAAAGAAGTCTTTAGTTTTGGCTAAGTTCTATGTGACCTTCCCTCTGATAGTACCGCAACTATGTCAGAACCATCTATTCTTGACAAGACTTTGTTTCTGATCGGATCATCTGATCCTTGGTATGGGGATTTTATCATTCCAGACCTTGACTTTTCAGCCTGATACCTCTCTCTCTGACCATCGACATATTCAATACCAAGCCAAATATTATCTTATTTTCAGAGATACATTTTATCTTCGTGGTATCAATACAATTTTAAAAAGGTTCCTCACTCATGAGGAGTCTGAAAATGTTTTAAATGATTTTCATGCTAGGGCTTGTGGTGGACACTTATCTGGATATGCTAGCATGCAGAAGGTAATCTGCGCTGGTTACTTTTGGCCTACCATATTTCGTGACTCCATCCTCGCGGTCAGAAGTTGTTATGCATGCCAGATATTTGATCGTAAAATTCGCAAACTGCCAATGCTAATGCATCTTGTTGTCTCTGTAGGACCATTTTCAAAATGGGGTATTGACTTCATGACCTATAACCTTCGTTCATTTTGGGGGCATGATTATATTATTGTCACAGTAGACTACTTTACCAAATGGGTTGAAGCGATTCCTACATTTAATAACACAGGACAAACAATTGCATTGTTTTTCTTTAATCATGCCATTGCATGGTTTGGGGTCCCACAGGCCATAGTTAGAGATCATGGGAAGCATTTTAGCAACCACATAATGACTGAATTGACTGCTAAGTTAGGATTGTCACATGATAGTTCTACTCCTTATTATCCACAATCAAATGGACAAGTTGAAGCTATCAACAATATTCTTAAATGTATGCTTCAATGAATGATAGGAGTTCTTAAAAGAAACTGACATTTGATCTTGTACTCGACCTTGTGGGCATACCGAACCTCGATAAGAAACGAAACCGGATTTTCCCCCTTTCAATTGGTCACTGTATGGTATGGAAGCTATCTTTCCAATCTAATGTGAAATACTGTCGTTAAAACTTGCAACAGACTTGTTACCCGACACCTCAGAAGAAGAAGCATGTCTTTTTAACCTCATCAATCTTGATGAAACGTGTTGTGAAGCCCAATTGGCTAACGAGCACATAAGAGATGTATAAAGGCGCAATACGACAAAAATGTCCAGCCTTGCATTTTCTTAGAGGGTGACTTGGTCCTTCTTTATGATCAAGAATCTGATGTAATAGGAACACGGAAATTTTGAGCCATTATGTCATGGCCCCTATATTGTCAAAAGTGTTCTTGTTCACAGTTTCTATGAGTTAGGTGATTACGATGGGATTTCATTGGCGCAACCCCGAAATGGGTTTTATTTGAAAAGTTACTATGCTTAATCATGAGCGTAGTAATTTTTTGTATTATATTGTATATATATGTTGTTGATTTGCATTCACTATCTTTTTTTTTTTTTTTAGAGTTTTCTTGACATTAGTAATCTGCTTTAGATTTCATCGCAGATGTTTGAATCTTTGGAACCATTTTTTGGATATCCTGATGGTGCTAGTTGTAGTACACAAAATCTATCCTTTGCAGCATGGGCCATTTTCACTATGAATGGCAAGTTAGTGAGTTTTCAAGGGATTTTTATCGGTAGATCAACAAAAAATATTATCGAGTATAACATGTTAATCAAACTTCTCTTTGATGCCATTTCATTTGGTATTAACCACATAATCATAAGGTTAGACTCACAACTTGTGGTATTACAACTTACTAGTGTTTATACTATTAGAAATCCAACATTGCATCATTTTTTGCTAAGAGTTCAACTTTAGGAAAGACACTTTGATTTTATTCAATATCAACACATTTCCAGAAACTTGAACAGATTGACAAATTATTTAGCTAATCATGTTTTACACAGAAATTGCAACACATTTAAAGATATGTTCACATAATTGAATAGGATTGTGCAATAAAAATAGGAAAACACTGAAATCAAATAGATAGATAGTTATAAGTTCTTACAAAAAATTGTGCCCAAGAAACATTGGTCATCTGACCTCAAAATGTATGCAACGTGTCAAAAGTAAACTAGTGATGCTCATGGTAACATGCTATAAATATAGCTATCCTACGCAGTGACCGCATCCAACGGTTAGGAACGCCTATAGTGTGGCACTGCAGTCGCATGGGTAACTCTTCGATTTGGCAATCCAGAATCCTGAAGGTCAATCCCTCTATGTTCTTCTGAAGCTTAGAAAAAGTCTCAACCATATCTATATCCCAAAGGACTTCTCTCCCGATATCCCTCTCTACCGGCTCATTTTCTCCATGCTCTGGTTCCTCCACTAGTTGAACTCAACCAACATCTGCATTACATTAACAATTTAGTTTAGTATTGGGAAAACATAAAATCACAAAATAATTGTATAAACGTTATAAAAATCAAAAAACATGGTCAAAACATTCTTACCTATTGCACCCCACTGAGCGCCTTCTGGTAAAGCTAAGTTTGGATCTCCTCAGAAATCGATGCCTGCGTATGCATACTCATCGATGGCGATAACATGTTGCCTGAACCAAGCAAAGAATTCATTCAATAACATAATGGATGATTGGCCTACATGCCTAGCCATTAGTTCTACCCATCTCTGCATCCACGGATATCTAGGGTTAGATACTCCCAGTGTCACATGTGAGGTTGCATTAGTGGAATCTGCTCTAAGGAAAATGAAATGAGGACCGAAACATAATTGAATTTTTTCTTCCTTCCTCCTTTTTCCTTGTTCAGTTGTTCTTTTATTTGAGAAAGTACATCTTTAGACCAGTTGAATATTGTTGGTTCCATGCACTCTAGCGCATACTGTATATATGACCTATTTGCTACATGTAATGTAACAGTGCTTGCAAGCTTTGCGATCGTGAAAAGAATGGTTCTCAAAGGCAAATCACGAATGTCACAGATGTTTATTTTCCCATCCTTGCTTGGCTCTACCCCTAGATAGAAATATTGCAAAACATAATCTCTCATAGTCTCTCCTCTGAGAGCAGACCCTGAGAGGGAAATAGGCAAGCATCTCCTCGACAAGCCTGTAAGAAAGTACACATCATCCAGTGTAATAGGAACCAATTTTTTCCTAATGTGAAATACCTCGATATCTGGATCCCATGCTCGAACTAAGAACTCCAAGAGTTCTATTTTTTGCCTCATCCCTGACAAGCAGAAGTACTTTAACAACCCACAATCTCTTAGGGATCTTACTGTACCTAGATCATTTACGAAAATCATATTTTGTTCTTCATGCTCTCTTTCTCTCCAAGTAATTTTCATTCTAGTATGATGGAATCCTAAAACATAACCATAAGACTCATTAGAATCCTTTTCATGGAAAAATTATGCAAATTTTGGGTACATTGCAAGAATAAAAAATGTGAATTGTGCCCAACATAGTCTTGAACAAGGGACAGTTCATTGCATATGCACCTAAGCTTCAATTCAAGTGCTCCACAATGCAATTTTTGATGCTCAAGGGTGCATTGCCTCTTTGGAAAAATAATTTTCTGTAAGGGGCCCAAATCCTTAAAAATTTGCAATGAAAGGAAATGTATTTACTACTAAAAGAAAGAGAGGGTTTATGACACTAACTTGGATCAAACGACGATGAAAACCGTCAGAATCGATTGCAATCAATGGCTAAAGTTTGGGGGTAAAAATAGGTTCAGAGCTACAAAATGCAAATGGTAACTTTCAAATGGTAAAAATGAATAGTAAAACTCTTTTAATTAGTCATTTGATTATTTTCAAATCATATTTATTCCCTTGAATATGGTTTTATTCTATTTTTATCATGAAACATGTATTTTTAATCCATTTGGTGTTGTTTTGAATAGGTTTTACAAGTGATGAGAAGATTAGTCATGAAAATTTATTTCAAGAATGATTTGACCACAAAGCATACTTTTATCCTTATTTTTTGAGCTTTATTAAAAATGAAAAAGGACTTGAAGTGCACTTTTATATTTTTTCGAGCTTCGATAACAGTGAAAAAGGAACCCCTGGAGTCTTCTTTTATCTCTTTTGAGACTCTGATAATGTGAAAATATTGTCGAGAACTTGTATTTTCAAGCTCATAAAAGTAAATGAATTGATATCTACTCAGTATAAGTTTAACCCTTTCCGGACTGAGATAGATTATTTACGAAAAAGGAATGCCTTAGTCGAACATGGCTAGGAGGTTCTCTTAGTTATTATTTTACACTTTTTTGGATCTGGGTGACAACTTACGAAAAAGTACTTATGGAGTTTTCTTTCATCCTATTTTTGAAACTCTCTAAATATGAAAAGGGACCAGGATATCACTGTCGTTAGGTTCGTTGAAACATAAAATATCGATGGGCTTGTCGATCATGGCAAGGATCGAGTTTCATTCATTGCTAGAGTCGTTAAATTATTAAATAATGATACATTATTTTTCCAAAGGGTTGAATTATAGATCAAGTGTATGTTATCCTCCTCAAGCTTGTTAAAAAATAAAGAGGTACTGGTCGAAAAATGACCAGGGAAAATTTGGGAAAGTGAACAAAACTTCTTACGATAGCAGGCCGCTCTTGAACATGACACTTCACTCCATCATCATGACTATTTGGGTTGGGTAATCTTCTTGACGGTTCATTCATAGCTATGGTTCATCATACCTTCACTTCGGTTTTGGGTCAATGCTGCCAACTCATCTCAGTGTCACCGATATGTTCAAGAGAAGTCATCTAGTGAATAATCATCCTTCTGCAATAATCATAAACCTTCATTCTCATTATATTCATCCCTGAACATTGCTGTATCAAGTCATACTTTGTCTCCGAAATCAGTAACTCTATATTCGCAATAAAGTAGCTTCCTATCGATGACAAATCACCATCCAAGAATTTTGCTTAGAAACATCATATTCCAGTACCATGAGGCTTGTTACAACATCAACAAGATCCTTGCTTCCAGAATTTTGACTAAAATATTTTGTTTATCGTTCGACATCAAATCATCTATTCACGCCTTACGAAATGTACTGCAGTACCTTGAGGGCTATTTATATTAATGGTGGTTCTCTTGCATTTTTTAACAGTTCACATCATTGGCTGGTAATCAAACGATGTCTTACTATGTTCGATTACTAATGATATATTTGCATTGCTAGACTTGTACTCAAACAATCGAGTGAACGAGATAAGAAGACCCTGGATCTAGTTTCAGCCATCCGAGCTGTGATTTCAGGATTTTTGTACACATCATCTGTACGGTAACCTTACATACAGATCGTCATCCAAACATGGGCCTATATCCATAGGCATGTCTGTATTAGGAAACATTCCAATCTAGATGACTTTATGAACTATGTACATGTTATTAGATAGTTTAGGTGCTAAGCATGGTAATGCATTCCCTCAGAAATTCATGATCAAGAGGATATATCATGATGCAATGTATTGTAAGATTGATGAAGGTCGCCACTTTGCTTCAGCTCCAACCCATCACAGTGTAAATCATCTCATTCAAAAAATATTGTTATTATTATTTTGACTTCATGCTTTAGGGGGAAATTTTTATAGGTAAATTTGGGCACCAACCCCAATGACCCGATTAAACTGGACATCATCCCCATAACTGATGAATAAGGTCTATCATCCCCTATCATTTCAGTTGCTACATGCCCTATGACAAAGAACAAGAACAAATCATCCATGACTTCCATTGCAAGGTTTCCAAGATTTGAAGTACATGTTATATCACCTATGAGCTTGTTGGGTACCAAATCTGTACACTTTTCTCTCCCATTTTTTCCCACCTTTCTGTCTCTTTGTATCATTAATTTTTCTAAAACAAAAAAGGTAAACCCCTTCCCATTGTCTTATATGGAATATTTAATTAACGAATTAATAGTCATGGAGGTTTTAAATTTTCAAGTATTAACTCCATTATTTCCACATATTGGGCAAAGTGAAAGGAATTACGTTTGCAAGCCATGAAGAGACTCTAAATTATCAGTGCCATCGCAACATGCTTCAACATCACAAAAAGTTCCTACTTACCCAACTCTATCTTTAGGATTTTCATGGTTTCCTTTCTGCAACTAGGTTGCTGTTGTAAAATATGTATAATTGTAGATATTTAGTTCTTAGAGGGAAATTACAAGGCCCTGAACATTTTTATAAAGAGGGCCTTCGAGCTGTGAATTGGGGTTAGGCAGAAAGAACAGATATTGTAACAGAAGTGTTTAATCAATTTAATTTAGTATTTTGTTGTTCTATTTGTGAACTGTGAGTTTACCGCAACCTTGATCGGAGAGTTGGGCCCACTCTTCTGATCAGGTGTTCTGTTATTTTCCTTTTTTATAATTTCATATTTTGGTTTATTACTGTAATTGTTGTTCTGGCATGATTTTGTAATTTCTGCAATACTTTTATAATTCTACAATATATCTTTAATTGCTGTTATAGTAATTTGTTTCCTTTCATTGATTAAGCCTGTGATTCAATAGTAGGTTATATTATTGCTCTTGCATATACTGTGCGCGTTAGTCTTGAAATAACTAACGCACCCAGATTGATAATTTATGTGAAAAAATGGTTTGAATATTGTTCATATATGGACACCAACATATCTCACCAATGTAGTCTCTCAAGGGAATAACTACTATGCATATGCAACTACCTCCATTCCAGGGTGCTCTGAAAAGCACTTTCCGACACTCAATGGTGCGTTGGTAAATTGAGAGTGAAATTCTCATTATTCCGGAATCTCCACATGGCTAGTGCCTTCTAGAAGAGTGAATATGTGTCAAACTTCGAACCCATGTGTCCATTCAACACCTCTGAGTTGGGAAACATGTCTTGCCTATTATTAGAAAGTCATTGGTTGTGAAACTACCTTCAACTCATCTATAAATTGAGCATAGATCCTAATGCTTTAAAAGGAAGAAACTTGGTCCAGAAATGTTGTTGGAATATCAATTGAGGGTTTTATTTGAGTGATATTCTTCTGGAGAGATGTTCATTGTGATGAAGCTAGGATGATGCTAGAGTTGGTGACATCAAATCAATTGATGGTTGTAACCTGCCCTTCTATCCATTAATAAAGATTGTTGCTTACTTTCCCACATATGTATCTGTATAAGCTTCTATATGTCATATTATTGATTCTTATCTGATGTATATGTTTCGTGTTTCATTGATTTAACTGATTAAAGTGAATATCCATCTGTATATTGAAATCCCTTTTCTATTTAGTGTTTATACTTGCAGGAACTATTTTGGCGATGAATCTTGGATTGGAAGCTACAAAAAGAGCGACAGAAGGAGAATAGGAGGCGCTTGGACTCCAAGTAAGTTTCATAATCTTTCTGTGTGTCTATTTACTATTAGGAAAAGTATCTGAAAAATCTTTGATATTTTGTTCTAAATATATAGCACCACATTTAGGGAATGTGTTTTATCCCTAATCCATAATTCTGCATAACAACATGTATTTTCAATTTTGATCATAATGAAAAAGAGGGACATGCCATTGGGATTTGGACCAGTAGATGTAGCCCAGGAGGGGTGAAATTCTTCATCATGCCTGCTATGTAAAACTTATATGTGATGTTTTTTCTCTGTTATACACTACTGTTCAGTGTTATTTAGACTTATTTTCATGCTTAAAAATCACAAATTCATCTATGTTTCATGGTTAAATTACTCATTCCTTAAGCAAACAAATGAAGACAAATTGTACATGTTTTTATTACTGAAAAGACACTTAGCACAACAAAATAATATAGTCCTTTCATATCAGTGATCCATCTTGGGAAGATGATAGTTGTCCTTTAGTGAGACTTTATTCAATTTTCTAAAATCAATGCATATCCTAATCTCCCCATTTTTCTTCCTTACAGGTATCAAATTAGCTAACCACTTGGAAAACCTTAATGGAACTATGATAATTTATTTAAACAAATTTTTAATCTCATTTTCAATCAATGGCAAAAGTAATGGATTGACTCTCCTCAATTTCTATTTGAAAGGCTTTTCATTTTCCTTTATGGGTATTGTATGTTGAATGATACGAGGATAATATCTTTTCAAATCTGTATACCTCCATGAAAAGACATCTATGTATCTCTTCATCAAATCAATATATCTCTGCTTTACCTCAGAAGAAAGGAACTTGGACAACTTAACAAACTTAGGATTTTCTGCAATACCAAGGTTACAATTTTTGAGCTCTTCATTATCAGATTTTATCTTAGGAATCTTATCTACATCATTTTGGTCAAATTTTTTTTCAAGAGGAATCAAACTCTTAGGAATACAATTGTTTTTCAGTTGGATGATTTCTGTACTGGCTTTGGTTTCAGAAAACATGTTCTTCTGGTCAACTTGAATGGTTTCAAACTCTTCCGTCAACTCAAGAAAATTTCTGACTTGTTGATCATTGTCCAATGCCTGCCAGTTTTTAATGTTATCAGGAATGGTTGACCTATGTCTGAATTTAACTTCATATATATTTCTTAAATGAATGGGAATTGTAAATATACTGGTTGAAACATCCAAGGAATCAGAAAAACCATTCTATTATCTGGGCTTGATGGTGAAATTATGTTCTTCAAAATTTTCTAGCATTTCAAGAATCATATTTGTGTATGCTCTCATTCTAACATATTCCTTAGTTTGATATGCTCCATTCACTTTTTTGAAAATAATGGAGGATCCTAACTCCATATCCACTACATAAAATGGGAAATTTTGAGGTTTATCTTTACTGCTGATCATATATGCCATCCTGGACTCTCTATATAATATTTGTTGCTCACCAAAAACATGGATAGTGGCATAGGTCATGTCCATTTGCATGGTTCCCTTAATTTTGGTAGCCCATGATCTAGATAAAATCATGCTGAATTTTGGTGGAATATCAACTACAATTATGTCCATCAATAAAGTTTTAGCAGGGACTTGAGTCAAACCAACAATCACATCTTTGATTAGAGCAATGCATTGAACCCTCTTGGAATCAAATGAAAACAATTCTTTGTATGGTCTAGTTATGTCCAAACACAATCTCTCCATGATGACATTTTTCATTATGTTTTGAGATGCTCTAGAATATAACATATCATTATGTAATATCATTTCATGAATATTAAGATTCAAGTAGAATGGTGGCACTTCTTCATTTTTCTCATCTTTCACTCTTATTACTAAGAATATGGTAGGGTGATGTTCTTGCAAATTCAGAATATGAGAGGGCCCAGTGCATCTTCACAATCTGACTTCTATACTCTATGAACTTATTATTTAACCAAAGGGTACACAATTTTAATCTTTGAAATCTCATTTAATAGTTAGGAAGCTCATTGTGTCTTCTCAATTTCTTTCGCAGGAGGAGCGTATTTATTCTATTCAACAAATTTTGGACCATCCTTAGGCTGACTTTTATTGGCCACTATAGGAGCACTTCTATTCCTAAGATTTTATTGCTTATGCATCTAAAAAATAACATGTTGATAACCTTTCAAATAGTTTGACTTTTTTTTCAATTTCAACATTACACATGCCATTACTATACTCATCATGCTCCACTTTTGTTAAAAAGATACATGTTTCATCGTCAATCCAAACAATGAATGATATCTTCTTGATTTTTTGCTTGCATCTCTTCTTCATACACTAGGTTTTGATGGAAAGGGGACCTAACTTGTTTATCAGGCTGATTTATATGTTCTCTTGGTCTCTACTGATTTTGAGGTCTTCTAAAATGTGGATTTATGATTTGTGTATCTGGATATGTGACAAGAGGAGGAATGTTTCCAAGGGCTATTATATCCATAATTCTTTCCATGGTTTTAATCATAGTGTCAAATTTCACAGCTGAAGATGTAGAAGGTTTTTATTCCTCATTTACTCTTCCTTTTCCAACCTTAGACCTTTTTTATGCCGCCATGTTAACTTCTACCTTCACAACATCATTTTTCATTTCAGCCATAGTGGCAGATGTTCACACTGGAAAATCGTACAACAGAAGATGACATTAATTAATGTCAAGACAAAGGATTTACAGGGTTGGAATACATTACATGATCTGGAAAATATTTAAAAATCTCAAAGGTTTAAGGAAAATCAAATTTGAACTAGTCTTAAATGTTGATTACACACATTATCCTTCGAGAAGAGCGCCTTCTGCGCACCTTTTGGCCCGATAAGTGCACATTCCTGAGAGTGGAGAAATGTCACTATTCGGGACCACATAAAGCAAAGGAAAAGTTATTCCTTACTTGAAGCCAGCTAAGGACAACCACCAACACCTCCTTAGACACTATGTGAGCACACAAAGGAATCGTACCTCTCCCTTGGGTCACCATCCACAATGTACCAAGGGAGGGAAGGAGGATTTGAAATTCCCTATATAAAGCCACCATTAGATGAAGAATTGGTGATCACATTGTTATGATGGCTATAATTGCCCAAGCAATACCAATAATGTGTAACCTAGAGCTGTAAACATATGGGACTCACTTGTTGGCCATTTGAAAAACTCAGTCCACATAGTAGAGAGAGAGAGAGGGAGACTGCACCGAGGCAAGCTTGAAATGAACAACATCCTTGCATTGGGACCTAGAACCATTGTATAGGGGCCCTTTGGCAAGAGGGTTAAGTATTATTCTCTTCATTACCAACGCTCAATAAGAGGGGCCTAGAGCCACTATTTTCATTATTGTTTCATTCGACTCATTAGAGCTTCTATTTATCTATATTTAGTTTTAGTTTAGTTTTTAGATTACATTTTCATGCTTATTTTTTATATAGTATGCTCCGTTACTCCAATTATTTCTACCTAATAGTCTAAAGGGGTAAACCACACCCCTTAAACTGGTGTGATTTCATACATACGTGCAGCAAATCCACCACAAAAGGATTGGCGACTACACTAACATGTTATTACCAAGTTTATGTGGTTGTGCCTTCTTTTGTAGGAAACCTCTATCTATGATGTGGAGTGGAGTTGATAGTTCTTTGATCTCTCTTACAGTCCCTAGATTAACCCTGAGTGACAAACTGAAGAAGACCAGCTTCTAAATTTTTTACAAGCAGGAATTTGCATGCGTTTCTTCCTCATAGATGTGCAGAGTGCGTGTTTAGTGCTGATCCGCGCGCAGAAAGCACACCTGTCTCAGCCTTTTGTGCACAATTTACAAAATGAGAAATTTCTGCCTAAATTTTGTCTTTTTATGCTTGTAAGGTGCTATGCAGTCCCTAATTCATCTACCAAAATTGGTTGTGGTACCCTGTAGCTTGTTAAGAACTCACTTTTAGCTGCGTTCTGTAGGCTTACTATTAGTTTTACTTCAAATCGATTTTTGAAGAACCTTCACATAGTTTAAGTAGGGTGAAAAGTAACTTGCATTCCAAAAAAATTATGTTTTTAAAATTTTGGTACTCACACCTATATAACTAGTCCAAGTAAGTGGCCCAAGAACATGCATGCATAGCTAGTTTTCTTTGTTCTAGTGTAAAAGTTTTTAGTTTAGTTCAATTTTTGCACTAGGAATTATGGGACTAGGATTGAATTGTTTATAGAAGAGCAAGTAATATTTTCTACCTTTGCACCCTTCGGTGATCCTAGGTAAGCATATGAATGCTCCATATTCACAATTCTCCATCTCCCTATAGTTAGTCACATAGATTAACTAGGAAAATTTGAAAGCGGCCCATTATTTGCACATGTTTTCGATTTGAGCCAGGAAAAATACAAAATATTTGAAATAGGGGATTTTGTAAAGGATCAACGAAATCCACACTTTCAAACTATGTGCTTGTCCACCTTATGCTCACGCACACTCACCCACTAAGCGAAGCAAAGACACCTAAAACTAACTTAACCAAATTCACTAAATTCTCCCGATGGGGGCCACAAAAGAATTTATAGCTTAAGTTAGGATCAAGGGGGTAGGCATCCAATAAGCCGCCTTGATCATACTTCATATTGAAAAATAGAATTTGTGTAATTAGGGAGCTTCAAATCCACCTATTAGCCCACGATAATGAAAACCTGAGTTCGGAAGAGACCCTTTTCAGAGGGGGTTAGGCTTAGGCACAATGCGTGCGGTATCACCTGGGGCTACCTAAACCGACTGATACTTGGTACTGTTAGTTGACTACCAAGAAGCCCAAGACTCGAACGCTCACGTGGGACAATGTTTCTTAGTGGCCAAAAATTAGGGCAACCTTTACCCTATAGCTGACGGTGCAGGCAAGCACTAGACCCTCTACCCTTACCTTGGTCGATTCTCTTCGGCTCACTAGGGGCGTCGCCAGCTCTTATGGGACATTGTGCCAGCACTCACAAGAAATCTTCTCAAGGCCCAGTTACTTTTGAGTGTGTGATGATGCATAGGTCCTTTGGGATTTTTAGTATCATATGAAAACAAACAAAAACCACTTTTTTGATTGCTTGATCACATAGATTAATTTAAAGGGAAATCTATTTTATTTTTCGCTTTGTCTTATATATGTGACAAAAGGTTTTCTTTGATCATAGAATCTATCCCCTCAAATTTTTCCAATATCTGGGTGACCCCTGACAGGCCCCAATGGAACCTCGCCAATCCAGGCATCTATTGGACCTCTCGCCATTATTAGGATGGGTTCCAGGTCTTTTTCCATTCAGGCGTAAAAAACAGAACACTGCCACCATCATTGGTTCGTCCTTTATTGGAGCAACCGTAGTTGGGAACCTATTCGGTCTCCCAAAACCACACCACATACCACTCCTCCCACAACCCCTAGGGGGCAGAGGAGTGCATCCCATTCTGGAAGCCAACTGAATACACAATAGGGTACGTCGTAGACTAACCCTCATTCTAACCAAAACTTTTTGTCTTCACACATTGCAATGGCATCAACCTCACAGTAACCTTTCTTAGCTTCATTGAATCTACCTGATTTAACCAAGCTAACGAATGACCCCATCACACACGATCCTACATGGCCTCTCATGCCTACGAAGATCCCTTCAGATATACCAAAGTTTGAAGACAAGTAAGCGGAAGACCCAGGTAATCATGTCATGACCTTTCACCTATGGTGCTCATCGAACAATATCATTGATGACACTATTCGATTGAGATTATTTCAACACACTCTCACTTGAGTGCCCGTGAAATGGTATGTGGAGTAACCCTCAGCTTGACATGGAACCTTTAGCGCCCTTGCTATCATGTTCCTAACATACTTTCAGTTACCCATTCACCATGATTTTGGAATGGAATTACTGACTTATTTTAGACAAACCCCCACCATCCACATCTCAGACCATCTCCATGAATGGAGGCAGCGTCGCAGTTTATGTAAATCTAAACTTGACAATCGGCTTCTCTTAGATTTGTTCTTGAAAAATCTAATGGCAGAGATCTCAAAGGATGTGGCACAGAAAAACCCCACATCCAAAGAGGACGCAATTAGCAAATCCCGGAAGCTTGAGCGGATTTATACGCAGTCAAGATACATTTATAACATCTTGCCTAACACCTCGCGCCTGCAAATTTATCAAGACGTTCCAGGCACATCGAACTCTTCAGACGGGCTAATTGGGTCAATGATCCAAGGTTACCTAAGCAGCAGCAGTCAAAACCCCGATTACACATATAGTTCTACCTAGAACGTGCGTCAACCTGGTTTTCAGAGTGATCATATGCCTCAGAAAAAATTGAATAATAGGGTGCAAGCGTATCACCAGGGAGGAACTTATCCTCTGGCTCAGGGGAAACAGTACGAAGAAAGAAAAATTGATGGAAGAATTCCCCTCCAACAGTTAGGTTCAAACCCGGGACTGCACTATGCTCAGTCCCCAGCACATGACCCACCTATGCAAAATAATGCACAGGTGAACTTTGTGCAGCTGTCCCAAAAGCATTAACACCAATATAACTAGGAGAAATACTCTCCTAACATGGTAAAGAAAAAATCCAAAAACAAGCCAAAAGGGAACCCTAGATAAGGGGTGGAAACCAACAATTCCCACCACGATCCTAGGCTAGAGGTAACTCCAAGCAAAATCGGAACCAGGAACAAAGCAAAAGTCCACCTCTTCAAACAAACCATTCCTGTTAAATATGTGGTGAGTAAGGGCACTATACTCATCAATGTCCCGATCTCTCTGAGCTAAAGAAGCTACAGAGTAACCGAGGATAAGGATGATCTTCTCAGCAACCAGTCGTGATGCAAGAACCTTTCCCTAACCAAGGGATGGTAAGCACTCACCAACAAAACAAAGACTATTATGGGAAAAGTAGCCATGAAACCTACATTACTAGAGAAGAGATGTTTTTCCTAACACGGAATTGCAGCTACGACACCCCCCTAGATACCAATGCGTGAGGGGCAAGTACCAGTGTGCCAATTTCACCTTTAACCATTTCAAATATGCCTATAGAACCATTGCCAAAAATCGCAAAAGGGCGTAATAGGTGAGCATGACACTACTCCAAAGTGGCCCATAATTATAGCATCATGGAAGATTTAGCACAATCCCCCACTACTATGTTAGCTTTGGAATTTTTGTAGTCATGCCCAAAAGAATGGAAAGCCCTACTTTTCGCATCAGGCGCAATCGACCCTGCCGATGCGTGCTTGATGGATCTTGACTTAGATAAAGCCACCCCTCGGCTTCCCTCCATGGTCACCTTCCATATACTAGTGTCGATGCAGAATATCACTATCCACCAGTGTGTCATAGATGAGGGTGCATCCACATGCATCATGTCAAAAAAAATTTGGCAGAAGTTAGGTTCTCCCGAACTAAAACCCTCAGTCATCATGCTTTGACCCCCGTCGGCCTCTACCAAAATGTCCTGGTCTATTTATCCAGAAAGATGGTCCAAATAGACATTAAAGTCTTGGAAACTCACTTGGATTACAATATACTCCTCGGATAGAGTTATATGTACACCATATCTGCCATAGCCTCCTCCATCTTCTGCATTATGATGTTCCCCCACGAGGACCACATCATTACGGTAGACCAGCTAACACACAGTGAGAAGCGTCCCCTAACCAACATGGATTTAATTCTACCCTATGTAGATACAACATCGGATGGTCTTTCACAGTACCAAGAATATGGCCCTGGCCAATTCAAACCGTTTTCCATTCTAGGGTCATTCCTAGGAGACGCTCCTATTATCCTTGAGGCATCACTCGATGCCACAGGAGATCCGGTATGCATGATGTCCACATCAAGCACTGAGGCTAGTCAGCACACAAACTCAAGAAGTAACGACACTGAGGCATCGGCCACGACAGCCTCTCTAGCCTGTGCCACCTCCCAAACCCCTTTCTTCTACCCCCTAGTTGGCTTCATCTCCCAGCAAGTTTTGGCAACACTAAGATTACCCAACATATCGTTGGCATTCCCAGTTTGGTATCTCATTCCTCCTTCTAGAATAGGAGCCACCCATGTTACTGCCACAGGGTTGAAGCCCCTCGTCTTGAGGAGCCCTCACCCGTCCAAGAAACAGTTGAGACCACCCCTGCAAAGGAAATTCCCATTACAAAGTCGATGATCACCACTAGGAAAACCGAGAAGATAGGAAAGAAGATGGTGACCCCTTCCATTCAACGAGAATCACCAGTCTACACCATATGTGACGTAATAGGTCATCCTACCCATATATTTCTGGAGCTGGATGAATTAAAACAACTCCTTGGCTCTGAAAGAGACATCGCGACATCGCATTCCCGTAAAAAGGAACCTACCACCAAAGGTAAAGGCAAAGCGCTATGTACCAATCATGCATGTTCTCTCTGCAAAAACTATGGGAATTATACCCACCATTGGCCTAAGATACCATGATATAGGGATGCATTACATGCGATCGAGCAATCCTATCAAGAGGATCCCTCCATCCAGTCTACCGGCGATGAACCTCGCACCATCATGTGCTTGCAGGAGGAATGACAATCACCAAAAGGACAACCATTTGTCCGTCCTCCCCCAAGCCACCATACACCAATCAGGGATAGGGGACTTGGTTGCCTCATCCTCTTGAGTTATCACACGCATAGATTACTGTAGACGGTTTGATTAAATATTTGACCCAAGGTTACCTAGGAAACAATAATCTGTATTCGAGGAGTTACCATGCACATCAATTCTACAGACGGCTTGATTGGGTCTTTGACCCAAGATCTCCTAGGCAGCAGTAACACCCATGGTACTCAGGGAGTTACCAGGTAGGTATATTCTGCAGACGGCTTGATCGGGTCTTTGACCCAAGATCACCTAGGCAACAATAGTACCATGCACATCGATTCTGCAGATGGTTTGATCGAGTCTTTGACCAAAGATTACCTAGGCAGAAGTAGTACCATGCACATCGATTCTGTAGATGGTTCGATCGGGTCTTTGGCCCAAGGACACCTAGTCAGTAGTAATCAATACCCTGGATACTCATATGATTCTACTTAGAATGTATCACAACCTAGCTATCATGAAAATCACCCCAGCACTCATATACCAACTAGGGACAAGGGAATCGATATCCCCCATTCCATGCATAGAATGGACCAATGGCACAATGTAATGCATCGGTAAATCTAGTGCAACCATTTCTAAGCTCATCACCAATCATACAACTATGATAATTATGAAAATCCTCCAAATGCTGCAAAAAGAAGCTGAGGAGAAAACAAAAGAGTGATCCTGGACAGGGGGTAGTAACTAACGCCCCCTCGATCCCAGTCTAGGGGTAACCCCAACTGAAATCAAAACTAGGAGCCAAGTAACAACTCCCAAGCGAAAACTGGATCTTATGGTATCTGATCACCAAGCCAAAAGCAACATTGTGATCAGCACTCCATAACAAACAAAGGCGATGCCACAAATTCACACTACTGAAAAAATAAATTTTCAGCACCGGAAGTTATTCCCTCTCTCATATTATTTTTTAAAGCTCATTACTTTCAATAATATTTGATAAAGAAGACGCTTTCACTTGAGGTAGTTATTTTTGCAGGAAAATCTCACAAAACATCCACAACGCCATCTACTGAAAGTTCCAGAGTAGGTATCATTCTACCCCCAGCGTGATAGAGTCCCAATCAGCTTTGTATATCCTGACATCGTTTATCCATTAGAAATCAACCATAGGGTCCTCATATCCAACCATGTTTATCATCACCTCACCCTTTACATGATAAACATCCTCATTGGTCGGTAGATCCTCCCCTCTATGGTGCTCGTCACCCACAATAGACCATATCACAACAAAAGTGATGCCATGGCCATACCACTTCATTCTGGGAAGCACCTCATGCCTATCCGTTCATCATGCATAAGGTCAAGTTTACCATACAATACAAAGCCCCCTTCTCGGATCACCAGGTTGTACAAGCAGATCAAAAGCGCGCCATCGCGCCTAACATTTGGCCCACCATACCTCCACCAGCATAATCCCATTTGTGATAATTTTTCATCTGCTTCATCAGCCCCACACATGAGACCAACTAATGGGACCCCCACCCCTAGAAAAACACCCTCCTCACACCATCAATGAGCGAACACTCTCATGTTTTGGGGTACCCGTATTTGTGTTTTGTACAAACCAAACCCCATTATTTTATTCTTTTGGTAAGCGTACAAAGACCGCAAATGACGCACTTTGTCCCTTAACCCTCTCATTTCATATTTTCCCCATGGCATTAGTCCCTAAACACCCTTGGTTGGAGTATTTCACCCACACACACACACACCATCATGAAATTCATAGCCAGTTTACACCTACCCTGGAAGTCCTACCGACTCCAGGGATTTTTCCCTTTCATAAATAATTATGACCGCTGCCAAGCTGCTTAAGTATACTTCGACCTTATGCCACTGAATCCCCATCATCAATTTTCAATCACTCCTCGCCAATATTCCTATGTTAAACCCACCATATCCAGGTTCCCGATCCCTCATATCGGTGACCCCTCATTCGGTTGAGGCTTCCTTTTTGTCGAATTCAACACCCATATTCCAAAAAGGAAGTGGTACCTTGGATCACCCCTCTCCATGCAAAGGGGCATCGTCGGGTGACACTATGGGAGACATCATTGTCCATAGATGTCATCGATCCTCCTGACATTCGACTACGAAAAAAGCTTTTGTGTCAAGATGGTATCATACCTCACAACCATTGCACTTTGATCAGATCCGTGGAAGACCTGTGCCTGCATAAGCGTCTCTATAAACAATGCTTACATGGGAAGGTCCCAGCGAGCACCTATGCGTGCATTAAAAATCAATATGCCATACCAAGTTTACACATATGGGCACCACATTCCACCTATCGTCAAAGAAAAAATTCCCTTGCGGGCGTCAGCAGTTGCCATCAACAACCGCCAACATCACTACCATAGGAGTGACGCAGACAGAAAATATATCTATCAAATTTTTTTAACTAGCCATAGAATAATGAGCATGGGACATGCCCGCCTTGTTGAAAATTTGTATATGAATTGTAAATTGTATTTTCTTACACGGATCCATTAGGACGTGGTCATTCTTGGAACCAGTGTAGGGTGTTTTCAATTCCAAGGTTTCATGCAAGTCTCTCCTTCTCTCTCTATGCATGATACAAAAAAGAAACTATAACATATTTCGGCTATACAATCCTTCCTAGACCTCACACATTAGGTGGTAACGTTAGCAATGGAAAATTTTACAATAGAATATGACATTAATTAATGTCAATACAAAGGATTTATAGGGTTGGAATACATTACAGGATCTAGAAAATATTTAAAATCTCAAACGTTTAAGGAAAATAAAACGTGAACTAGCCTTAAATGTTGATTGCACGCACTATCCTTCGAGAAGAGAGCCTTCTTTGCGCCTTTTGGCCTGATAATCGTGCATTCCTGAGAGTGTCAAATGGTCACTATCCAAGACCACATAAACCAAAGGACAGTTACTCCTTACTTGAAGCCACGCAAGGACAACCACCAATGCCTCCTTAGACACTATGTGAGCACACAATGGAATATTTGGAGCACACAAAGGAATCATACCTCTCCCTTGGGTCACCATCCACAATGTACCAAGGGAGGGAAGGAGGATTTTAAATCCCTTATATAAAGCCACCATGAGATGAAGAATTGGTGATCATATTGTTATGTTGGCTAGAATTTCCCAAGCAATACCAACAGTGTGTGACTTGGAGATGCAAACAGAGGGGACTCACTTGTTGGCCATCCAAAAAAATTAGTCCACACAGTAGAGAGAGGGAGGGAGACTACACCGAGGCAAGCTTGGAATGAACAACATCCTTGCATCGGGACCTAGAACCATTGTCTAGAGGCCCTTTGGCAAGAGGGTTAAGTATTCTTCTCTTCATTACCAACGCTCAATAAGAGGGGCCTACAACCACCGTTTGCATTGTTGTGTCATTTTAATCGTTAGAGATTTTGTTTATTTATGTTTAGTTTTAGTTTAGTTTTTAGATTACATTTGCATGCTTATTTTTATATATATTATGCTTCATTACTCCACTTCTTTCTTCCTATTACCAATAGTTTAAAGGGGTAAACCACATCCCTTAAACTGGTGTGATTTCATACATACGTGCACCAAATCCACCATAATAGTAGACTCCCTCTCTCTCAGCAAAATGAAAAATTCATAATAAAAAGCTTCAACATAGTGCAACTGATCAGCCCCAGGGGGAGGTTTTATATGAGAAGGGATGGAATTATAAAATTTTTTGAATCTCTTTGAAAAATCTTGAGTTAATGCATTACTTTCTTTCTTCAAATTTTTATATTTAGGCAAGGCTTGGACATGATTCACCTTACTTCCCCATTTTTTCAAAAAAAATTCCCTTAATTGATCCCAATTTTGTATACTTTCTAGGGTTAGGTATTTAAACCATTTTCTCATTTCAGTAATAAAAATATTCGCAAACAATCTCATTCTAACAGCTTCATCATCTACCTCCTCTAGGTCTATAAAGTCATTGAATTGGTCAATATGTTGTTCTGCAGTGATTCCCTCCTCATCCCAAAATTTTTTTATCCTAGTGGAATATCGTTGTGGTAAATCATGGATTATAGCGCGCAAAACAAGTGGGGCATATCTAGCAGGGCCTACAAGAGGAGGAGAAGGAGGAGGAGGAGGAGGAGGAGGAGGAACTCTTGCCATTTTAGGAGTTAAAATAGATGTACTAGCTGAAACTGCAGCAAGGGAGGTAGCTATCAAACTAGTGCGAGTAAAAGCATATGTGAAGTTATGAATTTGTGTTGCGGGGACCTTCAATTCAGAGATAATGTAACTCCACTTAGGTAAAGGGACACCAGGTCTTTTTTTCAATATGAATTCAAAAGGATCAAGCTCTTTTAGTTTTTCTAAAGACACCTACTCTAATGATAATTTGGATGTGACAATTACCCAAAACCCTTCTTTATCCTCTTTTGAAACAAAAAATTTAGTGTCAATCCCTAATATTTGTATATCTAAGACAATTTCTGTCAATTCGTTTTCTGATTTAGATCTAAAAATTGTTTGTTCAAAATTTTCATCAAACTCTATTTATTTAATATTTTGAACACCTCCAAATGGTAAATATGAAGCTCCTAAAATATATGCAGTACTTGATTTTGATGAGCTACCAATACCTCTGAGAATTTTCTCTAGATCATCAACAATCTCTGGTGGATCAGTGTCTGGATTTCTCCTCGTATGAATCTTGTTGGAAGCCACCTTTAAGTTGAATATGCCAGTGGAGTCACTAAAGAGCTTGGCTACTTTAATAAAAAACACCCAGGATGATATAACTTTTAGTCTCTTTGAAAATGCACCAAAATGTTATCACTAGGCTAGAACAAGTTAGCATGTGTCAACCATCAACTCAACATAACTATTTCAAACCAACTTTAAATGGAAGTTAGCCCTTGCAGTCTAAGAGGGCTCTCTCAAATTACTTATAAATTATCTTTATAAAAATAAAAATAGCATATGGCTAAATCTGGATTTTAAATGTGATTATGGAGGTGAAAGAAAGTGATGACAACCACCATTGGGCATAGAGTCAATTAAGGAAATTCAATTACAAACAAAACTGTGTTTATGGAAGTTGAGGAAAATTTGACTTAAACATAAAATTTTACTGTAAAACACATAACATGAAGGAAGTGGAGCATCTAACATCAATTCCAGGTTATCAAATTTCCATGAAACTGATAGAAATACACAAAATATAGAGATAAAATCATATAAGCCAAAGAGAATCTCAGGTTAAAAGGCAGTCTGCTCCATATGTATACTAACTGAAGAATAAAATATTACAAGGGTGGTTCTCTCATAACATCCGTCTACCCCTTCAAAGTGAAACATTTCCACATATATAGAGTGAAGCCTCCATTACAATCATTTTCCACCTGGGCTAGACTCGATGCTTTAGCTAAGAGACCTAATTCCAGTAGAATTACAAAACATGGAGCCTTTATAGGGATTTTTCTATTTCAAAAGAATTTGAATACCAAAATGAGTCTATTTTCATTTAAAAATTCAACAAATTATGCTAATAAGCCTCAACGAATACAACTATTAACTTCTCATGTGTTGGATGGTTGATGTGCTGGAGTGCTGGAATGTTGGAATGATGAGTTTGATGACATGTGGAGGTTGACTTGTTGACCTGCTGAGTTGTCTCCCTAAAAAATAGCATTTGATAGGTTGATTATGTGCACACATTTTACCTATTTTTTATCCATTACCTTACTATTTTATTGCCCAAAATATGATCAAAAACTTCAATACGCAGTGAAAAACATAGTATAGGCAGTTTTACAGCACACTTTGGTAGCAAATGCCAAAAAACACTTTTCTGCAAGGTGTATGATATTTCTGATAGTTCATGGGTCTTCATGAGTTTTTATAAGCTAAAAAAATTCCTTTATAACTCCCATTCCTGACGTTTAAACTTTATTTTTCCTCCATGAAAATCTACAACAAATATGTAGCAAATATTCACCTTCAATATGGGGAGTTGCTACGAAACTGTCAACTTTCTAAGATTTTGTCTTTTCAAGATTTCTTCCACCTTCAAGTCATTTATAATAGCCTATACAAGGATGTATATTAATAAAAATATTTATTAGCCATATCATAGGAAAAAAATTATGATATTAGCATATTCATGGAGTGCCATCAATTTTAGCAATAATCTTGAGACCCTTCTCCAATAGCTCAACTTGGATCATTTCAATTTCTGTTTCTAAATGATCCAGGTGGATATTGGTGGTCACCTTCATATTCCACTTGGGGCCCCGCCATTTTCTCTTTCATTTTTTCAGTTTTGGCACAACTTACTATTTTTAGTAGTTTTTCGAGTCCTGAACTTCCGGAGTCATTTTGAGGCCCTAAACAACGTTTTTTGGAAAAACGGAGAGCAACATCGGTCCATGGATTCATGTTTCTCTTTCAAAATTTTTATTCCTCGGATAGATATTTCTAACGAAGTATGGTATGCGTCAAACAGAGATCGTGGCACTTCAGAAAATTCTCTTGCTTGGGTGGGGAGGATTGAAACACCAATTTACTGACAGACACATAGTTTTGAGCATCTCCCTAGGGTTAGGGGCACCCAAAATTTGTTTAGGATTTCCCATTGTTTCTAAATAATAAATAGTCCCTTGAGCCTCATTTTAACTGATTTCATAGGCACGTAGCGGCCCATCTCTTCTCGGAGATAACTACCGTCGCCCTAGCTAGTTTTATTTCTATTACGTACGTAAGCAAATTTCGGTTCTTTGATATTAATGAAATGAAGTGTTATTTCTCTTGCATCTCTGTATTTATGGTTATGTGTTTATTTTGTTGCGTTCACATAAATCCAAATCAGTGATATCAGAGCGGTCTGCTTTTTCTCGATCCTTCTTTGCATGTCCCCAACGAGGTCGGGGTATAAGGAGTTAGGGCTCGATCTAGTGGAACCTTTGCAAGATCAGCCTCGCAAACCCCGACGGACTCCAATGGGGGACAAAAATAAATATGAGGGAGTAGGAGATCCTATCAAAATATTTATCGAGGAGGCCCTTGAAAAACAAAGGAACGTGATGATGGATAACTTTGCCCAGATCCTTCAACGGCTGCCCACCGACAACGCATCTACATCCAACAGCCACTCTGGAGGTGCGACTCCTTTTAAGGTACAAGTAAATTTTGACATTCCCATATTTGAAGTTCAAATAGATGCAGATGTCATAGGTAGATGTTTGAATCTATTAGAAGTATATTTCTCAGTTCATGACTTTTCCGACAGGGAGAAGATTATTTTTTCACTCCTCAAAGTTGCCCCCCATGTCAAGGACTGGTGGGAAACCCATTGTGAGAAAAAGGACGAGACAAAACCCTCTCTGTTCTCGGTCGTACCCACTTGGAATTATTTCTGAGACACCATCAAGGAACAATACTATCATGTGGGGAGCTATGATGACAAGTACATACAATGGAACACACTATGACAACAAAGGGATCAAGATGTGCATGAGCTGACGAATCTGTTCCATACCCTGCGCACCAAGTTGGGTATCAAAGATTCAGAGAAACATCTAGTGCTAAAGTATCATAATTATCTGCACAGATACATTTAGGAGGAAATGGAGTTCCTTGACATCTCCTCGCTTGGTACAGCATATCGATATGCTGCCAAGATTGAGCAGAAATTCAAACAGAAGAAGCGAGACTTTGGATCTACAAATCAAAAGCAAGGGAAAGGTGCTCCCAAACCATAGAACAAAGGACAAAGCCAAGGCATGGTGACTCAAGACAACCTGTCCAAGCCACAAGCAAAGAAAAACACCGCAAAGCCAAAGAAGGACACAGGAAATTGGTGTGAGTTCCATAAGAGCTCCACTCACAACACAAGTGAGTATCGGGCCAAGTAGTTGCTAGTGGCCGAGATGCGGGCTTCTAAGTCACATGCATGCTTTGACTCTGAATCAGAACCTAACAAGGGGAATGAAAAATGGAAATAGATTATTGATGCAGAGCCCAATGCCACTGTTGCCACTACAAATATCTAGAAGGAGGAACTAGAAGATCCAGAGGAGGAGGAACGTCTCTTCCACTCCCAGATGTGGGTAAAGGGCTCCTCGGTATAGTTCATTGTTGACAATGGGAGCCAAAATAACCTCATTTTAGCAGACACCGTGAAGCAGTTGGGCTTGCCAACCATAGCTCACCCCCATCCATACACCATCGGGTGGCTTCACCAAGGACAAGATCTCCACGTCATCCAGTAGTGCCACCTTCCCTATAGCATCAAGTCCTTTACAGATGAGGTATTATGTGAATTTTCTCCTATTGATGTTTCTGATGTATTATTAGGACAACCATACTTGTGGAAGCATCATGTTGTGTATGAGTCTCGGTCTCGTGCTGTTATTGTTACTTTGGGAAATAAGTTGTACAGGATACCAGAGGTACCACCTCCTACCACTATCTATTTGGTTACTGCTAAATAATGTAGTAAGCTCATTTCCCAAACTAGGAAATTTGTTTTCTTGATTATTCGCCCCCCAGGGCAAGAAGAAGACTGTGGCCATGACCTCCAAATAGGGCTCCTCTACATGACAACAACAAATAGATAAGGTTGTGGAGGAGTACGGGGACATCTTCACCTCACCCACAGGGGTTTCTCTGCATTGTCAGGTCAAGCACCCGATTGATCTGACCCCAGGTGTGCCGCTACCCAATGGACCGATCTATCGGCACTATGTTCTGGAGAACGCTGAAATCAAGAGGAAAATTCAGGATATTCTGCAGAAAGGTCACATCCGACCAAGTTCATCACCTTGTGGGAGCCCGATCGTGTTGGTACAGAAGAATGATGGGACGTGGAGAATCTGCATTGACTATCGGGAGCTGAACAAGATCACTGTCCGAAATAGGTACTTGATCCCACGGACTGATGACCTTCTAGACCAACTCAAAGGTGCAAAATATTTCAGCAAGATTGACTTGAAGTTGGGGTATCACCAGGTACCGATTGAACCCTCCGATGTGTGGAAGATTGCCTTCAAAGCTAAGGAGGGCATTTTCGAATGGTTGGTCATGCCTTTTGGGTTGACGAATGCTCCCACAACCTTAATGAGGTTGGTGGAAAACATCTTGTGGCCGTTAACCAACTCATTTGTAATGGTGTACTTTGATGACATTTTGATCTTCAGCCAGACTTGGGAAGAGCAACTCCACCACATCTGACAAGTCCTCCAAACACTGCAACAACACAAGTTGTGTGCAATTTGGAGAAGTGCACTTTTGGCATGACCCAAGTTCAATATATGGGATACATTATTGATGAAAGGGGGGTGCATGTGGATCAAAACAAGATCTAAGTCATTCGGGATTGGCCAGCCCCAACCACTCTAACAGAGCTTCGCAGCTTTCTAGGTCTTACTAATTTCTACCGCAGGTTCATGTTGGGATTCTCTCATATCACTTGGCCCTTGAGTCAAGTAACCAAGGGAGGAGCAAAAGAGAAATTATTTTGGTCGGAACCTCAACGAGCGTTCACATGGTTAATTTCCTCATTGCATGATTCTCACTTTACGTTTTAGCAACCATTAGAATCTTCCCAGACGGATACCTTGACTATACTTTATTGGGGAAGTTCTTGTATGAGGACATCTATTCTTTATAGTGGGACATTAGCCAAATCTGATCATGATATCCCTTATGACAAAGAAATGTATTCCATTGTGCAGACTTGTCGACAATGGAAGCATTACATTTAGGGGAGGGAAACAATCATCCACACGGACCACCGGCCCCTGCAGTTCATACAGACACAAGGGAAGTTGCAGAATGATCGCCATCAGAAGTGGTCCACATATCTGCAACAGTTTCATTTGAACATCAAGTACAAGAAGGGTAGCACCAATAATGTTGCAGACTGCCTCAGCCGACCACCGATCGTGGCGCTCACCATTGTGCTCAACTCTTGTGGGCACGAGACTTATGATTGGCCGCTTCTCTATGAGAGTGACCCAGAATTCGGCCACACTTACAAGGCACTCTTGGGGGGCACGCAAGTTCCAAATTTTCACCTCCAAGATGCACTTTTATGTCACCTGGGACACCTTTGTGTTCCTTCAAGCGAGCGTGCCAAGATGATGTGGGAAGCACACTACAGTCGAGTTGCTGGGCATTTCGGGGTCGAGAAAACAGTAGCAATCTTGCAGAAGTATTTCTATTGGCCGAACCTTCGAAAGGATGTCGAGAAGCACATCAGATCCTGCACTGCTTGTGCCATTGCCAAACCGACCATCAAGAAGCAAGGCCTATATACTCCTCTACCTACCCCTAGTCGACCTTGGGAATCTATCTCCATGGATTACATGTTGGACGACTACTAAGCGGTAGTTGTGTTTTCGTGGTCACTCAGTGATTCTCTGAAGATGACCATTTATGGCAATGCGAGAATATCACCGGCGGCCTTCTAAGCTCATGCTGAGCAGTTGGGTGCACTTTGGGATCCCATAGTCTGTCATATCGGTCGGGATAGGCAGTTGCCTTGGCCTTTTGGTCAGTATTGGCTTCCATGTAGTTCAAAGCTCACCAAGTCCACAACTTTCCATCCCCAAGCAGATGGCCAGACAGAGGTCGTCAACAGAATGATTGTACACATTCTGCGCATGTACAATTCAAAGCATCCACGCACATGGGACGAGAGCCTCCCTTATGTACAACATAGTTATAACCGGGCTCTCCACATTTCAATTGGCCATAGCCCCTTTCAGGTGGGCTTGGGATTCCAGCCACTATGTCCCATTGACGTAGCCATGCCATTTGCAGCTGCTCAGGCCGATTCAGCGCACGTCCAGTCTGAAGTTGACAAAGCAAGTAGCTTCCTCGAGCGCATTCAACACATCCGCCAACAGGTTCATGATATATTGGACAGAGCCAATGCGAAGTACAAGCAGCGCCATGATCAACACCGGGTGCCACACCACTTCCAGGTGGGCGACAAAGTATGGCTACATTTGCGGAAGGAGCGCCTCACTGGACCTCACTTGACTTTTCCCACTCCTTATGTTGTGTTCCACCATTACAACAAATGCACCCAGTCTTCAATGGTCCTTGTTCCTTACTTCCTCACAGGCACCTCAGACATTCACCCAGAACAACTCAAATGAAGTTAAACACATGCACACATGGAATAGGCCACCACGGACTATCATGGAAATACAAATCAATAACACTCTCCAACAGAAGATCCAACTGTATCGGTTTGTCAAAGCTGGCCAACTCCTGTGACTGCAGTGGTTCACTGTGTGACCAAGTTCAACAAATATTTCCTCATATCTCATGGAGAACTGGTGGATTTGTGACCATTGCTTCCTGGAGGGGATAAGAATGATCCAGTGGATATTGGTGGTCACCTACCTATCTCCACTTGGGGCCCCACCATTGTCTCTTTCATTTTTCTATTTCTGCATGAACTACTATTTTTAGTAGTTTTTCAGTCACTCTGACAAGTTGAGGCCCTAAACGATGTTTTTGGAAAATGGAGAGCAAATGGTCCATGGATCATTGTTTATCACTCAATTGTATTCTCTAATATATATTTCTAATTATAAGATATATAATGAACGAGACTATGCCAAAGTTACGCTCCTGGGAAGTTGAAACACCAATTTACCCAAACGGGGCCCATAGTTTTGGCGCTTCATCTCCTAGGGTTAGGGTTTTTGTTGTTTAGGATTTCCCATTGTTTCTAAATAATAAATAGGCCCTCGAGCCTCATTGTAACTGAGTTCAGAGGCCTGTAGCCACCACATCTCTTCTCAGAGATAGCTACCAGCGCCGTAGCTAGTTTTATTTCCCTTCTGTCTCTAAGAAAATTTCAGTTCCTTGATATTAATGAAATGAAGTGTTATTTCCACTGCATCTCTTTATTTATGGTTATGTGTTTATTCTGTTGCATTCCTACATAAATCCAGATCACTAAAGCTCTGAATTTCCCCTGCAACCTTCTATTATCTACTTGTAACCATCTATTCCTCTTGCAAAAGTGTTTCATCATTCTATGCAAAGGCAGTGTTCTCTTTAACATTTTTCCAGATTCATCTACAAGCTTATTATAAAAATCGAGTTGCTTTGATATATCTTCCTTCAATTTCTCAAAAAGTAATTTTGATTCTATAACATTCTTTCTAGCATCACTTAGTTGTTCTTGCATAACCTTCACTTCACTTCTTCCTTGTACATGTTCCTTTCCTTTCCTGTTCTTCACTGGCTCAGTTTTTGCTAGAGACACCTCAGACATCTTTTCTTCTTCTAAGAGAAGCTCAAGCTTCTTTTCTTTTGGTTGTTGTGATCTCGTGACATGATTCCTAGGTTTTAAAATAAAACCTCATTATTATTGAGTGAAATCCAATTTCTTAGCTCTCTTACTCTTATTTTTGTTTTTTTCTTCCGTGATATCTATAAGCTGCACAATTGGGGTTTCTTCAATCTCAATAGCTTCTAGGATATCTGACAGCATACCCTTCCCTTTATGTTGGCTTATAGTCATCCTCCTCTTGGTTCTTATATAAGTTTTTACTACTGCCACAGGTTCTGCTTCAGGTTTAGCTACAAGTTCAACCTCTTGCTGCTTCTTCTCCCCAGGGTTTATGGATTTGGATTTTGGAGTTTACCTAGGGGTGGAAATATCTAACTCATACCCACTTAAAAATAGAAAGGTGAGCTAATCTGTGTTTAGCCTATTCAATTTTTCAACAACCAGCAATTTAATATGACCATAATGGAAAATAGAGGTGTTATTGGCATCAGGGTTGGATTGGACCTTGCTATCCATATTTCTCAAACTTCTAAACAGAAAAAAGGGAATATCTAGGGGTTGTTTACCTGTGAAATGCATAAGAAATTTGAAATGGTATTGGTATACCATGTTGAATTTTCCTTCACAAGTGAAGTACTTTGGGATGACCATTTCTATTCTCTTCCTTAAGAAACTCATCACAATTCAACAACTGAAATTTCTTCACTTTAAACCACATTTATCCATACGTAGGGATTTCTGTAGCTTGAGTAGTGGTGTCAAGGGACACTGCAAAGTTCAGCATGCCTATTTTAGACTCTATCCCTGTGAAGTTAATAGAAAAATATTTGGCAATTTCCTATGGTAACCCTGCAGCTTCTGACAGAATTGAAGGCACCCCACGCTGGAAAATGCTTGAGTGAATGTAGGATCTTCCTCTAGTAGTTTCATATCCATTGGTTCATATATCACCACTGACCCTCCTTTATATTTTTTCCTCTCAGTTGCAATGGATTTAACATGCAGTGAGCTGCTTCTTGACAACTACAAATATCCTAAATATAGCAAGACCATCTCTTGACACCAGCAAACCTACCCTAAAGGTAGCTATAGTAGCTCAAAAGACAACAAGATCGAGCTATGGATAGTAAGAACAACTTGAATAAGAAGGAAACCGAGCTTATGACAACAAACTAATTCAAAATGGAAAGAGAACAAAAATGGTAATGAAGCTATAAGGTGTACGAGTTTTGGGAATGAGGGATAAGATAAATGACATGTAATCATGACCCACATGACTATGATCACAATTGTTTTAAAAAAATTTGCACCGTTATAATATATTTACCAAATCAATATAATTTTGTAGTGGGAAAAGTACATGAAGCGACATATTTTCTACGGAAATGTCAGGAACTTTCGTAGCAAACCCTCAGCTTTTCTAACTAGAGTTGTTGTGAAAGCCTGCTAAAATGTCAAATTTCCAATCATGACCAAATGAGCCTAAGACACATGAAGTTTTTTATTTTCATTTTTATGATGACACCCTACTAAAATTCATAATGACCCTACAAAATAATTTTATGATAGAAATAACCTTTGTACATGTGATTATTTTGAATAAAAACTCAAAACCCTAACTAACTTAACCAAATTGACTCCGAGACAAACCTAATTATTATCTTGGATAACATATTGCAACCATTCTTGGATGATTTTGTCATAGTGTACTTAGATGATATTCTTATTTTTAATAAGACTTGTGAAGAACATGTCAAACATGTAAAGAAAGTTCTAGATGTCTTGAAAAAAGAAATGTTGTATTTGAATATTTCTAAATGTGAATTTGGGAAAACCTATATGGTTTACTTAGGTCATATTGTAGGAGGTGGAAAATTGAAAATAAATCCCTCCAAAGTTTAAGTCATTGTGAATTGGCCTAAAATCAACAATGTAACAGAAGTTAGGAGCTTTTTGGGAGCAGTTCAAAATTGGAGAAAGTTTATTACTAACTTCTCATCTATTGCAACACCATTACATGCCTTGAAAAATGTGAAGAAGGTCTTCCAATGGGGAGGACAACGGCAGAAAGAATTCAACACTTTAAAAGAGAAAATCAGTACAACATCAATTCTATCACTTCTAGATCTCAAGCAGCCATTTGAAATTCAAACCAATGTTAGCAAATATGCTATGGGAGTGGTATTGATGCAATATGGTAAGCCAATATGTTATCATTCTGAAACCTTTTCCAATGAAATAATTAACTATACAACTTCTGATAAATATTTATACGCTTTGTTACAAAGTGTGAAGAAATGGACACGTTATTTAATGGGTAAATAAATGATTATTTATAATGATCATCAACCTTTGAAATATCTTCAATCAGAAATCAAACTACAACAAGCTATAAATTTTAGATGGATAGAATTTCTGCAACAACTTCATCTTGTCATCAGGTATAAAAAATGCATTTACTACAAAGTTTCAAATATGTTGTCAAGGCCTATAGTTAATGAATTTTTAATTCTTAAGAATAACTCAATCATGCATGAAAGTTATATTGAACAATATGATCAAGATTAATATTTTAAATATGTTTATGTAAGATTAATTCAAGGCAATCATGTTGAAGAAATGGATTATAATGTTCATAAAAAAATGTATTATCATCTTAGAAATTTTTGTATTCCATGGGGTGTAAGAGTTCATTTCATATGGGAAGCCCATAATTCTCTTTTTGTTGGTGAGTTTGGTGTAGGAAAAACAGTTGCTCAGCTTCAGAGATACTGTTATTGGCCTCATATGAATGAAACCATATCAATATATGTAATAAGATGTTCTATGTGTGCTACTAGTAAGCCAAATAATAGGGAATTGGGTTTGTTCACTCCACTTCATATCACTTCTTGTCCTTGGGAAAGTGTTTTGACAGATTTTGTAGGAGGGACTACCTAAGTGTAGAAAATTTCATGATTATTTATATGTTTTAGTGGATAGATTCAGAAAAATGTGTGTGTTTATGCCTTGTAAGAAACATGTCACTTCTGAATACACTGCATAGATGTTTTTCCAGAATGTATGGGTTCACTTTGGGTTACCCACTTCTATTGTTTTTTATTGAGATTCTCGATTTATCAAGAAGTTTTGGTCAAAATTATGGACATAAAGTTGAATAAGATCACAACATTTCATCCACAAACCAACAATCAAACAGAGGTAGTGAACATAATAGTAGTGAATCTCCTTTGAGGGTATTTTGGTAAGCATCCTAAGGAATGGGATGAGCATTTTCATTACATCCAGAATGCCTACAGTTGTGTCAAGCATTAATCTACACAAGTACCTCTATTTGAGGCTTATTTGGGTTATTTGCTAAAGTCTCCTTTGGATTTTTATCTTTGGTAAATACATTTTAGTGGAGGGACATAGTGATGTGGACAAAGGAAATCACTTCATTGAAAAAATCCAATTATTGAATCAAAGGGTACAAAAAAGATAGAGAAAATCCAAGCCAAGTACAAGGCAAGGCATGATATGCATCGGGTTAATCATGATTTTGAATTGGGATATCAAGTTTGGTTGTACATCAGCAAGGAAATATTGCAAGGTGAAGGTAAAAAACTCAAACCAATCAGATATGGTACTTTCAAAATTTTGGAGAAGATTGGTAATAATGTTTTCTGACTAGATTGTGCACCTTATATGAAAATATACTCTATTGTGAATGTGGAAAAATTAATATTGTATGAGCCTCCTATGACCGATGATCAAGAAGAGAATGTCCATATTCCATCTATAGAATATTTTGATCCTGAATACTTGACTGAGTTGTAGGAAGATATAATTATTGACAAAAGAATAAGTGCTTCACGCAAAGGCAATGTGAAGTATCTTTGTGTGGCGCTCAAAGTTAATAATCCTAGTAAATAAAGGTGGATAGATATTGGTAAAGTGAGGAATTTTTACCCTCACTTATTTTTTGAGTAAAAGCATACTTTCGTTGGTCCAAAAGCTTCTAGTGGGTAGGTGTGATCTAGGGGATTCGAAAAATGCTCAAAAATAAAAGTGCTCAAAATATCCTGAAGCCAGTGTTGAGTTGTATAGCTCATTATTATGATTCCAAAAGCAATTTAATTTCCTCAATCTTCCATTGTATGAGAAAGTTATCACATTCTTAAATTTAGCTAAATATGAAAAAATTCAAAGTTGCAATTCTATTATGCAGGTGTACGGACTGATACGAAGCATACAAACCTGACATGTGGCAGTATGGGACTTTCCTTGTTTAGGTGAATCATAAGAGGGTAGTTTGCATTTTTCTATTGGTTGTACTATTGGAGAGGTGATCCAATCATAGGGAACCACATGGGCCAATCAGAGGGCACCATGTGGCCCTATGAGAGGTTGCCAAGTGTCTTAGAGTTGGCTCCAAATGTTGGGTGAAATACCGACAAGCCTCCATAGGATTCACACCACTAAACTCATGTTCATTACTCCACTGCTATACCATTGCACTAACATTGGGACTTGATAATGATATTTGGCATGTTCTATTTAAAGTTTACCGGATTGGTGGTTGGTGGAGAAGGTCGGGCTGGCAGGCATGCCCAACCGACCCAACCCTTGTTTTATGAGTCGTTATGTGACTGAACCCCAATGAATACGTGTTCGTCAAGTGAGGCTAGGATGCCCAGTCCCATTATGTTATGTGACCGTTGCAAGAAAAAAGGTAGGGTGCATGGATTATGTCCCATGATCCATGGTCATTTAGTACCAATAGATCCGACAGTGGAAAAATAAGGGTTGGGCGCATGGCCCATGGACCTAGCCATGTGATAATACATAATAAGAGGTGGGGCTATCAATAGGGCCAAGGACTCGTTTAATTTTTTTTATTATATAATGAATAAACCAACGTAAATTCCATCGATGAAGTCAAACCCCTGACCTGTGGGGTAAAAAACCAACATGCCACCAATAGGCCAAGGAGGATTTTGTTGAATGTTTTTGTAGAACCACACTATTTTGAAGACAATTTGGTAAATCAAGCATAATTTTATCATTTTGAGCCTTTTTTAGTGTAGCAAGAGCTTAGACGGGGGTTTTTGAGCATTCTTGACAAAATGAGAGTGTTTTTCCTGCAAGTTGAAGCTTGTATTTTTATGTAATGAAAATTTGAGCATCCTAATAAAGAACTCACCATTGGAAGTTGTACTCAGATACATAGCCCAATATTTTTGAACTTTGTTATTAATTTTCACTTTTCCTATGCTATATTTTTTTCCTCTTTTAACTATAAAATTTATGCAAATTAACTTATGTTTGTGTACTTTCGCAATTTCGATCCATTTCCTAAAAGGACATAAACTAACCTGAAAATTCATCAATAAGTCCTTCACTTTTATTTTTGTATCACCATTAAGCTCCATATGCTTTATTCTATTTTTTTATTTCCTCATTTTTCAATTGCTATGGAAGAAAATAATATTTTTATCTCCCAATTTCACCCACAAACTTCTTTATTTCAGTCTCCAAATATCCTATTCTTCATTTAATTTCCTACACAATTCTTCAAATGTTTTTCATTGTAAGAAAATGCTCAGTGACCAGAGTCTCTTCCATTTCCAAAAGGATTCCCTCTAGATTGGACTTGATCCACCCCACTTTCCTTTTTTTAGATTTGGACATTTCCTTCACCCACTTTTTTATTTCCTCTTTTAAGCCCTTGATTTTTTTCTCCCTATGAATATAGGAGAACCAATATCACACCTCAAACATGTTTTATGCACTAGTGTCTTAAAATACTCTTCATTTATCCACAGAGAGTTAAAATGGAATGGGATAAGACCCTTTAAATCTTCCAACTCTAGAGTGATGGTTGAAACTAGGCTAGAGAAAATACTAGGAAGAGGAGAAATTTTCTAAACCAAAATATTGATCGCCACTAGGAATCGATCCAACCTTGGAGCAATGTGTTCAAGGCCAAACCTTTTGTTTCTCCAAGTAAATCTGGAGAGTTTGGATTTGATATCAACTAGGTCCAATTGGGAAATCAAATCCTCCATATTTTCCTCAAATTTATCTTTTATAGTATTTCCACCTTTCTTCTCCCACTAGTGAATTGTAACATTTAATTCCCCTCCTAAAATTTTTTAACAGTTGAGAACGGTTTCCATTTGTATTAACAAATAATGACAACATTATGGGCCTTATCGTGATACATATTTGGCATGTAAATGTTTACTATGTTGCAAATTTCCATGGATGGGAGATGAATTACTCTAGTGATGATCCAATGCTGAGATTTTTCTTCTTGTAGAAGATTGAACGAGGAGGATTCCCATAGAGTGAAAACTCCACTCGAAGCACCCCTTGAGCTTAGCACCACTACTTTACTCCCTTTCCAAATTGTTTTTCATTTTTCTAGAGCTTCACACTCTCCTAATTTCATCTCCTGGAATAGGAAGACCTGGGAATTCTTTGATATAATTAAGCTTTTGATTTCAGATTCCCTTTTCTCATTTTTATCCCACTAGGAAGATTTCCATAGGAACCATATTTTTATTTTTTTATTTTAAGGAGTCTAAGGGAATGAACATTAATTATCAATTGAGTTTATTTTTCTTTATCATTTTTCCCATGAGTTGACTAGAACTCCCAAATGAAATTTTTCACCCACTTTCCTTATAGATTTCAGGGGTTCAAAACCATTTCCATTTCATTTTATAATTTTTCATCAACTGAGAAAAATAAATCGACGTGGGATTTCCCTAATTGTGGAGATAAAAAAATATTCTTCCTTTTTCGAACCTGCATCTTTTTTCGAGGCATTTCATATGAAGTCGTATTTTTGTTTTGGAACATTATTCTCATCACGAGCTTCATCATATCCCTTTTCTCAATGTGTCTGCTCTAATTCTTCACCCCACTAAGATTCTCCTTCATCCTCTTAATTTTCTAAGACAATGAAATAATTTGCATGTTGATAAATCTTGTTCCCAAAACTCAAAAGTCGAATATTTCCTTGCATTATGAGGACCTGATGAAGGAGGAAAAACCTTGGCTCCTTTTGGGGTTTTGGTGAGATTTTCCTCTTCTTCTCTTCTATATTTTCCATTAACCCCTATCCTCCTATTGCTTAAGGGAATCCTAACTTTGGGAAATTCCTGGGAATGAGCTCATCCTCATGACATTATTTACACTTGAAATGGATATTATCATAATTCACCTATTAAATGAAATATTAGTTATCTAATGTGAGCTAAATTGCTTCCAGAAGGCCTTTCTCAATCTCTACTTCTACATATATATGAGAACATGCATACATTGAATCTATTGGTTCTACTCTATCTAGGTATCTTCCTAGGAATTTTTGATGTTCATCAAAGTATCATCATCCCATTAGTGAAGAGGTGAGTGAGAAGTTTTTACCCATACTATCAATTACAAGAGGAAAAAAATAAAAAATTCTCAGAAAGAGGTAAGTGAGAAATTTTTACCCATACTATAAATTATAAGAATAAAAACATGCAAAAATACAAGTAAATACTTTGAGCACCCATGACGTAAGGGTTTCTCTTGAATATCAGATCCTGATATTCTTAAAGTTCAAATAAAAGGGTGAAAAAACACTTGTTGCAAAAGAAACACTTAGTATGGCCTTTAACCATGGGTCTCCAATTTATTTCCACCCACAACCTCAAAGATTTTCGAAAAGGAAAAACCCCCATAAATTGGCTAATCAAACCTGTTCCAGCTAGACTGATTGCCATTGCCCAATATTTACTCAGATTCACATGCACTTTCAAAATTCTATCGAACTTCTTAACAGATTTCTCAAGTTTTTTTTCAAGGACTTAATACTAGTTTTTACGATCTTATTGAAAGAAATGGCCATTGAATATAATGATGGGGAGCGAGGAGGAACCAGCCCCCCCCCCCCACCCCCCCCACCCCCTCTCCCCCCAAGAGTTGCAACCATTTTCAGAACCAAGAGTGAGCACAAAAAACACCCTAGAAGAGCCAAGCCTTTTATAACTATATTTAACTATTACTAAAATATTTTGTATAGATTAGATACCTACCATCCACCTATTAATTATTAATAATTAAATTAAAATTTTGGAAAAACTATTCCAATATAGATACACCTATTAATGGAAATATAAAAAAAAATTGAACAATAGACACCATACATACAAAATTTATACATGCAAAAGAAATTAACAAAAACCATCCAAAATGAAAAGTACAATGATATTTTTGACATTCATGGGCATGGGACTCTGGATATACTTGGACTGAGACAACGACTAACACTGAGACATGCATATAATTAGAAAGAGATACACTTCCTAGCATCACTTATTTTATGTAATTGAAAATTAAAATGTGTTAAGATACTATAGTTAGTAGACTTGAAGACATGTTAGATATTGTAGTTAGTAAAGTTTAAGAAAACAAAAAAATGAAGGGTTTCTTTTTAAACATTTTTTAAGTGAAACAAAAGTAAAGGTTGTGTCTAAGTATTTTTTGGTAGATTCGTAAATTTTATTTCATAGTATAGACATTGTTGTATATATATATATTTCAGATCCAACAACTTTTATACACTATAAGGACATTGTCTACTGAATATTTAGACATCCACAAAATAAAAAACTTATCTAAATATGTACTCAAGGAAGTTCTTTTGTAGAGTAGAGTAGTAAGTATGGTAGATTTTGATATTTATTTTTTCCTAACAAGGGGAGTTATGAAGCAACAAGTCTCGACCGATAGAATAGAACACGGACAAAAGTCATGGATAGAATAAGAGTGCAGGTGGCTTAGTGACATAAGTAGCAGACTTTGTTTACAACCTCGGATTGGTAGAGTAGCTCTTCTATTGGTAGGTCCTTCGACTGGTTCAATAATCATACCCACATATAGATATGAGTTTTGAACTAATTTATAACTTAATCATTGTTGCAAGTACAATAGTTGGTAATAGTCATATATATATATATATATATATTAGTCTATTAAATACTGACACCAACCTCGCATCGATAACTTAGAAATTCCACAACATAAGTGAGGAATAGAAGGGGAGGAATCTCTGCCACCATAACTAAATCCAACAATAGTAGGAAAAGCAAGGTCAAAAGTAGTAGTTTGAGCCCTATCTTTCTTATGGCAGGAAAATTTTCTTTCATTCTATTGGGTGTGGTTACGATGGGGAAAAGCACCAAGTATTTTTAAATCTGAAGTGAGAGATAGTCACCACATTCCTTTATTCATTTTAAGATGCTAATATTGGATTGGATTTAAAACTCCAAGTCAATGTGTTACATTATGAAATAATTGTAGTGATTCTCATGCAATTGTTAAGAAATAAAGATTGAGAAAGCATTCGACGCTAGAGTTTTTCCTTCAAATTTTCTCCATTGTAAGCCCTATTTTCTCGTGTTAAATTGGTTGTATGGTTAATATTCACTATTTGCTATTTTTTTTGCCATATTTCTATGTGTTTTTTTGTTCCATAGAAACCCAAAACACTACCCAAAGTCCACTCCTAAGACACCATCTCCAATAATAATCAAACCAAATCTAGAGGATATTGATGGTTCAACAAACATAGTTGTTGGATATTGTATCCTTTCTAAATTAAATTATTGTTTCCCCTATTGGAAATTAGGGCTCAAGTAGCTCATTAGCCATTGGTTACTCATTGGGAGACTATACATAGTTCTCTTCTTTTGAATTCGATGGAATTATAATTGATTGTAACACCATCACTTGCAAGTAGTATTGGTTTCTAATTATATAAATCATCTAATTTCATTTTTTCATCTAATCACCTACCCGCATGTTTAATCTCTATTTTATGGGATCATTTGCAGGAATTTTGAGCTCACTTTTCCAATTTCTTGGTCACTGATAGTGTGTGTTTGTTGTCTTTGTATGTTTATCAATTGCTACAAGTGGAAGTCCAAATTATTTATTTATAGGCTTATAGAGTTACCCATAACCATAATTTGGTTCAATTCCAGCCACATATATAAAACCAATCCATAGTGAATTTTTTCACCATCAAGACCGTGTAAGATATTTTATTATTGGAGCTGAAAGTCATAATATATGTTTAATATTTCAGCTCTATGGAACTAGCAGTGGTAATAATAGAGAATTACAGCATGTTATTACTTGATTGTAACATGAATTGGAAGATTGGTTGAGATTTGGGTGTGAACATCTAAAATTTGGAGAGTGTGTTGCATCTTAAATTTTGTGCCTTGAGGATGTAATGAGTGGGAAATAGTGTGGTTAATTTAAGCATTGGGTTTGCAAATTTAATAAGGAGAGTATGGATTTCAATTGGAATTTTAGTTAAAATGTACTTAAATCTATCCAGAGTATATCTTAATGCCATAATGCTTCCATATATAATGTAAGTTGAGTGTTTAACTTATATCCATATTCTTATACAAACATATAACATTGGATTGTCTTGGATGTATCTTGAACGATATATGTGTTTAAAGTAGAGTGCACTTAATTTCATTGTTTGACACAAGGCTTGGCATTAAAAGAAAGTAGAAAACCATTGAAGCCAAAACAGGGATTAAGAAGCTTGAACACATCTTGGCAAAGAATATACAAACATTGCACCTTAACTCTATATCGAGTATTTGTGTTATGTATCATTGTTAAAGGCCTGCACAGCCTATAGTTTCTGTATTATGTATCATCCTTTCATCTGCAAATTCTCATGGGTGGAATTATTCCAATCCAGACTATGAAGGTTGACATGATTTTCATTTCATAATAGTGAAGTTTATGGTGAAATATAATTTTAGCATGTTATTTAAGTGATTTAAATTTTTTTTGGTTTTACCATCCTTTATATTTATTCCCACCCTTGGTTATTCTTGTTCCACCTATTCATCTGCAAGGATGCCCCACTTTTGAATAATCACAAAGCTAGGTACATGAAGATGCCCCTATTTTAAAGTAGCATAAGTTGTTGGTGTGATTTGAATCTATCTTTGGAATATCTCAAGATGATAACAACATACATGTATAGAAGATAATAAAAAAGAAAAAAATGCAAATTCTAAAATAATCCTTGAAATATATTATACAAAAACATCTATAACCATTTGGAATCTTCTATAAAGAAAAAATCTAAATATAATTCAAACCAAATTTTAGAAATGAAACAAGATCATTCCACCAACCAAAAATGCATGCAAAATTTCAAAACCATTCAATCCCTCAAAATTACATATGCTTCCAAGCCAGGAATCGTATTTAAACTTAACTATATAGCGAAAAACCCACCCCATTAAAGTGAACGTGATTTCATACATAAATATGTTAAATATACATATTCATATTTTAATAAGGTGGCCATTGACATTATGAATTTAACATTACATTATATGTCAAATACATGAATAGTAATATTTTAATTACATAACATTGCAACTTGAATAAGTTCCCATTCGAGACCATGTTATATAAAAAAATTGGAAAAAAGGAAAGGATGGATTTCAAACAAGGAATTACAAATTGCACAAGTCTACACTCAAGACTATGTTATATCAAAGTAAATGAACAATATAATTATATGACTTTGAAAAATGCACAATTACTTAAGGCTTGTAATTTATCTTGGTGATTCCTTGTTGTAGGAAAAATGTGTTATACCATATGTAAAGGATCTGAGAATTTTTTACATAGTAACTAACCTACTTGCCCATAAAAGGAAAACAAAAAATTAAACTAGGTTGAAAGGATGGATACATAGATCTAATAACAACGATACAAATTATTATAAGCCTAGGTTCAAAGACATAATTATAATAGGCGGTTAGAATAAATATAAAATCTAGGTATCAAGGCAAACCTTATAGAAAAAAAAAAAAAAATTTATAAATGGTAAATACAAAAATTGATAAGTTTATGCAAACTTACCTACCTACTCACTTATGTATTTCCTTGAATTATGTTATAAATCTTCATTAAAGGTAGTTCTTACAAGTTCACTGAATATCAAGTCAGGTGGGCTAGAAAAATATACCTCAGTTGATAGCAATACTTATAATTTTCGGTTTCAAGATGGAATTATAATAGTAAGTAAGATAGATCATAAAGCCTGGTTGAAGGGTCAAATAGATTGATAAACGATGTTTCAATACTTATAACGGTTCAATTACAGATTATAGGGCCAGGTAGAAAGTTTGAATAGAGGTCGAGAGTAATGACAAGAGAACACATGTTTTCCTATCTTTTTCTCTTATACTTATGGGTTAATTATGTCTAAAGCCATGATCAGGTTCTATAAATTTTTTACAATGTTATAGAATAAATATGACAAACTATAAAGGAAACAATTAAAGAGTATATTTCAACACCTCTCCCTTTTCTTCTTACATTTAGTGGAGCTTTAAACGATGGATTAGTATATTTCAAAAACTAAAATTCATAAGAAGAGGGTACTGACAAGGAATGTTTATATATCTATTTCATACTCATACTATTTATAGAGGCATTACTAAGAAACATCACAATTATCTTATTCATAATTATAACATAAATTGTAAATAAATATATATGTTAGAAAAACTATAGGAATGAAGAAATATGCATATAATAAAAAGAAATAAATAAAAATATATATTACTAACTCTGTTGGGATATTATATTTCATAGAATCTCAATATGATTGAGTCTATTATATCTATTGAATTTCCTTAGTAAAATGATTTCCAATCTGCAAATAATTTTCAAAAAAAAAAAGGAAAATAACATAAAAAATCAAAAGAGGGTATATGTTATAAAATTCATAGGTTGTTTTATGTTGCAAGTGATTAACGGAACCAGAAGCACCAATATCTACTTCAGCATCAGCAATACCAACATCCCACCCCACTGATGAGGCCAACAAATTAATCAAAACAATGGAAGATATGTCCATTCAAACTACAGAGATTTAATGATATTTGGCATTCTATAAAGATTATACTTGAGTATAAAGACTTGGTGAAGAAATCTAGAAAGTCAAAGTCAACATTGGAGAGAAACTAGAGGAAGCCTCTGAAATAATCAAATTCCCAAATTCTAAAAACAAGAAAGAATTGTAAGAGCTACTCTTTAGTTGGAAGAAAAATGCAGCAGTGTTAACATTATAGTCCAACGTTTTTTCAGTAGACTGGAAACTTTGACCAACAAATCTAAAGTTTCAAATGTTCAGGGGTGATTAAAATATCCATCCTAGATGAAGAGAGATTAGAACAGTTGACTGATTTAATGGATTAAAATAGTAAAATTGACAAAGGAAAAGATCTGTCAGATCATCGGCCAGCACGTCAGCAAAGGTGTTCCACGTCTTAAATGTCCCACTACATCAGCATTGCAATTGCACAGCACATCCCACCGAGCCATAATTCGACAACTTTTAGAGTTTTTTATTCACAATTTTGTTAAGAAACTCTATTATTGTATTAATCTTGTGTAAATATTTTTGTATAAATACTTCATCAGTTGAAGTATCAAAGGTCGATTGATTGATATTAGAATCATTATCATATTTTGGAGCATTGTAAGCTTTCAAAGCACTGGAGCATCAATAATAAAAAGACCATTCACATGATTCTTATGGCTTAAATATTGGTGATGTTTTTCTTTTGTAATTTTGTTTCATTGTTGTCTTTCACTATAATCACCTAAATTCTAATTGTAAAACAGAAAGTGTGATGAATAGGATTTACTTTTGAGTACCTTATTTTGGTTGCTTTTACAGTTGTGATGTTTTCTACTGAAGTTCAAACTAAAGAATTCTTAATTTCTCTTTAGTTCTGCTGAATTTTCGTCATATTTCTATCATAAATCCACTTATAAACTCAAAGAACCAGTAAATATTCCTAGCTTTCCCTGTGTTTATTCTGTTAAAAAATTGATGCAACTGTCCAATAATTTTATGACTCCATTGCCCAATAGACATTAATCCATTGAACACAATCAATTTCCCAAAACCCCAAAAAAATTCAAAACTCAAGTACAATAATAACTAGCCTAAAACTTATTGCAAACAAAGCTATATATTATAGAGAGAGCCCTCTCTGAATCTAGGAAGGCTAGGTCCTCGGTTCCAAAGTTGGTTTGATGTTGGCATATGTGATTATTTCTCACAATCTCTTCCAAATTACATAATGCTAACAAAGTGGCGACCATACTGGGGATAATTGAAATCAACTAGAATTTATTTCAAATGATTTCTCTAGTTAAATTATCACTGTATTAATATCCCATAAAAGATTTCTATATTTTAGTTTTTTTCTAAATAAAGTTTGAGTTACATTTTATAGTGTGTGTTTTGATTTTTAAAACTAGCTTCCAAGAGACCTTATACAAGATCCCATCCTGATCCCAAACCTCCTGAAATAGTGGATGATCCTCAAAGGATTGGAAGAAGAGCTAAGGATACTTCAAAGAAATCAGTTAAACATATAAGTTCATCAGAAAGCCTGGGAAGTAATAATCCTATCCCATGAGTACAATCCCTTCCTGTTAAGCTTGAGACCTTACAAGATATCTACTTTGACAGAAAATTTGAGCAAAGACTCTTTCAAAGCAAATCCATAAATTGGGCAGATACAATAGTCCTTGACCAATAGATTCTACATTGAGATTCATCTAAAAGTCTGTCTTCCTTAAAATCCAATCAAGAAATTGTCCAGGATTTTAAAATCCTCAAAAAATTTGTATTAGACTACACTTCAGTAGTTACAGATGCCTATCTTCAACAATCAGTATAATTTTCTGCATTAAATACTATTTCTTCATCCATTACATCCCAAAATGTTCAAGAAAGATCTGTGAATTCAACCCCTTCTGAAAATTTTACTACTTATCCTCACCAAGAAAACCCAAATACCTTCATCTCCATCACTTCATCCCTCCTCTCCTTCACATATAGTTCATCCTTTTCCACCTCTTCCACCATTTGTTAATCCACAATCTGTTGTTTAGAACCCTCCACCTCCAATCATGCCTGCACGTTATTCTCCCTTGGCTCTTCCTCAAAATCTAGGGGCTATGCCTCAATATTATCAATCCAAAATAACTCAGTTTGGTAACACCCAACCCATTATCGCTCAGTACCATGTAGATAAAATGAATGATTTCTTTGATCGATATGAGATTGATGTCGGTGATGTTATGATGAGGTTATTGTTCAAACCCTTGGAGGCAAAGTTAGGAAATGGTTTAGAGCTTTACCGACTTCTTCCATCAATGATCTAACAGTTCTACATTGTCAATTTCTAGATAGATGGCAAGTTAAAAAGAACCCCCTCCAAATTCTCTCAGAATATGAAAATTTTAAGAGATAATGGAGAGAGAGAGTGCAGGATTATTGTGCCAAATTCAACTCTATTTATAATGCTATTCCTGCTCGCATAAAACCACCCAAAGGATTAGTGTTGATTAATTTTCTAGATGGTTTTGAAACATAAATAGCTTATCAGTTAAGAGAGAGGAATCCTAACACTTTAGAGGAAATGCAGGCCATAGTTGTCAGTGTAGAAGCCAATTTATTGGCCAAAAGAGCTAGGATGAGAGCTGAGAAGAGAGTTACCATAAAAGAAGAAGCATCAAATTCTAGCAGTGATGCTAAGATATACTATTTAATGAGGGAAATGGAACGAATGATGATTGATAGAAACATCCCTAGGGAAAATAAAAAATCCTCCTCAAAACTGCAATCAAAACAATAGGAGGAATCAACCAAAAATCAAACAAAGAGGATCTGACCAACAAACTATACCTCCTTTCCAGGACAATTATGTTGGTGAAAATGAATAAATCCCTCAATAGGAAGAGGACAAGCAAATACATTTGTTTGGTTTACAAAATAATGATACCAATTTTCTTACAGAAGAAGACCAACGACTATTTTCATTAGCCCAAATTGAGCTTAAATCAGATGAATGTAAAGAATATAATTAGGGTTTTGAAAATTCCATTAGGGAAGTTCACAAAAAAATTAATATGAGGAGTAAAAAAATTTGGACAATACTGCTAAGAAAAACACTAATCAACCTCCTAAAAATACTTCTGATTCTGATCCTAAGAAAACATCTGAAAATTATTCCAAGAAATTTGATAAAGCTCCTGGAAATAAACCTTCAGAGGTTCCTACCAAACAGGCAGGTGATTTTGTTTCTAAAATCACTCAAATTGACCTCCCATCCATTAGTCAGCAAGCCCTACTCAAATCTAAGGAATCTATCTATATACCTAATATTCCCAACACTGTAAGAGTTCCATCATCGTTTAATCTTGAAAGCGAACCAGCTAAAATAAAAATTTCCATTCCTTTGACCGAGTTAATAAAATAACAAACATATAGAATGCTGGTGTCCGGATGTGAACAATATTCAACCCTTTTTTCCACATAAATTATCAACCCAAGGGCGTTAGTTATTTCAAGACTAATGGCACAATATATGCAGGAGCAGTCACATGACTTGATGTACATCACAGGCTTAAATCCATAAACACATAGACTATTGTAATAGCAATGAAGATAGATTGCAGAATTAAAAAGACATTCATAGGAATTGAAAGATTACACTAGAACAACAGTAACAGAATCAAACTAAAACATGAAAACAATGGAAAGAAAGGTAATGCAACACTTGATCAGAAGAGTGGGGCCAACTCTTTAATCAGGGCTACGTCAAGCTCACAAATTATAGTTGAAACAATAGGGTGATGTGCATTCAATTAATTGTAGAATATACTATTACAAAATTTGTATGTAATGGTCTTAACCTTGAGGCACAACCCACAGACCCTCTTTATACAACCATTCAGGAAATCGCAGATTTCCTCCAACAACTACATATCTACAATTATACAATTTGTTGCAAAGAAAACCTAATTTCCAAAAGGAAACCATGAAAAAGACTAACATGTCGCTGGGGTGAAATGGAGTCTATTATGTTGTATCAAAATGTGAAAGCAACACTGGGATTTAGGAGCTACTCCACGACTCAGTTGTAACCTTCCTACTTTTCTCGAATCTCCAGAAATATTAGGGTTAACATTTTCAAAAAGGTAAAACCTCCTGGACTAATAATTCATTAATCAAATATCCCATGTAAAGTAAGAGAAAGGGGTTTACCTCATGTGTTTAAGAATAATAATGCCACAAAGAGATATAAAGGTGGGTGAAAATGGGAGAGAAAAGTATACAAATCTGGTACCCAAAATTTCCCCCCAATTGGTCTATCTACATGTCCTCATGCAGCTCGTCGTCTCCTCAAAGCTGTGTTGGACTGACTGTGACTGGAATGAAGCTGTGTGAGATCATATTCTTTAGCCATTTCCATCCTAGGGGGTTTATAACCTTCCGTCAAAACAACATCCTTCCACCAATCTGGATCAACATTGTATGCAGGAGTATATCGCTCGGCTAGCAACTAGATAAGGGGAAAATGAAGCCTCAGCCACATCCATCTGACCCCATAGGTATGAATGCATGCTACGAAACGTGGCACCCTCTTTAGAGCCCATGCAAAGTTAGGTGCCCCAAATGGTTCTCATCCTCTGACGGCTGAGGATGATAACATCCACCTTCTTTGACAATTTTCCAATGTTTCCTTACGTAACATTAGAATCTATCTGACACATAGGTCATCACATCATTTCTGGGTTGCCAACATGTGTTCTTTATGCCCCTAAATCTATAGAAATGTGTAATGCTTGTTATAAATGTTGGATGACTGGCCATGCTCCTTCCTCATCATTAGCAGCCTTTCGACTTGGTTCTCTTCAAACGTATCATAGGCCTTTCTCCATTTAATTTGATTGATGGTATAGGAGGTAAAAGCTCTTAAAATAATGTCCCCCACAAATGGAACAGGGTTAAAATATTGATCATGCCTCAAGAAATACCCTTGCATGTAGAGCTCGAACATTAAGTGTTGTCTTATGATATCATGAATTTTTAAAATACGAAGAAATTGAATGGGGTCCTCAATCTCGTACCAAATCTCCTTATATATGATTTAAAGACAAAAAAAAAAAAAAAAAATTCTTGAAGGAATAAGGCATAGCTATGTGCAGGAGGTCTGCAAGCCATTACTTGTGCCATGGAGAACATCTTCTCCTTATCTGATTGCAGTAGCTACACTTGTTCTTCCAATTCTTCTGTTATGGCCTTCTGTTTAGCGTGCTTCAGTCGCACCTTATCTAAGTGGTCTATGTATCCAGTGACAATCCCAACAGCTTGTTCTCGAACCCGCATTTTTTCTTTCTTATGGTCACTCACAATAGACTTCCACTTCTGGATTTCAGTGGCCAAGAAAAATTCTCAGCCCTCATGAAACTCTTCAATCGGTCCAGTCTGTATAGCTATGGAGGAGACCTCAATTTCTGTCTGTACTTCCCTCCATTTGTAGATTTTTACTTTCTTTTTCAACTGGGAAAATTTCCTTTTCAAATCCCGAACCTCCCTTTTCAATCTCATCGTTTCACTGAAGTGCAGCTGATACCTCTTCTTGAGAGGTAATCTTCTTTTCTCACAATGTTCAATCCATTCTTGTTTGACAATAAATTTAGTTTCTGGGCCTATGACAGGCTGAGGAGGTGGCAGAATGTTGCCAGTATTATCAGTTGATTCCTTTGTTAAGCCTTTTTGGCTAGCCTCCCCATCTTTAGGGGCTTCTTCCTCTATATTCACTTAAGGAACTCATGCCATATAGTCAGCATTTCCATCGACCACTCTTTGTCCCGGTGCTTTCGTAGGGACCTCATATTCTTTGTGAGTCTCTGAGTGTTCCAACAAAGATTCAGGAATGAATGGGCCGATCCTGGCCATGTCCTCTCCTATGTATACAAATTTTATAATAGGTGGGACAACTACTTCCTCCATTAATCGTTTTGGCGAGAAGAATCCTCTCACCCATCTAGGTATCATAGACTGGAACAGAGAATGGGGGACAGCTTCATCATCCTTATTTCCGGCTTGAGCTGGAGTTTCATGCATTACTACCTCGGTCGGGGTCGATGCTAGTTCTTGTGGGGCAGCATCGATTTTGAAGCTTGCTTCCCTGCTGTCCTCTTGCTCTTTGTTCATCATTTCTTCTTCTAAGGTCAATACTAATTCTTGTGGGGTGGTATCGACCTCTCGGTTTATTCCTTCTCTATCTTCCTATTCCTCCTGAATTTCCTCGTTGCTTTCATGTTCTAGCTGGATCGGGGGTGGTTCTTGTGTAACACCCCCAATTGTTTAAATATCCATATCTTCTCAAGTAGGTGATGTTGTTTATTGCAAAACAACATCACTTTCCATCCCTCTGTCTGGAAATTCACTTTCCTATTCTTTGTTGAAAAATGTTGACAACTGTATGATAGTCTCGACTTCACGCACGATATCCATAATTCCTTCATCTTTGGGCTCCTCAGGCGAGGCTGGTTCTTGTGTGACAGCCTCGACTATGCCATCAATTATCTCCTCTATTCCCATTTCTTCAGGTTCTTCCTAATCAACCTCCATTTCCGCTTCTTCGGGTTCCTCCTGATAAACTCCCTTCGAATGCTCTTCTTCTACTAAACCAGTTGGGGAGACTGGTTCCTCTTCTTTGGAAGTGATAGCAGCTGCTATCTCCTCTTCTGACGATCCACAAAGTTTAGCCCAGGATACCCAAAATCTGTTTATTGCATGCATGACCAGTAAACGCACTAATCCATGGTTGGAGAGCACTTTCGGCATCTGGCGTGAACACCGAGCGGACTGTGCCATGTGCTGCAACTCTTTCAATAGGAAAAAGGGCATGTTTAAGGCATGCACCTGAGCTTGTTGAAATCGAAGTTACATTATAATTTTAAAATTATATTTAAATAGAGTTGTGGCCCGTCCTTCGCAAGTTATGTATTTCATTACAAAACCTGCGACTTCGTTCCAAGGATAAGACACAGTCTTGCGCTCATATCCTTTGCCCAATTGAATGACACTTTCCCCTGCCTCCAATAATAATTCGGGAAACTCTGTGAGAGAAAATCTCCGAGCAAACCATTGCTGCCCTTGTTGTCTCAACCCGCTAACTTCTGCAATTACCTCCTCTGTGAGAGGAACTTCCAGTCCTCTGACCCGCTAGTGATTCTCGTCCAAATTAATTGCAAACTCCATTTTGATTCCCATGAAAAACTCCTGATATCTGTCGAGGTAGGTATACCACCCTGCATTGACAAATATTTTCCATACCTTTGGATTACTGTGGATCGAAGCTGTATTTTCAGGCTCATGCCGCATAGCTAGTCCGCCCATACTGTGGGGACTCGTAACAACACTTCTTGGAACAAAAAACCATTGGTCGAAATGGTTGATACCAAATTCGAAAAAAAAAACGTGGTGAAAATGAAATATGGTAACGGTAAATACGAATGGTAATTCTCAAAAACCGAGGAAAATCATAAAAAAGTATGGCTTGTGTGGTGAATAAAATAGAAATTATTTCATATGGAGTGGAAAGGATGTGTTACGGATCCCAATACACTTTTAATGATTATACGTCATATTGATTAGGATCATAGGGTATACCACACAAGGATTTATAATAATAAACACGAAAAAAAAATATTCATAGCATCATTAGAGTATGGTGGCACACAACTTGGGTACATCGTACGCAACATTAAAGTCTTCACATGGGATATTTAATTAAATCGATAAAAGTCACACGAAGGCATACCTGGTGGCCTACTTGGATGAAGTAACAGTTGGTAGGATGACAACACAGTAATGATGTGGTTGGAGTGACAACAGTATGAGTAGCAGCATCCAGAGTAATAGCATCTGGAGTAGCAACAGTGCGAGTAGTAGCATCCAGAGTAACAACAGTGCAAGTAACATCATCTGGTGTAACAAAATTTGGAGTAACATCAGTGTGAGTAGCAGCATCCAGAGTAACAGCTGTGCGAGTAACAACATCTAGTGTAACAGCATCTGGAGTAACAACAGTGCGAGTAATAGCATCCAGTGTAACAACATCGATCAAGGAGTAAGAGCATCGAGTAGGAACACCCAAGTAACAGCACCATGAGTAGCAGCAACTGAGTAACAACATCATGAGTAGCAGCAACCGAGTAACAACACCATGAATAGCAGCATTCGAGTAACAACATCATGAGTAGTAGCAATCGATACTTGGAATATTTTTCTTTGATTTTTACTCCTTAGTAGTAAATCCTACAAAAATACAACAAGATAAATAGTAATAATATAATTATTTATTATTTCATCATCATTATTATTATTATTATTATTATTTTAGGGCAAGGATGCAGAGGAATATTTCTCTGTGTTGATAACCTTCAAACTAGATTTCTCATAGAGGTGTTTGATGAAATCATCCTTAGAGGCTGGGCATTGGTATAACCTTAGGTGATGTCCATTGGCTATTAATGAAGCATGTGTATAATGAATTGGGTATAGCTTGACTATTCCATTATCAAATACAACGTCCACCTCGTAAGGTACCATCCAGCAAGTGAAAATCCTTCCCTTAAAATCCTTAAAGCGGGAGTCATAGAGTAGTGCCCAATCTCCCCTCTAAAACACCTTATTCGTAATAAAATTATCATGTAATTTAATTCTCTATTGCTGAATAACGGTAGTTCTCTGGACAACCATTGAACGGATTTCATCTAGTTCATTGAGTTGGGCTAGTCGATGTTTCCGGGCATCTGGCAAATCCAAACCAACTTCAAGAGTTGTTCTGAGCATGATGATTTCAAATGCTATTGGAAAAAATGGAGATTTTCCATAAACCAACACGAATGGTGAAAACCCAGTTGTATTCCACCATGTTGTTCTATACTCCCAGAGAGCTTCAGGAAACTTCTGAGCCCAATCCCAATGATGGTATGCCACAATTTTTGTCAAGATATTTTCCAAAGTCTTGTTTGTACTTTCCACTTGTCCATTTTCCTGGGGGTGGTATGGAGACGTCACCCTGTGCTTGACCCCATATTTCTGCATAATCTTTTCTATCACGTGTGATGTGAATTGTGCTCCTCCATCTGAAACAATCTCTCTTGGAGTACCATAATGAGAAAAAATTTCTTCAAATAGAAAATCTAAGACCACCTACACTGTTGCTTTCGTAACATCTTTGGCTTCTACCCACTTAGTCATGTAATCAATACAGACCAAGATCTGGACCTTTTGCTGGGAGGGTGGGTTTAAGGGTCCAACGAAGTCAATAGCCCATTTCTCAAAAGGTTCGAGGACTACCTGTGCTTGAAAAGGAATTTCATCAGCTCGACCGGGCTGCCCCATATGTTGGCAACTATCACACCTCCTGACATAATTATGTGCATCCCAAAAGATATAAGGCCAGTAATATCCCATTTGTAGCACCTTATGGCCTGTTCTTTTGTCTACAAAATGCCCTCTTTAGGGGCCATCATGGGAAGCCTTCAATACTTCATAAATATCATCCTTAGATACACAACGTCGAATCTTCTTATCAGCTCCTATATGAAAAAGGTACCCTGCCATCCAAGAATATAGGTCATTGTGATGAATAATTTTTCGTTGTTCCCTGTATGACAAATGAGGAGACACTTTCCCTGTAGCAAGATAGTTAGAAATATTTGCATACCATGGAGGTTTAGTAGAAACTGCAAAAAATATGTTCATCAGGAAAACTATCTTCTATAGGTGTGTAATCGTCATTGTTTTCCACTCTAGATATGAAATCAACAACTACGTTATCTTTTCCTGGTTTATTTACTATTGTGATATCAAATTGTTGAAGCAATAGCAACCATATTGTAACACGGCCAGGAGTCATAGTTTTATTCATAAAACACCTGATTTCTGCATGATCAGTATGTAAAAAAGTAGGATACCCGATGATGTAGTGCCGGAACTTATTGATAACATAAATGACAGCCAGGAATTCTTTTTCTGTCATCGTGTAATTCAGTTCAGCAGGAATTAAATTCTTACTCGCATAATAAATTTCATACGTTGTTTTATCTACCTACTGTCCTAAAACAACTCCTACTGCTGTCTGAGAAGCATCAGCATGTATGTGAAACGGTAATGCCCAATCAGGTCCTCGGAGGATTAGATCCTTACAAACGAGCCCCTTAATTTTCGTGAAATTTGTCTCATAGTCTTCATTCCACAATAATTCTGCATCTTTTGTTAGCAATTGAAAAGGTCTATGTGCTATTTTAGAAAAATTTTCTATAAAGCGTCTGCAATAACCAGCACAACCAATAAAGCTAAGTACCTGTGTGGGTGTTTTGGGTACCGGGAAGTGTAATATTACCTCTACTTTAGTCGGATCAATTGGAATTCCAGAAGCTGAGAGCGAATTTCCCAGTACTATTCCCTCTTCTCTCATCATATGGCATTTGACTATACTCAAAGATACATGGGTCTGCTTACATCTTTTGAGTACCTTCTCCATATTTTTCAATCCTTCATCAAATGAGTTTCCATATGGAGTAAAATCATCCATATAGATTTCAATGCTATCATCGGCCAAATCATAAAATATTCCCAGAATTTACCTCTGGAAGGTGGCAGGAGCATTACACAGGCCAAATGGGAGGACCCTGTATGCAAAGGTTCCCCATGGTAATGTGAAAGTTATTTTATCCTGGTCTTCCGGGGCTATCTGGATCTGGTTATATCCACTGAATCCGTCCAGGAAGGAAAAGAACTTATTCCCAGCCAAGGTATCTAGGACTTGGTCAATTAATGGCAAAGGAAAATGGTCTTTTTGAGTTGCCTTATTTAGCTCCCTGTAATCTACACTGATCCGCCATTTACTGTTATTTTTGGGAACAATCACTAGTGGAGATACCCATTGGCTATCTGAGATGGGGTAAATGAATTCTACATCCAATAATTTTTGTAATTCTTCTTTGACAATGTTCTTGAGAGTAGGTTTCATTCTCCATTGGGGCTATCTTACAAGGCAGAAATATTCCTTAATAGAACTATGATGAGTACATAAGTTAGCAGGGATTCCCTTTATGTCAGTATAATCCTAGGAAAAAGCTTCCTGATGATCTTGAAGGACTTTCAAAAGTTGTTTTGTTTGGGATTCAAACATATTTGGGTTGATATTATGTGTTTTCCCTGGTTCAATCTCAATTGGAATACTATCATGGGATGAGGTTATAGGAATGTCTTCAATTTCATCTTCTAGTTCAATGTTTTCCTATGTTTCACAACTCATAGAAGATTATAAAATTTGATGAGTTAAATTGGAAACAGAACTAGAATCATTAATAAAAGCGTTAAGGGCATCGTCCTCGGTTTCTCTTTTAAATTGAAGGGCCTGCCCAACAGTAAGGATTAGCCTGACTTCTTCATTTTCAGGTTTAGGCTCTTCTATTGGTAAAGTTTTCTGATTGGTTAATAATTTTTCAGATGGGCTAGGCTCGTAGGAGGGTAAAGAGTAAGATTATTTGTAACTATTCCATTTGATATGATCATATGCCCAGATCAGCACCCTATGTAGGCATTAGCAGTTGCGATCCAAGGTCTTCCCAGGATCAATGGATGACCACCAACTGACGATCGAGTCTGTAATACAAGGAGGTCCATAGGATAATGCCATGAATCTACTGAAATAATCACATATTCCAATTTCCCTATTGGTTTAATTGTATACCTATCTTCTAGTTCCAAAATAGTAGGGGTTGGTTTAATGTCTCCAAGACCTAATGTGTTCATTGTTTCAGACGTGATAATGTTGATGGAAACTCCCAAATCTACCAGTACGTTTGGGATTTCAACCCCATTGATCTGTACTATTAGAATTGGGTTTCTTGGGTCTCCATATTTTACAAGCATGATCTTTCCTAACATGATGCGGAATAATCTACCCATCACATGAATGGTTAATGGATCCTTAGGTTTCTTCCCTAATTTCTTAGAGCGGTACTCTTTGAGAGTCTTTGTGTATATAGGTACATCCCTCATATCCTATAGCAGGGGTATTTTAACAAAGATATTTTGAAATTCCCCTAGGAAATCAAACTCGGCTTGAGGGTTTGGTTTATTCAAGGTCATTCTTTCAAGATATGGAGGATAAATTGAATGACCTTGATTAGGCACAGATTAGGGAGATGTATGGTTCATTATGTTTTGGTTTGATTTATCCCCAACTGTCCTTTGTTCTGGTTCTGTATCGTCACTATCAATCTGTTATATAATAATAGGTGAATTGGAAGCATTTGATACCCACCTAGATCATAGGTTTATCTCATTAAGTCCCGCAGTAGAAATTCTATAAGATGGAAGGTTAAGAGTGTCTGTTTGTTGGACCCATTTATTATTAGGATTTGTATTAGACTAGATAGGAAGCTGGGGTCTAAGGGCTAGGTTTCTTGGAGGTACGTTGGAGGGAAACTGAAGTTTCTATTGAAGCATAGATTGAGGAAACTGACCAGTAGAAGAGGGTCAACGCCAGTTCTGATTCCATAAAGGATTCAAACTGGCCTGGGGAACCCATTTTTTCCGTGGGGGATACTAATATTGATACCACATAGCTGAAAAATGTGGAGATTGGGGATCCATATTAAAATTATTAAAATACTAAGATGGGTCCTGAAACATACCTGGATTCATAGCTGGTGGTCGAGGTTGCCATGGTTTTTTCTACCCCAGAAAGTATAGCTAGTCTACCACATTTCTTCACTTTCCCTTTGAAAAACTGCCTTCGGTCTGGGAAAGGAAGGACATGAGCTGGTCACATGAGTCTGTTCACAAATTGCGCAGGATTCCACTGCGTTTAATGGGAATTCCTTCAAAGGATGCTTCTCTCTGCACTGTGGGAAGAATATAGCCACAGTCTTTTCCAAATCATTTTTTTTCTGTTTTTCTTGCAGAGTGTCCATCTAGGTGGATAATGCTCAGAATATCAGTCCTTAGGTTATGCAGTAGGTTTCCAATTTATGCCTTTGTAAACCCTCCACCGGAAGTCTTTTATGATCGATATCCTTGTCCACTCCTTGCAGCCCCCAATGGACACTTAATGCAATATTCACAGATAGTGTCAAAGTCCTCTTTTGAAATTTCCCCCGTTTCCACTATGTTCAAAAGTTTTAGGGAGTCTTCTGTAAGTTCCTGGAGAAGAATGATCTTCAGAATGTCCTTATCCAGGTCACTATGGCCTGATCTCTGCAATATGTATTTGAATAGTTCTACACAGTCTTCCATGTTTTCATCCTCTTTTTGTGAAAAATTGAAGATTTCCTCCTTAATGTCATAGGATTTATAGTAATATTGGTATTTTTCCAAGAAGACCATCCACTGCCATGAGGTAATCCTGCTCCCTCCTAAACCCATGAACCATTTCAGGGTTGTCCTTTTTAAGGTAGCAAGAAATATTTTTAATTTCTAAGCGTCGGCAATATAATCATATCCTCAACACACAACGTCAAATTTGAAGAGGAATGTATCAGGGTATTTAGAAGAAAGCCCATGGAAACTAGGAAGAGTTGTTAAAGGGATGGGTCTCATCGATGCATCACCTGTAACTTTTTCAATTGGAAAATCAATAGAAGAACTTACAGGTGCCATAAATAACCTCCAACACTCACTTGGGATTTCAATTAGTTCTGCAGCTGGTACTTGGAGTGATGAAATTATAGGAGGTTTCACCGCACTCTGCTGGTCCTTTGGTGATGCAAAATCCTTCAGGAATTCTCTCTCCAAATCGAAATTTCTTAATTCGACTATAGGAGGTTTTACAACACTCCCTTGGTCTCGTGGTGATGAAAACCCTCTTGGAGGTTCTTCTTCCCAATTATAATTGCTCAGTTTTTTTGATCCTCTACTTCCTATTTCTTCCCCTTTTGCTGATGGAAAGGATATCTCCTCCATTGGTACCCTTTATTATTTCTTCCGTCGTCGAAATAATTCCCTCCAGTACCATGGATGGCACTGGTTGCTCCATAGACTGGACTTCGAACTTCATCTGAACCCTTACCCTAACAGCAACGCGAGATGATGCCTTAGATTTAGATTTTTTAATTATCTCTTGAATATAACCCAAGGGCGTTAGTTATTTCAATACTAATGGCACAATATATCTAGGAGAAGTCACATGACTTGTTGTAGATCATAGGCTTAAATCCATAAACACACAGACTATTGTAACAACAATGAAGATAAATTGCAAAATTAAAAACACATTCACAACAATTGAAAGATTACACTGGAACAAGAGTAACAGAATCAAAATAAAACATGAAAAAAATGGAAATAAAGGTAACACAACACCTAATCAAAAGAGTGGGCCCAACTCTATGATTAGGGCTGCAGAAAACTCACAAATTATAGGTGAAACAATAGGGTGTTGTGCATTCAATTAATTGCAGAATATACTATTACAAAATCAATATGTAATGGGCAAGTCGCTGGGGTGAATCAGATTCTGTTACACTGTAGCAGCAAGTGAAAGAAAATCTTGGATTCAGGACCCTCTCCATGACTCATAGTTGTAACCTTCCCATTTTTTTTCGAATCTGCAGAAATATCGGGGTTAATATTTGCAGAAAGGTAAAACCTCCTAGACTAATACTTAATTAATCAAATATCCCTTGTAAAGTAAGAGAAATGGGTTTACCTCATGTGTTTAAGAATAATAATTCCACAAAGACATAGAAAGGTGAGTGAAAATGGGAGAGAAAAGTATACAAATCTGGTACCCAACATAGAACTCAGGTCATGGAGGTTCTCAAAATAGGGGAAATTGCTGACACTCTTAATTTGAATGATGATCAACCTAAATTTTTGTTTGGTCCAAAAGTAGATGGTAAGTTACAAGAAGGAGCAGTCCCTCCTTTCTATGTCAACTTAAACACACATGATAAAATCCTACATAATTCCCAAAGCTGTAATGGAAAAGTTAGGTCTTGACATCACTAAGCCCTACAACGATCTATACTCATTTCATTCAAGTAAAGTGAAGTGTTTAGGTCTCATCAATGGCTTCTTTATAACTTTATCTCAAATCCCATCCAAAATCCTAGTTATGGACATTGTCGTAGTAGACATTCCTCCTAAATATGGCATGCTTTTATCACACTCTTGGGGAGAAAAAATACAAGGAACTCTTCAACTAGATATCACTTTTTCTACAATACCAGTATTTGGCTAGAAAATAAGGTTATATAGGGAAAATCTCATGAAATATATGGTAAGCAGTCAAGAAAAACCTCATAATTACCCTCTATATTCTATTCCCACTAATTTATATTTATTCATATTATTCAATGATACTGAAATGGAAGCCCAATTTTGAAATTACCTGGATACACCTGAAAACGCAACTCTAATAAAAAAATTCACTCCTACTTTAGAACTCTTTTGGAATATGAACTTTGATGGGGCTTGTAGTAAAGAAGGATATGGAGCAGGAATTTGGTTATCTAATCCAGTTAATAATCATTTTGAAGGGAATTCCTATAAACTCAATTTTCAGTGCACCAATAATATTGTTGAATATGAAGCTTTGATGTTAGGACTGCAGTTTCTTAAGAAATTAGGGGCCAAAAGAATTACTATGCAGGGAGATTTTGAATTAATCATTAAACAAGTAAAAGGAGAATATGTTGCTAAACACCCTAGATTAAGAGCTTACAGAAATGCAGTGCTCGATTACTTACATACTTTTGTGTAATATGATCTAGAAGTAATTACAAGAATTCAAAAGGTCATAGCTGATAGTCTTGTTTTTTCTGCAAGCTCTTGCAAAATGCCTCATCTGAATAAACCACACATAATTGAAATGAAACATCGACCTGCAATAACAGATAACATGCGATACTGGCAGCTTTCCAGATATGACAAACAGATTGAAAAATTCTTGCTATCAAAATATGAGTTTGATGAAATACAGATAGATTTGGATAATCAGGAACATAAACTAGAAGATCATGTGGAAAATTCAATAGTTGTATATAATCCTTTGAAAAAATGGTTTGATAGATTAGATGTAAATAATCATTTATATGAAAGTGTGCATAAATTAGAAATTCATGAATTAGATCCTGAAAAGGAATATTTTCAAATGCTTCATCTAAAATATAATATTCCACCCCAGGGATTAGTTCCATTAGAAGACCTTTTTATTTTAATGATGTAGCAAAGAAGCCCAAAATTGAGCCCATAGGAGCAGAAGTTTAGGAGTGTAACATAGGTACTGAAGAAAACCTGAAGATGATTAAACTATCAAAAAAATTACCTACTATGACCAAATGAAGATATCTTACCATTTTCAAAGAATGCATTGATGTTTTCTCTTGGAATTATGAGGACTTGAAAGTTATGATTCAAAAATCATACAACACAAAATTCCAATTGAAGAAGAATAAAAACCTTTCAAGCAAAAACTTTGAAGGATAAATTTAGTTTTTTTACCTTTAGTTGAGAAAGAAGTTAAACGAATGTATGATGCTAAAATAATTGCCCCTCTCATATTTTAAATGGGTATCAAACATAGTGGCAACTAGAAAGAAAACCGGAGAAATCATGTTGTGCATTCATTTTAGAATTCTGAATAAGGTTTCTTTGAAAGATAATTACCCCTTACCTAAAATGGACCATATATTACAAAGGGTGATAGGGTCAAGTAGGATATCATTACTAGATGGTTTCTCTGGCTATAATCAAGTTTTGTTTGATCCAAAAGATCAATATACAATAGTCTTTACCACTCCAAGGGGCACTTTCATGTATGTGAAAATGTATTTTGGACTAATGAATGTTGGGGCCACCTTCCAAAGAGAAATGGACATTTCTTTTTCAAAAGAGATTGGAATTTTAATAGTGATCTATTTGGATGACATAAATGTGTATTCAAAATCCGATGAGGAACACTTGATACATTTAAAACGAATCTTTGAGAAATGCAGAAAATTTGGCATAACTTTAAATCCTAAGAAAACACTATTTGGCCTAGAATAAGGTAAACTTTTAGGGCATATCATATCAAAATATGGAGTTAGAATTGATCCTAAGAGAATTGAAGCAGTCCTAAAGATCATTCCCCCAAGAAACATTAAAGAACTTCAATATTTCAAAGGTAAAATCAAATTTTTGAGAAGATTTATTCCAAATCTTGCTGAACTTCTTAAGAACATAACCAATATGCTCAAGAAAGATTCTTAAATCAAATGGAAAATAGAGGCTAGGCAATATTTTGACATGGTACCCCGGATGCGGGTGCTACGATGGCTATGGAGTGTGAGAGGACAGGAGCTACCGGACAGGAGACCACTTTCCATCCCTCACGGCAGCATTGACTACACCTGTCCGACCGAGCACGATGAGCCAGTTTTATCTGTCCGCAGTTATTTCAATCCCGACTGTGTTTAATGGAGTATGCTCTGAAGGTGATACTTATCATCCTTGAGGCGATTCGAAGCTGCCTCGACTGCAGAACCCATATCTCGCACAAGATTTGCAAGACTGGTTATTCAATGCGGCATTTGGAGAGTTGCAGGTTGTGTTCTTTAAACGCTATGGAGCCGCTAGCCCCCCAACCGATGAACGCGCATTGCAATTCTGCTCTGGACAGAGCCAGAGAACGCACCTCCACTGGTAAGCGTAGTCGACTCACTTGTTGTCTGCAGCCCGATGACAAATTACACATTTCTGTAGCTGGCCCCTGTTTCCTTGCGACTGTTGTGCTGGGCATCCCTCCTGCTACGTGCTCTCAGGTTCCTCCGAACTCCAGTCCTGCTAATTCTGCAACAATGCCTAGGCTGAGGCAGAGAATGAGGTGCAAAAGGGGGCCTTTGTGCCCTGCCAGAAGGCCGTCTCCCTCTCCTTTCTCTTCCCCATCGGACTCCTCTAATCACTCTGACAGTCTCCCTCGCCTCCTCCGGGGGCGCTTGCTCCGTTCTGGACGAAGGTTGGATTCTCCTTCTGGAGATGCGCTGCCCGCTCAGTCGCACACTGCTCTTTTCTCGTTTGATTGTGCTTTGAACAAGCCTCGCGTGACGGTGGCCATCTCCGTGGTCTTCTTGGAGGAGCCTATTCCGGAAATTCCGCCTGAGGATCCTGATCCTGACGCCGTCACACACATGAACCAGATGCAGCATAGCGCGAGGGGTTGGCCTGAGGCTTCCAGGGCGACTCTGCAGGCGGACTCTGTTCGTGTTTCGGCTTCGGTCGCTGAGGCTGCTCACCATAATGAATATTTCCCCCATGTTCACAGCAATCCAGAAGACTTCAGCTGCAGGATTGAAGAGGTTCCGCCGGATGAGTAACTCGTCTCTCCTTTCTGGTTTATTTTGTTTTTTCTCGACCCTCTCGGAGGGCCTGTTTTGCTATACCAATGCCTATCTCAATTCTGGTCCATTTTTTGTAAAAAATCAGTTTCAGTCCGTTCTATGGTCTAGTCATGTTTGGGACCAGTGTCTTAGCAATGCGTATGGTTACAAGTCTATGTCTTTCCAGCTCGATCCCCTGCGTGGGATTTTTTATGTTCTGGGTTCTTCAAGATGGCGCCCCTTGCAGGGCTGCCCAAATCTAGTCACAGTCAGCCAAAATGCCCTCTCTGAAGGCACAGATATGGCCTCGGCCAGTTGTACATTATTTTCTTACTGATAATAGATTACTTTAACTTAGCAAAAAAAAAAATATTTTGACATGGTAAAACATGAATTAACTAAATCTCCAGTGTTAATCAGTCCAGATTTTACTAAAGATTTTATAATATTTTCTTTTTCTTCTGAGCACACTGCTAGACCTGTTTTACTGCAGAAAAATAGTGAAGGATTTGAGAAGCCAATAGCCTTCTTCAACAAAGCTTTAAGAGATGCTTCTCTCAAATACAACTTCCTTGAAAAACATGCTTTTGCACTAATCAAATCAATTAAGTTCTTTAGAGTTTATATTTTTCATTCACACATAATTGCTTATGTAGCTAACTCTATGGTAAAGGACATATTAACACATAATGGACCAGATGGAAAAAGAGGAAAATTGATTGCCATTATTTTGGAATATGATCTAGAAATAAAACCCACCAAGCTAATCAAATGGAAAGGAGTTGCTCAGATAATGGCTGAGTCCAACTTCCAAGCTCTGGACATAAATTTGGTGGCAACTTTGGATGATCAAGGGAAGTAGGTGACTCCACAAATCAATGAAGAATTTTTAAATTTCCCCTGGTATGTAGACCTGCTTTAGGTTTTTTTAATTTAAATGCTCCTCCTGGTATTACCAAAACTAAAGCTAGATATCTAAAATTAAAAGCAGTCAAATTTTCCCTCACTAATAGTGTAATATTCCTAAATTATCCTACAACTAATGGGAATATTAAAATTTTGTTTTGTCACATAAATAGGTGAACAAGTGGTTGGGGAGACACATAAAACTCTTTATTGCGAATAAAACCACTTCTCATGTGAAAGTGGATCATATTTCTAGCTTAATAAAGAACCCTAAGATATGGACAGGGGCTAAAACATTTTGACTGGGTCAACCTTGACCAAATCTATAGTGTTGTCATGGAGGAGTGGTCATCAATGAGGCACAACGCAGTTTTAGATGGAGATGCCTTGTGTAAAAGAAGTGATCTCGTTGGAAGTGGTTTAGGTTTTGAAAGCTCTTGTATTATAAAAGGAAGAGGATGTCAGCATTAGAAGGTTGTTGATGTTTATCATATTTTCCAAATATATTGTCTATTTAGAGATATATCTTTCTCTTGTTGTTTAGCTGAGATTGAATGCTATTTAGCATTAGGTGTTCCTGGTCGGGAATCCCATCTCTTCCCATTGAGTAGCTCTTGGGAGAGTTTGTATTGCATTGTCCACTATCTGGCTTAGGGCCAAGATTCTTCTTTCAACTACAACATAGATCCTATTGAGGGTTTGTTTTTTTTTTCAAGCTGCAGCAAGTGGAGATTAGATCTTTCAAATCTATTCCATTTCATTACTTCTTTTTAGTGGAAGAGGTTTCCATTTCATTGGGAGGACAGTATTGGAGTTCTTGAGCATCATTTTCAGATATTGGCATGAGGCCAACTTTATTTTTATACCTACAGCACAGTATACTTCCAGATCTGCGTTATTCCTATATGTGTAGTTGCAGGATGGTTTAGCACACCAGTTGGATAGTGATTTTCTAAGTGTTGGGGATCTGCCCTTCACCTTGGAGATCTATCAGAGGAGGCTATTCTATTTCCTATATCACTTCAACCAAACTTTCTAGATCTGTATTTTTCAGTAGATCTACAGCCTTAGATCTCATATATACAACTTGTACATGGTGTTTTGCTAAAAACCCCAAGGGGGTTCATTAGAGGAGCTTGTATAGTGCTTAGATCTGATATAGATCTAAATTTTTATGCACATAGTAGCTCTAGATATGATGTGTAATCTACAGTTGTGAAAGGAAATAAAATAACGTTGTAAGGATTTTTCACTGTTAATTTATGGTTGCAACACCTCATTTTGAGGGTTTTCTTGCATTGGAGGCTTTATTTAATTGTTATGCATCTTATGAGCCATTTCTTACACACGTTTTGCTGTTGTAATAAAAAATGAAAGGTCTCCATATTAGCCTCTTTCTATATCTAAGATGATATACATATTTTTCTGATCTTTATGCATTGTATTGCTGCATTCCCCATTTGGAAATATTACAAATAATGGCCTTTATTAGAAATAATTTGGTGGTCTATTTCTCAAGTGTTTACTGAAGGATGATGTAGACAAACTTATAAATGATTTTCATGAAGGAGACTATGGTGGTCATATGTATTGGAGGACTAATGCTAATAAAATCCTTAGGGCAGGATTTTACTAGCCCACATTGTTTTCTGATGTTCATAATAAAATCAAAACCTATCATAAATGTCATATTTTCGAAGGTAAAAAGAAACTCCTACCCTTGCCGCTAAAACCCATTTATGTTGAAAGCCCATTCCATCAATGGGGTTTGGACTTCATTGGTGAAATCCATCCCCCTTCCTCTGCTCAATATAAGTGGATTTTAACATTCACAGATTATTTCACTAAGTGGATAGAAGCCATCCCCTGTAGAAATGCCACTGATTTTGTTATTACCAAGTTCCCTGAAACCAGTATTCTGTCTAGATTTGGTTGCCCGAGGAAAATCATCACTGACAATGCAGCAGCTTTTAATTCCAAAAAGATAATTGAATTCCACAAAAAATACCATATTTATTTAGGACATTCAATAGCTTATTACCCACAATGTAATGGACTGGCTTAATCATCCAATAAGAGTCTGGTAAACATCATCAAGAAGTTACTGGAACATAATAAAAAGTCTTGGCATAATAATTTAGTCAATGCGCTACGAGCTGATAGGCTTACAACTAAGAAGTCCATTGGTATGTCACCATACCAACTTTCCTATGACATGGATATTGTTTTTCGATTTCTCTAGCACAACCAATAATGAACATTATGCCAGAATTACAAGTGGAACCAAATGATGCACTCCGGAGGATTCATCAAACTATTTAGTTGCAACAAACAAGAGAAGAAGTATATGGCAGAACACAACTCATCCAAGAAAATATCAAGAAATTTTTTGACAGAAGGACCAAGGCAACTAATTTTGCTATTGGTGACAAAGTTTTAAAGTGGGATGCAAGAAGAGAAGACAAAGGAAAGCATAACAAATTTGACAATATATGGATGGGACCATATATTATAAATGCTTTCAGAGGTGATCATGCATTTTTCCTCACAGATTTAGATGGAACAGACTTACCTGGTGGTCCTGTAAATGGCAGGATGTTGAAAAATTATTTTTCCCAGTCTAAAGATTCTTTTTTACATCATTGTAAATATCACAATAAACATAGTTTGGATTGGATTTTTTTCTAATCAAGGTTGAAGCCCATAGAGAAGGCACTAAGCCATGGTCAACAGATCATCATATTATGTTTGAATCATAAAAGGAATCAGATTATAGATTGCTCAAAAATGCAGATGAAAAGGCCCAATGCATAAGGCTATTGATCACAGGTTCTTAACACTTAAACGCATGGAAGTGCCATCCCCAATTGGAGTGACTATTAGGGTCCTATATTTCATAGGATCTCAAGATTATTACATCTATTCTATCTATTGAATTTCTTTCGTAAAATGATTTCCAATCTGCAAATAATTTTCAAAAATAAAAGAAGGGAAATAACATAAAAAATCAAAAGAGGGTGTGTGTTATAAATAAAAATATATAATATGTGAACCCCGTAAAAATAAGAAAAAATAAATTCTAAAAGTGTTGCACATTCACATGCCACTACTCTTAGTTTAGTTTACTTCTACAAATAAATTGTGTGCAGCTTGTTCAAAATGCCACAATAGTTCAATAAAATTCAATCATATTGTTTTAGCATGATTGAATTAGATTTAAATTGTTTGTTAATAAGTATTTGAATTATTTTCAAAATGTTAAGTTAGGATATGGATGCAAAAGAGTAAAAGTTAAAAATGTTAGGAAAATTATGATTTTTGTAGGCATCCATGTCAATAAAAGGTTAGGTTGTAGATGCTCTAAATAAAGGAGGAAAATGAAATAAAATGTCAGGCTATAGATGCTCTAAATAAATAAGGCAAAGAAAACGTTAGGGAAGCAAGAAAGAAAGAGAAAAGCTTGATTCTGTATTAAAAGAATTTTGATTCAGGTTGTTAGTCTAAATGCACCTATTTGAATGTTATTTATATGGTTTAACTCATATCTAAAAATCATAAAACCATACCATTTTTCCCTTTTCACTTCTATTTTCCCTAATTCATTCCCTTTTTTACTCCCACATATTCGAATTACTTTTCCATGAACCAAAATCCCAAGAAACCAATTTTCCCATCCCCTTGCTAAACTCCTTTTTTACCCTTTAAAACACTTTATGTTTTCATAAAAACAAAAAAACCCACTTTCAGAGTCTAAAGCACAAATTTATTTTCAGACGCTAATTTTACCCTTTCTCGCAAAATATTACCTGACCCTACCTCCATTGAAAGAGCACAGCTTTGCCCACTGTCGGATTAGCGCCGAGTAGATCGAATGTCTTAGGATCAATTTTGCATCCCCCAATGTTATATGTTGAATACCGATGACGGGGTGGGCGGGTGCAAAATAGGCAGTTTCATCTGCCCACTCTCCTACGATGTGGCATCTTCTAGTGTTATCACACCCCCTCCTTCCTAAACTGTAAACCACCCCGCGGGCATACGATAAACCACCAAGTTTCAAACTATAAAACCCACCATTAAAATTCATTGTGTAAGTCACCCTCATCTGCCTCATGATCTCATCACACTCATTTATATCTGATGGCCAATGTGGCTTTTCGACCCCGCTCTGTCATCCAATGTTTATCACCAGGGGGGTCCGAAAAGTATTGTTTTCTAGTACCTCCTCAACCATACATGTCAGCCTCACAAGAGTTCGGTCCCCCCAATCATGAAACCATAAACCACCATATACCTCACCCCTGCAAAAACCATTTTCTAAATTCATAGGTTGTTTTATGTTCTAGGTGATTAAAAAAACCAGAAGCACCAATATCTACACTAGCATCAATAATACTAACAACCCATCCCACTGATGATACCAGCAAATTAATCAAAACAATGGAAGATATGTCCATTCAGACTATAGAGATTTAATGATATTTGGCCTTCTATACAGATTATACTTGAGAAGAACGACTTGGTGAAGAAAGCCAGTGAGGAAATTCAGAAATTCAAAGTCAACATTGGAGAGAAACCAGAGGAATCCTTTGAAATAATCAAATTCCTGAATTTTAAAAATAAGTAAGAATTGGAAGAGCTACTTTGGAGTTGGAAGAAAAATGAAATATTGTTAACATTATAGCCCAAGATTTTTTCATCACACTGGAACCTTTGACGAGCAAAGCCAAAGTTTCAAACATTCAGGGGTGATTAAAATAATCATCCTAGATGAAGAGCGATCAGAACAGTTGACTGATTTACTAGATTAAAACAATAAAATTAACAAAGAAAAATATTTGCCAGATCATCGGCCAACACGTCAGCAAAGGTGGTCCACGTCTTAACTGTCCCACTACATCATCATTTCAGTTGCACAACACATCCCACTGAGCCATAATTCAGCGGCAGTTAATGTTTTTAATTCACAATTTTGTTAAGAAACTCTATTATTGTATTAATCTTGTGAAAATATTTTTGTATAAATACTTCATCTGTTTAAGTATCAAAGGTCGATTGATTGATATCAGAATCATTATCGTCTTTTGGGGCATTCTAAGATTTTCAAAGCACTGGAGCATCAATAATAAACAGACCATTCACATGATTCTTATGGCTTAAATATTGGTGATTTTTTGTTTCTGTAATTTTTTTTCATTGTTGTCTTTCACTGTAATCACCTAAATTCTAATTGTAAAATAGAAAGTGTGATGAATAGGATTTACTTTTGAGTACCTTATTCTAGTTGTTTTTACAATCGTGATGTTTTCTACTGAAGGTAAAACTAAAGAATTATTAATTTCTCTTTAGTTATGCTGAATTTTCATCATATTTCTAAAATAAATATTCCTATCTTGCCCTGTGTTTACTCCGTTAAAAATTGATACAATTGTCTAGTAATTTTATGACTCTATTTCCTAATAGAAATTAATCCATTGAACACAATCAATTTCCCAAAACCCAAAACAAACTCAAAACTCAATTACAATCATAACTAGCCTAAAAATTATTTAAACAAAGCTATATCTTATAGAGAGAGCCCTCTTTGAATCTAGGAAGGCTAGGTCATGGGTTACAAAGTTGGTTTGATGTTGGCCTATGTGATTAGTTCTCACAATCTCTTCCAAATTACAGAATTCTAACAAACTCATATACTAATAACTTGTGAACCATCTAGAAATAGGCCTACCTCCAAATCAGAGAATCCAAACCATGGACAAAATCCATTACTTTACAAGAAAACACATAAGTGTCACGATGATCTCAGTACGAATGTTAGTTTTTTTGTGCTAATTTCATTTTCAGATTTATAATTTATTTTTTGATCTTATTCTTGTTGTGCATACGTTTCCTTGTTGCTTATGTGTGTCAAAAATGTGATTTAACTGAGTTTTATGAGTGAATTCAAGAGCATAAAATATGAAATTAAAATGTTGAATAGAAGCAACATAAAGAACAACAAAACATCACAATTGATCCATCAACACAAATTTTTGATGAAGGAGTTAAGCACTCCTGGGATACATCTCCTCAATCCAACTTCCATGGCTTGGGCCTATATATTAGCTGAATAGTGTTAAAATTGTTGTTTACATGCATCAAATGCTCTTGAAACGTACTCCAATGAGTTCAAAATGTCAAAATATATCATAAACTATTCATTCACTCCATTTTTCCATCAGCTGATCTAGGTATGGCATTCCTTCCTGATGGCCCTAGGCTTCAAAATTCTTCAAATTGATACAAACACGTATATAATTGCTCCCCTGCCTCTACAACCTGTTACAATGTGTTCAGAGCATGCCAATATACTAGGAATTACTCTTCCTGAGAAAACATTGGTCGAAAATTGCTCAAGATATGGTCCATTCAATTTTTCCCTAGAATCCTCCTCCAAATCTAGAGAAGACTCCATATAAACTCGACAAACTGGTGATTCCGCCAAAATTGGGGGAGCCTCCTAAAACTCTGTTGTTATAAACACTGAGTTAATTAATACTAAACTCATTTTAAAAGTGTGATAAGAATGGATTTAATGTGCACTAAGTGCATTTATTATGGGCGCTGGTCAATGGTCATGTGGAAGGTCGTATGGGAGGGGGTTGGTCCACGAGGCTGCCCCCCTCCATTCCGTCATCGAATAATGCAACACAATTTGAATATATGTTGGGTGCGTAATGTTTCAAGGAACGTGTCTTGGGATATTGGTAAGAGGTAGTAATGTTTGGGGGGAGGTCACCAGTTCGACCCTGACCTCCACCCCTATAAATATATTTTTCCATCGCATATGATATGTGCTCCAAACCTTAATACCACCATATATATATATATATATATATATATATATATATAGCCCAAAACTTAGGTTAAATAAAATACACCATTTGTATAGTTTAATCCAACCTCAGACTATGGTCTTCGAAATATAATTCGGACTATAGGATAGTAAATATACCACCATAAAATGTATCCAACCTTAGCATAAAATCTGACCACCATATAATTAAAATTAATCCAACTAGCATTGAAATTAGAACCTTAAGATCAGATCCCTCATAATAAAAAAAAAAAAATTGAATTCAACCTTAGGAGGACATTGGGAAATTTCACCTTCTCAATCCCCAAATTAGCGAATCCTGTTGTGAAATTTGCCAGAGTGCCACTGGGTAAAAGATGAAGAATATTCCCTGCATGCTAACTAGACTTCGGGGTTTCCATGTCATCAACATTTCACTATTTTGCAATTTAAAAAAAAAAAATCTTGTTCTAAACAGCGGTCATCAGGCTATAACTTCTTCATCCGAAGTCGGTTTTTGACGAAACAATTTGTGTTGGATTCCTGGCAACGGGCCGGTCACATTCGTTTAAATTTTAATCAATTCAGAGAACTTTAATTTTTAAGCTTATATATTGATCCTCTGTTCATTCCTCCCCACTAGAAGCCTTTTGGACCCCACACTACAAGGAAAATACCCTCTAGCGGAGGTTATAAAGGAGGTTTTAGTGTTATAAACTTGGCCAAAATTGTCAAAAAAACATTTGCTACAGCATCCGTTTATGGTTACAGAGGTTTTGGAGGAGCTTTTAACAAAAATTCAACACAACTAAAAGAAAATGGGCGACCAGAGGTTATTACGGATGTTTTTTCATCGGTGCACTACTCTACCTTTAACGCACCGGTGTGTACATGCCGACGGCGCCCTGGGGCTATGTCAGTCCAATGCACGAGGACGTTTAGGTGTAAAACTGCACCGGGCATAGTGTTGGTCATACAACGCATAGGTCGATTCAAATTGGTCTTGGGATTTGTGCGGTGCCCATAGGTCATATCAATGCACTGGTGCACCATATCACAAAAAGGCACCAAGATTTATAATTGGTATTGGTATTCGTGCGGTGTCCATATATCGTAAAAATGTGTCGGTGCTTATAGATACATGAATGCCTCGATGCGCAGTATCACACAAATGCACTGATATTGATAACTAGTATCGGTATTTGTGCGGTGCCCATAGATCATCCTCACCTTCGATGCATATAGACGCGCATAAACGCCACCCGATGCGGAGGTCTTACACCCGGTTTTTATGTTGTATTTTTAGAAACATCAGCTTTTCGCGAAAATCCAATTATTTAGCAAGTGATTTTAAATTCATTATTTGTCCAAAATTCACTTGTCTTATAATATTCATATTCATTACATTTTTTATTAATGCATTTGAATGTGATGTTTGCATTAATTTGTTATAACTATCATAATTATTGTAGTTTTTTAAAATTCATATTTATTAAAAATCGACACATATATATCTTATAACAATATTATATGAATTAAATTTTATTAGTGCATTTAGGAAACGACAATGGAGAACCCTTAATAGAATAAATTAAAATATATTTTATGATTATATATATATATATATATATATATATATATATATATATATATATATATATATATAAGACAACCTTTATAATACAAAATGGGACAATTATTGGTATCCCTTTGTCTTTCAATTGGGACACTATGTCTATTACATTAAACAAAATGTATGATTTCAAAGACATATATATTTCAAAAAATAAAACGCCTTGCTTTGATATCCAAACATAGTGATCATCATTCTTCGCTTGAACTGCTGTCACTGCTAAAGCTACTTCCATGACTTGGGTTATTTTTAGGAATGTTTTGTTCATAGCGTTGATTTTTTTCTTCTTCTTCACCTTCCATCTACAAACATAAAAATAAACTGAAATGAGTGTATATACATTGGTGAGAATAATGAAAATTGTAATATTAAATAATATACATCAATGTAAATCGAAAATAAAAATGACGTACCATAGCAACAATTGACTCATAAATTATACACATTCTTTCAAAACCATGTACCATGCCATATTTCAAAATTTCATCTATTGGCGTGGTTCCATACTTTGCTTCCTGCAAGTTTTATACCCCATAACAAATCATATATTTAATACAAAAGATTTTTTTTTTCTATTAATTATAGATGGAGCTAAGTAAAACAAGATCGATAGATGCTTACAAATTCCACAATTAAATTCTGATATGCCAACATATACTCACAACCCATATTTAACCCAATTTGAATCAATTCGTCTGATGATTCTTCTTTGTATGTTAGCACCTGTTTGAAGACATTCAATGATGATTTTTGTAAAACAACTTAAAAAAAATAAATGAAATCTAGTTAAGTTGTTATAAGGAAGCAACAATTACTTACAAACTTAGAGATCAACCATTTTCTTCCTTGTAATCTTGTTTTATGTGCTGAATGAGTTCCATTTTCTTTTCTTTTCTGCAAGAAAATTCTTGAAAATTAATATTTAATGCTAAATTGTTTATTTATTGTACCTAATGATCGAAAAATTCAATGATTACATATTACATTTGAAGCACGTTGTTGTTGTTGGAAATAATGTCTATACATTCGTTCCACTAGATCCCTCAAACTTTTATAAAAGTTTTTCCCCTTTCGTTAACCTCTAGCACCACTCCAGATGAGCTAAGGAGCAATTGATTTTCATTTGCATGTTATATTTTTTTCTTTTCTTAGAACAACATTCCTTTTCTGAGTTGTTGGTCCCTGTAAAACATTAAACATATGTGAATTAGTAGATTGTTTTACACATGTTATCTAATAATTTTAAGTATATTATTAATGATAATTAAAAAAATAAACTCATATTGGATCGATAGTATTTTGTCATTCACCAAATTCATCCTTTTTCAATTTTTCCATTAAACCTTTACGCTCTTCTAGTCCTAGATCAGAAATAATCATATCGAGATTCATCATTTTGTGGCTCTGAATGATACAAAGTAAACAATACATATTATTTAAACTTACATGTAGTTCAAAAATACTATTTTTTATAAAGAATTTACAAAGAACTTGTCTTTTTTGCTTTTCTTGATGTGTTAATAGTATTTTTTTACTTGATCTTTTGTCAAAATTTCTTTATCAATCTGAAACCTCTACCATGTCATTCATTAATATATTTATAAATAAATTCTTAACTTTTCAGGTAGAAAATAAATCTCAAGGTACCAGTGTGCCTTTCACGAGGTCTGCACCGCCGCTGGTGTGTGGGGATATTAACAACGCACCGCAAAAAAATATAATACACCATATGGTGCGTTGGGTATTGTAAACACACCGCAAAAAATAGTGTAATATACCTAATGGTGCATGGGGTATTATAAACGCACCGCAAAAACGATGCAATACACTGTACGGTGCTTTCCTAGTTAAATGGAGCACCCTGAGTGCCCTATTTCAGATTTGGTGCACGTATTTAGAAAAAATGTTTTCATTTTTTTTACTATATTACTTTCACAGTGCACTGTATAATACAGAGCACCGGTGTGGTATAGTATGCAGGGTGCACCGTTAAAGAATGGATTGGGATTTGACTATGTAAGTTGCCCAGTGGGTTCGACGTCAATATAAAATGAAAAAACCTAATTATGAAATCACAGAAACAGGGAGAAGAAAGGGAAAATACAAAAAAATGAAAGGTTTAGGGTAAATGGATAAAACTGCAGGGAAAAAAAATGCAGAAAAAAAGTAAAAAAAATAATCAAATTTAATCACGAGATGGTTTCAAATTCTATGATACAGGGTTTAAATCACCAGTGGTTTGGTTTCTGATTGTCTGAATACTTCTGTTTGAACGTATTTCACTGCGCCACAGTGCCCTCCTACTCTCTTGCTCCACGTTTGTCTCCTGCAAATATTTGGCTGAAAATTTTAGCAAAAATAGTGAAATAATGAAAAGTGTTTAGTATTTAAAGAATTATTTTATGAAATTAGATTTTCGAAAATATTTTGCTGCCCATTTTTCAAATTTCCACTTTTTTTCACTTAAAGAAAATAGAGTTGCATTTTTTTATTTACGTTTATTCATTACTGCTGCAAAAGAGTTGTAACTCACCGGTGCATCTTATTTATACGGTGCACTGGTGTGTGTTAGGATGATAAGCGCACCGGACTGTATAAAGTTTTTTTTTTTGTATGTAAGATCATAATAAAATAATGATAATTATAAAGTACATGAATTTATTTTCATTATTTTCTAAACTTTATTATGTTACAAAAATTCGTATTATTCTAGATTTGTTATTTTACAATTATTTGCAAATTTACAAATTTAAATATTTTAAGAAAATCATTTCACATTAATACAATTAAAATTTTCACATTAATAGAATTAAAAATTTACAAATATTTTACATATAATTACAATTAAAAGTACAATAATTACAATTAGAATTAAAATTACAATTACAATTTTACATTAATTCCACATACATGAATTACGATTAGAATTACAATTTTAATTTTAATTTTACATACAATTACATTTATGATTTTACATAGAATGACATTTACAGTTACAATTACAATTTTACAAATAATTTACATACAATTCAATTAAAATTACAATTACAAATACAATTACAATTTTAGAATTTTACATACAATTACATTTACAATTTTACATAGAATTACATTTACAATAACAATTACAATTTTACATATATTTTACATACAATTCAATTAAAATTACAATTAAAATTTTAGGATATAAAATTACATTTACAATTTTAGATAGAATTACATTTACTATTACAATTACAATTTTAGAATTTTACATACAATTACATTTATAATTACAATTTTACAATTTTTCATATATAAAATTACAATCATCTCAGAATAAATTAAATATTACAATTACAATTAAAATTTTACATTAATAAATATTTACATACAATTACAGTTTAAATTACAATAAGTACAAATACAAATACAATTTTACAATTTTACATACAATTAAAATTTAAATTACAATTACAATCACGACATAATATTTAATAAATATCATGGTCATTTAATATTAAATTAATTAATAAACATCATCACGATCATGGTAACCATCGTACAAACATCATATTCGACTAATAAACACATTCAAACATCAAATTAACATTATATATTAAGATCATCACAACACACACATCAAATATATATCTCAATATGTCAAATAACTCATGTTATCACATATACACATCCATCTGCAAGCTAAACATTAAATGAACATATCTAACATGACCTAACAATATGTGCCACATCATGATGATCACCAACGTGAAAATTAAGTACAACTGCAACATGAACATAAAATACATGGACCATATATATATATATATAACTGAATAATGTTAAAAATATACAACTGTAATATAAATGTCATGGATCAGGCACTGGTGGTAGTATAACAACATCAATAGTAGTACTACAAGTGGATTCCTGCTCAGTAAAGCTAGGTATAGCCTCAACAGTCGATGGTCAAGCCTGCTCATGATCATGATCATTAGTACTGACGGATGCATCTGCTGGTGCTAGTACAACATCAATATGAGCAGTAGTAGTGGAGGCCTTCTTAGTGAATAGTGTAGCATCAGTGGTCGATGGTCCAACCTGCTCATGATCATCATGACTAGTACTGATGGATGTAGCTGCAGGCTGCTGACTGGACGTGGCTGATGGTCCAGCCTCATCTCCATGATGACTGTCAGATGCTGCCAGTGGAGCGTCATTTCTCATCAAGTGCACCGCGAGGTGAACGACCATTATATGCATGTAAGTTGCTACTCGCAAACTCATGTCCGTCACGTGTCATGGCTCGACTATGCCTATAGCTGCGAATATTCCTCCTGAGTCACGTAACAAATGTTGTAGCTTCTACGACATGCTGCATCAGGCCATACATGTCACGCAGCATGCCTCTCCACAACCGTAATAGGCTATCGTAGGTTTTTATGTCTGTGTAATGAGTGGGCCTGATGCCTGCATCAACAATCAATGCACAGAGTTGGTTGGCCAACTCCATCCAATATCTGGTCTCAGGTCGACCACGCCTAGCAAAAGGCAACACCGGTGCACCATGATGAGCAGGAGCATGTATCTCTGCTGCACCAACCTCATCCTCATCATGATCATGCTCAACATCAGCCATATCCTAAGCGTCATCATCAAGATCCACACCTAGATCATGTGGTGGACCCAACATCTCCTCGCCATCAAAAGAGCAAATGTATGTAAAATATATACAAGTACACAAGAATAATTAGACAATTTCATTACATAATTTAATAAAAACAAGTTAATTAAGCACATGTTAGAATAAATATAAATAAAACAATAATATTACATCTATCATCTGACGGCTCATCAACTGTGAAGAGGATGTTGGGACACCCTCGCCAATCTAAGCCAGTATAAGAACATGGGACCAAAATGAAGGGATGCAGCCCGTCAAAATTGGCTAGTAAGTCTAGTGAATCATGTGATATCCTAGCTGGAAACAAAGTGTCTCCCCTCTTGGGCATCATCTTCCCCCACATATGCATCCGGGCCTCAAACATTGGCCTATGAGGCTGTTGAACAAAACTAGGTCTCATCTCTGGAAACCTCTCAAAAAATAAACAAAACAGCTTTGAAGAAAAAGGGAAGTTGACCCTCCCTTGTGCATGAGCATGAAATCTATCTAGGGCCATACAAAACTGCCACAAAAAAATGGTAGACCACTTGACAAGTCGTGGCTACTGTACTAAAGATTAAACATAATATAAAAGCGAGAAACTAATGCATTTCTTGTCACTGGTGTTGTGTGAAATGGTCAAAATGATAAGAGAGAGGCACTGCATGTCCTATCTACCAAAAGAACCTATACATAATTGAGCTCTAGGTACCTAAAACTCTGAAGGAGACAGTTCATTTGCTCCAATGTATCTCTAGGAGTAAACTAACTAACTCCCTGCTACACAACCAACTGGCACGTCTGGGAATGAGGGAAAATCCACCCCTCTCCTTGACATTCCTGGAATAAAATAAATATCCTCCTCAATGGGTGTGTACCACTGGTCAGGACCAACCTAGAAAGCCTGTCAGTGGGCATACCACCTGCGGATAAGATATCTAAAAAACAAACTGTGCACCTTTAGGGAAGTAGCCTCCTCATTGAACTTGAGGAGGCCCACCTACCTAAGGATCTCCTGGGTATCTGCAGTAATAGGGCGAGGGTATGCATCTCTCTGTCTCTCTCGAGCCTCCCATTGGTGAATCATGTCATATTGTTCAGCCTGTTGTTGTTGTTGTTCCTCCTATTCTCTCTGAATCATTTCTATATTAAATAATTTTTTTTATTAAAACATACATGTATTTAGGAATATACATATATATTGTTTTTTGAAAAAAAAAAAAATAGACAAGTCGGTGTGCCATAAAAAAAACCATGCACTAGTCACAGTGCGTCATAAGAATGTCGAGCACCGGTCTCGGTGCCCCTAATGAAATACAATGCACCAGCCTTGGTGCAGCTGTCTATTTTTCAAGCACCGTTAACTACATAAAAGTTCAGAATAGTGGTGCGCTGACTGAAATATATGCCTCGGCACATATAGTCGTGTCAGCGCACCGACTTCATGACAATTACATAGCTGACGGTGCGGTCTTTTACCTGGCCGCACCGTTGACCCTCTCGGAATCCAAAATGTCGTGTGCTGACATACACCGAGGCAGATAATTCCGTCAATGCACTTCACGGTGATTCCTGTGGTCAATGGTGCACCTGGATAAATGTGCACACCTCCTTTTATTTTATTTATTTTATTTTAAAATTATTCAGGGCACCTTTTGATACCGCCCCGGAAATGGTGTGGATACCATTAGCACCGATGGCGGTATGGCCTGTAAATTGTATAGACAACACTGCTATCCGGTGCGAGCCGAACAGCTCTGGTGCATTGCGCGAGTTTTTTTTATGTTTATTTTTAAGGTTATTTCAATTTCTAATCTGCTAAAAGGCTTAATTATGGAAAAACTAGAAAAATACCTGTACTTTTCACCGTCGAGGAGGCATATTGGATGTAAACTTCGGAAAATAAAATTTGCCCACTGTTTTTCAAAATGAAAGTTGGAGATTGGCAGCAAATGCAGAGCAGCAGTGCATGCAATGGGTGCAATGAGAGCACAGATTTCAGGGTGACTCAGACAAGGGGAAATGGCACCAGTGCTTGAGAGCTCTGGAGCACTAAGGAAAGTGAAAAATGAAGTTTTTATGACGTAATTTTTTTTTTATTTAACCCTGTTCTGGTGCGTGGGGTTTTATAGGCGCACTAGTATGCTTACCTACAATCGCACCAGGCTGTATCAAATTTGGCGTGTTGTTTATAATGCACCGGGGTGGTTCCCTAACACCGAACCAAGATGTTTTAGTTTCGGCTCGAAATTTTGATGATGCACTAGGGCAGAAAATCCATAAACCACCGATGTGGAATAGTCGTAAAGCACCAGTTTTTTTGCCTTAATATTTTTTTTTTATGTAACACTATTCCGATGTGTGCAGTTTATTAGCACACCGGTGCTCTTGGATAAGAACACACCGACGCATTTCTATTTTGGCGTGGTGTTTTATGATGCACCGGCGCGGAAGAGTGGTGATGCACTGGTGCCTTATAGTAATAGGAGGCCCTAGATGTGTGTGTATGTCGCACAAGTTTTCGGGTGTGCCAATGACTCATGCGCATTGGTACATTCTATGGTAGGGAGCGCACTGGTAATTGAGAGCTCAGAATGACTGGAAAACTGAAAAATCTGGGTTATTTTGCTGTATTTTTTTTTTAATTTAACCCTTTAATGGTGCTCGTTGTTTATAGGTGCATTGGTTTTGTTTCTTACAAATGCACCAGTCGGTTTGTGTTTTTGTGCGATGTATTATGATGCATCGGTGCAGTTTCTTTCTACCTCACCGGGTGGGTTTGGTTTTGGTGCGATGTTTTATAATGAAGGGCGCAGAATATCTGTGATGCACCGGGAAAGTGTGTATGGAGTGCACGGTGTCTAGTGTGCCAATGTTTTGGCTCGCACCAGTGCTTTCTCGGTTCGAGAGCACCAAGGTGACGTGTAATGATAAGTGCACTGAGAGGAAACCATCCGCAAAACCCTCTACCTGCCAACCTCCTCTACTAACCTCCACTAGAAATGGATGTATGGGGTATTTTTCTGTGGGGTTCCTCAAAAACATCTGCTATAGGGTCTTTTCCTTGTAGTGCCAAAATCTCTCTGATTACTGATCATGTAGATGAGGGTACTATTTCCTCACCCTTCCAGTTTCTATCCACTGAAATTTTCCCATTTTCATCATTTGGAACTTTTCACAAAAACTTGACTTTTTACTTGGCTCTTGCGACCTTCTCTTTGCATTGACACCATCATGCTACAATTTTTTTGAATTTTCAGAGAAGAACTCTATTCTTGTAGAAACCATCTTGTTCCTACCTTGGTCATCAATCAAAGGAAACTCAAAAATTGTCTCACCTTGCACACTGTCACCATGGCGATTCTTCATTGATATCTTTGTACTTGCATTTAATCTTGACCAAATACTTTCACCATTTGCATGTTCCTTTCGAAAACCAATAACAAGAATTTGTGGAACCCATGCCTTCCTTGCCAAGCTACTTTTTCACTTTCTCTTTGACCTTTGCACTCTATTGCACCGACATCTTGTTTTCAACGATGCTCAACATTGATGTTGACTGCTACAAATGTGTTACATCTTGTTCACCTTATTTCAAAGGCAAAGTGTTAGAATCCAAAAAAATCTCTTTACAAGCATAAGAATCTTTTTCAAAAGTTTGATTCAAAACATCTCTTTGTTTGATCATCAACAATGTCAAATTCTGACTTACATTCACTATCCTCCTCATTTCTCCTGCATGTATAAGAGATAAACTTGTCTTCTTCTTATGTGCTCTAATTATGTACACAATACCATCTTTAAACAAGTGATACTTATTCTCATGGTGATGAAATACTTATTTCCTATCATAAAGATATGAACTTCCGAATATGATACGTGATATCTCAAGCGGAACCACATCAAGTTCAACTTCATCAAGAAAGTTTGAATTCATGGGGAATCTTGGTATGCACTTCCTTGTAACCTGCAAGTTTTCATTCTTGCATATCCAACCCAAAGGATATGGTCTTGGACATCTAATAGTTTCAAGGTCTATTTTCTTAACCAAGTCTTTAGAAATCAAGTTAGCTTGTGACCCACTATCAAAAAGTGTATCAATCTTGGTATGTTCAGAGACAACTCTAATATGGAAAAGTTCTATTCTTGTATCATCATCTTGAGTGACATTCAAACAATTTGAAGAACTAGTGTTTTCTATATTCTTACCTTTCAAACTCATGGCTGTAATATTTGTCTCATCTCTTGAATTTGACCTTAAGTCAGGGTCAACTATAGCAACAAGTTTATCCTTTTCTTTGGCTTCAATTTTGGATGAATTTTCCAACAGTGGTATTCATCATGGCCAGTCTTTGAACAATTTTTTCATGTGAGTTTTTCCTTCTCTCTTTTCACAGAGCTATTTATTTTTCTTCTTCCATAAAATTTTCCCTTTCCTTTACCCTCACTTTCACTTTTCTCATCTATGTTTTGTTTCCCTATTTCCTCTAAGTGTGTGGCTTAAACAGAAACTTCATCTATGTTTGTGGGATAAAATATGAGAATAGTTTGCCTAAGGTAACTGTGCAAAACCCCAACATACTTTAACAAATTTTCTTGAGAATATAAATTAATACCCAAAATTAGAGATCTTCTCTTAAATTCATGAGTATAATCTTGCACACTTTTCCCTTTAAATTGTCTAAAATTTTTCCAATCCATAATTTCCTTTTGTGTGTAAGATAAGGGATAGAATTTCCTTTTAATGGCAACAATAAAACTTGACAAAGACATAGAGATATTACCATACTTTTAATCTCTTCTTGAGTCCTTTCTTCTCACCATACAAGTGCAAATCCTTCCATCCTCAAAGAAACCAATTGAATTGGTTATGAATCTTATAGTACACCTCTAATTGATGTATCCAGTTGTCCAATATTTCTGCATTTACCTTGCCATTATACATTGGAAGCTCAAATTTAAGATCTAGTTTGAGTAAGGGTGTTTTTCCTTTTGTGTATTTTGAGTGAGTGTGAGTGGTTTTTGTGGTGGAAGTGGAAGATGATGCTGATGGAGATGATGAGGATGATGAATATGGTGGAGATTGAGGTGGCTTTCCTCCACTACCCTTTGAACTCTTCTCTTCATTGGGTGAATATGGTGCTCTTGTAGCTCTCCTTATTCTGGTCCTAATCTTAGGACTTACAACCAAAAATTTTCCTTCACCCGCTTGCAACTTTAACCTTGTCAGCATCACAAATTTTCAACCATTAAAATTGCACAAAACTCAAGAAGATATCAAGCAAAAAAACCTTTTCTTTCAACCAAAATCTGATACCAACTTGATATGAGTATGGATGTTATTTTTGTTGTGCTAATTTCATTTTTAGCTTTATAATTTATTTTTTGACCTTATGCTTGTTGTACATAGGTTTCCTTGTTGTTTTTGTGTGTCAAACAGGTAATTTAACTAAGTTTTATGAGTGAATTCAAGAGAATAAAGTATGAAATTAAAATGTTGAACAACAGAAACATAAAGAACAACAAACCATCACAATTGATCCATCAACATAGAGTTTTGATAAAGGAGTTCACCCTTCTTGGGCTACATCTCCTTGCTCCAAATTCCATGTCTTGGGCCTATGTATTAGCTGAATAGTGAAAAAAATGATTTTTACATGCATCAAATTATCCGGAAACATACTCCACTAAGTTCAAAATGTTGAAATCTATCATAAATGACTATTCACTCACTCCATTTGGCCTTCAGCTGATCTAGGCATGGCCTTCCTTCCTAGTGTCCTTAGGCTTCAAAATTATTCAAAGTGACAAAAACACCTATATAATTTCTCCTCTTCCTCTACAACATGTTCCAATGTTTTCAGAGCATGCCGATCTGCTAGGAATGACTCTTCCTGAGCCAAAATTGGTCGAACATTTCTCAAGATATGGTCCATTCAATTTTTCCCTAGAATCCTCGTCCAAATCTGAACAAGACTCCAGATAACCTGGACAAATTGGTGGTTCTGCCGAAATTGGGGGCACCTCCTAAAACTACATTATTTTAAGTGATGAGTTAATTAAGACCTAACTTAGTTTAATGGTGTGATAAGCACAGTTTTAACGCTCACTAAGCACATTTATTATGGGCGATGGTCGAAGATCATGTGGAAGGTCATATGGGAAGGAGTTGGCCAGCATGGTTGGCCCCCTCCATTCCGTCGTCGAATAACGCAATGAAATTTAAATATACATTGGGCGCATAGCTTTTCAAGGAACATGTCTTGGGCTATTGGTAGGAAGTGGTAATGTTTAGGGGGAGGCCATGAGTTTGACCCTGACCTCTGCCCCTATGCATTTATTTTTCCATCGCATATGATATGCACTCCAAACATGCCACCATATATATATATATATATATATATATCCCAAAACTTAGGTTAAATAAAATACGCCATTTGTATAGTTTAATCCAACCTCAGAATATGGTCTTCAAAATATAATTTGGACTATATGATAGTAAATATACCGCCATAAAATGTATCCAACCTTAGCATAAAATTCAACCACCATATAATTAAAATTAATCTAACCACCATTGAAATTCGAACCTTAGGAGCAGATCCCTCATAATAAAAAAAAGTGAATTCAACCTTAGGAGGATATTGGGCAATTTCACTTCTCAAACCCCAAACTGGTGAATCCTGTTGTGACACTTGTCACAGTGCCACTGGGAAAAAATTGAAGAATATTCCATGCATGCTGACTAGGCTTCCATGTCATCAAATTGTCACTGTTCTGCAATTTGTTTTAAAAAGTTGCTTAAAAAGACAATGATTAGCAGGCTATGAATTCTTTATCCAAAGTTAGTTTTTGATGAAAAAATTTGTGTTGGATTCCTGGCGAAGGGCTAGTCACGATTGTTGAGTTTCCAATTAATTCTAAGCACTTTTATTTTGATCTTATATACTAAGCCTCTGATCAAACCATATCACCAATGTTCATGTGGGGATAAATTAAATAATATTTTGTGCATATTACTTTGTAATTCAATCAACTAGCACTATTAAATATTAAATGACACAATATGTTAAAATTGAAATTGATCCAGGTGGGTACAGGTGGCCACCTACCTATTTCACTTGGGCCCCCACCATTGTCTCTTTCATTTTTTCAGTTTTGGCATAACTTACTATTTTTAGCAGTTTTTCGGGTCCTGAACTTCCGGAGCCGTTTTGAGGCCCTAAGCGACGTTTTTTGGGCATCACGCCTCCAGTGAATATCATTCTGTTCCGAAATCATTCCGTTCCAGAAATATCATTCCATTTTGTAATGATATTTGTGGCGAAAGTTGTAGTCCTCGGATAGAGATTTCTAATGATGTATCATATGCGTCAAACGGAGATAGTATGCCAAAGTTACGTCCCTGGGAAGTTGAAAGACCAATTTACCCAAACGGGGCCCATAGTTTGGGTGCTTCATCTCCTAGGGTTAGGTTTTTGGATGTTTAGGGCTCTCCATTGTTTCTTAATAATAAATAGGCCCTCGAGCCTCATTGTAATGGAGTTCAGAGGCCTGTAGCCGCCACATCTCTTCTCAGAGATAGCTACCAGCGCCCTAGCTAGTTTTATTTCCATTCTGTTTGTAAGCAAATTTCAGTTCTTTGATATTAATGAAATGAATTTTTTATTTCCCGACATCTCTAGATTTATGATTATATGCTTATTCCGTTGTGTTTACGCATAAATCCGGATTAGTGGTATCAGAGCAGTCTTTTTTTTCTCGATCTTTCTTTACATGTCCCCAACGAGGTCGGGGTATAAGGATTTAGGGCTCGATCTGGTGGAACCTTTGCAAGATTAGCCTCGCAAACCCCGACGAACACCCATGGGGGATGAAAAGAAATATGAGGGAGCAAGAGATCCTATCAAAATATTGCTCGAGGAGGCCCTCGAAAAACAAAGGAATGCAATGATGGATAACTTTGCCCAGATCCTTCAATGGTTGCCCACCGGTGGCGCATTTGCATCCAACAACCACTTTGGAGGTGCGACTCCTTTTAAGGTACAAGTAAATTTTGACATTCCCATATTTGAGGGTCAAATAGATGCAGATGCCATAGATATATGGTTGAATCTATTAGAAGGATATTTCTCGGTTCATGACTTTTCAAACCGGGAGAAGATTATTTTTTCACTCCTCAAAGCTACCCCCCATGTTAAGGACTGGTGGGAAACCTACTGTGAGAACAAGGACCAGACAGAACCCTCTCTGTTCTCGGCCGTACCAACTTAGAATTCTTTCTGAGACGCCGTCAAGGAATAGTACTATCCTGTGGGGAGTTATGAGGACAAGTACATACAATGGACCATGCTGCGACAAAAAAGGGATCAAGATGTGCATGAGCTGACGAATCTGTTCCAAACCCTGTGCACAAAGTTGGGTATCAAAGATTCAGAGAAACATTTGGTGCTAAAGTATCGTAGCTGTCTGCACAGATACATTCAGGAGGAAATGGAGTTCCTCGACATCTCCTTGCTTAGTACGGCATACCGGTATGCTGCCAAGATTGAGAAGAAATTCAAACAGAAGAAGCGAGACTTTGGAGCTGCGAATCAAAAGCAAGGGAAAGGTGCTTCCAAACCGTAGAACAAAGGACAGAGCCAAGGCATGGCGGCTAAAGAGAACCTGTCAAAGCCATAAGAAAAGAACAGCACTGCAAAGCACAAGGACACGGGAAAGTGGTGTGAGTTCCATAAGAGCTCCACTCACAACACAAGTGAGTGTTGGGCCAAGCAGTCGCTAGTGGCCGAGATGAGGGCTTTTGAGTCAGATGCATGCTCTGAGTTCGAATCAGAACCTGAAAAGGGGAATGAAAAAGGGAAACAGATTATTGATGCGGAGCCCAACGCCACTGTTGCCACTACAAAGATCTAGAAGGAAGAACCGGAAGATCCAGAGGAGGAGGAACGTCTCTTCCACTCCCAGATGTGGGTAAAGGGCTCCCCTGTACAGTTCATTGTTGACAATGGGAGCCAAAAGAACCTCATTTCAGTAGACGACATGAAGCGGTTGGGCTTGCCGACCATAACTCACCCACATCCATACACCATCGGGTGGCTTCACCAAGGATGAGATCTCCACGTCAGCCAGCAGTGCCGCCTTCCCTATAGCATCAAGCCATTCGCGGATGAGGTATTATGTGATGTTGCTCCTATTGATGTTTTTGATGTATTATTAGGACAACCATACTTGTGGCAGCGTCATGCTGTGTATGAGTCTCGACCTCATGATGTCATTGTTACTTTGGGAAATAAGTTGTACAGGATACCAGAGGTACCACCTCCTGCGGCTATCTCTTTGGTTACTGCAAAACAATGCAGTAAGCTCATTTCCATAACGAGGAAATTCGTTTTCCTGATGATCTGCCCCCAGGGCAAGAAGAATACTGTGGCCACGACCTCCAGACAGGGCTCCTCTGCACGACAACAACAAATGGATAAGGTTGTGGAGGAGTACGGGGACATCTTCACCTCACCCACAGGGGTTCCTATGCACTGTCAGGTCAAGCACCCGATTGATCTGACCCCAGGTGTGCTGCTACCCAATGGACCGATCTATCGGTGCTCTGTTCTGGAGAATGATGAAATCAAGAGGCAGATTCAGGAGCTATTGCAGAAAGGTCACATCAGACCAAGTTCATCGCCTTGTGGGAGCTTGATCGTTTTGGTATAGAAGAAGGATGGGATGTGGAGACTCTGTATTGACTATCGGGTGCTGAACAAGATCACTGTCCGGAATAGGTACCCAATTCCACAAATTGATGACCTTCTAGACCAACTCAAAGGTGCAAAATATTTCAGCAAGATTGACCTAAAGTCTGGGTATCACCAGGTACCAATTGAACCCTCTGATGTGTGGAAGACTGCCTTCAAAGCCAAGGAAGGCCTTTTTGAATGGTTAGTCATGACTTTCGGGTTGACAAATGCTCCCGCAACCTTCATGAGGATGATGGATGACATCTTGCGGCCATTCACCAACTCATCTGTAGTGGTGTACTTGGATGACATTCTGATCTTTAGCAAGACTTGGGAATAGCACCTCCACCACATCCGACAAGTCCTCCAAACACTGCGGCAACACAAGTTGTGTGCCAATTTGGAGAAGTGCACTTTTGGCATGACCCAGGTTCAATATCTGGGATACATTATTGATGAAAGGGGTGTGCATGTGGATCCAGCCAAGATCCAAGTCATTCGGGATTGGCCAGCCCCAACCACTATAACAGAGCTTCGCAGCTTTCTGGGTCTTGCTAATTTCTACCATATATTCGTGTTGGGATTCTCTCATATCACTTGGCCCTTGAGTCAAGTCACTAAGGGAGGAGCGAGAGCAAAATTCTTTTGGTCGGAACCTCAACAGAAGGCGTTCACAGAATTGAAAAATCGCCTCTGTTCTGCCCCAGTGCTCACATTACCAGACTTGCAATAGCCATTTGAGATCGAGACAGATGCCTCTGACTATGCTATTGGGGCAGTTCTTACTCAACAGGGACATCCAGTGGCATATCACAGTGAGACATTGTCTGAGACAGTTCGCAAGTATCCCACCTATGACAAAGAAATGTATTCCATTGTGCAAGCCTATTGACAATGGAAGCATTACATTTTGGGGAAGGAAACAATCATCCACACAGACCACCGGACCCTGCAGTTCATACAGACACAAGGGAAGTTGCAGAATGATCGCCATCAGAAGTGGTCCACATATCTGCAACAGTTTCATTTGAACATCAAGTACAAGAAGGGTAGCACCAATAATGTTGTAGACTGCCTCAGCCAACCACCGATCGTGGTGCTCACCACCGTGCTCAACTCTTGTGGGCACGAGACTTCTGATTGGCCGCTTCTCTATGAGAGTGACCCAGAATTCGGCCACACTTACAAGGCACTCTTGGGGGTACGCAAGTTCCAAATTTTCACCTCCAAGATGCACTTTTATGTCACCTGGGACACCTTTGTGTTCCTTCAAGCGAGCGTGCCAAGATGATATGGGAAGCACACTACATTCGAGTCGCTGGGCATTTCGGGGTCGAGAAAACAGTAGCAATACTACAGAAGTATTTCTATTGGCCGAACCTTCGAAAGGATGTCGAGAAGCACATCAGATCTTGCACTGCTTGTGCCATTGCCAAACCGACCATCAAGAAGCAATGCCTATATACTCCACTACCTGCCCCTAGTCGACCGTGGGAATCCATCTCCATGGATTACATGTCGGGCCTGCCTTCTACTAAGAATGGAAATGACTGTGTTTTCGTGGTCGTTGACAGATTCTCGAAGATGGCCATTATGGCGGCCTGTAATAAGAATATCACAGCAGAAGCCACTGCTAAACTCTTCTTTGAACGAGTGTGGGTGCACTTTGGGATCCCACAGTCTATCATATCAGATCGAGATAGCAGGTTCCTCAGCACATTTTGGTCCAGCCTCTGGTCAATGTTGGACACAAAGCTCACTAAGTCCACAGCTTTCCATCCCCAAACAGATGGCCAGACAGAGGTCGTCAACAGAATGATTGTACACATTCTGCGCATGTACAACTCAAAGCATCCACGCACATGGGACGAGAGCCTCCCCTATGTACAACACAGTTATAACCGGGCTCTCCACAGTTCAATTGGCCAGAGCCCCTTTCAGGTGGGCTTGGGATTCCAACCACTATGTCCCATTGACATAGCCATGCCGTTTGCAGCTGCTCAGGCCGATTCAGCTCATGTCCAGTCTGAAGTTGACAAAGCAAGTAGCTTCATCGAGCGCATTCAACACATCCGCCAACAGGTTCATGATATATTGGACAGAGCTAATGCCAAGTACAAGCAACGCCATGATCAACACCGAGTGCCACACAACTTCCAGGTGGGCGACAAAGTATGGCTACATTTGCAGAAGGAGCGCCTCACTGGACCCCACCGCAAGCTTCGCCCACTCCGATACGGGCCGTACACCATCACCAAGGCTGTAGGGAACAATGCCTTTGAGCTTAGTATTCCACCATTCCTTGGTCTGCACCCAGTCTTCAATGTGGATCGCCTTCGTCCTTACTTCCCACCTCTACTGGACACCTCGGACATTGCAGAACAACTCACACCAACAGAGTTAAACCCAGACTGCATGGAACAGGCCACCACAGATTGTATCATGGACATGCAAATCAAGAACACTCGCCAACATAAGATCCAACTGTATCGGGTTGTCAAAGCTGGCCAACTCCTGCACCAAGGAAAGTGGTTCACCAGGGACCAAGTTCAGCAAAAATTTCCTCATCTCATGGAGGAACTTAACGCAATGGGGACCATTGCTTTCTAAGGGGGGAGGAATGATCCAAGTGGATATTGGTGGCCACCTACCTATTCCACTTGGGCCCCCACCATTGTCTCTTTCAGTTTTTCATTTTTGGCATAACTTACTATTTTTAGAAGTTTTTCGGGTCCTGAACTTCCGGAGCCGTTTTGAGGCCCTAAAGGACGTTTTTTGGGCATCGCACCTCCAACGATTATCATTATAATCTAGAATTCCATTATGAAATGATATTTGTGGCGAAATTTGTATTCCTCGGATAGAGCTTTCTAATGATGTATCATGTGCGTCAAACGGAGATAGTATGCCAAAGTTACGTCCCTGGGAAGTTGAAACAACAATTTACCCAAATGGGGCCCATATTTTTGGTGCTTCATCTCCTAGGGTTAGGTTTTTGGATGTTTAGGGTTCTCCATTGTTTCTCAATAATAAATAGGCCCTTGATCCTCATTGTAACTCAATTCAGAGGCCTGTAGCCGCCACATATCTTCTCAGAGATAGCTACCAGCGCCCTAGCTAGTTCTATTTCCATTCTGTCTGTAAGAAAATTTCAGTTCTTTGATATTAATGAAATGAAGTGTTATTTCCGCTGCATATTTGGATTTATGGTTATATGTTTATTCCATTGCGTTCCTGCATAAATCCGGATTAGACATAGGTGGTGAAAATAAAACCACGACGTGGTCCCATTGTGGACCACTTCTAGATTGACATAACATTCACATGCATGTGCTTCTTCGTGTCCCCTATATTTATTATCTTTTGAGGCACGTTTTTGTAATATTTTCATCAAGGCATCTTTCCATAGCCCACAACATCCCTTCCAATATTTTGAGAGTTAGAGCAAGATGAATGACATCGAGACTAAAACCTTGTTGAAGAAACAACAACACTCACAGGAAATCGAGTAGCAAATGTGCTAGGATATAATAACTTTATTTTGATTAACCAATGACTAATTCAGAAAATTTCCAAGAACAACAAATCAAGTAGCAATATAAGTAATAAATTACAAATATTTTTTAATTTTCGGAGCTATCAAAGCTCCACCATACCTCCATCAATTTCTTTATTGATCCATTTCTTATCTTTCCATCAATCATTCCAGCCCTAGTTTAACCAGTGACTAATTCAGAAAAAAATGCAAGAACATCAAAGCAAGTAGCAGGGTAAGTAATAGATGACCTGATATCCTTTTCATTTTTTGAGCTATCAAAAACTCATATCTCTCCTTGCAATCACAAGAGTGGATGTGAGGGTATAATGTGTTGCAAAATTCTCCTGCCTAACAATACGTAAAATGGCAGGGCAAACATAGTCCATATGGAGAAAATCCCCCCCTATAGATTGCTCCAATGGTTCAACTACCTACCTATGCTAATGACCTATGCTTGCTTTACCCAACTCCATCTGCATAAACAACCAATGAGTTAACACTTTCAATATATTTTGAAGAGACTTAAACAAAATCTTATAGGAAGCATTCACCAAGGCTATATGCCACCAAATCATGACCAATTTTGGGTTTTTTACTTAGGAATGAATTTCATTCATTGATACATGTCCCCAAAGACTATTTTTTAACATCTTCCCTATAAATATGCGTCAAATCTAGAGTGAACTTTTTTTATCTAGGCATATAGAGCTTGGATGGAAATTTGTCAAGTACAAATGTTTTATCATCAACCATCTCATGTAGCGATGCAAACATCTCCTAAAGCATAACCCCTTGCTCACAAGTTGTGCTTTTTTCATCAAGAACTTTTACAATTTTACTTGTTTGACATGGTTTCCTCTATGTTTAGTTGGAAAGAAACTAGTTTTTCTCTATTAATTTTTCATATTGATTGGAGTGCAAATGCAATAAATTTAATTACATGCAGAAGAAAAATGTGTTTATTTTCCATGTGATCTATGAAAAAATACTTCTTAGAGACTCATTTATTTCTTACCTGGAATATTTCTACGGTTAGACATTAACTTTGGATAGATTTTCTCCATTCTTTCTTGATTATGTGTTCAAAAAATCAAGTGGTGTAGTGCCTTGCAAGCTAAGAGCAAGGTTACAAGGACCATCAATAGGACACATTTGCAAATCTAATTGGACTATATGTCCACTGATAGATCTTCAAGTGTAGGAAAGGGACTAGGAAGAGAACGTACTTATAGGTATTATCTTGAATCAGTGAGGCTACCAGTCATCTAGGTGTGAAAGCAACATTCAAGGTTTAAAATTTCAAGCATTTAGAAGGTTAGATGGAGTATTTAAAGCTAAAGGGAACCTGAAACCTTTATAAGTCCAGGGTGACATAATTAGGTTTGTTCAATCCTCAACAGAGGAAGTGGTGCAGCGCCTTGCAAGCTAGGGGTAGGGTTACGAGGACCTTTAGTGGGCCCTAGGTTCAAAAGGCATCGACAGAGATCTTCAGGGGAAATCAAGGCACCAAGTAGAGGAAGGATGAAAGAGATGTTGAAAGAATAAGGACATCTAGTTAAGGGTTTTCCTCATAGAAACACACAAAAAAATTTCCACTCCATCAATAGTCACATTGTCTATATGCTAATAACCAAATTATCACTCCATTGAAAACCAAAAATGGAAAGGAAGAAAGGCTTTCATATTTGTGATGATAAAGTACATATTTAATACTAATAACTTGTAAAGTTAGCATTACTTTCACTTGAAAATATATGAATAATGTGAGTTCTTTTAACTCGAGAAAATTTTAAGAAATTAATGGAGAATATAGAGTGGTGCCTCAAAAAGAGACCAAATAAAACCCCAAAAATTGTATTACTTAAAAAAATTATCGTACTTATTTAATAATTTCAAATAAAATGTTTTATAAAATATCAAATCAGAACTTTGAGTTTAAAAAAAATCATTTATCAGAAATTAATGTAAACAAAAAAATTATATTACTAATAATCCCATCACATGCCAGCACAAAAATTCAATTACTAATAATCCATGATGGACTTTAATCCATATTTTATTAAATACACAAAATCTGCAACTAACATTAAAAATGTCCTGCTACCATTTTTCATAAAAAAAAATAAAATATCCTTTAAAATGGAGAATGATAAACACTGACATCTTCATAGAAACCTGAAAGGTGTGAATCATCCATCATGGGTACACAGAACAACCCTGATCTGCACTTAACATGACTCCTATGCGAATTGCTATCACAACGCCAAGTGCTCGAGCTTATTCCAAATGAAGAAAAATCTCGAAAGAACTATAACTTGGATCTAAATGTGCTTACCTGAGCATGTAAAATATTTAATGCTTTGCATTCTAGTTGCTTGTTGATCCTCTCAAAATATACATAATAATATCCGTTGGAATGGGGTCTCCTAACAAGCTGCAAAACTGGTCCAATTTTGATATTTTTTATTATATTTATCCTAGCGGAGGGGTTTTGGGGTGGGTCAAAGCCCCGAACACATTGTAATGTGTCAAAGGGTAAACTAGGGGTCCAAAAATCATGGGTTGCGGACCATAGGAAAGTAGAGGATAGATTGCTATAAATAGAGATGCATTTTGTATTGTAAAGGATAGGAAATGATGAGCTATTGATGCAATCTTTTGTTTAAGCGATCTGTTTGGGTTTTGGGGAATGGACTCCTGCCGGTTGTGTGCGCAGAGATCCTAGTCCAGCTGTGTGCGAACCCTGCCGCTATATGCATAGGTTGAGAAGGGAATTGGAATTTTAAGGAAGAATTGATGAATGAATGAATGCGAAAGATTGTTAGAGAAATGAATCTATGTGTACCGTTATATGAATTACTGGTAATTGTTGTATTATGTGTTTCCTGTCCTTAAGTTGTGAAAGATCTGTGTACTGTGCTCTTGGATCTAGATCTATTATGTTTTGTTTATGTACTGATGTGTTGATGATATAATAAGCATATAACTATAGATCTAGTACACGTGGATGCGAATAGACACATAATTAACCCTGCGCAAAACAAAGTATTATGTGAATTACAGAAATAGGATGCAGCTTTGCTTGCCTTACCCATCCTTTCTCAGGGTGCAAAAACCTAGTTCCAGCACCCACCCATACTACTTCAGGTGAGACTTTGACCTGCGAAAGCAGGTCACTGCCGGAAGGGCCAGTAGTATAAGGGTTTGTTGGCAAACCTTGCTTAATGAACCTGAGTCAAGACCCCTCGAGCCAACAAATGGTTCTGTTGCCAGGATTAGAAGAAGTCTGAGAGAGAAATTGGGTAATGAAAAGAGAATACTAGAAACCTAAAAAAAAAAGAGATCGAAGACTGGTTCGAAAGTCAGATCCAGGAGTTCGCAGTAAAACAAAACTGCAGTGAAAAATTAATGGCGGAAAAGTGGAAAAATAGGTACATTCTTATAGAAAGCTACGAAATATTCTTTGTAACCTTTGCAATTGAACTCCAAGAGTGGCTGGCCAGGCTTGTGGAATTCCAGAAGTGTTGTAAGGATGAGCGAGTCACTCAGTGGACCTCAAAGCTGCTTGAGCAACTGGAAAAAAATAATAATACTATCACACGCACGGTGGATCACTCGATGGATAGTGGGCTTGGAGGATTTGTGACGGAATTTTCCATTGATCATTTTGTATCATATGCTGAAGCTAAGAAACGATTATTCAAAGGATTCCAAGGAAAATTTCTGAGGATGTTACCATTGCTGATCAAGAAATTACTGTGCGAAAAGAGAATTTTGTGTAGTCATACTGACTAAATTACCTCGGATCTAGACGGGAGCGTGACCTGCAGTGGTAAATACTATCGGACCAACCTTGACGGAGGGAGATCCACCTACAATCCATTGCAGGAACCAGCTGTGCAAGATTCACGGCTACATCGCCACCTCGGTCGCACAAAGGTAAGAATTTGCCTATACTGCCACCCTCCCTAGACAGTGATATGGCTACGCATTTGAAACTACCTACCTTCAAGGGGGTAGGAGATGAGGATATGGACCGATTTTGGTTCATTGCAGACTTCGTATGGACTGCGCAGAATGTGGAAAGTGATACGATAAAAATGGCGCAGCTGTCGTTGGCCTTTGAGGATAGGGCCCTGGACTGGTATATGGAGTATATTTCCCAGAATGGGGGCACATCTATTCAAGATATCAAGGAAGCTTTGAAGCACCAGTTAAGGAAGCCAAAATATTATTCCCAGTTGGTAGCAGAAGTAAAGGACTTCAAACATGGTGCGTCTGAGTTCGTATGGGAGGTTGATCAGCGATTGAAGAAAGAAATCAGGGAAGGAGGATTCGAATATGATGATAGATAGCATATGGAATGGTTCACCTCTATGTTGTTACCTCACATGCGCATGCCAATGAGTAATTAGACCTTTGAGTCGCAAGAGAAGGCTGTGGAAGTTGCTATGAAACTAGAGGCTGCCCCCCGAGAGGATACGTCAGCAGGGGTACAAAAAATCCAGGAACAACTTGGGGCTATGCATATGGAGATACAAAACCTGTGAAAAGAGCAGGGAAAGGACGATTGCACATATCTCTGGTGCATATGAAGTTGGGTGTCTGACCATATGAAGGATCACTGCCCTCTGTTGACGGATTACATATAGGCAGGAGGACCTAGCCCAGTGTTAGCCCCCTATGAATTCCTTGACAAGCAAGCAATGGGCTAGATTGTTTTGTGAGCCTTCAAGGAATGAATTTCTCTTGAAAACACATCATCCTTGAAGCCTTTTATGTCCCCTGCCTCTGACTGTTCCCCTCTGCTGTTCTTGAGTCAATAAGCCTCATGGATTGCAAAAAATTGTGCTCCAAATGGCATTTATTTGTCCTTTGCATCCCTGTAGAATGCCCCATTTTACCCCTTTTTCCCCCTTTGTCAAAGTCCCCCTTTTTTCCCTAAGAAGTCTTCCTTTACTCCTAAATCTCCCCAAAATCCCCTTTAAATTCTACCCTTACCCTTTTTTTGGCCAAATTCCCCTTTTTCCCCCTTATTGTTACCCTTTCTCAATCTTAAAATTCATTGAAAAGGGCCCAAAAAACCCACTTTTCCACATTATAATAGGGCATAGTCCCTTTTTTGCCAGTCCCCAACCATTTCCCCACGTGACCCACACCCAGGACCAAGCGTTTAAGCCCCGGGCGCTCATCGCAATCGGAGCCGTCGGGCGGGCATTTTCCTTTATTACATTGAAAAATCCCGATGCGATGGGTTTTTGTTAACAAGTCTCGCGATGTATTCAATACCGTTGATATATCATGTAGATCCAGTGGTCGAGTTCGAGTCGCACTCCCCACCCAATTGCAATCGAAATTTCCAGTGGTTCCGCCCCTTGTGTTCCTCGATTGCGATCTCCCGACTGCATTCCCCACTGTCGATCTCCCCGTCGGATCCGACGGACCAGCGCCAATCGCTTTCCTCTGCTCCGATCGCAATCGAATTTTCCAATCGCATCCCCTCCTCTGCATCCGCCGATTGCGATCTGCCAATCCCATCCCAGCCATCCATTAATCCATGATCCAACGACCATCTCTTGATCGCCCCCATCCCTCCAATCGCAATCGCAACTTTCGTTGTGCCACCCCTTCCACTCCTTTCGATTGCGACCTTCCAATCCAATCCAAGCTGTCCATCCCTCTACTAGATCAAACAACCATCGCATGATCGCTGCCTTGCTCCAATCACAATCGCATTTCTCAATTGTTGTCACTTTCCAACCTTTTCGATTGCGATCTGTCGATCCAATCTCGATTGTCCATTTGAGCCAAGATCCAACGGTCACGATATAAGAGCACCATCGTCCATCGGATTGTTAAACCTCCCATTTCTCCCCTCTGATTGAATCGTAGCCGTCGATCTCCTCCTAAGATCCGACGATCCTGGATGAATCGCCCTCCACCCATGCCGGGTCCCACCACATATGATCGTTTTTATTACATTTGCGTTCATTCTAATGTATTTCGCCCAATTTCATATATCATCCCAACGTTTAATATCCGCCGTCGATCCTCATCACCAGACCATGATCTAATAGTCGACACTCATTTCTCCATCATAACCCTCTAGGTCACAGTTTATGCCACATTTATGCATTTTTCACCATTCTTTCATCATTTTATCACAGCCGCACTTCCATCCTCTTGACTCCTCTACATCCACCTCCCCCGTGCATGGATTTCATAACTGGGTTTCATGTTTTGCAGGGTTACCAGGTGGTGAAAGCCGCCATGATTACGCAGCTTTTAATACAGTGGCAGAACGACTGGACTAGCATTAAAAGAGCAGAGTTTGAACTCTGTAAAATCCTCCCTAGAGCCATTAAAGCACATATTTCACCGATGGAGACAGAAATGGAGTAGCAGAGAGGTCAAGGCACGTAGTAGAATATTTTGAGCCTTTTTCAGGGATTTAGAGGCAAGGTACTATACCAAAGACATCATGGATCACACAGAAAGGCTCAGTGCACATAAATCAAAACTATCAGGACCTCACATCAGCAGGTTGTTCTAAAGGACAAAGTGCCCATATTGTTTCCATATTTTACCGTGTTCTTGAAGAAAGTTCCGCCCTGATTAAGTCCCAAGCTATCAGAGCATTTGTTTCACAAGTATGGTGGACTGTTAATTCATTTATTTATCTTTTGTTTATTCACCAAAGGTACTACAGAGTACTGCAAACCGGAGTGCATCAGAGCCATACTGGAGTAAATGGAAACCTGAAGAAGATCATTCGTTCACTCAAAGAACGCCAGAGATAAATGCACATGAGTTAAAACAGAATGGGATTCGACCCTCTTTCTTTCTGAGATTAATGCTTCATTTAGTTTTTCACCTACCTCCTCTCCTCTCTTCAGCTATAAAATACAAGAAGAAACTTATTGTAAAGGTTTTTGATCAGTTATTAGAGAATTGCAAGTAGTTTCTTTTGGAGACACAGTCTCTGTGTAAAGTTGTAAGATAGGTTGAGGAATATGATTTCAGACTGAGTATTCAGCTATTCTAAATGTTTTACTTGACTGGTATTGCTATTTAATCTAACAAGCACATTTCTTTAGATCCTAATCTAAAGCAGCGGTGATGTTTTCCTATCTCTATGTTTTAATTCATTTCATTCTGTTTCTATTGGCTTGCATCAGAATATTGGCATAGGATTTACCCTTTTTAGGTACCCTATGTTTCTGCTCTCCTTGCCTTTTATGTTTTCTGCTATATGTGTGATCTAAGAATAGATTTTAGTTAATTTAACCAATGTAGTGGATGTTATTGCCTGCTCTCTGATGTATGAATTAAATGAAGCTGTTCTTATACGTTCTTGTTAGGATTTAGCTGGAATATTTGGGAACACTGGGGATTAGAGTTAGCCCTGTCCACTAAGATCCTTGTGCGACCAACTGGTCTTTAACTTTGTGTCCTGAATCTGTGTTGCCTCCTCCTCTCCTACCATTCCATACCACACTATCATCTTTAAGATCCAACGTTTAGATGACTAGCCCAACTAAAAGCCTGCATATTGATTAGCAAGAAAATCCTTTCCTAACTCCATTTCCCAATGGTTTTTAATGCTCCCTGGAATACTTCACCTCTTCCTAACCCCTTTTTGCTCATCTTGTCTTACATTGAACCCTTCTTTCTTGATAACTAGCGACCAAACAAATAATCAAACAAACAAACCCTGAGCCTTATAACTAGCCTAACATTTTAACACTGAGCTTCAAAGTCATATACCTTTGACATATCATAGAGAGATCCCTCTCTAGACCCAGGAGGGCTAGATCCTGAGGTCTGAAAGTGGTTTGATGTTGTATCATATTTTGGTCTTGCCAATTTGGCCAAAACATGGGAACCCCAACATAATGGCAACTCCGCTGGGGAGATTCTGAGTATTTCTCACCTTATACATCTTAAGAGCCTCAAAAACCTACAATCTCTGGTTAGGTTGGAAGTTAAACACTTCTATTCACACATCAACCTCTATACCATTTGTTGTGTTTCTCCCATACTCTTGGACAGAGTCTGGAAAGGGCCAAGTAGCCTCCAGATCTCACACTCTTTCAGAGGTGACACATCTGGTAAAATCCCTCCCATTCAATCTCTGGTTATATTTTTCTGTGTTGTGTAGATATCCTTGAAAGGGGACGTCTCATAAAGCATTATGGTGGACAGTGTACCCTCCAAAAGCATCTTAAACCCTCCACCTAGAGACTCCATAATTCCTAAACAATTTAAAGACTCCACTGGTGATCAGTAGGCCTGCTGATTATCTTGGTTCACATTAGACTCCACTGGGAGACCAGCCTCCATAACAACATCAACCACAGTAGAAGTAATAAGTAGGGTTAAGCTGCTTGGTCATAAAACAACATTCTAGCTTCAAGATGTAGGTTTTAACCCTGAACAGAAATATCTACACACGATTCTTATAACAGAAAATAAACAATAGCAAGAGCATAAAACATAAAACAGATAAACACAGAGATTTTCCCCTGGATCCCAAATCGGGACGACCAGCTTGATTTTTCATTATATTCCTTTTGGTGTTACAACACATATATATACATGCCGAAGCATACATAAACCCCAATCCATTAACCCTGGATTAGAACATAACCGTAGTTCCCTTGACCGGATCTACAAAATACCAGGGGCCGAAAACCATCGAACCCCAAAACCATGTGCAAAACCATGCACAAAACCATGGGCGGATCCACCTATGAGTGGGTCCGCACAAAAAACAAATTTTGGCCGGGGCGCTGCCCCGGACCCCAACGGTGGGGACTGCTTCGCCCCTCGTGACCCCCCAGTTACGCCCGACACAACATACAGTGCATGGGGCCAATCGTGGAAAGAATATAACACATACCCAACATAAGAACCATCAACACAAGAGCTTATCCTAACCCGAAACAACCTGAAATAGTTGACAACCCTGAGAGCATTCTCAAGAGATCTGCTACACCTAAAAGACCAACTATTTCTAGCCACATATAGAGCTAATTCTACACCAGAAAACTTTACAGCTCTATCAGACCCATTTTTTGACCTAGACCTACCAAACAGACTACCAAGAACTAGGTCATCTAGTGTCCTAGACCAGCCAGACATTGAGTTCCCTAGTTCACCACCTCATAGTGGTAAACACATTAGGGACAAGGAGACCCCTCCATCAACACCCCCTGACATTCACTTTATTCAGAACTTGGGGCTCATTCATCCTAAATCTGCTCATCAGTCTTTGGCTAGTCATAATATCCTTGTCATTCATATACCAGCTGCCCAAGTCAACCCTTTACCTCGTCAAAACATCATCATGGTAGCCTGGTATGCACCTCAGGTTTTACCTCAGCCCCTAGTACCCTTACCCAATGATTATCAATCAAAGATCCCACACTTCACTGCAAAAGAGTCCACCACAGCTCAACACCATGTAGATATGATGAAAGATTATTTTGACTACATGGAAATAGATGATGAAACAGTCAAAATGAGAATCTTTGCCCAGAGCTTAGGAGGTGATGTGAAGAAGTGGTTCAAAGTCCTACCTCCTAATAGTATCCAAGACCTACCTGCTTTATATCAGACTTTCATAAACAAATGGGAGGTTAAGGCCAACCCTCGCCAACTCCTAGAAGAATATATGAACCTTAAAATAAACATAGGAGAGAGTGTCCATGATTACTCAATGAGATTTAACAGCATTTAAAATGCTCTTCCTACACACATGAAACCTCCCCAAGGTATGGCTCTAGCGAAATACCCCAAAGGCTTTGAGGCTGACATGGCCTACCAGCTTAGGGAGAGAGATTACAACACATTGGAAGACATGAAAAAAGGAGCAGTGAGTGTAGAGGCTAATCTAATTGAGAAAAGAGCAATATTGAGAGCTGAGAAAAGGGTAACATATATAGATGACAATGCAGCTTCCACGTCTGACCCAAATTATGACCGCATGACAAAAAACATGGAAAAGCTATACCAAATGATGGAAAAAATGGTTGTCACAGTTAGTAACCAAAACATAAATCAAAACCATAACCAAAACCAAAACTTTAGATGGAACAATGCCACTGCCAACAGACAAAGAGAATCAGATCAGCAAGTTATTCCCCCATTCCAAGAGAACTTTCTTGATGAAGATGAGGGAATCATAGAAGAGTCTAAGGGAACCACAATAAACATGTTTGAAATAGAATATTCAACCCATAACTATTACATAGAAGAAGATCACTCCCCACCCTCTTATTGGGATGAGGAATGGTTAGAAACTGAGGATTACAGGTTATGATTTGAAAATTCCATGATGCATTTCAGAGAACAATATGAACTTAGGAGCAAAAAGAGCTAAGAAAATACCAAACCAAATGCTTCTGAGGTCACCATCAAGAAAACACCTGAGAAAAATTCTAAAGCAATTGCTGAAAGTAACAAATCAGCAGCTGAGAGTTCTAGAAAGAACAAAGAAAATGACAACCAAAACACTGAGAAACAAGGTCAACCAACAAGCAGTACTAACACTATAGTTAGTGCTCCTGATAAAACAGTTTCTAACACTATACATAGTGAGAATCAGCACACTGATTCAGCCACTAAGGTGGCGACTAACAAAACAGAGTTGAACATTCCAAAGAGTCAGTCCACTTTCAATCTAGAAAGTGAGATTGAAAAAATTAAAATATCTGTCCCACTGTCTGAGCTGGCCACTCAGGATGTATATAAAGGCCAAATTTTGAAGGCATTAAATTTAGGTAAGAACGGTGACACTGTAAATTTGAGTGATGATCAACCTGCCCTTCTGTTTGGTCCAAAGATAGAAGGAAAGTTTCAGGAAGGGGTAGTGCCACCTTTCTATATCAGTCTCAATGTCCATGATAAGATTCTCCACAATGCAATGCATGATTCTAGGGAATCACACAAACTAATGCCTAAAGTAGTGATGGAAATACTAGGCTTAGAAATAACCCATCCCTGTAAAGACTTATATTCGTTTGATTCTAGTAGGGTAAAGTGCCTTGGCTTAATCAAAGATTTATGTGTGAGCCTTGCCCAGATTCCAGCAAAGTGTATGGTCATGGATGTTGTGGTGGCAGATGTGCCACCTAAGTATGGCATGTTATTATCAAGATCATGGGGAGCCAAGCTGCAAGGGACAATGCAGATGGATGGGGCTTATGCCACAATCCAAATCTTTGGCCAACTTAGAATACTGTACAAAGAGGCACAAATGAAATTTATGGTCAGTAGCCCCAAGAAGCCTGAAAACTCACCTTTATACTCTGTACATACAAACCTTGACTCCTTCATCTTCTATAATGATGAATCCTCAGAAGGGTCAGAGTCCCAAAATGGAGATACCAACAAGGAAATAGTGCCTATGGACTTTAACATAATTTCTACTCTAGACTCGGAGGAGGAAGACGTAGAAAAATTTGAACAATGCACTATAACAAAAGCTCAAAGTGAACCAGAAACAGAATGCAATCAGCCAACTAGTCACCCCTATGATTTCCACACACATGACGAAAAACAAAACAACCCACAACATAGTGCAGCTCCTATAATGCAACATAATGGCGAACCCAGCTGTAGGGAAGGAAACGATGACAAACCCGAGAATGAAAACTTATCAGAAATGAATTTCGATGGGTTATGCACCAAAAGACCTGCTGGGGCACGAGTGTGGATACATAACGCAAAAAGTGGTTATGCAGAGATCCATGCATGTAACCTGCATTTCAAATGTACAAACAACATTGCAGAGTACGAGGTTCTTATCCTAGGCTTAAACCTATTGAGAAAATTAGGATCCCATAGGATAACTGTGCGTGGGGATTCTGAGCTGATCATTAAACAGGTGAATGGTGAATACACAGCGAAACATCCTAGATGTTGGGAAAAATACTGAGAGGGGGGGTGAATCAATATTTAGGACTTTATCAAACTTTTTACTTTTTCACTCTCTAAAACCCATACGCTACTTTTCTGAAGCCAACTAGCGTATACACGCGGATATCCTTCATAAAACTCGCGTATACAAAGAGATCTAATTATGCCAATAATTCTTCACTTATATCATTCCATCATTCATTCATTAGATGTTCAATAAATAGTAAACATGTGCAGTAAGAATAGAATAAACCATCACACATAAGCATCACACATGAACACCAGGATTTTAGGTGGAAACCCAAGTCGGGAGAAAACCACCGCTACAGTTGCTCAGCCTTCAATATTTTATTATAGAGAAAACATCCTTACAACATATGTGCTGGCGCAGCCTCCTACCAGCACGCAGGCACCCACCTGCGCTCGTTTACCAGCCTCTCCTGGAAGGGAGCTTCAACCCCATGACTCGTTTACCAGCCCCTCCTGGAAGGGAGCTACGACCCCCTGATCTCATTTACCAGCCTCACCTGGAAGGGAGCTACGACCCCCTAATCTCGTTTACCATCCTCACCTGGAAGGGAGCTACAACCCCCTGACTGAAGGCTACAACCCTCAGCACCTCTATGGACCACGTTTCATCAATTTTCACACTGGATCCAAAGCTTCTTTTAGGACACCACTTGCAGGTCACGTTTCATCATATTTTCAGACTGGACCCACTCCACACATTTAACCTCAATCATACAACCAAACTGATACAGGAAACTCAGAACTGTAGAATACAGATAGCAGTAACACAGTAGAATAGATTAGACATTTCATACCCCATGCTTCAGCAAACCCTAGTATGCATATGCGCTTTACTTTCACTAAGACCACGTATATACGCGCCTTCTGTCATACAAACCTGCGTATACTTCAGTACATATTACAGAGCTAATTTTACTGCACATACGTGCTTTATCTTCAGTGAAGCTGCGTATATACACGCTTCTTCCGCGGCAAACTAGCGTATGGCTATTCAGATATTTAGGTCATTGCCATTCTTCAGAACAGATACATCACACAGATTTTACCCTTAACTTCAGACAGATGTTCACCTCTTCTCAGATCTAATCATTCCATAAACAGATCTAGCAAGTACAAATACATTTCAGATCTAGATACCCTTCTTCATCATTTTCTTCATTGGTGCATCATGCATTCAGATCTATCATTCAGCTATAACCCTTTCCATTCAGATATACTTCAGAGAGAAAAGTATTCATTCAAGCTCAGACATCTTGCACCCACACTCATGATTTGCACAATGAATTTCTTCTCTTTATATAGGTTTACCCTTTTTCAATACCATGAGCCAAAACCACATTACTTCCAATGGTATTCCTGGACGGGGTCATTTAGACGAATCATTACCCAATACAATGGGTCAATACCATGGTGGTTACCCCTAGTTTTGCACTTTATGAGCGCTTTTGCCCATACGCGACTTGGCACGTTATTTCCCGCGTGCATACGCGACTTCCCCTAGACAAATCCGCATATGCCTAGAGACATACTCTTTTCATCATAGATCTAGCACATAATGAACTCCTTTCTTCATTACCTTCTGTACTCACTGTAGATACATCAGATTTACATCATTTAATAGGTTCATCAAGACATATTCTATCAAGCACAACTTCATCAAGTAGGATGCCATCATCTTCATTAAGTGGGTTGCCATTCAAGGACAACACTCTATCAAGTGGGTTGTCATCAAGGACAACACTCAGCATCATATTGCCAACAAACATCATATCACATCAGATTTACATCATTTACCAAGTCCATCAGGTCAAGAATAACTTCATCAGGTGGATTGCCATCAAGGACAACACATGCCAACAATCTCATGTCTTCATCTTCATTAAGTGGGTTACCATCAAGGACAACACTCTGCATCATATTGCCAACAATCTCCCCCTTTGGACTTGATGGCAACCACGATGGTGTTTGATCACCACAACAGATAGATATATTAAGAATACAGTGACACCATGTCACTCTCCCCATTCTTTGATACCATTCTTTCTCTTCATTCAAACACCATGTCACTCTCCCCCTTTGACATCAAGGGCAAAGGGCGGATCAAAACCAACACACTCTCCCCCTGTTCTCCTCATGTAGAAGAAGCGTTCTACAGATCTGATGTATACTGAAGTGACCAAGCTCCCCCTGAGTTCATGTTGAATCTTCAAACATATTTTTCAATGAAGTACATGACTCTATAAACTTCCTATCACCAAAAACTCATACTTTCATCAAATATCCAACCAAGTGGATTTACATATGAGACTCAAGTACCAAACCAAGTGGGTTTACACATTTCAACTCAGCTACCCAACCAAGTGGGTTTACAAAATTTGACAAGTCCTTACATGACTGAATATTACAAATTTACATTATGGGTCTCAACAAGACGTTTTCATCAAATTACAAATATGACCATTTATGACCAACACCAGAAAGTCCTCAAGAAAGAGAACATATTTCAGAACCATCATAATGCCAACAATGCATTATACTCAACAAAGCTAATGCTCCCCCTGAATCTGTGCATCCAAGCATCCTTTCCATATGACTAAGGCTCCCCCTTAGTTTGTGCATCCTGAACACTTTCACCAACAAATCATCAAGGCATCTTTTTCAAAACATTAGAAATAGAATTATGAGAACTGGAATACCACCAGAGATACCAAACAGTATCAGAGATACCAAACAGCACTGCAGCTGTGCTGAAGAAAGCTGACCCCAAACAGAAATTTGTCAGCAACCAGACATACGCAGTTTTATGTGCATTAACTCGTGTATATACGCGACTGTGTTTCAGGAAATCCGCGTATCCAATACCATCTTCTATATTTTAACCAGATCTAATTCTCTGTGAGGCAAAGACAGTGTTCAGCTTCCTTTTGAGATATTTGAATGCTTCCCTGGAATACATATAGATAGAATAGTGTAGTTGTGTCTTCAAGCGTCATCCAACGGTTGTAGCATAAGCACATTAGAAACCAAGCCTTCAGATTCTTTGCAGCATCAATACATTCTTTCCAAGAGAAATTATCATACCAGAACAACATCTTCAAATATGTGTCAAGCAATCATCCATGTGGTCCAATATCACCATGATCTTTAAGATTTAACATGATGTAATAAATGTAGGAAAAAGGTCTCAACCATAGTAACAAACTCTGCATGATCTATTGTTATCTCTGAATCATAAGACTTCCAATTCATCCATGTGTGATCATAAAAGATACTTTTCAGCAAACAGGGCTCAAAATCTCATCGTAATAAATCATGCACCAAGTCATCATCATTTAAGCATGAGTATCACAATAACCAAAGAGTAAGCAGTCATAGTACCAACAATGCAATCATTAGTATTCAACCTGGTGCTCCCCCTGAATCAGTGCTCCTCCTTAAATTGTGCAACCTGAAAACCTTCATCAGCAACAATCTCTATATGATCTGTCCTTATCTTTGAAATATAAGACTTTCATCTCAGCAACGAATACTCTTCATCAAAAAGCAAACAGGACTCATCCATAATCTTCAACATAAGAAACCAAGTATCATATCATCATTATTTAGAACTGAGAAACTAAGCTGACACTGAGTCAATAATACAGTTATTAACAGTCAGACTGATGCTCCCCCTGAACCTCTGCTCCAGATCTTCAGCTATCATATAAATTCTCTTAACATCAATGCATACGTGACTGTGTCTGCTGGAACTCGCGTGTATACGCGACTTTGTTCATATAACCCCCGTATGGAAAGTGAGGCATAGAAAATTTTCATCTTCCTTCATCTCCCCCTGAACTTGTACCTCCTGTACCTGTCTTTTCCACATCAAATGCGCTGTCAGAAATAAACATAACCAGAGTAATCAAATCAACCATGAGAGTCATCATACATTACTCCCCCTGTGACGATACATTACTAAATCTCATAATGTATCCCACATCCTTCCTGCAGTCAATAAGAGAAGTAAGCTTCAGAAGCGGATGACTGCAGTAGGGTCAATATTCCCTACGTTTCTGATCGGTCCTCCATCTTTTTCCAGATTTGTTTGAACTTCCTATTTGTGTGCTGGAAGTTATCCAATTTCTCATATCTGTTCATCCTGCATTCCTTTTCCACATGACCATACTTATTACAAGCATAACATCTCATGTGACCAGAGAAGTAAGCATAAGGATCATAGTGTGTTTCTCTGTTCTTCCTCCTATTGCAATCAGCTGCTTTTTTACCATACTTGTTACATGAAAAACAATATCCCTTGAAGAAATCAGAGTACCTTTCTATGTAGAATCTGTTAGTTTGTGGCTGAAATATTCTGCTTCTGTAATTTACTGCAACATGCCCATAATTATGACATTTAAAACATTCAACATTCTTGAATGATATCCTTTGAGAATTCATGATCGTTGGTTGACCTTTTGTTTCTTTTAACTCTTCAGGTTTTGCATTGACTTCCTTTGAATCTTTAGCACTTCCTTGTGAAGTAGATTCTCCTTTAACAGTTTCATGAAAACCAAGACCAAGTTTGATAGCGGGAGACCTTTGATTACTCATAATATTGTCCAAAATCTTAGTACCATCTTGAAACCTCAAAATTTTAACTTTTTCTTCTAATTTACCTTTGAGAATGTTTACCTCAACCTTCAAGGCTTGACATTGCTTCGTCATGCTTTCTTCTTTCCTTCTCCCATCTTCTACTTGATCATTCAGATTTAGAATCTCTTCTTTCAACCAATTTTCATTTTCTTCACAGGTTTGTTGCAGCTCTTCATTCTTCTTATTTGATTTTTCCAGATCTTCTTTGAGAGAGATGATTTCTGCTTCAAGTCCTTCCTTCTTCTTATTTGATTTATCTAGGTCTTCTCTGAGAGAAATGATTTCTGCTTCAAGACCTTCCTTTTCAAATGATTGTAGAGGTTCCTCATTCTTCTTATTTGATGCTTGAAGATCAGCTTGTAGAGATATGATTCCAGCTTCAAGACCTTCATTCTTCCTTTTTGATATTTCGAGATCTGCATTTAGATCGTTGATTTCTGCTTCTAGTCTTTTCATTCGATTGGATGCATAAGCATGAAACCTTTGATACTTGTCTATAGATTCATTCTCCTTAGATGAATTTTGCTGATCTTCATCTTTAATCTTGACAGCTTCTTCTAGATCCATACTGTTACTTTCACTATCTTTACCTTTGCATATACAGGTAAGTGAAATACAAGGAACAACGATCAATACTTGTTTTCATCTCCTTCAATTTCTGCTATACATGATTTCTGAGGTATCTCCTTTCCTTGAGTAACCTTCTTCTTTTGCTTCTTTGCCATGAGCACTTGTAGAGCTTGGTCAAAATCTTCTTCATCTTCACTAGACACTTCATCATCATCTTCATTTGCATAATAATTCTTCCTCTTTTCAAATTGTTTCCCTTTACCATGTTTTTCTCTATAAGGACATTTAGCAGCATAGTGACCAACTCTTCCACAATCAAAACATTTGAAGGGAAGCTTACCTTTAAATCTTCCAGTACCTAGTTGGAGTTTTCTCACAAAATTCGCTTCTTCTTCTTCGGATATATAGCTGGATTCTTTGAAAACTTCCTTTTCTTTTCCTTTTGCAGATGCCTTAAAAGCAGCTTCTTTGATTTGAGAAGGACCTCCTTGTCTCATTTCAAAAGCAGTCAAAATACCATGTAATTGAACAATAGTAAGAGTTTGCAGATCTTGCCTTTCTTCAATAGCTGAAACTTTAGAGTCAAATTTTGAAGTCAAGGATCTTAAGACCTTTTCCACCAGAGTAGTATCAGTTATGGTTTCACCCAAATTTCTCATTCGATTTAAAATATCATCCAGACGAAGAAAGAAACTGGCAACACTCTCATCACTATGCATCTTCAAATTTTCATATTCAATTCTAAGAGTTTGGAGTTTTGCACTTTTACCTTTGTGTCTCCTTCATAGCTTAGAATGATTTTGTCCCATATTTCTTTTGCTGAATGTAGCTGCATCACTTTAGCAAATTCTGATTCAGACATGCTTCCTAATAAGACATTCACTTCTTTGGCATTGATTTCATACTTCTTCCTTTCAGCTGCATCAGTAGGAATACTTGTCGGATATTGATAGCCTTCTTCCACGATTGCCCATACATCTGCACCAAGACTTTGCAGATATGCTTTTGTTCGTACCTTCCAGAATATCAGATTGCTTCCATTGAATAGAGGTGGCTTTATAGACATTACTCCTTCAAGACTTCCCATTGCGATGGATCTCCTTCAAGCGATCAAGCTTCTGCAGAAGAACCTGCTCTGATACCAATTGTTGGGAAAAATACTGAGAGGGGGGGGTGAATCAGTATTTAGGACTTTATCAAACTTTTTACTTTTTCACTCTCTAAAACCCATACGCTACTTTGCTGAAGCCAACTAGCGTATACACGTGGATATGCTTCATAAAACTCGCGTATACACAGAGATCTAATTATGCCATTAATTCTTCACTTATATCATTCCATCATTCATTCATTAGATGTTCAATAAATAGTAAACATGTGTAGTAAGAACAGAATAAACCATCACACATAAGCATCACACATGAACACCAGGATTTTAGGTGGAAACCCAAGTCGGGAGAAAACCACCGCTATAGTTGCTCAGCCTTCAATATTTTATTATAGAGAAAAAATCCTTACAACATATGTGTTGGCGCAGCCTCCTACCAGCATGCAGGCACCCACCTGTGCTCGTTTACCAGCCTCTCCTGGAAGGGAGCTTCAACCCCCTGACTCGTTTACCAGCCTCTCCTGGAAGGGAGCTACGACCCCCTAATCTCGTTTACCAGCCTCACCTGGAAGGGAGATACGACCGCCTGATCTCGTTTACCAGCCTCACCTGGAAGTGAGCTACAACCCCCTGACTGAAGGCTACAACCCTTAGCACCTCTATGGACCACGTTTCATCAATTTTCACACTGGATCGAAAGCTTCCTTTAGGACACCACTTGCAGGTCACGTTTCATCATATTTTCAGACTGGACCCACTCCACACATTTAACCTCAATCATACAACCAAACTAATACAGACAACTCAGAACTGTAGAATACAGATAGCAGTAACACAACAGAACAGATCAGACATTTCATACCCCATGCTTCAGCAAACCCTAGTATGCATACGCGCTTTACTTTCACTGAGACCGCGTATATACGCGCCTTCTGTCATACAAACCTGCGTATACTTCAGTACATATTACAGAGCTAATTTTACTGCGCATACGCGCTTTATCTTCAGCGAAGCCACGTATATACGTGCTTCTTCCGCGGAAAAATAGCGTATGGTTATTTAGATATTTAGTTCATTGCAATTCTTCAAAACAGATACATCACACAGATTTTACCCTTTACTTCAGACAGATGTTCTCCTCTTCTCAGATCTAATCATTCCATAAACAGATCTAGAAAGTACAAATACATTTCAGATCTATATACCCTTCTTCATCATTTTCTTTATTGGTGCATCATGCATTCAGATCTATCATTCAACTATAACCCTTTCCATTCAGATATACTTCAGAGAGAAAAGTATTCATTCAAGCTCAGACATCTTGCACCCACACTCATGATTTGCACAATGAACTTCTTCTCTTTATATAGGTTTACCCTTTTTCAATACCATGAGCCAAAACCACATTACTTCCGATGGTATTCCTGGACGGGGTCATTTAGACGAATCATTACCTAATACAATGGGTCAATACCATGGTGGTTACCCCTGGTTTTGCACTTTATGAGCGCTTTTGCCCATACGCGACTTGGCACATTCTTTCCCGCGTGCATACGCGACTTCCCCTAGACAAATCCGCGTATGCCTAGAGACATACTCTTTTCATCATAGATCTAGCACATACTGAACTCCTTTCTTCATTGCCTTCTGTACTCACTGTAGATACATCAGATTTACATCATTTAATAGGTTCATCAAGACATATTATATCAAGCACAAGTTCATCAAGTAGGATGCCATCATCTTCATCAAGTGGGTTTCCATTCAAGGACAACACTCTATCAAGTGGGTTGTCATCAAGGACAACACTCAGCATCATATTGCCAACAAACATCATATCACATCAGATTTACATCATTTACCAAGTCCATCAAGTCAAGAATAACTTCATCAGGTGGATTGCCATCAAGGACAACACATGCCAACAATCTCATGTCTTCATCTTCATTAAGTGGGTTGCCATCAAGGACAACACTCTGCATCATATTGCCAACACTAGATTGAGAGCTTACAGGAATGACACTATGGATTTATTGAAAACATTTGTTGAATACGAATTAGTGTTTGTTCCTAGGAGTCAAAATTTCATTGCAAACGGATTAGCTTGCCTAGCTAGTTCATACCCTAAGAATCCAAGCGACCAACGAGATCATCATTCGGACCAATTTTATACCTCTAGAGTGTGCAATAATGAAAATAGTGGCGGTTTTGAAGGAGGTAAACAGATTGATTTCTGTTGGCGGGGGCAGTTTGAATTTTCTGATTCGGACCCCGAATCTGATAGTAGCTGCCTAAGTGAGGAGTCCTCGGATGAGGAAGAACCACCTTGTAACATAGAAATAAGCACATTAAATGAAAAGACTAGAAATCCAAACGAAAAATGTGAAAATGCAGATAGTGAAGAAGTAGAGGTGTTGTAGACCAAAGCTAAGAACATACCTCGAGATCTAGCACCTTTAGAAGACCTTTTTGACTTTGATGATGTAGCAAGAAAGACCACTATAGAACATGCAGACTCTGATGTCTAGGAATGCAACATAGGCACTGAAGATAAACCAAAGATGATCAAATTGGCTAAGTCCCTGCCTGCAAACATGAAAAAGAAATACAATGACCTATTCAAGGAATTCATCGATGTGTTTTCTTGGAGTTATGAGGACTTAAGGGCTTATGACACAAACATCATACAACATAAAATACCCTTGAAAGAAAAACAGAAGCCCTTTAGACAAAAAATTTGCAGAATAAACCCAAAAAAATTTCCTGCAGTGGAAAAAGATATTAAGAAGATGTATGAGGCAGGTATAATTGTGCCTGTGAGGTTCTCTAATTGGGTATCAAACCTAGTGGTTGTGAGAAAGAAAACAGGTGATATCAGATTATGTATTGATTTCAGGAATCTTAATAGAGCCTCACTCAAATATAGTTACCCTTTGCCAAAAATGGAACATATTCTTTAGAGGGTAGTAGGCTTTAAAAGGATCTCCCTACTAGACGGTTTCTTAGGTTACAACATGGTCTTAGTAATCCTAGAAGATCAACTCAAGACATCATTTACCACTCCATCGGGTACCTTTATGTATGTGAAGATGCCCTTTGGACTGATGAACGCTGGTGCAACCTTCCAAAGAGCAATGGACATAGATTTTTCAGATGAAATAGGACACTTCATTGTCATCTATGTGGATGACATAACAGTCTATTCTAAGACTGAGGAAGAACACCTAGAACACCTGAGAAGAGTGTTTGAAAAATGCAGATGGTTTGGTTTGTCCCTGAATCCTAAAAAGACTGTATTTGGGCTGCAAGAAGGAAAACTTCTTGGCCATATCATATCTGAGAAAGGGATTAGGATAGACCCACAAAGAGTTGAGGGAATACTACAAATCACACACCTGAGAAACATCAAGGAATTACAGTCCTTTATTGGGAAAATCAACTTCCTCAGGAGGTTCATTCCCAACTTAGCTGAGCACCTTAGAAATATGACTAACATGCTGAAGAAAGGTGTAGGAGTTAAGTGGACTGTTGAAGCTAAGAAGTCTTTTGAATCAGTTAAACATGCACTGACTCAGGTTCCTGTCCTAATTAGCGTAGATTTCTCAAAAGATTTCTGATTTTTTCATTTTCCTCCAAGCATACAATATTTGTAGTTCTACTGCAGAAAAATCCAGAGGGAATGGAACAGCCCATTTCTTTCTTCAGCAAAGCACTCAGGGATGCACCCTTGAAATACAACATAATGGAGAAACAAGCCTATGCTCTGATTAAGGCCTTGAAATACTTTAGGGTGTACATACTGCATTCCCACACCATAGCCTATGTGCCAAATCTAGTGGTTAAAAACACATTGTCCCAAGACCCAGATGGGAAAAGGGGAAAATGGATTGTTGTGATTTTGGAATACGACCTTGAGATTAAACCCAACAAACTGATCAAAGGTCAAGGCTTAGCACGATTGATGGCTGAATCAAACCTACAAGCCCTAGACATTAACATGGTAAATACCTTGGGTGAGCAACAGGAATTGCTTGATCCCACTGTTGAGGAAAATTTTTAGAGCTCACCTTGGTATTTTGACATTCTACATGTGCTTACACACCTCAATGCCCCTCCTGAACTATCGAAGACCAAGGTCAGATTCTTAAAACTAAAAGCCAGAAGCTACTGCATATTGGATAACTGCTTATACTGGAAGAATCCAAATGGCCTATTGCTTAAATGTTTGCCTGAAAATGAGGCGGAGAGGACTAAACAAGAATTCCATGCAAGAGAATGTGGAGGCCACCTGAGCTGGAAGGCTACTGCAAACAAAATACTCAGAGCTAGATACTACTGGCCTACACTCTTCAATGATATCCATAAGATGATAATCACATGCCACAAATGCCAGATTTTTGAAGGCAAAAGAAAACTCCTCCCCTTACCTCTACAACCCATCACTGTTGAAGGTCCCTTTCTACAATGGGGCCTAGATTTCATAGGGGAGATTCACCCTACTTCTTCTGCACAACACAAATGGATCCTAACAGCCACAGACTACTTCACTAAGTGGATAGAGGCCATACCTACTAGGAATGCCATAGATTCAGTCATCATTAGTTTCCTAGAAGTTCATATCCTTTCTCATTTTGGTTACCCAAGGAAAATAATCACTAATAATGTTGCTGCTTTCGGATCCAAGAAAATGGTTGATTTTTGTCACAGGTATCAAATAGCACTCAGTCACTCAACTGCCTATTACCCTTAGGGTAATGGATTAGCTGAATCATCAAACAAGAGCCTGGTGACCATCATCAAAAAGCTGCTGGAAGAGAACAAAAAGTCATGGCATAACAAGTTAGTGCATGCCCTATGGGCCGACATGCTTACAACAAAGAAATCCATTGGCATGTCACCATATCAGCTTGTCTATGGAACAAAAGCAGTGTTTCCTACCAACCTTGGGGTACTAGTGATTAAGCTGGTCTAAGAGATTCAGACAGAAGAAGACAATATGGTGACAAGGATAAACCAGACAATTCATCTCTAGCAAATGAGGGAAGAGGTCTACAATAGAGCAGTGAAAGTTCAGGAAAATATAAAGAAATTTTTTGACAAAAGAACCAAAGATGTTGATTTCAAAATTGGAGATAAAGTTCTGAAGTGGGACTCAAGGAGAGAGGACAAAGGAAAGCACGACAAGTTTGACAATTTGTGGCAAGGTCCATACATCATCTAGGCCACTGTGGGGCCAAATGCCTTCTTCCTGCAAGAATTAGATGGTACAGAGCTGTTTGGGGGTCCTGTCAATGGCAGGATGCTCAAGCACTACTTCTGCTGATTTCCAATTTCCAGTTTCCATTTCCATTGTACATACCATTGTAGTGTTTTGTTTCAAGAAAAGAGAAAATGCTTCAAAAAATAGAGAGAAAAGAGAGGTTCAGACATTCTCAAAACATGAACCTCCGAGGTACAAAATATTGGCTCTAATATGATCAAAACCTGAGCCAAGGAAAGTGAAGATAGTTGTTCCAAACATGCCCAAAACCTGGACCAGCAGAGAAGAAATAAGAATCATCTCTAACAAGCCCAAAACCAGAGTTGAAATGAAGAAAGAAAGTGACTCTAACAAGCTCAAAACTTGAGTCACAAAGAAAGAAGGATACTTCAAGCTTCAGATTTCAAGCCTTCACAGTTTTGTTTTCAGTTTTATACAAATTTTTGTGCATGTGCAACTGTCTTTATGCCTTGGATCAACAACAAACTAGACTGTCTAATCCTAGTTTGACTATTTTTAAATTTCTGTTGTAGAATGTAGAGAATAAATCTGCTGGACAGTTTAATCCCAGCAGATATTAGATTGGGTAGAGAAACATATGAGACCAACAGTCTAATCTGGTCTCATGGAGTAATAAGGGTATATTTAGAATAGGTTTATTTTCTGTTATAAAAATAAATGATGTAAAGGGTTTGCTAGTTTAAATGCACCCTAGAAGAAAATGCTAGGATTGTAGAATGGGTAGGTAGATTGTTTGGAAGTGTTTCTGCTGATCTATCATATTTGTGGCAGCTGAAAATCAAAGAAGAAAGGTGGCTTAAGCAGTAGGCATCTGGCCTACACCAAAGATCATTTTCTGAATTCTTGACTCCTTCAAGAAGAAGCCATCCCCATGTGGAGCCATTGTTAGCCCCCTATGAATTCCTTGACAAGAAAGCAAGGGGCTAGATTGTTTTGTGAGCCTTCAAGGAATGCATTTCTCTTAAAAACACATCCTCCTTGAAGCATTTTATGTCCCCTGCCTTTGACTGTTCCCCTCTGTTGTTCTTGAGTCAATAAGCCTCACGGATTGCAAAAAATTGTGCTCCAAATGGCCTTTATTCGCCCTTTGCATCCCTGCAGAATGCCCCATTTTACCCCTTTTTCCCCCTTTTTCAAAGTCCCCCTTTTTTCCCTCAAAATTCCTCCTTTACTCCTAAATCTCCCCAAAATACCCTTTAAATTCTACCCTTACCCTTTGTTTGGCCAAATTCCCCTTTTTTCCACTTATCATTACCCTTTCCCAATATTAAAATTCATTGAAAAGGGCCCAAAAAACCCACTTTGCCACATTATAATAGGGCCTAGCCCCTTTTCCACCAGTCCCCAACCACTTCCCCACGTGACTCGCACCCGGGACCAAGCATTTAAGCCCCGGGCGCTCATCGCAATCGGAGCCGTCGGGCAGGCGTTTTCCTTTGTTACATTGAAAAATCCCGATGCGATGGGTTTTCGTTAACAAGTCTCGTGATGTATTCAATACTGTTGATCTATCACATAGATCCGACGGTCGAGCTCCAATCGCAATACCCGCCCAATCGCAATTAGAACTTCCTGTGGTGCCGCCCCTTGTGTTCCCTGGTTGCGATCTCCCGACTGCATTCCCCACCATCGATCTCCCCACCGGATCCGATGGACCAGCACCAATCGTATTCCATACTCTGATTGCAATCACATTTTCCAATCGCATCCCCTCCTCTACATCCACCGATTGTGATCTACCGATCCCATCCCAGCCGTCCATTAATCCACGATCCAACGGCCATTGCTTGATCACCCCCATCCCTCCAATCACAATCGCAACTTTCGTTGTGCCACCCCTTCCGCTCCTTCCAATTGCGACCTTCTGATCCAATCCAAGCCATCCATCCCTCCGCTAGATCCAATGGCCATCACATGATCACTGCCTTGCTCCAATCGCAATCGCATTTCTCAATTGTTGTCACTTTCCACCCTTTGCGATTGCGATCCGCCTATCCAATCTCGATTGTCCATTTGAGACAAGATCCAATGGTCACAATATAATCGCACCATCGTCCATCGGATTGTTAAACCTCCCATTTCTCCCCTGCAATTGAATCGTAGCCATCGATCTCCTCCTGAGATCCGACGATCCTGGATTAATTGCCCTCCACCCATTTCGGGTCCCACCACATATGATCGTTTTTATTACATTTTCGTTCATTCTAATGCATTTCGCCCAATTTCATATATCATCCCAACGTTTAATCTCTGCCATCGATCCTCGTCACTGGACCATGATCTAACGGTCCACGCTCATTTCTCCATCATAAAGCTCTAGGTCACAGTTTACGCCACATTTATGCATTTTTCACCATTGTTTCATCATTTTATCGTAGCCGCGCTTCCATCCTCTTGACTCCCCTACATCCACCTCCCCCATGCATGGATTTCATAACTGGATTTCATGTTTTGCAGGGTTACCAAGTGGTGAAAGCCGCCATGATTATGCAGTTTTTAATGCAGTGGCAGAATAACTGGACTGGCATTAAAAGAACAGAGTTTGAACTCTGTAAAATCCTCCCCAGAGCCATTAAAGCACATATTTCACCGATGGAGACAAAAATGGAGCAGCAGAGAGTTCAAGGCACGTAGTAGAAGATTTTGAGCCTTTTTCAGGGATTTAGAGGCAAGGTATTATACCAAAGACATCATGGATCACACGGAAAGGCTCAGCGCACAGAAATCAAAACTATCAGGACCTCACATCAGCAGGTTGTTCTAAAGGACAAAGCACCCATATTGTTTCCATATTTTACCGTGTTCCTGAAGAAAATTCCACCCTGATTATAGTCCCAAGCTATCAGAGCATTTATTTCACAAGTATGGTGGACTATTAAGTCATTTATTTATATTTTGTTTATTCACCAAAGGTACTACAGAGTACTGCAAACCAGAGTGCATCAGAGCCATACTGGAGTAAATGGAATCCTGAAGAAGATCGTTCATTCACTCAATGAATGCCAGAGATAAATGCACAGGAGTTAAAACAGAATGGGCTTCGGCCCTCTTTATTTCTGAGATTAATGCTTCATTTAGTTTTTCACCTACCTCCTCTCCTCTCTTCAGCTGTAAAATACAAGAAGAAACTTATTGTAAAGGTTGTTGATAAGTTATTAGAGAATTGCAAGTAGTTTCTTTTGAGCCACAGTCTCTGTGTAAAGTTGTAAGATAGGCTGAGGAATATGATTTCAGACTGAGTATTCAGCTATTGGAAATGTTGTACTTGACTACTATTGCTATTTAATATGACAAGCACATTTCTTTGGAACCTGATCTAAAGCAGTGGTGATGTTTTCCTATCTCTGTGTTTTAATTCATTTCATTCCATTTCTACTGGATTGCATCAGAATATTGGCATAGGATTTACCCTTGTTAGGTACCCTATGTTTCTGCTCTCCTTGCCTTTGATTTTTTCTGCTATATGTGTGATCTAAGAATAGATTTCAGTTAATTTAACCAGTTTAGTGGATGTTATTGCTTGCTCTCTGATGTATGAATTAAATGAAGTTGTTCTTAGATGTTCTTGTTAGGATTTAGCTGGAAGATTTGGGAACACTAGGGATTAGAGTTAGCCCTATCCACTAGGATCCTTGTGCGACCAACTGGTCTTTAACTTTGTGTCATGAATTTTTGTTGCCTCCTCCTCTCCTACCATTCCATACCACACTATCATCTTTAAGATCCAACGTTTAGATGACTATCCCAACTGAAAGCTTGCATATTGATTAGCAAGAAAATCCTTTCCTGACTCCATTACCCAATGGTTTTGAATGCTCCCTGGAATACTTCACCTCTTCCTAACCCCTATTTTCTCATCCTATCTTACATTGAACCCTTCTTTCCTGATAACCAGAAACCAAACAAAAAATCAAACAAACAAACCCTGAGCCTTATAAATAGCCTAACATTTTAACACTAAGCTTCAAAGTCATATACCTTTGACATATCATAGAGAGATCCCTCTATGGGCCTAGGAGGGCTAGATCCTGAGGTCTGAAAGTGGTTTGATGTTGTCTCATCTTTTGGTCTTGCCAATCTGGCCAAAACATGGGAACCCCAACACCCAGTACACCCAGTGGTAAGTAGGGAACCCGTCCTATTATGACAAGGTTCAAGCAAACCTGCACTATGTTGTGATTTTTGTCAGGTAGCAGTACTGCATGATACAAACCATTGCCCTCGGTTAGGTGTGTATGTCCCAGAACTAAAGCAAAAATGGTGTTGATTCTGCCAATCAGTGGGACATGATGAGAAAAACTTCCATACTTGTGACTTAATGATGGATTATGGGAACTTATATAGGGTTCAATTAGACCCTGCGATGCTAAGACTTTCTGTGCACTTTGGAGGATCACCAGCCCGCGGCAGAGGAGGTCGGGGAGGAAGCGCAGGACGCGGACGTGGGCAGCTAGTCTATTATAACTGTGGAGAAATAGGGAACTTTTCCAGAGAATTCCCAAATCCCACCAGACCATCATGAAAATACTATAGGCAGCTAGACCATGAGGTAGAAGACTACCCAATTTTAATATCCAAGATGCAGGAAAAGCATCCCACCCCTACACAGAATGTAAAAAGAGTTAAATCCAAGCTAATAAAGGTGGATCCTTGTGTAAAAGTCATGACACACAGTGGGTTGGTCACCGAGGGAACAAAAGAGGAGCTTTCCTCCTAGGAAGGTGTGTCTGTCAAAGAAAAAACAACCCCAATAAAACCAACAGTCCCCACGCCGCCATCAACACAACCTTAGATAGAGGAAGGGGTTAAGCCCTTTCTAAAGGCATGTCTAAAGTTGCTGCTAAATCCGCAGGCTGTAGGTAATCTCCAAGCACTACTAAATACTTGCGCAGTTTGGACCAATTTGATCCCTGAAACCAAGGATGTACACAAACTATACAACTATAAGAAGCGCACCGGAAGAGAGATGTGATTGACTATGCAAATTGGTGACTACGAGATGGATCAGGTTATCTTAGATTTGGGGTCAAATGTGAATGTATTACCAAAGCAGACATGGCAATGAATGGGGGAACCTAAGTTAGAATGGTCCACCATCCAGTTGCGAATGGCCAAGCAACAAAAAATCATCCCTCTAGGGAGATTACCAAAGGTCATGGTTGACATCGTAAGGGTAAGGGTTCTAACTGACTTTGAAGTCATATAAATCGTGGAAGATGCGGATCCCTACCCTGTGCTCCTTGGAATGGACTGGGAAATTAACATGAGGGATGTCATCAATCTCAAGAAATGCAGAATGGTGTTTGAAAGAAAAGGTACGCGTGTCATAGTACCACTAGATCCAACAGAAGGTGCACGGTATACAAAGCCAGCCTATGAGGAGGAGGAATTAGATCACATTTATAAATTAACTGTCCTGGATGAAGATCGAGTTAACCTCATAGAGGAAGGAATGCTCTGCTAGGAAAAGGATAGTGAATGTTTCTATGACTTTGATGAGGAGTTGGAAAATTGGCAAGGCCGATTGCACGAATTTTTGGTGCTCTGATGTCTTCAAACCGTCAAGAATTTTCGGCACATCTCTACCGAGGAAAGGATCCCACCTTGCCAGAAGAACGTAGATGATAGTCAGAAGACGGTTGAACCTAATATTCCCATGGAATGCGGGCTAGGGAAACTATCACTAACATTGCGTGAAGCACCTACGCAAGGACTGGTATTCTTCGCTCAAGAGAAGTATTGGAGAAGGGTGATCCTGCGCATAGGGACCCCAATTTCCAAATGGACTCCAAGGTCAATCAACCTATGCAAACACCTGCTGACATACCACACTCAAGGGTGTGATAAAGCCTTGCACGATCAGGCTTTCCGGGGTACTGCTGCCCTAGGCATGCGTCGGATTACAGACCTGCCCGAACCCATGTGTAATCTGAAGAAGTTGTGAATGCCTCAAGTAATAAATGGCACGAGGATGTGTGATGCAGCCCTCTAGTGCAAGAATGTTCCAACCATGGGTGAAGCGCATGGCTCGAAAATACTAATGGCCAACTTGCAGACACGCCTTGTGTCGACCTTCACTCAGGGTATGCGAATGACATACAGGCGTCATCCAGGGTCTGACATTCCGTGGAAATGACCTCAGGCACGTACGGTGACCGTTAGCACATCCTAATTTAATAAAGAATGGATCTTACAAGTATGCACAAGTGGTGGCAGATCATCAATGCAGCCATTTATGTTAAGGTTGATCTACCTGATCGATGGTCAGTCTAAAATATGGGCTACTCCCCCATTAAATAGCTCTGGATGGTGTGCAGATGGTTGGATAATTACACACCAGGATATTTATTCATCCTACAACATGCTCCCGCTATTTTCATATTGGTTTTTTGCATATCTTAACATTCTCTAGGTTTCCTGATTTCATGTTGCTAGGATGAACCCAACAGAGAGCCTGGGGGTGCTGAGTGCAGTCACACAGGTGAACGCTGGATCCCGATAAAAAGGATTGTCCGCAAGCCATTCACAGCAGGAACGACGTGATACAGGGACATGTTGCGGCTTCTTCGTAACTTTGGCACATTGGCCAGCTGAAGAAATGTGTGTTCTCTCCCTCAAATTTCCCTTGTCAATGCTCCTGATCCAACTACGGGGGACATCCGAATTGATTTATCACAGCTATCTCGCACAAAGCTACAAGGACTGCACACCGGAGTGTTGCGCGAAGTTCGCCATCGTGACCGAACCAGGCAATAGCAGTATTATGTACCTCAGGAAGTATGGGACCAGCAAATTGCAGTGGTCACAGAGGTAACGCAGATTATTCAAGAATAGTTGATGCAGGGTGCACAACTGGTCAAAGTAGCTACCCAACTATGGACGGCCATCCAACACCATTCCACGCTGCAGCATATCCAAAAGGAATTGCACCAGGCGGAAGCTGCTCTGGACCAAGTCAGAGCCTACTCACCCTCCACCGTGTCCATGCAGTGTCTAGCCATCCTGGACAAGATTGAGAACCTTCGCCACAACAAGCATGTCACTCAGAAATTGTTGAAACCGTAGGCTGCGACTGTACTCCAGCTCACCGAAGATGCTCAATCTTCCATTGCGCGCCTCCACCGGCTGTTGGAATGGATCATCATGGCTCCAGATGGCCCTGCCTCCCTGACAATGGTTAACATTGTGCGACATGTTGTGGCCCAGAATAAGGAAGTGCTTCCTCTGCTCCTTGGCACTCTGACTACCTTGCATTCGCAAGTCGAAGCCGCACCATTGTAGTGACTCGGGACGAGTCACAAGATTGTGTTGGGGAACTGTTGGAATGGGATCTCCTAACAAGCTGCGAAACTGGTCCAATTTTGATATTTTTGATTATACTTATCCTAGCGGAGGGGTTTTGGGGTGGGTCAAAGCACCAAACCCATTGTAACGGGTCAAACGGTAAACTAGGGGTTCGAAAACCATGGGTTCCAGACCATAGGAAAGTCGAGGCTAGATTGTTATAAATAGAGATGAATTTTGTATTGTAAAAGATAGGAAATGATGAGCTATTGATGTGATCTATTGTTTAAGCAATCTTTTTGGGTTTTGGGGAACGGACTCTTGCTGGAGATCCCAGTCCTGCTGTGTGTGGACCCTGTTGCTGTGTGCGCAGGTTGGGAACAGAATTGGAATTGTAAGGAAGAATTTATGAATGAATGAATGTGAAATATTGTTAGAGAACCGAATCTATGAGTAATTTTATATTAATTACTGGTAGTTGTTGTATTATGCATTTCCTGTCCTTAAGCTACGAAAGATCTGTGTATTATGCTCTTGGATCTAGATCTGTCATGTTTTGTTTATGTACTGCTGTTTTGATGATATAATAAGCATATAACTATAGATCTAGTGCACGTGGACGCAAATAGAAACATAATTAACCCTGTGCAGAATAAGGTAATCTGGGAATTACAGAAATAGGACGCAGCTCTTCTTGCCTTACCCATCCTTTCTCAGGGTGCGAAAACTTGGTTCCAGCACCCACCAATACTACTTCGGGTGAGACTGTGACCTATGAAAGTAGGTCACTGCCAGAAGGGCCAGTAGTATAGGGGATTGTTGGAAAACCTTGCTTACCGAACCTGGGTCAGGACCCCTCGAGCCAACAATATCATTTTTTAAAACTCATGGGATATCAAATTTGTTTTCCTTGCCCAAAGGGCCTGGAAAGGACTATAGTAATCGGTCCATGGTTTTGTCAATTAAAATTACAAAAAAATCCAATGCTAATATCATGGTCATTTCATGTTTTAGTCAAAGTCGGAAGCCAAAATTCTTATGAATATTCCTTTCCATCCACTTAAACAATTATTGAACTTATTTGCCGCATATCGAGGCCATACCAATATATTAGGTAAATTCAAGATTGTTATATCATGAATTCAAGATGACTGCTCTGAGATATTTGTAAAGCTACCTTAATGCTAGCATTAATTCTCAGGCATTTAATTTTTGGGATAATATTGGTTCATATCTCATTTTGGCAATACAGACAGAGTTATGTCGTATCTCAGACAGGTGGCTTGCATGAAAACGCAAGTGGCGAGTGAAAGCGAAACTTTTTTTCCCTTGCAATAGCTGGAACAACAAACCACATCTTTCAAAGCCATCAGAGCACACAGGAGCCTCAACCAGATTTCAGGTTGTCTAGTACTAACTTCAGTATATCATTAGGCATGGAACCATAGCATATAACCTCACGCTCTTCATAACATCAAGCAGAAAGAAAGCATACAACGTCTTGGGGATTTCACTTACTACTCTTCATATCAGGATGTGACCTACCCAAAGGGCCTGGCAGGGACTATAGTAATCGGTCCATGGTTTTGTTAATTAAAATTACACAAAATCCAACGCTAATATCATGGGCATTTCATGTTTTAGTCAAATTCAAAAGCCAAAATGCTTATGAATATTCCTTTCCATCCAATTAAACAATTTGTGATCTTATTTTCCGCATATCGAGGCCATACCGATATATTAGGTAAATTCAAGATTATTATATCATGAATTCAAGATGACTACTCTAAGATATGCATAAAGCTAGCTTAATGCTAGCATTAATTCTCAGGAATTTAATGTTTTAGATAATATTGGTTCATATCTCATTTTCGCGATACAGACAGAGTTATGTCGTATCTTAGAAAGGTGGCTTGCATGAAAATGCAAGTGGTGAGTGAAAGCGAAAATTGTTTTCACTTGCAACAGCTGGAACAACAAACCACCTCTTTCATAGCCATCAGAGCACAAAGGAGCCTCAATCATATTTTAGGTCATCCGGTACTAACTTCAGTATATCATTAGGCATGGAACCACAACATATAACCTCACGCTCTTCATAACATCAAGCAGAATGAAAGCATACAACGTCCTGTGGATTTCACTTACTGCTCTTCATATCAAGTTGTGACCTGCCCAAAGGGCTTAGCAAGGACTATAGTAATCGGTCCATGGTTTTGTCAATTAAAATTACACAAAATCCAACGCTAATATCATGGGCATTTCATGTTTTAGTCAAATTCAGAAGCCAAAATTCTTATGAATATTCCTTTCCATCCAATTAAACAATTTGTGATCTTTTTTCCGCATATCGAGGCCATACCGATATATTAGGTAAATTCAAGATTGTTATATCATGAATTCAAGATGACTACTATGAGACATGCGTAAAGCTAGCTTAATGCTAGAATTAATTCTTAGGCATTTGATGTTTGGGATAATATTGGTTCATATCTCATTTTCACGATACAGACAGAGTTATGTCGTATCTCAGACAGGTGGCTTGCATGAAAATGCAAGTGGCAAGTGAAAGCAAAACTTGTTTTTGCTTGCAACAGCTGGAACAACATACCACCTCTTTCATAGCCATCAGAGCACACAGGAGCCTCAACCAGATTTCAGGTCGTCCAGTACTAAATTCAGTATATCATTAGGCATGGAACCACAACATATAACCTCACGCTCTTCATAACATCAAGCAGAAAGAAAGCATACAATTTTCTGGGGATTTCACTTACTACTCTTCATATTAGGCTATGAGGGGATATCATCTGGTTCTCCGTCAAGCCGTGGTGGAACTTGGAGAGCTTCAGGGCTCCACTCTGGATGGCCTTGGGCACGGTTGCGTCCTAAACAAAAAAACAACAAAATAACAGGTAAACAAAAAAATAATATGATATAGAAATCGATGCATTTTTTAAGTTATTCAAATGCACTTACGTTTCTGTAAGTCCTTTTCATGGTATAGAAAGCAGATAAAATGCAGCAATTTCCCTCCTTGGTTTTGGCACCATGTAAATTGCAATTGAACTATGAATGAATGCCAATCATCATTTCCCTACATCTATCAGTACTTTGGCAAAGTAATTTTTTTTATTTTTTACTCGAATTAATCCATACAACGATTCGAATAGCATAGCTGCTAAGTAGCAAGTACTAGCTCTGGTTTTGGTCAGTTTTTATCTTTTTAGCACACTGAAGCCATAGAATGTAATCATAATATATCTTGGCACACCATTTAAGTCGTAGTTGGTGTAGGAAGATATCCACCCATTGTTGGTTGAGTTAACCACAAACGGTTCAATGACCTAAAAACCAAGAATAGAAAACATTCCATAAGAACACTAAGGATAGAACACTTGGGCATTGCATTTTTTGTCATAAATATGAAAAGTAGCTATCAAAAAATTTATTGTACTGAATTTATAATCAGATTAAATAAATTTGAAAACATAATTAAAGATGTAAAAAACTTATTTTTGAACTCTCTATCCCGACTAGAATCGAACTTTGTATCGTCTAGAAGAGTTCTGGTGTAATGAATTGCAAATAAAATTACAATAAGTCATTCATCCTGTGCAAAAACCCACAAATTGCAGGTTCTTAAATCATAAATCAAACCAGATTTCTAACCAAATTTAGAGGTCATGGGTTAAAATACATTCAACTTCATCATCGGTTTCGAGTGTTTCCCACTGTTCCCCTTCTTTAACCAGCAATTTCTTCAACCCCTGCTTCCCAATTTTTTTATCTTCACCAACCTTGAAAACTGTATTGCTAAAGTCCTCATTTTTCATCATTCCAGCACCTTCAGGAAGTTTAAAATCGTCTGCCATTGCAACGTTGCTGAAGAAAATTACAAACTTGAAATGTTGCGAAGATATAATGCTCTTTAGACGACATTGAGATTATGGAACCACCTAACAGGACCTCAAATCTCTGCGCATGGGCACAATTTCCTAAAGTTTGGCACTAGTCGACTAAGGAACGACTGAACCTACAAGTTTTCTGGCACATTTTGTATGCAGAGGAAGGAATGTATTGTGTAGCTTCTCCATTCTGATCTTTTTCGCAGTTCAAGTAACATTGGGAGCATGCATGGAAGGAGCCACTTTGTCACGTGCTTCTGCATGTTTGGAAACTGTTATAATGGGTGGCATGTTTTTTTTCCAAACCTTGGTAAGTGTTTATTTAAATTTAATTTTATTCATTTATTATTAATTTCTTTTTTATTTTTATAACATTCGTTCACCCAAAGGAGTCGTTGATTACTAAGATATATTTTAGTTTGTCTATTGTAATCAATCTCTCAACAAAGTAATTGAAATAATATAAGTTGTCTATAGCAGGAATCTTATTATTATTGAGTTAGTTTCCTTAAAATTCGATGCTTGTCAACAGATTTTGGATCCTATTCAGAAACATTGATTGAATTATTTAAGACTCGCTGCACAGCCTTCCGGCTCACAGTTGATAATTTTCATTTCTACTCCTTGTGTTTATCAATGTTTGATTGTCGAAGATTCTTCTTAGGACTTGATTCATCTATGGTTCTAATTGAAGTAATTTAGATAACATTTCAACCCCCCTCTGTCTTGCCATATTTTTTGTGTGCAAGACATCTTCAAGCACCTGTCTATATGGGCATCTATTGCACAATGAATGGTTTCCATCCATTTTTTTCTTAGTGCATCTTAATTTTCTTCAACTTCTTACTCTAAATGGTATGTAATGTATTCAAATCTAATAAAAATAAAAATTCCTTACTAAATTTCTTTGAAATTACCATGTATTAGACAGGTCTATCGTTGTTTCTCATAAAATTCTTTAAGAAACTCTATTCCGTTGAAATATCTTGATTCCCATTATTTTCTCCGATAATTCCTTCCAATATCCATTCACCATAAATATCTTGGTGATTTGTGTGCAGAAACTTGTCAATCAAACACTAACAATATTCTTCTTCTAGGTGCAAGTTGTTTACCTGAAAATATCCTACCAACCGTTGAACATTTCAAAGATGGTAACCCAGGTGGGAGAATAATTTATTTGTACTCAAGTTTGAACACGAGGTTCCATTCAAGCCACAGGTCTTAGGATTCAAGCCACCTGGTCCAGATAACTATTGAAAATTCAAATATGATCATTGATATGATTGATTATGCAACTAGCATTTATTAATACAAATTGACTATGTATGAAATTATAATGGTATTTTAAGTGGATTGCAGATTTTGTAAATTTTTAAATATAATATAAGTGTGAATGAAAACTGATTGTAACAATCTAAGATCTCGACTTTGTACATCAATACTCATCACACGTCATTATGGAATTCAATCCTGACATATGACGATTACGTAGAAGTCAACTTCTATGTAATTTGAAGTAGTTTTCAGCAATTTTCTTTTATGTAGCTCTTTATCTAGTCCTTTTTGTCTATTGCTTTTAGTACCTTTGAATTTCAAAATATATGGGAACATCGTTATTGTTACGCTATCCTTATTGTGCATTTATTTAAGTTTGATCATTACTACTTCACAAGATCCCCTTCACAATATCCTCCAGTTAGTCTAGTTAATCCATTCTTTTAACTTAGCTGGAGCATCTTGCCAGTGGATTGACCATCATTGAGATCTCATTGTAGCGCTTGTTGATCATGTTTGGTATATGTAGAAGCTGAAGCATAAATACGATGATCTGCTCAATTACTTGCCTCTTTGTCCATGAAGCTTGATTAGAAGCTCTTTGAGAATCATAAAGCTACCTTATTATTTTGTGGTTATAGATCTCTTATTTTCATTTTTTGATTTTCATGTTTTAATTCACTCCCTGTCCATCCAGTTGTCTTTCATTCTCCATATATGAACTTCTACCCATTGAACCTAAGTTTATTTATGTGGGTGTTGAAAGTGTGCTTTTAACATTTATATCTTTCCCGCTTTTATTTGTCCAATTTTATTCCTAAATTTGAATTAGTTTGATCTCCAACTACAAAAAATCTATTGTATAATGCTGGGTAGTTTTACTTTGGTTCCTTTAGCTCTTCCTCTATATAAACATTTTCCATAACTAACAATGAATTTTATTGATTGTCTTTATAATCTGTTGGTGTATTAATCTCAAACAGTTTAGCTTTGACTTTCTGGCCTGGTATCCTTTTAAAGTTCTTATTAAAATCATTTCCTCTCATAGTACAAAGTAATTTATTGCCATTATCTTGGATGTGAGCAGACAGTTTGGTTGCAACAACATAAAGATGCATTTCAAACTAATAAAACTCGCACTAATATGAAACTCCCACTAATGACATAAGAGATTCTAGTTCACATCATACTTCTAGCTGCAAGGTAGGGACTAGCTGCATTGCAGCCACCCTTGTTTATTATATTATTCACAAAAATAAAAATCCTTTAAAATCCACAAATAAACAACCAGGGAGTCACCAAATCTACAATAAATGGAATTAACCTGGACCTGCAAAATCTAAATAAGAACAACTCATTCTCAAACTCCCATAAAGTCTTTGAAAAAATAAGCAACATAGGTTAAACTATTCAAAATTTCCTCATGTGTACAACGACACACTTCGTATAACAATTATTCGATAATTTCATGTGTTTTTCGATATAGGTATTTTAATTTTTTTCAAGTTTTAAGAAGTTATATATATATATATATATATAGAGAGAGAGAGAGAGAGAGAGAGAGAATTTTAAGAGAGATAGTAGGGATTTAATCTAAAAGAGGATGGGCAGCCTATTTCTTGAGTCTTATCACAATGAAACAAAGTTGTGTCCTCTTGGGATTTGAAACATGGTGGAGAAGATACCATCCTATTGCACCAACAAATGTGATGAAAAAATTTTAGGAAAAAATTAACGGGTAGAGGCAATTCCCTTGTCCAGCAAATAAGAATCCTAGGTATCAATTTAGTGTTTAGCCTAATTGTGATTTTAAAATTAAATTATTATTATTATAAAACAATATAATCCTACTGTTATAGCCTTAGTCAAACCATGATAATATGGGATATTTGTTTTTTATAAATAGTACTAAAGTTGAAATCACCTTTTTAATGTTGGATTAAAACTTAAGTTAGTGTTCCATATGAAGTAAAAATAAATGATAATTAGTCAATAAGTGTCTATAATAAAACACTTTTGTCACCATTTCATGTGTGTGAGTAGTCCCACCTATCTAAAATGTATATAAAAAAATAATGATTAGGTCAACATAAAAAACAATGAGTATGCCAGGAGGCACATTCTATGACCCACTATGAGAGAGATGTGCAATTCCTTAAAAATAAAAATAAAATGTTCTCTAAATAAAAAATCAATATGAACTCTAAATAAAAACATACATATTTGGTTACTTTTAATCAAACACATTATAAAACATCAGTAATGTCACTCTCACTCAACCTAAGATGAAAATGATGTACCATGAATATTTCACTATGAAAATGATGTGCCATGAATATTTCACTCTCTTTCTAATCCATAAATATTTAGATGTGGATGCTTGTGAATCCAAGTAATCAGAAGTCCAATCCTCGAGACATATCTCACTAGCGAAACCTAAAAAAAAGGATAATTTAAATCAACTTTAAAAATAGATAAAATAATTAAAAAAAAAACTTGTATAAATTTTAATGTTTTATATCAACTTTAGAAATAGATAAAGTAATTAGAAAAAAACAAACTTGTATAAAATTGCATAATTTGTGTTTCATCCTAGAAATCTTCTAGGAATATAAAAAATTGTAAAAATCTTGACTTCTTTGAGTTGTATAATTATTATATTTCTTTAAAATATTTTAGGATAGAAGTTAAATAAATTATTTGAATATCCATATTAATTAATATATATATATATAGCAAAAAAAAATTGATTTAGAGTAAAACCATTCAATTAAATTTCAATAAAAAGAGAATGTGTGATTCATTCAATTTTTATTATAAAATTTTTGTGGCATTTAAATAGGTATTATTGATAATAATAATTAAACAAATTGATTTCCCATTTAGAAAGATATATTTATAATAAAAAAACTGATTTGGATCCCATATAAAATATTTTAATATGGGAGTTAAGTGAAATTGATGTACATTTTAAAATATGTTCATAAAATTACATTTTAAGGTGTACAATGTTGTCTATAAATATTGTATTTCAAAGTCAATATTAATTAAAAATTATTTTAATATATATAATGTCATCCATAAATAATATATTCATATATTTCATTGTGAGCGTTAAGTAAATTATTTAGATTTAGATGTGAACTAAGTATATATTATATATGTTTAAAAAATACATTTTTACGGTTAGAACATTTCTAATAGTCTTACAATTTTAAGCCTTGTAGTCTACATAATCCAAGTGTAAAAGGGATTTTAAAGACACTAAATCCATTTATATATTCAAAAATTCAATTTAAACAATAAGAAATCACACATGATGTGTACATATATATATATATATATATAAACCAAGGATCTAGCAAGGGCCTAGAGGGATCAAATCTTTTGAACTTCAAATCTCATAGTACACACAACACTTCATAACACGCTATCACCAATTGAGCTCCATGAGCTTGATAATAATCAAATTTATAATAAAAAAAAAACCAATTTATTGATATAATCATAATGAAAATCAACCTATATAAATATAAAATAATTATGAAGCAATATTACTATTAAATCTTAATATAAATAACAATCCATAATAATAATGCCCACTAGGTTTTGGATTGATAGTGAATAAGTGTGTTGTTAAAGCACTCCTTCCTATAAGTCATCAATTCAAATACCCATGAATGATCCTACCCACCCAAAATATATTTTAAAAATACAATGATAATAATATGTCTTCAGATGTGTGTAGAATAGATGGTGATGGGGTGTATTGTTAAGTCACTTAGTGATGTGAGGGTCACTAGTTCAAAACTTTGTGGGAAAAAAAATCTAGCCATGCTAAGGGCTGGTGTGCGCCAGGATGAGTGGTGTTCCGAGGGATTTTGATAGCTTAGATGTCACGATTTCTCAAGGCATTGGTCAATATTGATGTAATCTCTAGGGAACTCAGACAACTTGACAAAAAAAAAAATGTCTTTAGATATTTTTCCCCAATATAAATTGTTGAGCCCTAATTCACTAATGGTTGGTGTGGAATATGAATAGTCACTAGAGTCTAAGAGACCACTTGGCATGTTAAGACCAAGGGCCACAAGGAAATGTATAAAAATGTAAATATTTTTGAATAAATGCAATGACACATTTGTCTTATTTGGTTGTCCATTCCATGTGTGTGTTTAACATGGTATCAGAGTTACAGGCGTATTCCTGCCCTGCCTAATAATTTTAAGCCATTAGTTTTCTGGATTTATAATATGGTATGATTATTTAGTTATTTTAATAGGGTTTGTTCATTTTGTGACGTCTGGAATATTGAATTATCACCCCTTCCTACTCAGACTTTCTCACGACTCTGACTTTCCTATCTTATTAAATGTGTTTATTCCTCTGCTCTGTTCTGATGCTTTATCTGCCTAATGTTATGATATTCTCTTGCTTCTCTTTGATTATTTTATTCCAAGCTTGTGCTATTGCTGCCATGTTAGAATTTTTCTATTCTAAGCTCATCATTCTAGTTCGTCGTTTAATAGTGTTGAAGCACAACTTGATGTGTGTAGTGTTATGCAGCCAGCTCACAAAATAGAAGAAAAGATAGATCAACGACTTAAAAACTATCCTCTTCGAGGGGGAAACCTCCTTTACATTAAATAAATGAACATTCTTAGATGATTCAAATGAAAAAACCTCATTTCTATATATAGGATTTAAAGGGGTCACAATATCATCAGAGTCGACATATCAATAATAATGTAAATGTACAACAATAACAATAGTGGGCTTCTATAGGATGCACTAATAACAATATGGGGATTACATGGGCACAACAATAACAATAAGGGGTCTATAGTAACAATAACAATAAGGGGATACACTAGTATTACAGGGACCTAATATGCCCCTCTCCTTCAAAATAGTGATGCCCTCAAAGCTTAAGTAGTTCTGAATGCTTTTGTATAAAATTATCATCCTCCCATTTGGAATATTCAGTGGGTATGTTCTTCCAGTTGATGAGATACTCTGAAATTTATCGGCTTCGTAGCTGTCGAGTTTTAATTTCCATGACTACTTCAGGTTCCAATATGATTTTTTCCTTCCTTGTCAAGTTCTAGGAATATTATTTGAACTGGAATCTTGTCACCTATAACCTTATTTAAGCATGAAATTTGGAAAATTGGGTGCACTCAGGATGATGCAAGAAGCTCCAATTTTCATGCCATAGTAACAAGCTTTTTCAGCACCTTATAAGGACCTTAGGACTTTGGTGATAGTTTATTATCCTTCTTAGCTTGCTTGAGGGACATTTTTTGTATGGTTTTAGCCGTAAAAATACCCAGTCTCCTACATCAAAACTTCTCTCATTGCAATGTTGATCTTCCTGTTGTTTCACTTGATTTTGTGCCAAAGTGAGGTTATCCTTTAAGAGTTGGAGAACTTGTTGTTGATGCTCGATGTAATTTTACACTCCTTGAATCTTAGAATTTTCTTTTAAATATGATGTGATGGACGATCGATGATATCCATAAAGTGTCATAAATGGGGTCATTTTTGCTGCAGTATGGAAGGAAGTGTTATACCGCCATTCAGCTAGACGTAACCACTTGACCCATTGTGTTTGTTTATCAAATATAAATAAATGAAGATATCCTTCAAAAAAAATTTCACTATCTCAGTTTTCCCATGAGATTGAGGATGATAAGATGATCTATGAGCTAATTGAGTACTGAGACAAGACAATAATTGCATTCGAAAATTTCCAATGAAAATTGGATCTTTGTCACTTAAAATAATATTTGGGTTTCCATCTAGCTTTTGAATTGTTTCTATAAATACAGTAGCAACTATACTAGCTATAAATAGACGGAATAATGCACAAAAGTGTGCATACTTGGTAAGTTTATCAACTACTACCATGATGATACACTTTCCTTCGAACTTGGGTAAACCTGTGATAAAATCCATTAAATATATTCCCAACATTGACTTGGAATGGATAAAGGTTGTAACAGACCCAAGGCCTTAATTGTCTCAACTTTATTTTTTTAGAAAACCAAATATTCCGCCAAAAACTTTTGTATATCAAATTTAAGGCCACCCCCAAAAAATCCCTTCTTGACCTTATGGTAACTTTTAAAAATCATGAGTGTCCTCCTAAGGGAGAGGTGTGCAATTTGAAAGAAATCTTTTGTTTGATTTGGGAATTCTTACAAAGATATAAGTGACCTTTGTACCATAATGAATTATTTTTCCAGCTAATTGTATTAGATGTACCTAGATCTTGCTGCAACATTTTAATGAGTGTCCACACTTCTTCATCATTCTTCCATTCATCCCTTTCTTCATTTATCCAATTTGGTGGTATAATAGAAATGACATAAAGCAATGCCACATCCTCATCCTTTCTTGAGAGTGCATCTGCAACAACATTTTGCTTCCCTTTTTTGTAGATGATTTCAAAGACATAACCCAACATCTTTGTGGCCCATTTTTTCTTCTCTTTGGAAGGTAATTGTTCCAAAAATAATTTAAAGCTATCATGATTTGTTTTTACCTTGAAGTGTATTCCCATTAGGTAAGGTTGACATTTCTTTAGTGCATGTAGTATTTCCAACATTTATTTCTCATAAATAGGTTTTTGTAAATACTTTTCTTTGATTGGGTGACTTTCAAAGACAATGGGTCTTCTTTGCTGCATTAAAACAACACCAATTCCATTTCCCGAGGCATCACATTCCACAATAAAGGGTTTTGTGAAGTCTGGCGTAGCTAAGACTAGTGCTTGGAATATTGCCTCTTTAAGATTTTCAAAGGCCTTAGTTCCTTCTGGAGTCGAAGAAAATGCATCTTTCTTCAGTAATGTTGATATAGCTACTGCTATTCTCCCATAATTTGTAACATACTTGTGATAATAACCTCTCAACCTCAGAAATCCTCGTAGATGTTTTATGGTTATTGGGATTTCCAATTCCTTAATGGATTTAATTTTGTTAGGGTCTACTTTAACACCCTCATGAGATACAATATGACACTAACATTCCACCTCTTGTACACTCCAAATAAACATTGGAGGTTTTTTCATATAATTATTTCTCCCCCAGTAGTGTGAGTACCCTGTCAACATGTTGAACATTATCCTTCCAAGACTTGTTGTATATTTGTATATCATCAAAAAATATTAACACAAATGTTCTAAGGAAGGGTTTGAAATGGAATGCATCAAACCTTGAAATGTAGAAGATGCATTGGTAAGGCTAGAAGGAATGACCAAAGATTCATAATGACCCTCATTAGTTTTAAATGTTGTTTTCAGAATTTCTTCGGTCTTCATTCTAATTTTATGATATCATGAAGGAAGATCCAACATGGTAAAGTAAATTTCTTCATGTAATTCATACAATAATTCATCAATGACGGGAATGGGAAATTTATCTTTAATAGTGAGCTTGTTTAACTCCTTATAATACTAACACATGCACCATGATCCATCCTTCTTGTGCACCAATACTATCAGAGCAGAGAAATAAATTTGACTAGGTTGAATTATACCAACCTCTAGGATTTCTGCAACCATACATTCAATTTCACTCTTTTGGACATAGGGATATATGTAAGGCCTCATGTTTGGAGGGACATTTCCTGGAATCAAATGAATATCATGATCATGATCATGAATAGGTGGGAGGTCTTTGGGAGTCTCAAATACCTTGGAATGATTGTCCAAGACTTTTTGGAGATACGAAGAAATAGATGATTTCGATGTTTGAACCTCTAGTGATCATAATTGTGCAATTACACCCCACTCTTATTTATTTATATGTTTTTTCATGCCATTAGAGCTGATTATATTTCTTGGTTCCCTATGATACCCCTTAATTCAACTTCCTTTCCTTCCCAAAACAAATTCAAGAAAATTTGTAGAAAATTAAAAGCTATCTACCCAAGGATTGTAACCATTGTACTCCTAGTCACAACATTAACACCACCGATTGGAATCGAAAGCATTGTACTATTCAATACATATTTCCCCATAGTTAGCTTGATATTATGACACTTTCTAGAGAAATTTATAGTTCTTCCATTTGAAACCATCAGTTGACATTCTGGTGTTGGATATAGGAACCAATTCAATTCCTTGGCTATTTTAAAATGAATAAAACTATGGGTACTACCCGAATCAATCAACAATATTACATTTTTCTTCTTGATATGACCTTCTATCTTGAGAGTTTAAGGAGTGGTAATTCCCCTAATGCATTACAAGATATGATCGAATTAATTTCTTCTTTCTCTAGCGTTGGTTCCTGGTGTATATCCTCTTCTTTTGAAGTTTCTTATTCTTTTTCTTCATCCTCTTCACAATATACGTAAAATAATTTCCTCTCAACACACTTATGACCTTTAGTGAATTTTCTATCACAACTGTAACAAAGCCCTTTCTTCCTTTTTTTTCTTCCAACTGTTGTGGTGTTAACCTTGTAGGTTTTGGAAGGCTAGGAGTAGCAACACTTTCATGTTTATAGTTGAGAGTGGTAGGCTTCCTTGTCACAATTTTTCTTTCAATTTTTCTTGCCAACCTAAATTTATTCTCTAATGAATCAGGTTCCCAAAGGCGAACCTCATGTTATATGTTATCCTTTAGAGTCTCTATGAAGACGTCAATCCTATGCTCCCATGGAATATCATTTACCCTTATATTCAATTTTTGGAAGACCTCAATATGCTACGCCATTGAAACCTTTTGTTTGATATTTATCAATTGGCTAAAGAAGGTGTTTCTCTTTGTATCCTCATAATGTGATATCATTTCCTCCATAAAATTGACCAAGTGACAATTTTGTTATGAGAGAAAAGCCATTGATACCATACAAACTGATTCTAAATATAAAGTTGCAGTGCGTACTTTTTGTGTGTTTTGCACATTATGGAGATCAAAATATTTCTCCATCTATAGTATCCATGTTACAGGATCCTTGCCATCAAAATTCCTCATATCGATCTTTGGAAGATGGTGGCTCTTCAATCCAACGTTAGAGCTTATGAAATCTTGTTTAGCATTTTTTTTGTTCTCATCATGAGTTTCCTCTACTACCTTTTCTCCATTAGGAAGCCTTTCTTGTAGCAACTTTTTCAAACTTTCATTCAAAAATTTCATGTCTTTCTTCAAATATTCCATGTTTCCTTTCAGTTTTGCTTCTAGACCATCGATCTTAGCTTCCATGTCATTCTTCAAACCATCAATATTAGCTTTTGCTACTTTTTGTGAGATCAAAATTTGTTGTATTTGGTCTCGTAATTTTGATATATCATGTTGCATTTCTTCCTCTTCTTCATGCATGATAGTAGAGCTTTTGGGTTGTTTACTAGGTGTTTCCATTTTCTTTATTCGTGGCATCAATTAATGATATTTATGCTTCACTATGCACTTTGAATTACTTCAAACTAATTTTTTAAATAAAACTTATGAAAATTTTAAAAAATACAAACATTTTTCTTTCTTTGTAGGAGTTCGATATTGAATCTATTGTATTTCTGTAATTTTGGATCTCCAAGGTCTGAAATTTCATCTTGTGGTAGCCCTCTGAATCTTCTTTCCAACCCCACAAGTCATACCTAGATTAGAGTCTTCAAAAAAGAGTTATGTTTGATCTTCCACGATGACTGGATTATAAACTGGTTCAGTAGAGAGAACTTGTACGCAGTGCCACGTATTACTCATTCAACCTTCAACCCTGGAATTACTACACGAAAAACAACAGTTCGTGCACTTTCACCTACTTTTTACAAAATTCAAATTTGGTGCCTCGAACAAAAGTTATGATGATTTTTCCTAGGTCACCTGTTTGAGACTTAATTTTGGAGCCTCCAAAAACCCTAACATACCTAGATCATATCTCTGTAAATATAGAAAAACAATATCTACAATTTTACATGAAGATCACCAATATTTAAAATTCATGTCGTAAAAATTTCGGCTTTTAAAGCCTCGTAGAAACAAATTTATAGCAAAAAATCCATGATGACCTGTTTGAAGAAGCGAAACCCTAGAATCCCAAGCTCTTATACCAAATGTTATGAAACCAACTCACAAAATAGAAAAAAATATAGATCAATGACTTAAAAATTATCCTCTTTAAGGGGGAAACCTCCTTTACATTACATAGATGAATAGTCCTTGGATGATTCAACTGAAAAAATCTCATTGACATACATAAATGAACAATTCTTGGATGATTCAAATAAAAAAACCTTCTTTCTATATTTAGGAGTCTAAGGGGTCACAATATAATCAGAGTTGACACAACAATAATAATCTAAGGGCACAACAATAACAATAGTTGACTTCTATGGGGCACAATAATAACAATATGGAAATTACATGGACATAACAATAACAATAACAATAAGGAGGGTACACTAACAATAAAAATAAGATGCTACACTAGTATTATAGGGACCTAACAAGTAGAATGTCATTGAAGTGTTAGATTGGAGTTTCGTAAAGTTCGTGCTCAACAAAGTTTGAACGATTGTATTGATTTTGTGCATAAGAGTCTTGAATACTGTAGTTATTGTTGTGTATATGAGCAATGAATGTGTGTTGGCCATTCTTATTGAATGTGGGAGGGATTACAAAATAATTTCATAAAGCTCGTGCTCAACAAAGTTTGAATGATTGTATTGATTTTGTGCATTAGAGTCTTGACTAATGTATTTATTGTTGTGTATATGAGCAATGAATGTGTGTTGGCCATTCTTATTGAATGTGGGAGGGATTACAAAATAATTTCTGTTGTAATCAATTTAATATTGATGCATGTCTGCATAGAAAGAAGTATACTTGTGTATGTCCTTACCTCAATCTAGACTGTAACGTCTCCATTTCCCTGTCACTTCTTTCCTTTTGAAGTGGATGCTTGGAATTCCTTCTTGTTTCAGATTTAGAGTGCTAGATTGTTGTCTACAAAAATCATTTTTTGTGTGTGTTTCTCTGCCATCTACTTGTATCTGTAAATATTCTTGGCATCAAATGCTTACACATCCACTTGCTTCACCTTTTCAACTCCGCTTGGAAATCTGTGGTTCATTAATCTTGGTGCATGCCACGTTTAAGTGCATTTTTTTATATGTGCACACATTATTGTAATGCGCAGAGGAGGTCACATTTAGAAAAACTGATGGTATCAAAATCACAAGAGAAGGAGACCATGCTTAGACAAACCACAAACTAGAAGAGTAACACCAAAAATTTTAATGATAGAGATGTGTTATTCCATTGTCCCGATGGCTACCACCTTTTTTTGTTTTCCTCTTAAGACTTAGATCAAAATGTTGTTGTTGTAAATTGCTACATGATATTGAGAGACATATACTACACAAACCTTTTGGTTTTTACTTGAAACTTTTGTTCATGCTTTCTATGTCGTGAATTGTCTTTACAATTGTGTGTTGGATTGTTGGTTTGGTATGTTGGTTCATATCATACGGTTCGTGCTTTCATTATTTGAATGTTGAACCACCATTTTTTTTTATTGGTGTTAAGTGTGATATTGAGTTGATTGATGTGCTATATATATTGAAGTTAAATTACAACTCAATTTGGCTTTGAGTTGAGTATTATTTGGTATTGAACCATTTATCTATATGTATGCATTAATATATGATGGTTGCTCCAATTAGCTAGATTTTTTGAATACAGTGAGTGTGTTGAACAATGAATTAAAGCTTGTTCTTTTGAACCATTTATATATGCACTTTAAACCATTCAAGGTTATTTGAGTTGGAATTTGAATTCGGTGAATTAGTTTATGGAATTTGAATTCCACCAATCACATGCTTGACTGAAACCTATAATCCACAGTTGAAAAGCAATACAGAAGGGCACTATAACTAAATATGTACAATAAACTTGTTGCTTTTAGACATAGAGAAGATCGTTTTCTTTGAAGAGAGTGCCAAGTTCAGAGAAAAGATCACAACATGACATTGTCGACAACTTTCTTTTGTTGAACTTAAGTTACTGACAAAATGACCAAAATTATTGAATTATTATGTTGCTAAATACTTTAATACACTCAACAGTTCATGGTACCATTGAAATTGGCAAGGGCACTCTCTTTGACATTCGACCATGTTCGCAAGATGCAGAGGAACACACTGAATTTTTGCAGTGAGAGTTAGAACTATAGCAAGATGAGTTACAACAAAGCATTCATTATTCTAAACTAGTTTTTGTTCAGAACAATCCCCTTTTTGAGTCTAAATTTTTCTCTCATCGACAACAAGAATATAAAGTTGAGATTGATTCAAGAGTAGACTTACATGCAGATGCAAAAATTCAGCCTGCAATTCCCAAATCCATCATCATATCTTGGGAAGAACTTTTTGACGACAAAGCATAAAACAGGTCTAGGATATGAAAAGGAGATGTCCTTTCATACTCTAGATTATTCCAAACCAACCGAATTTTAGGGTGCTAAATTTCTTCAACACAATTCAATTTCAACTACTCCTACACAACAACAATTTATCAAATGTCAACATTGTAATTGAAATGGCCATGTGAAATATCATTGTTTTGATCTCCACCCATGTGAGCATTGTGGTCAACACACTCATTCCTCAAAAATAGCCTCCTACAAGAAAAATTTCACTCTGTTGCTCATATCACAGAATTTGTTCTCGAGTTTTGAAAAGTCTCACAGTTGAGATTAATTCATCTTCTCACCTTCTGTCTAACAAGGGGAATTAATGGTAATCTACAAGCTTCAAAGCCACATTAAGCAAGCCTGGGCCACATCTTGAACCTGTTGCATGAGCTTGGAGCCAAAATAGCCATACCCAGATTCCAGGTTGTAGCCAGAGACAAAGAAACCCCTAAGCATGCCTTTGGTTGGTGGTCCTCCTTAAATGACATCAGGTTGAGACCTCCCTTGGTTGGTGGTCCTTAAACCACATCAGGTTGAGACCTCCCTTTTAAGGTTGAGGTTCTCCCTTTTCATAAAAATTGGGAGCACTTACTCTAGGAGAAGATTTTAGCTTCTAATAAGTTTTGAAAAAGTTCAAGAACCACACTAAGCATTCTAGTGTTGGTGGTCATCCTTAAACCATCACCAGTTGAGACCTAGAGTTCTCCCACCTTATACCTTCATTTGAGAGAGCACATTCAGCTAATTACTTCCATGCATTTTTTTATTTGTATCACTTACTCTAGGAGAAGATTTTAGCTTCTAATAAGTTTTGAAAAAGTTCAAGAACCACACTAAGCATTCTAGTGTTGGTGGTCATCCTTAAACCATCACCAGTTGAGACCTAGAGTTCTCCCACCTTATACCTTCATTTGAGAGAGCACATTCAGCTAATTACTTCCATGCATTTTTTTATTTGTATTACAACTCTCTTCTAGGAGTCATATATACCCCTTCACATTAAGGGGAATGTTGGACAACTAATCCGCTAAGGGTTCCAAGAACTACACTAAGCATTCTAGTGTTGGTGGTCATTCTTAAACTATCACCGATTGAGACTTGGAGTTCTCCCAACTTATACCTTCATTTGAGAGAGCACATTCAGCCAATTACTACCATGCATTTTTTCATTTGTATTACAACTCTCTTCTAGGACTCATATATACCCCTTCAGATTAAGGGGAATGTTGGACAACTAATCTGCTAAGGGTTGGTGTGGAATATGAATAGTTAGTGGAATTTAAAAGTAGATGTGGAATATGAATAATCATTGGAGTTCAAGAGACCACCACTTGTTATATAAAGACTAAGGGTCACAAAGAAATTTATAAACATGTAAATCTTTATAAATAAATGCAATGTCACTTTTATTTTATTTAGCTTTCCATTCCATGAGTGTAAAACTTAAACTAATTTGATTAAATTATTATAGAATTTTTAAATAAATTATTATAGATTTTTAAAATTATTATAGATTTTTAATTAAATTATTATAAAATTTTAATATAAAAACAATAATCTAGATAAAATATAAAATTTATTTATTTTAATATTTGAACAAGAAATTTAGAATAAATTTATAGAAAAAATTAATAAAAAATAAAATTTAAACTTATACATAGCTAAAAGATTTGGTCTTCCTTGCAAAGTTTCAATCAAATCTTATTATTTCTGTATCCAATTCTCTCTAAAGAGTATCATAGTTAGCTATTCACGAGTTAAAAAAGGATGAAGTATCACAATGATAAATCCATTAAAAAATATATTATCATAAATCCGTTCACCGATTTGTATAGTTTCTCTTCATTTGATTTTTCTTCATTTCTCCTCAGGTGTATGATAAAACAGTACCAAGCTCAAGAAAAAAGAACACCCTGTAGCTATATTATCAATTAACTTACTTAAGCAAAGTGACCTTTGTTCGAACCTTTCTTTCCCATTATTACAAATTTCTCTTTCTACTTAGAAAACAAATCCATTTAGTATAGGACAACAACAATTATTCCATTGCTTAAAATAATAATGGTAGTGTGCGCAGCTCAACATCAAATATAAAAATATATATTAATTAGTATGGAAACTGTCTACAGTTGCATGAACTGTGAAAAAGAGTAAGAAATCTCAGAACATTGATACTAAAAACTATTTTTATACTCTCATGATTATTTTAATATCTATTTATCTACTTTCTAGAGAGGAGCTTCTGCCTCAGCTCTGCATTGTCTGTCTGGCCGAAGTGATCCTCCGGAATCCAGTCCCCCGTGGCCGGATCCCTCATCCAGAACACTGTTCTCCGATCATTCCCTCCGCCTACGCCTGCCTTATTCAGCCCTGGAAATTCCCGCGCCGCCACTCCGCTTGATCTCATCGCCTCCGCCGCCGCTGCCGTATATTGCCTGCAAAACACAAACAACAAACAACATCTAAAGCTCATTTTTCTGTGGCGGCGTACAGTATAAAACCCTAGGGCTACCGCCCTAATCTCACCCAACAAAATCTTTATGGAAAAAATCATGCAAAAAACATAACCTTTATTTTTTTTGGTACCAAAAGGAATATGGAAGTGCATACCGAGCATGAGAAATTTTGAGGTCAGTCAGCAGAGAAGATAATCTGTGCGCAGATAGAAGACGCATCGCCATGACTGAAGCACTGAATATCAAGGAAAAACAAACAGACAATGGAGATTCAGAGGGAGTGGGGATCGAACCCGAGCCGGCGAGATGAAGCACAGCGAGATGAATACGCCGAGCTTCGTCTTCACCGAGTAGAGTGAGAAATTGTGTGTGCCTCCACGCCTCTTTTAAGCTTGAATCCTCGGCCATGCCCACCGCCATTAGGGCAAAAGTAACACCATCATATTATGCCGACAATTATCAATTAATCTTGAAATTTTTGTAATTTCGTTATGAATTTAAGCTAAAGTTGTCACCTAGTAATAATTATATTCGCATTTACTCCAAATGATTAAATATTTGACTACGTGGTGACTCTTATGTCTAAAGTCCAACTTAGATAACTATGAGGAAATAGTGTTAATAACGAGGTACATGCACCTTCCTCCCTCTGAAGGCATAAGACGGTGTGCCACATTGCCACGTCATTAACCCAAATCATGTCATGAAGGCATAAGACGGTGTGCCACATTGCCACGTCATTAACCCAAATCGTGTCCTGACCCATTGTAAATTGTCGATACTTTATCGCTCCAATCAAATGTCCGTACGTTGTGCATTTAGGTGAACCATGAAGGATTCTTTTATTAATAAACTATGCGAAGGTCTTTTGAATTAATAAATTTCGCAAATGTCTTTTTTCTTAATTAATAAATTTCGCTTAATAATTGGAGTTACATCACCATATTGAGGGCATTTCGAAGAGATACGTTTAACGTCAACGTCGTTTTTAATTTTTCCCCTTTAAATTCCCAATAATTTAATGGGTGTGACATCCACCATCAATGTTGAATAGGTTTACATCCATCACCAACTTTGTCTACTATGTATCAATAGGGTCAGTATTTTATATTTTATAAAAAATCCTTGCAACGCGCAAAATAGAATACTAATGAAGTGGATCCAATAGGGGAAATTCCTTTTTCTTTTTTTTTTCCCTAGGTTTTGTTCCAAGCTCTAGTTTCCGCTCAAGGGGTTTTGTTCCAAACTCTAGTTCCTGCTCTAACCAAATAACATCTCAAAGTAAGTAATTTAAAGTTTATTAAGAAGGTTGATTGAACCTTTGTTTTGTTCGTGTGAAGCTTCCTATATTATGTTTATGCCTAAAGGCGTTCTTTTTGCTAGTTTGGGTTGGGCAAACACTATTCACCCGAGCCAATGAGAAGCCTTTCTTATCGCCCTTCCAGCCAATGAAATTTTGACATATGGCAACTGCTCCAACCAATAAAAATCTTGCATTTGGACTTGGCCCTTCGAGCCATAGTTTTCGAGACTTAGACACATGCACAATTGGTTTGCCCGTTGTTAGCCCTCGTGAGGAGCTCGGTCGTGGATCTGCATCTCATTCATGTTACTTGGCACATTTCAAGGCAGTCGGGAGGAGGTCGCTCCATAGGTAACCAATTACGTTACCATCTGCGCGACAACTGCAGATGGGATGCGTGACCCTTCTGCTCAACCCTTCACACATCAGTACTCATTTTGCCATACCAATAACTGTCAGGAGACTTCAACACAATCCGATGAGGGAGATATTTTGCCATACCAGTAATTGTTGGGAGACTTCAACATAGTTTAAGGAGGGAGATTTAAATATAATGCAGTACTTCCATACAAAATTTCTCTATGGCCATACCTTTTAATGGCTCCCCTCTCGAGTTGTTGTAACCTTCTCCTTCTGCCTGGGCAATCTAACCCCTTCGGCCATACTCTGTATTCATTTGCATTGATCTTCTCTGCAACCTGTCACTTCCTTCCCTTGCTCATATATTCCGACGACGCTCTCCTGCCTTCCTTCTGTTTTAGTACCATGTAATCGGACATGCAACCTCAAGGACTTGCCGACTTCTAGCTTGAAGGACTTAAGATTACTTTGTCAAGTGAAAATAACGGGTAAGCTGCGACTTGTCTTCCTCTGCTAACAACTATTATTCCCAGACTTCCTCAACTATCTTTACCTTAGCGGTGAAATTGTGTTTTTATTTACAATGTTGGGACTTGTCTTCCTTTGCTTCGCATATCTAACTACAAAAACTTGGAAATGTTGTAGCCTTGATTGGTGATAATTTCTCAACGTCATTTTAGTTTTTTTTGTAATGCGTAAATGAGTCTTTTTTTAAATCTTTGTATAAATCCATTAGACGTGAAATTATTGCTTAGTATTTTATTGTTGTTAACCATGCCTACTGGAAATTTGGAACAAGTGCCATGTTTTGATTGTTTCCTTTAAAGTTACTCTTTCTCTGCTTTCAATTATTCTATGTCCTTTTTGAAACAAATGGGTTGCATCTCCTCACTTTACTTCACTGATAGTCCACTAAAATCATATTTAGTTAGTTTCCATGTGCTTCTTGCACGATAAAAAATAAGCCCGACCTTGTAAATCTGAGATTGATCTTAAAAATTGGTCGAGCGGTCTCACTTATCGTTATATGTTGATATATTTCTGAATTTTTTTCTCTTAATCCTGTAAGTTCACGAGATTCCTTCAATATCTCTTCCGCCTAGTATAACACTTTTGTTGTATTTCCAAAATCTAAGCAATTCTAATATACATTCAATTCTTAGTATGCCCTTCCTCTTCATTTTGTGGTGCAGGAGGTTTATCTACTTTTTAGATAGGGAATTTAAGAAGAAATTCTCATGTTTTGTCACCAGAAATTCTGTCTACATCTTCCATTCTTCATTCCCATACAGCTCTGTGTTGGTTTTTTCCATTAGTGAAACTACTGGGTTGTTTTTTTGTACCTAAGTCACATGATACAGGGACATGTGGATACTTGTCTTACACGTGGACCCCCTAAATATGGCATGGGGGTACACATAGAACTACACTAGTTACACATTGGAATACATGTGCATCATATTTTTGAATTTATGTGATCTTAAAAAAAAAAAATTGGTGTCACAAGTGTCCCACGTGAATGGCATGGTCCATGTGTTTCCAACACTGTCATCACATGTCTTGTGTGTTCAGTTTGTGGACATGTGACCCATAGGACATGGAGGATGTATCTTGTTTCTCTAATTCATACATATCTTCATCTTCTTGTTCTATGACCTTTTTTCATTTGTTTATGCACTTGACAGTTTTCCCTTTGATATGTGTTTCTCTTGTGTTGATGGAATGATCTGCACCTGACTGGGATATGTTTACAGTATATTGTGTATACCAATTTGTTGGCATGGACTAAGGGAGAGGATTTGAGATATTCATTAAAACATGGATTTGAGTATTCAAGTGTACCTCAGGGCCCTGGTAACTTTAGAGGATTGAGTGGAGATGCCCAGACTACTTGTATTTCATGCAACACCTCCTACATTAAGAGAGCTGTTAGAAAGGTATAAAGCTGAAAAGTCTTCTTTTGCTAAGCTGAAAATTTCCAACTAGTACCTCATGCAAAGTTTTAACATGCAAAGTTTTAAGTAGTTGAAAAATAGGGACCAAACTCGAAGATCTGTTCTTGATCGCAAGTATGGGAAAAATTGCTCTGAAAAAGGCACCTTCCATTTTGTATGTATCCACCATCTTAGTGCTTGTTCTAAAGGTGAAATTCCTGCTAACGGATACAGAACAAGTGGACCAGTCATGTACTAAATTTTTAGGTCACTATGAGAAGTAATATTCAAGCATATGTTGTCTGGATATTTTTCTAAGCAACTGCACAAGCATCCTGGAAGCCTTGGATTCTTCCTAGCCGGACACAATAATTTTGCAGTCTCCTTTAACCCAACAGTAGCATCCTTATATGATGGTTTGGAAAGAGAGGTCAATGCCTCGTCAACTGAAGTAGCCATTGGATCTCAAAACTGCAACAACTTGCAAAACTTATCTATCTACCTTCTATTTTGGGCTAGCATTTCCCTTTGACCCAATTTGTGATTAATTATGAATCATAAAAATAACTATATTCATTTTGATATTTTGAAATTTTCAATATTTGGTAAAACGTCCCCTGAAATTTGTGAGCTTCTCTCCACAAATCCTTGATACATTTCCTTGCATCAAAAAAACTTTATGGATCTTTGCTAGGAATGCAGTTGTAGGGGCATTGACTTAAAATGCAGTTTGGCAGAAATCTTTGTATAACAGTTTATTGAAGGTGTTTGTGAGACATATTTTAAGGTTAAAATAAATCTTCTAGGAAATCACATGAGAAATTTTGGAACCAACGCATTTCGAACTACTGACTATAGTTCATCATCAGGATATTAAAGACTGTCTGATCCGACTATCTAATTTTATAACAGGCAGAGAGAAGCAATGGTCAGAACCCAAGGAAAAAATAAAGATGTTACAAACGGTTAAAAATAAAAATAAAAATAAAAAAAATAAAAACATAAAAACCCCAACCTAAAGTAATAAAATAATAAAATAAAGAACAAGTCAAATAAAAATATATAGAATAATCAAATTTAAACTTACACAATAGCCACAATCATAAAAATAAAGATTAAATCAAAAACTAAAAATCCCTTCTAAAGTAATAAAATAATAAAACATAAGGACCATGTCAAATAAAATAAATAAAGTCCTCAAACCTAAAACTAACCAAATAGCCCAAATCCTAACAATAAGGATTAAAAAAAAAAATCAAATAGAAAAATAAAAAATAAAAAAAACTAAATAAATAAATAAAAATAAATGTAAAAATAAAAATAAAAATAGATGTTAGAAGGCAGTTTTGGACCAGCTTTAAAACAGTCCTATAGCAACAATTGAAAGTTTTTTTAAAAACAACCCTGAGATACCCCCGACCTTGTAAATATGAGACTCATCTTAAAAATTGGCTGAGTGGTCTCACTTATTTTTATATGTTGATATATTTCTGAATTTTTTTTTCTTAATTCTGTACGTTCGCGAGATTCCTTCAATATCTCTTCTGCCTAGTATATCACTTTTGTTGTATTTCCAAAATCTAAGCAATTCTGATGTACTTTCAATTCTTAGTATGCCCTTCCTCTTCATTATGTGGTGCAAGAGGTTTATCTGCTTTTCAGATAGGGAATTTAAGAAGAAATTATCATGTTTTGTCACCAAAAATTCTGTCTACATCTTCCATTCTTCATTGTCATATAGCTCTGTGTTGGTTTTTTTCATTGGTGAAACTATTGGGTTGCTTTTTTGTACCTAAGTCACATGATACAGGGACACGTGGATACTTGTGTCTTACACGTGGACCCCCTAAATATGGCACGGGGGTACACATAGAACTACACCAGTTACACATTGGAATACATGTGCACCATCTTTTTGAATTTCTGTGATCTTTTAATTTTTTTTTTTTTTGGTGTCACAAGTGTCCCACGTGAATGGCGTGGTCTATATATTTCTAACATTGTCATCACATGTCCTGTGTGTTTAGTTTGTGGAAATGTGACCCATAGGACATGGAGGATGTATCTTGTTTCTCAGCTTCATACAAATCTTCATCTTGTTGTTCTATGACCTTTGTTCATTTGATTCTGCACTTGACAGTTTTCCCTTTGATATGTGTTGCTCTTGTGTTGATGGCATGATCCACACATCACTGGGATATGTTTAAAGTCTATTGTGTATACCAATTTGTTGGCATGGACTAAGGGAGAGGATTTGAGATATTCATTAAAACATGGATTTGAGTATTCAAGTGTACCTTAGGGCCTTGGTAACTTTAGAGGATTGAATTAAGATGCCTAGAGTGCTTTTATTCCATGCATCACCTCCTGCATTAAGAGAGCTATTAGCAAGGAATAAAGCTTAAACATCTTATTTTGCTAGGAAAAAAAGTTCCAACCAGTACCTCATGCAAATTTTTAAGTAGTTGAAAAATGGGGACCAAAATCAAAGATCTGTTCTTGATCACGAGTGTGGGAAAAATTACTCTGAAAAAGGCTTTGGTGCACAATGTAAAGTCAGTTGATCCTTTCACCTTCCATTTTTTATGTATCCGACATCTTAGTGTTTGCTATTAAGGTGAAATGCTCGCTAATCGATAGAGAAAAATAGGACCAGTCATGTACTAAATGTTTTAGGTCACTATGAGAAGTAATCTTCAGGCATATGTTGTCTGGATATTTTTCCAAGCAGCTACACATGCATCCTAGAAGGTTTGGATTCTTCCTAGCCAGACACAATAATTTTGCAGTCTCCTTTAACCCAACAGTAGCATCCTTGGTTTGAAAAGAGAGGTCATTGCCTTCTCATATGGAGTAGCCATTGGCTCTCAAAACTGCAACAACTTGCAGAACTTGTCTATCTACCTTTAATTCTGGGCTAACATTACCCTTTGACCCAATTTGTGATTAATTATGAATAATAAAAATAACTCTATTCATTTTGATATTTTGAATTTTTATTTATTTATTCAATATTTGGGAAAACGTCCCCTAAAATTTGTGAGCTTCTCTCCACAAATCCTTGATACATTTCCTTGCATCAAATTTTTTTATGAATCTTTGCTAGGAATGCAACTGTAGGGGCATTGACTTAAAAGGCAGTTTGGCAGAAACCTTTGTATAGTAGTTTATTGAAGGTGTTTGTAAGACATCATTTAAGGTTGTTAGAAGGCAGTTTTGGACTAGCTTTAAAACAATCCTGTGGCAGCAATTGAAAGTTTTTTTAAAACAACCCTGAGATACCCCTTTGTAGCACATTGAAGACCTTTTTATGATAGATTTATAGCAGGTTTTAATACTTACTTTGGACAGTTATTTGAATCATTTGAAGACCTAGAGCAACTCCTTGGAGAAACTATTGAAGGATATTTGAAGAAGACTTGGATTGACATTGAGAGTAGTATATTGGGCATAATTTGGACCAATATTTAAGAATACTCTTGGTGAATACATATTAAAGTGAATTTGAAGAAGCCTTGGGGATTTTCTTTCCTATTCTCTTCAAACACTACAGAGGAAAAACAAATAAACAAACAAAAAATGCTCAAAAATTTGTTAATAGTTTCCTTATCTGAATTCCCTATCTTGCACTATAGCATCATTGTATATAAATGTAGTAATTGGGTTTGGTCTAGATCTTTCAGAAAAAAATGATACTCCCATATCACAACCATGCTCATACCCATGCTCAAGTTTCATATTGATTTTGAAAACTTATGGGCTTGGAGCATATCATCCAATCATACCAGTGCCCTATTTGGGCAGCTTGCTACATCCCAAATCATCACTAATGCTAGTTATAATCGATTAAAAAACATAGTGATTTGAATTTGGGCTCAGCTACCAATGCCACCATAAAAAACCCAACCCCAAAATCCTCACTCAATTACTACAAACAATGCCTGCTACATTGCAATCCACTCCATCCTAATACATCAGTGACCATAGCCTTTAAGCTATAGAACCTTGTTATTCTAATTTCTATGGTATATTTTTCACTACAAAATGATGACAGTATTGACCACTTGCATGTGCTGGAGTTATGCGACATGGATGCTCCTACCCTACAGGAAGCATGGATGTTGTAAGCCTTCACTATTTAAGAATTCATAATTACAAATCCCTTGGACTTTTTTGTATTTCATTTCTCTGCCTGCAACCAACGAATAACAACTTCCTTACATCTTACAAAATTTCATTATGAAGGTTTCTTTGTTATAGATCTTTTCCAATTACAAATGTTATGTTCTGTACATATCAAATTAAAAAAAAATGTTTCTTTCCATCATCTAACTTTAAAATGGAACAACAAATGCTTCTTTCATGTCATGCCATTTTACGATTTTAATTTTATTTTATTCAATGGATATTTTGTCATAAACAATTTTATTTCATTGAATTTGTCTTTTATTATAGATTATAGAGTTTAGAATTCTATTTCATTGAATGTTTTTAAGTTTTTGTAATGATTGTATGGATAAACAAAATTCAGAATTTGGCAACTTGGAGATTATGATTTTTTTCTAAAATTGATAAACAATGAATTAAATTATTCACTTTATTAAAATTAAATTATTTCACTCCATTAACTTCTTCCTTAATATGACACATTTGATGTTTCAAATTGACTAAATTGAATATGTATGATGTCCAACTATTGACTCAGACAAAATCATCTATGTATGTTTTGAAATCAGAGAGATGCCAAATTCCATAGTTCCCACCATTTGCACTAAGAAAAGACTAATGTCATCCTTTCTTTCACTAGAATATCGCTCCATGAAATTAATCCCACTCTATACCTATTGTATATTTTGGAAAATTATGGATCTAATTATCAAGTCTAAGTTATCATTTTCGCTCCAATTCTATTTATAATATGTTGAACCAATTATCCTCAAATTGAAAGCTCTGAATTTTCCATTAATGCCATATCAAGCTATATGCACTAATCGATCAAGTAAATCTAAACCATTATGCTAGTTTTGTTTGGAGAAAAATCCATTGAATACAAGGATCTCATGTAGGTATTATACTTATCAGATATAGGAATGTAGGATTCACACATTCTAACTAATTTATTAACATTTAAAACTCTCCTCCCCTTATCCTTTGGCCTATAAAGTATGACGAATACCATCCAATTATGTTCTATTAGTTGCAGGGTGTGTCATTTATTATTTGACGGTTGTGCAGATGCTGGAAGAGTTGTGGAGAAAGTTGGAAGAGGTCTGTGTTGAGAATATTTTATTTTTGCCTATGCTCTGCCCTGGCCACACGAGGTAGGCTCATGCAATTAGTTGTAAGGATTCAGTCAAAATTCTTCAGTGTAGTGCGTGCGGATGTGGTCGAGTTCTGGTATTTAGGTGTGTGCATGTAAGGATCTAAGTCTAAGAAAAAGGTACCTTGGTATTTATCTCTGGTATTGATATTACCATGGTATTTGCATTTGGTATTTTGGCTTACCTGGTATTTACACTTGGTATTGGTATTACCATGGTATATTTTATTTCCTATTATTTACACTTGGTATTGGTATTACCTTATTATTTTCCCATGGTATTAGATTCGATATTGATGAGGATACTTTGCTATATACTTGTGTCTACATATTGAGTTTGGTTGGTTGGTTGGTTCAAGTAGTGAGTGAGTGTGTGAGAGTAGGTGTGCTACAATGTTGTGTATATCATATTGTAAATATGTAGAAGAATTGAGCAGTTTGTTTATCATATTACATTTTCATATTAGATTAGAAAGATATTATTGGGTTACTCATGTTGAAAAGATTTGAGAGCCCAATTTTAAAATGTATGAAAATTGGATCACATGGATGTGTTGAAGGCTTTGAGGATTAATAAAATATAATGTGTAAAGAAGGTGGGATCCTTATAGCCAACAAATCAGAATAGGAATATTATTTTTCCAAAGTCCAATAGTGTTAGGAGAGGCTCATTCGTTGTTTTCTCTTCCAATGAATAGGTTTTCATAGAGTCGAGAGAGAACAGTATTTATAAATGGTTTTTCTAATAGAATTTTCATATAAGTTGGGTCTTTCAGCTACTAGGGTATACCTATTCCATCTACTAATTTTTTCAAATCTTCATAGAATATTTGAGCGGCATCAATAATAGATGGTTTTTTTCCGTGGAGAGGGTTTTCCACCAGATACTTGTGTGTCCTTTTGTGTGCATTCTTTGATATTGTTTATGGTATTTTTGCATTATTGCGATGATGGTTTTGCATGATTTTATATATTTATTTCATGTTGGTTTCATACGTGTAGCTAATGGATGGTTGAATCTTGTGTTTTAATTAAATATTTAAAAATAAAATAATCACAAACACTACTAATTCAGCCCCCCCTTAGTAGTGGGATCATTTCCAACACCTATTAATGACTTTTAATGTTGACACAATTTATACACAAATTCTAATTTATAAACATTGTTGAAAAGACAATTTCTCAAGAACCTTTTCAAAGTACCATTAAAGAAGGTTTTTAACTAAGCCTTTGTGAAGCAATAAACCCAATGTTTGATATAATCCAAAGAAAGAACTATAAGGTTTGAATTCTGAACATAAGTCCAAGATCTATGCTATTGCAATGTAACCACAGGAGGGCGAACTCCAAGTTTTTGTGTCATTGTAGAGGTAGTCACCTAAGGTATGTGATTCTTCAAATATTCGAGAATAGGTCAACTAATCTTATCGTTGTGGTCCAAAATACAAAGGGAGCATATGTTTGACTTACTATAGGAATTCGAGAAAAGAGAATAAAATATATGATTTACTACATAGGTAAAAAACATATTACAGATGTATGAATTTCTGAATGAATACAAATGGAGAGTTTAATATGAAAAATCGAAAATGGTGTAGGAATTTCCAGATCACTAGAAAAGGGGCTTTCTAAACAACTGAAAATTTTGGTATCAAAATATTGATGGAGCATGTGGAGAATTCACCCAAAGATCCGTGTTGAAAGGGTGGCTAAGTAAATATTGATTCAGGAACAATTACTAGTTTACTAGCAAAGGTTTCTTATGTTAGTTTGAATATGCATTTAAAATAGAATAATAAATTGATGATAATATGTGGAAATTAATTTTTGTTCTAAATTTTCAGTTGAAAAAATACATTGAAAATTCATAGGTAACACTCAACTTGTTGATTTATAATAGTGGAGGTGTTAACTCCAAAATATGAAATTCAACAAAAGATAAGTCCAATCACCAAGCATAAAATTGGGAGAAAATTGAGAGACCATCCATTATATTCCAACTATTCCAATTATTCCAATTATTCCAATCAAATCAACCACATTAATGCAAAAAGCTGAATTAAAAGGCTAGAAAGATGTTATTTCACCTCCAATTATATGCCAACTATTATTTCAATTATATTCCGACTATTATTTTGTGCAAAAATTAATGTAAAATATAGCCTTAGAAGCTTTAAGGTGTTACCTCCTAGTCTCTCACTTGGTGTAAAAGTCATGAAGAGAAAGTTGTGAGATCCCAAGTTAACATTGAAAAACTACCCACTATTACCTCGGACAACTTTTAAAATCTAAAATCCATAATAAAATCACCAAATTGCACCAAAAACATCCACTACACATTCAACAAAGTAGCATAACGATTCCAAAATAGCTTAGACAATTAATAGAGAAATTTTATGCCAAAGCTTTAGAGCTCATCCAAATCACACCTTAGAAACGGAGAGAGAAATTCCAACATGTTATTAGAGCTTTGATTTTATTGGAAGAAACATGAATATCACTCCTTAAAGAAGATCTAAGAGTGAAGTTTATGATGTTACAAAAATCTCTCTTGATACAAGTTCAAATCGCAAAATCCATGGTAAAATATAAAGTGAGTAGAATGTGAAAAGCATCAGATGTTTCATGATATGGCGTAATTTTTTTATGAATATGCATTTAAAATAGAGGAATCAATTTTTGAGAAAATGTGGAAATGAATTTTTTTTCCTGAAATTGATATATGTTGAATCCTTGGAGCCAACAGTCATAGAAAGATATTAACAGATCATATATACGAGATATTGTTGGTAAAGACATAGAAATATAATCTCCATAAAAGGAATGATCGCTATCTTGAAGAGAAACTATACAAAAAACCCTTGGATCGATAACTACAAGTGCCAACTATTGACTAGAATACCAAGCGCATGGAGTTGTAATCATTAGTCTTGGGTAAAAGTGTTTACATGGATTAGTGCTTAATCATAGTCTGGTTTGCTGAAATATTAAGGAAATCACCTTAGTGATATTAAATAAAACACGAACCTAGTAATATGTCTCATGGTTATGCCAAACCTATCTTGAATTATAAATTAAATGAATTTATAAAACAATGTGTATTGGCCTTTAAATTTGTGGCTAGAGTTGAACCATTAATTGGAATGCTATGATGTAACATCCTCTAGCATCCTCTACAAATTGAGGAGAAATGGTACGTAATAGCTTATCCAACCCCATAGGCTATAGTCCTCCATAAAGTGAAAAAAACCCCAAATTTAACCACTTTTGGGAAAGTTTTGGGGCAGTTGGGCCAAAAAAACCCAAAATTTTGGTTTGAAGTAAAGTCTACTAGATCATTAACAAAGAGGAGACGTGTTTATAAAATTTATAAATATGAGAGGGATGAATTATTTTTTGATCAACAAGTGTGAATCAAATCATTTTTTTTTTAGCATTAGCTCTGAAGGTTTTAAAACCTCTCTCTCTTTTGTCAATTTTAGTGGTGAAAGATTCCACCCTATTTGAAATTTTTATCTTTTTTCTCTAGTATTGGCACAGATTTCTATCCATGGAATTTTTTTTTGAGAGTTAATCACTGTTTGGGGAAAAAATTATGTAACGATTAATCCTTTTTTGGGAAGCTAATTTCTCTGACACCTTAATCCTTTATTCTAGGCACAATAGAAAGGAAACACAGTTTTTTATTGAGATTAATATCTTGTTTTGGGCATGATAGAAGGACATCAAAGTATTTATTGACTTATATCCCTTTTTGGTTTAGCCTCGCTGCACCTTTAACCACAATGTGATATGAAATGAACAACATATATATATGTATTCAAAATACACATCTTCATACGTTCAAAATCCATAAGCCGAATTTATTTCCCTTTATACAACTCTTATTTCAATTAACGCATAATGAAATATTAATTTATGTTCAAGACTTTGGTTAAAAGCAAAGTGTCAACATATAAATATTCTAGCCCACACTATTACCAATGCACGTTTTCGTCGTCGCTTTTATGCAACCATCCATCTGACGGATATTGCATTTTAATAAGCACGACCTTTAAGGTTTTCCTTATATGCGAAATGGCCAGTTTTGAGTGCAACATGGCACCTCCAGACCCTTATCGCACTCTTCAAATCTTTACCACTTACCACCCTTGTGTTGTGTGAAAATCGCTGACTGATTTCCAAAACTGCTCCACCATTCCATTTCTATGTCGACTCCTGGTTCCAAGCAGAACAAAGTTCCAAATGCTAAATTTAGATTCTGATGTGCCTTCTCTCATGGTTCCTTTATAGAATATTAAGCTCCACAATGTAAATACAGTGCGATCACAACAAACAAAGATTTGATTCCTCTGTTGCTCCTCAGAGATTTAAACCACCAGAATTCTCCATGATCAGTTCATTCAGGCTCTTCTCAAACCTTGTCTGCACTATAAGGCAGCTCTGGATTCTGATCACTCTTTAAAGAACTTGGTCACATACAATTATGACGATTTCAACTATATATTATAGTTTTAAAAAATGATGTCGATTATTCATATATTCTTCTTCAATGTTTCATAACTCGAGATGGCTAAACAGTTTCAATGCTCTGGCGTCTCGCCTTTATTTGTTCTTCTTATCTGTATGCTATCCTATGATTTGATCTTTCCCTTTCAAATTAGACAAAGACCATCCTTGATCCCTATTTGGATATCTCAGTAGATACAGGCATATGACAACAGTATGTCTGAGAACATTCATTGTAACAGAAATCGATCCAATAAACACCGTGATCCATCTAGGCTTACCTCTTTACAACACTCAGGCTCGTCCTAATGCCATCGTTTTGTGAACATCAAGAATTTCAGTTCATAAGACACGTAATTACATCTGTCACACACCATTGATTTCTCTGGGCTAGAAACACATATCAATTCTACCCAACATTTAATTCAAGATTTATTTGATAAGAGTTTATTTACACAAACAACCCATTTGGTTACTAATAGATCATTTAGCACATTTAAGAAACAAAACCAGTCACAATGAATTTAACTCTTCATTACTAATTGAATTTGTACAGACACAAACAAAAGCATTATTACAGTCAAGATTTGGTGTGATGTACTTTTACACGACCCTTTTCTTTTTCTATCTCTCTATGCCCATCTATCTTTTCATGCCTTCGAGGCATTCAATTTATACAAATGGATTCTAAACCAATTTTGGTTTAGATCCCCTGTTTACTCAACAAATCCCTAATTCTTCTAAGTCCTCATTAATTCCTAAAATCTCTCTTTTATCCCTAAGGATCCTCTCAATCCCATAAATCATGAAATAATTCCTAATTTAAGATCTACAATAATTTCTCAAATATCTCAATCCCAAATTCTCTCATGTTCTCCAAATTTTAAGAAAATTTACAATTTTTCTCACAATATTAATTAAATCCTATTCTAAATTACTCAAAACATTTAAAAAATACATTTAGAGAAAAAACTCTCTTGAAAACATAAAATCCCTTAAGTCTCCTAAATAACCAATAACATTTGAGAAGGATGCTCTTGCAAGAGACCCCCGATGTAGAAAAGTTTTCATAGACTCTTGTATATGAGGTTAGTTGCTTTTCTGTAATAATGCAACAACCACAAGTCTCAATGAATTGGTACCTCCAGGATTCCAAACTTTGTTGTCTAGTGCTTTCCTTGCTTCTCCTGGTTTCCATATCTTCGTTTGCAACACTCCATTGGATTTTCCTTTAATATTTGTTACAGTCCAACTTTTTATCCACCTGATTCTCTATCTCCAACTCCTTTCCTTATGTTCATTTTCTGTCAGCTTCATCAAATTTTTTATTTCTCTATCCAAATTACCTTTCCACTGTTGTCCTTTTCCTTGTGTACGAGTTTCAAAACTCTTGTTGCCTTCTTTTTCTTCAACTTCTGCTATCAATTTTGATATTACTCCAAATATCATTGTAGATATTGCTGCCTCCCAAAATTCTTGAATATCTTTAAAGATATTTCCCTCTGCAATATCAAATTTGTGTTCTGAAAATTTACTTTCAAAAAGTAAATTTCTCTTCAATTCCCTGATTGTAGTATCATTTTCTTCCACTGCTGCAGATCCTTTGCAATCTTCATCAGATAACATAGCTTTATCCTTCATCTTTATGATAGTTTCCAATGACTGTCTATCACCTACAAAATCTTCAAAACCTGCCATCACCCCCAAATTGTCAATTTTAAAATCACATGACTCAATACTTTTGTTTGATGATTTTGTCATCAAATCTATTTTATGTTCCAAGTCTTCTATATGACTCAGAAAATATTCAATGGTATTCACCTCAACTTCCTCATGCATATCATTTGAGTACTTGGTATCCTTTTCTTCTTCTTCCTGCTTTTGGTCATCATTGTGAGCCAAATTTCCTCTATTTTCAACTTTAGCAGTATGATACAAAATAATATGTTCATCCAATTGTGTATGAGCTTTCTCAAAACTCAAATTCTCTCTCTTTACCATGAAATTATTTGCAAACATATAAAAATTGTCAATTTCAAAATCATAAGGCTCAGTTGCCTCAACTGATGATTCAAACATCACTGCTCCTTTTTCAAGGTTAAAAGAAACTTGTTCTTCTCCAACAATTTCATTTTGTTGTAGCTCAACTCCTTTGAGCTTCTCTGTCCTCAATAGAACATCTATAATTTTCCCAAGCTTTCTCCGTTCCTTTATTAACTGCATATCCACTTGCTTCTCTTGTAGCTTATACCATTTCTCCTTATTTCCCATTATGTAGCTATATCTCTGGTTTTCTCTACTTTTCTGAAACATTTCTATCAACAATGCCAGTTGAAAATTTATCTCAATCTTCTCTCTAATATTAAATATCTTCTACATAATTCCTTTGATTTCAACTTCATATTTATCAACGTTGTCTTCTGTACCTATAGCCACATTATTAATTGAAGAGTTAAAAAATTTAATTAACTCCACAATTTCTTCTTTATTAGGTTCTGCAAGCTTCATTCCTCCTTCTGGTTCCTTGAGCCATCTTTCCAAGAACTCCATTTCCATGTGAAATTTTTTCATCATTTCTTCACAATCTTCATTCTCAGTTTCAATCTTCTTCTGGCAGTCCTCTTGAATTATCCTATTTTTTGTATCATAACATTGCAAAATTCTTTCATCATGGAAGTTAGGGATTTTTTAGGTTCCCGAATTTCATATCAAAGAGGTGATCGTGGGAAAATCTCTATAAGTCTCTCTCTAGGCATCAGATTGGAATTCTGTAAAGAGTGGCCAAAATTGCACGGAATATAGTTTCCTGTCTATCAATTTCAGAGCCGAAGGATGAAACAGTGGCACGTGGCAAGTCATACAAGTTCACTCTATTGAACCAGTCCATAACTAGGTCATTGTGGGAGATTGGACATAACTTTGCCTTGAAGAATCCAAATCAGGTCAGACCTGTGGCATTCAAAAGAGGATTCAGAGGGCTACCTAAGGGCGAAATTTTAGATATTGAAAATCCAAAATCACATAGGTAACTCAGTTTCAATATCAACCTCCTCAAAAGGAAGAAAAAGGTGTGTTTTGTTTTTTCCAAATTGCATAAGTCTTGTGTAAAAAATCAGTTTGAAGTGATTCGAAGGGCCTATTGAGCATATATTTTAGTATTGGGTTCTAAAATTCCTCCTAAAAAGAATTCAACACCCATTAATACCTCATAATACTCTACTATGACTCATGAAGATGAAGAATTTCAACACGATCTATCAAAATTACAAGAGCAAGTGCACCAAATTTCACTCTCTCAAAGAGCAATAAAAAATGAAATGGAAGTTTTGAAGAAAGGCATGGAAGCAAAGATGGATGGTTTGAAGAAAGGCGTGGAAGCTAAGATGGAGCACATGGAAGAAACAATGAAAGACAGCATGGAAAACCTGAAGAATGATCTAAAATCAGACATGGAAGGTTTGACAAAGTTATTACAAGAAATGATTCATAATGGTGAAAAGATAGTAGAAGAAACTCTTGATGAGAAAAAAATAGATGTTAATCGTGATTTCATAAACTCTAATGTTGGATGGAAGAACCAACATATTCCAAATATATGATGAAGTTTTATGGCAAGGATCCCATAACATGGATACTACAGATGGAGTAATATTTTGATCTCAATAATGTGAAAAACACACAAAAGGTACGCATTGCAACTTTACATTTAGAACATAATACATTTGTATGGTATCGATGGGTTTGCTCTCGTAATTTTTTTTTCACTTGGTCAATTTTTACGGAGGAAATTATAGCACATTATGAGGATACAAAGAGCAAAAAATTATTTAGCCAATTGATAAATCTCAAACAAAAGGGTTCAGTGGTGGAGCACATTGAGGACTTCCAAAAATTGAATATAACCATTAATAGTTGGGATAAGATGAAAAACTCTTTTCTTAACAAATATCAAGACTACTGCCAAACACAAGAGCTAAAAGACAAAATCTTCAATATGTTTGCAAGAGACAATGAGACATTAGAGGAATAAGTTCAAATATTTAAAAATAATTTGCAAAGGTCTTCTTATACTACACTGTCTAAAGATATTTTAAAAGCAACAATGATTAAAGGAATGAAAGAAGAATGGGTTGAAACACTTAATATAATGGGAAAATGGGACATCTATCAAGAATAATATGATGACATCATTGCATTTTGCATCAGGTTTTCTCGAGGTAGTATGTGAAGTAGGTCAACCAGGCGAGACTCAGCTACAAGGAATTATAAACAGTCCAGTGGCAACGTGAGCAAAGCAGATTTCAGTAATATTTTAGAATATTTTAAAACTGATATCGTGGGCGCCCTCACAAAGCATGTAGATGTCCTACAAGCCAAGCAGAAGCAAGCTATAATAGATCAGAGCTTGGTTGTATTTTTTCCACGCTGTCGAAAGAAGCACAACCAGCGGGAATGTCCATTCAGCATAGTCTAGAAATGTGCTATTTGTACCAAGGACCATGCCACTGACCATTGCCCTTCACTTCCAGGGTTGAAAGAGGTTTTTAAAGAGGAAGAAGAAGGGAAATAACCAATCTATATAATAAATCAATGTCGACAGGGACAAGCACGACCAAGTATGCCACAAGACCTACCTCAGTTCTTTTCTCCTCCACAATTTAATAAACAGAACCTTGCAACAACATGGCATAGCCAATTAAGTTTTTCTGCCTGGCCATCCCAATCATTTTCCATGCCTCGTTGGCCAACACAACCCTCTTTAGGAAATAATTGGTCAAGTTTTCCTTGTTCTCCCCCTTACTGGCAAAATAATCCATATCAGTCCCAGTGGCATGCCTCCACTTCACAGAATACAAATTGGTCTCAAAATTGGCAGCAATCACTAGGAATGACCAATTTACCGATGGGGACAAGGGCTCAAAATCAACCTACATTACCAACTCCATACCCAATCCAACACTATTCTCAGCTTATTATGCATCCTCAACTGCCATCTCAACCCAACCCTAATCCCAATAACAGACCGGTTCAACTAATCCAGATTGTCAAAAACCCAAACCCAAAAAATGAGCAGAAGCAATGCAATGAACTTAGATTGAGATCAGGACGTGTAATTTCACCTAAAGAAGATACAACCCTGCCATAACTCGAGTCTGAAATTCTGACAACACCTAATCAATCAGCTATTATAGAAATAGAGATAGAGCGGGGTAAGGACACAGTTGACCAGAAAATACCCTGAAAACCTTATTATTTCCTCCCCTCCATTCCCTAAGAGATTAAAATTTCCTAAACCAATACACTCTTCAGATTTTGATCTCCTAAGGGAATTAAAAAACCTTTGCATTAAAATTCCTCTTCTGCAGACTATGCAAGACATTCCTATCTATGCCAAGACAATTAAAAAGCTATGCAGAAAAAATAGGCGAGGAAAGAAAAAAATTTACAAATTGTTCATGTAGTGGGAGCATTGTCATACTTACTCTTGGGTAAAGAAACACCAGTAAAATACGAGGATCCATGGAACCCCATAGTTACTAAACAAATCTCTAGCCACTCCTTTTTGAATAGATTAGTTGATTTGGGGTTGGCCATGAACATCTTAACTACAGAAACTTGCGAGAAGTTAGGTATAACAATGTTGGAACCCACATCTACCTTGCTGGAACTTGCTGACAGATTTGTTATCAAACCAGAAGCTATATTATAGGACATCCTAGTTTCTGTGGACTCATGGAAGAATCCAACAGAATTTTTAGTTATTAACCCAAAAAGTAGGTTAGATAGACACCCCCTGATACTGGGACGACCTTGGTTAGAAACAACAGATGCTTACATAGGCTATCCGACAGGAAAAATGACCATTCCTAGAGGTGATGCCATAAAAAATATTGTCATATACCCACCTTCCAAGCCAATTCTTCCCACTGTAAATATTCACAAAAAACCACAAACATACTGGGGACAAAACATCCCTTCACCACTGACAATAGTTGAAGCACTCGAATTCAAAGATTAAACTGAAGATGATGTAATCAATAACTTCATGAGTCAGCCATCTACTTCTGAAAATTTAAAATTCCAAATGTTAAAAGTAGTTCTTGATAGTAAAGCATAGGAAGACCCCTTGGCAGACATTGATAATCAACACATACCCATGACTGTTGTTTGCAACAACATACCAATTGAAATTGAGCAAGGAAAATTTTTAAATATCAACGGTAGTCTGAATAATAACCAAAAACAAAATGTCATTAAGGTTTTACAAAAATATAAGGGAGCCTTTGCTTGGGACTACCCAGACATGAAGGGTATAGATCCTCAAATATGCACACATCACATTTATACTGATGATGATGCTCAGCCTATTCGGCAGCCTCAGTGGAGGGTAAACCCACATCTAAAAGACATTGGAAAAGATGAATTGCAAAAGTTGCTAGATGAAAACTTAATTTATCATATTTTAGACAAAAAATGGGTCTCTCCTCTGTTAGTTGTTCCTAAGAAGAGTGGGAAGTGGCGAATCTGTGTGGATTACAGAGAACTGAATAAAGAAACACAAGAAGACCACTTCCCCCTCCCTTTTATTGATCAGGTCCTTGATACATTACCAGGAAAGCAGTTCTTCTATTTCCTTGATGGTTTCATTAGTTACAATCAAATCCAAATAGCCCCTGAAGACTAGGATAAAACGACCTTTACCTACCCCTGGGGTACATTTGCCTTAGGGTATTACTGTTCGGGTTATACAATGCCTCAGCAATGATTCAAAGAGCCATACTCAGCATTTTTTCTGATTTAATAAATGAAGGACTCGAGATTTACATGGATGACTTTAATCCATATGGAGATTATTTTGATCAAGCACTACAAACACTAGAAAAAGTATTGGAATGATGTATTGCTACCAGATTGTGTTTGAGAAATGAAAAATGTCACATGATGATGACCGAAGGAGTAATCCTAGGGAACTACATCTCCGTAGCTGAAATACACGTAGATCCGACAAAAATAGAGGTAATTATTTTATTAGCCACTCCTTGTACTCAGACAGAGGTACGTAGCTTCCTTGGGCATACAGGGTACTACCATAGGTTTATAAATAATTTCTCACAAATTTCTGGACCCATGTATGCATTAACTCGAAATGTTGAATTCCATTGGTCTGATAAATGTGACACTGCCTTCTCAGATTTGAAGAAACTGGTCTCAATTGCACCAGTCTTACGTGGCCCCAATTGGGAGCTGCCCTTTCACATTTCCTCAGATGCATCCGACAAAACGATAGGGGCAGTTCTCATTCAAGAAGAAGACAAAAAGCCCTATGCTATTTAATATATCAGCAAGAATCTCACTCCTGCCGAATTAAACTATACACTGACGAAAAAGGATTTCTTGGTTGTCATTTATGCTATTAATAAATTTAGACATTATATAACTCGCTATCAAGTATTCCTATATACCGATCACTCCGCCATTAGATACTTATCCAATAAACCTATTGCAAATGGAAAACTACCTCATTGGTTGTTTCTTTTACAAGAGTTTGGCATAACTATCAAAGACCGCTTAGGGAAAGAGAACGTAGTTGTAGATTTCCTATCCAGAGTTCCAAAGTCAGATAACCCACTAGCGGTGGACGATTAGTTCCCTGATGAGAATTCATTCACTATAGCAGTAAAAACGCCATGGTACATAGATGTAGCAAATTATCTGGTAGTAGGGAAGCTACAAGACACTTGACATCAAAGGAACAGAAGCTGATTTTTCAACACAGTGCTAGATTCTCCTGGATCGGTTGATATCTTTTTCATACAGGAGCTGATATGCATATATGTAGATGAATCTGAGAAGATGATATTTATGACATCCTAAGGGTATTTCATGATGAACCATGTGGTGGCCATTTTTTAGATTGCAGGACGAGGCACAAAGTATTGTAAATGGGTTATTATTGACCTACAATTTTTAAAGATGCAAAGAAATATGTCCAAGCTTGTGATAGTTTCCAAAGAATGGGCTGCCCTGGCCAATCTGACGAAATTCCATTACAGCCACAGTTAGTAGTGGAACCTTTCAAATGGTGGGCACTGGAATTTATTGGACCATTCAACCCTCCATCAAATTAGAACACCTACATATTGGTTGCCACAAATTATGTGACAAAGTGGGTAGAAATAGTGGCTTTATGAAGAGCTACAAAAGAATTTGTGATCAATTTTTTTTTGAGCTATTTGTGTAGTATGGATTACCTTGGGAAGTAATAACTGATGGAGGGGTATAGTGTGTGGGAAATAAAATCACGGCCACTTTGAAAAACCACCATGTCACCCATAGGGTCACCTCTCTTTACCACCTGTAGGCGAACAGGCAAGTTGAAGGAACCAACAAAGTCCTTAAGGCAATTCTCACTAAAACAGTCTCAACACATCCTCGGGATTGGGCTACTAGATTGCCAAAGGCCTTGTGGGCTTACCACACAACATGAAGAAACACCACTGGATATTCTTTGTACCATATAATATTTGGAAGGGAACCAATTATTCCTATTGAATTTAAAATAAATACTCTGAGAATAACCCAGGAAGTGGGGTTGGATTTGACGGAGGCCCAAATTAGAAGACTCCAACAAATAAATGAATTAGATGAAGCAAGGCTACCTTCTCTGCTGTGCATTGCAATTATTCAAAAAAAATGAGCTAAGTGGCATGAAAACCTCATAAAAAAGAATACATTCTAGAAAGGAGATTGGGCACTCCTCTACGACTCCAGATTCCAAGATTTCCCAGGTAAGTTACAAACAAGGTGCCTCGGTCCATACGAAATTCAGGAAGTACACAATAATGGTATCATTACCTTGACCACCATAGATGGATCTGGCTCCGCCTTTCGAATCATTGGACACCAGGTGCGCCTCTATCATAAGCCACTTACAAAAGAGTCTTTCTACCAGCTAGTGTGTAACAATCCCACCATCCAAATTTTAGCTGCAGGGGGTGATGGCCCCGTAGCTTTAAGTTCACAAAAAATTGTTATTTCCTCTTGTAAATATTGTATATATGTTTCCTGCAATTTATAGTTTTTCTCATTGTTGTACATTCCATCTCTTCTTCATGCTCACAATTGCATTTTTTTTCTTCTTTTTATCTTTTCCTTTCTTTTGTATGTTTTGTTGTTCGAACCTTTGAACATCTGTTGTTTAATTAAATTGAACGCATGTGTTTTTAGTGTGTTTATTTCCACTATTCAATGCAATTGAACAACTGTTATTCAATCGAATTGAACAACTGTTATTCAATTCAATTGCACAACTACATTTTTGCGTGATTATTTTTTTTGTTGTTCAAACCTTGGAACAACTACTGTTCAATCCAATTGAATAACTGATGTTTAATCAAATTGAATAGATGTTGTTCAATTCAATTGAATGGCTATGTTTTTGCGTGATTTTATTTTTTGTTGCTAAAACCTTTGAACAAGTGTTGTTCAAACCAATTGAGCAGTTGTTGTTCAATTGAATTGAACAACTGTTGTTCAATTTAACTGAACGACTATGTTTTTTTTGTGTTTATTTCTGTTATTCAATCCAATTGAGCAACTATTGTTCAATCAAATTGAACAACTGATTTCTTTTCTAAACATGTTTTTCTGTATTTTGATGATCTCTTTTCAAATATCCACTCCCCCTTTACACATCCTCGTCATAAAAGCCATTTTTGGAAAAGGAATTGGCACCTGAAGAGGAGAAAACCAGTGTTATCATTAATATTCAGATCCTTTGAAATTTTTATGGAAATCTCTACTCTGGAAGCTGACATGGTTTATCTATGTAATGAAGGGTTGGATATCTATTATTAAGACATATTATCACACAATTAATTTCCATAGTCTTATTCTGGTATATCTCTCTACACTCTCAAGTAGTAATTATCCTTGACATGCGGATATAGGAATAAAGAGTATTAATTGTATTTTCATTCTTTTTACTTCTCAAACCATCCCTAACTCTTCGGGAATTAATGAGCCTCCCTCCATGTATAAATAAAAATAAAATATTATGTTTATGTGAAAATTTTTAAGGGAGAATAGGGGGTTGCATCACGAGCCAACCTACCATGATCATAAGGGTTTAACAGGTGACATTCACACAATGGCCAACACACCAGGGTAGTGACCTTCTCAACAGCTAAAACTGGTTGAAGGACAGGTTGTCTCATCACGAGCTGACCTACTCACTCTGGTACAATCCCTGTGAATGGCACTATGACTATCTGGCCACCACACCAACATAGTGGTCTCTCCATAAAACAAGCAAAATTCCTACTTTTCAAAAAGAAAAATATTATGTCTATGTGAAATTTTTTAAGAGAGAATAGGGGGTCTCATCACAAGCCAACCTACCATGATCATAAGGGTTTAACAAGTGACATTCCCACAATGGCTAATGCACCAGGGTAGTGACCTTCTCGACAACTAAAACTGCTTGAAGGATAGGAGGTCTCATCACGAGCCGGCGTGATCACTTTGTTACAATCCCCATGAATGGCACTATGAATATCTGGCCAGCACACCAGCAAAATGGTCTCTTCATAAAATCATCAAAATGTCTACCTTTAAATAGAGGATTCTAGCTCACTTCCAGGTTAAAATAGAAACCCTATCAAGGCTATGAATTCCTGCTGGTGCAGTGGATTTGCTTGTGGTATTGAAGTATTTTTCTAACAATAGACAATTACTTATATATGCCCTATTTCCTATTGATCTATTCCTGAAATAAATTCACTATTTGAATAAGTGTTATCACTACCTACCCACATAATTAACTGTGAGTGAATTATCTTTTCATGTTGAATTGAGGGATGAAAACACCAATCATAATCTATCACCTATCATGCTTCTGTCATGCTACACCATCAAAATAGGACATCCTTTCATAATAATTCATACTCCATTTTTCTCAACTTCTTCGGTCATTTCCACTTGATGTACAATTGGGATGATTATCAACTTCTGACCTTTGCTTCGTGTGCATTCATGATTGATGCAGTATTTTGTCTTTTCTTGAGCTTCAAGGCCATCGATGCCCTTCTCTCGTACATTTGTGATGATTACCAATTTATGACCTTTGCTTCGTGTGCATTCATGATTGTTACAATATTTCTGCTTCTCTTGAGCTTAAGGCTATGGATTCCCTTTTTCCGATGGAGGGGGTACGAATATCCATAATGAATAAGCATGTGAATTACCCACGTGACTTCCTTTGGATACACTGTTGGGACTAAAATATCATTGAATTTATGACATGAAGTTGCATATACATTTTAAAATAAGCGCATACATTGTTATAACGTTTTAACCAACAGAGCCGAAAGAAACACATATAGAAGAAGAAACCAGTTCGGATAACACAATAGCCATGGGTGGAAATTCTCTCTGCAATGAATCCACAACTTTCCAAGTCTCAAAATTAGCTTTCACCATTCTCCAGTAAGCCAGATGGCTTTCATATCTACATATACTACAAGGGTTTAATACAGAGACAACAGTTGAATTCCTACAAAACCTGTGGGAAGCACATACCATAGTCAGAGGAAGAATCATACAGGTCACCGAGGAAATCATCGATGATCCAGGAGGATCTCCACCAAAAAAGAAGTTTACTTATGCACCATGAAGACACTTTATGATGGGTGACAAAGTAATGAGTAAATTAATTCATTATTTCATTTAAAAATTATGAAGTGGATAATGTTCTAAGTGAGTGGAAAATAACTCACCAAAATATTCACTTATTATTCATTTTGAGAAAATAGTTTTATGTGAGAATTGACCTCACAACTAATTTGCTATTTCTCATTAAGAGGTTGAGCTTTCTTGGCATGGTTAAGATCCTTGAAGTTGGGTTTGCCATTTTTTGCCTTGAGTAAGTTTTAAAGTCCTAGAATCATGGAGTTTGTCTTTCCTTAAAATGTCTTGAGATCCTACTATTGTGGATTGGGGAGTTATGGGGAAAAACTATATAAACTCATGATGTGAGCCTTTGAAAAGGGGAGAGGAGAAAGGATAGGAAACTTAGCCTTTGAAAGCCATAGTGCTTGGCTAATGCTCAGCCATGGAGCTGGAATGTATGAAAGCTTAATTTGAAGATGAAATATAAAGGATCTGCCTTCCAATTGAAGCAGGTCCGGAGATGTAACCCCAGTGAGTTGGAGGGGTGAACTCCGTTACCAACTTGGTTGTCTTTCGCTTATGTGTTATGTGCTTCCTGATTATGTTTAATTCATGTTAATATGTGTATGCGAACTAACATGCTCATTTAAACCTGTATAAGCCATAGTCGTTTTAAAGGATCTTAGTACCGTACGCGTGATGGTTGGGTAGTACTCGACCCGTGATCGGATCAATCGATGAGGCCTCTAGAATACGAATAGAAGGAGAAAGATGGACTGAAAAACATTTCCTTCTACAAGAAGCAATCTCAGTGTACCAGGACCCAGGCAAGCCATTGGAATGAAAAGGGAAAGGTATTAATCCTGTGTCCTTGTGGCAACCTTGGCAATAATTGGCAATCTTAATTCAAAGATATCTCACATGCGATGGACACCAGGATGTGGTAAAGGCCTGCCAACTTAAACTATTAGCTATTCTCAAGTGAAAAATGTCAGTTAATTTTCCCTTTTTTCTAAATACTGTTGTTCAAATTAGAAAATCCAAAAAACCCCAAGCAGTTGTCAGTCACTGTGGCGTGATTAAATTGATCATCATTCATGAGTTAAGAAAACATCAAATAACTTGGGACAACTTTGTTAATCCTGCCATGCCTACCCCTTAATAAAACCCTGACAGAGGAGAGATTTAACTCCCTAGAATAACCATACCCAGGAGAGAAAGAGGGAAGAGAACCCATGTTGCCACCAAAGAACTAGGAAAATGGAGATGGTCTGAAAGGTTGCAACTACGGAAAAACACCTCCGAATTTACAGATGAGGCGGGACCATCCCATACACCATCTTCAAGTCCTCAAAATATTTCCTTACAAGACTACGAAGAAGAAATGGCCCAAGTACTTAAGCAAATGAGAGAATATCGTGAAATTGGAAGCCCATCTGAACAATCCGAGGAATAGAGAGACCTGTTGAACCAACCTGCCGCTGCTAGTAGCTCTGGCCATACTGAAATCCAACCTCACCATGATGAATTGTAGCCTTTGAGGGTTTTATCTCCCTCTGACAATGAATGGGTGAGTAGGGAAGACTAGACAGAGAGAATATCTGAAGCTAGAAACCAGTCAGGAGAGACTGTTCTAGAAAAAAACACAGGCATTGAGACAAATCCCCTCACGCCTAAAGGAAATATTATTTCACCCAGTTAGGATGTTAATGTTGAAATAACCTCTTGGATGCCTGAATAAAACACCATTGCTGATAACCTTATAACTGGCACAACCATTTCTGAAACCGAAGCCATAGATCCTCCTTCTCCTACCAAAACTTTGCTAAAAGTAAAATCAGCTGAGATTAAGTTAAGGAAAATGAGCAGGAAGTGTAATAAATTGAGAAAAATGATAAAAAAACTAAGGAAACAAGTGGAAGAAGCAAACAAGGCTTGGAAGCCTGAAAAGGAATTGGCTACCATGGGTACCCAAATAGATTTGTTACCCAAACGGCAGATACTGCTGAAATTTATGTACAGACTGATTTAATATACAATGTTGAAGCCTCTATACAAAATGATTTAATAGATACTACTGTAGTTCCTGTACACACGGATCTAATGGACAATGTTGAAGCCTCTATATAGACTGATTTAATAGATACCACTGAAGTTTATGTACAAATGGAGTTAATGGATAAAGTTGAAGCCTCTGTAAAAAGGGATTTGATACACACTACTGAAGTCTCTCTACAGACTAATATGAAACTTACAAAAGATAAGGGAACTCAAATAGAGGTAACACCTGCCTACATTCCCCTAGTAGAAAAAGCTGCCAATCAGAATCTTCGCAATGAACTAATTCAAGTCTAGCATGAATTGGCCCAGTGTAAAAAGGAAGTAGTACCCTTACCAGAACATTAGACACTACTAAAGCGATTCAAAAACCTTTCTGCAACTGAGGAAGAAACCTTTACCCAACTCAGGGAAGAAAGGACAAAAGTGAAGAAAGCACAGGATCAAGTGGAACAAGCTAAAAAGAGAAAACCATTGTGGTTTGCTCTCTTTACTCAGATGTATTGACTTGCAGGGCAACATCCACTAACTATTCTTTATTCTTAGGGGAACGATATTTATTGTTGAAAATCAAGGTTGTCGGGGCAGGGAAGCCCACTACTTTTAAAACCATTGAGGAATTTGTCCAGTGTTGCAATGAGAAGGATCAGCAGGTCCAACATCCTTTGTGTGAATTATATTTACACAATTTATTTCTAGAGGAGGATAGGGACAATAACCCCAGCCCCTTCATAGGGGAAGTTTAGTTCTAGGCCTTTTTTTCCTTTGCCAAAAACCAAACTAGATGGGCTAAGGCCTAGAAAAAATTTCAGAAAAGAGAGCATGGCCTAGATCTATGGGTCAGAGGGGAACCCACTAAACCCCTGTACTTGTTTACCCAACATAAGAAATTCATGTAGCGAAAAGGGGTGATATCCAAATTGGGACCTATTCACAGGGGTATTGTGTAGAATGGGCGGGCATACTTCTAGGAAATTTAGGAAGAAGCATTAGTAGCATTCAAAAATAGATGGCTAGCCTCTACAAATAATGTGAAGAACATAGAGCCATTTGGGTATAGGAACTTCAAAGTTGCTATCTCCAGGTTCCTTCTGTACATAAAAATAATTTTGAACATGGGTCCTACATGGATAGGGTGCAGATACATATGCCCCATCATCTGGTACCCCCCTGAAGACTATCATTACGATTATGAGTTACCAGAGGGGCACACAAACTCAACATTTGCAAAGATTAAATAGAGACATGGCTTCAGACATTAAAATGAAGAGGTATACCCTGCATATTCTTTAACCCAGTTACACATCAACCATTTGTTTGCATGAGGATCTGCAAAAAGGTAAGCAGGGGAGTATGTTAGGACAAGAAGAAGGTCGTTTCACCCACATCATTACCATGATTTGTCATGTACTTTTATATTTTTTCCCTTCATCTTAGCAATAAAGAAAAGGAAAATAATGAAAAAATAAGTCAGAGTGGACTAATGATAAAAGGAGTGTTTAATAATGTAAAAACTGATTTTTCACTATCTTTATTGATAGGGAAGAAAAACAGCCAATCTGCTGACCGGATGACCAAAAGACAATATACAAGGAAGGTGAACGGAATCATATCGTCTCATATGAATTACTGGAAGATGTAGAGGCACACCCACTCTTGGAGTGCTCATTCGATAGCCATGAAGCAGTAAGGTCTCATAATGAGAAGGATCCATTACGACTTTTGAATTCTCCTTTAAGCTATAAAAGGTCGAAGATGAACAAGACGAAAAAAATTTACTTTAATATAATCTTCCTTTAATAAACGTATTCAGACAGAATCATCAGGTTTTTACTAATGTATTTCTCTGCAGATTAATGAAGAATTTGGAATTTTTGGAATACAAAACCTATGAGTATTCCTTAGCAATAGGCTTCTAGTGGCTTTGGGCCCAACCCTGGGGGTTCTCCTGCTACTTCTGTGCTATACGTTTATTTACAGAATTTGCATTTCCAGTTATACATTGCGTTCCATAACATTATCATTTAATTGGTTAATTTCAAGCGTGATATGTTATAGTTTCCTTTTCACTAGACTAGATTTATCATGCATGTCCTCTTATATGGGATCAATACTTTTACAATTGTTAGACTAGTTTCACCGCGGTTGCTGTTCAATTCTTCATATAGTTAATGTTTGGATATTTTCATCAGAATTCTGGGCGTTTGGTTGATGGTTAATTCTAAAGGATGCTATTAGTTGATTAAAAGAGAATTCCATTGCAAAATCTAGAATAATTGATTGTTGTTAAATTTATTAGGATTGTTGTTCAATTCATTAAAGTAGATGTTCAATTCATCAAAGCGTGTTGTTCAATTGCAATCTATTCATTTTAGTCTTCAGTAGTTATTTCTGCATAATATTAGAATGGAATTATCTCCTTTGAATAGTATGAAGTATTTCGTAATTCACTTTCAAGTTGGTTTGATTGAACTTCGAGAATTAAAAAATATTCCTTATAGAAATTTAGATTAGTTAACCTCCGATGTCACTTTCATATATTTTGCTTACACTCATGAAATAACAAGACTTGCCCAGGGTTGAGAATTAATGAAAAGCATTAAGGTTACCTTTAAAACAATCACCTTCATGACCAATAGTGGGCATCAATTTTGGTTTATTATTGCTACGAAAATTAACAAATGAATTGGAAAAAGCAAGGACGCAATACTTGGCATTTATTTATAATAAATAAAAGAAAATGTGAGATAAGAAAGGTGAATGGGAACATATTTCATGCTAAGGAATTTTGAGGAAAAAATGAAGGAAAATGAAGAAAAAAGAGACATCAATTAAAAAATGCTTCAGAGAACCATGTTTAGATTTTTTTTGTTTTGGCTTGACAATAGTGTTAGAGAGAAAGAGATATCCAAGAACAAAAAGTAAGAAAGAACACAAAGGAAAGAAAAGGAAAAGCAAAAGGAAAGCTAAGGAAAGGAAGGAGAAGGTTGGATCAATAAATTCAACACAAAGATCTTGCAAGTAATAGGTTGCATGTGTCATTTGGTTTCTTTGAAATGATTGCATGGTACATAAATTTGTTTGTTTTTTTCATTTGCTATAATTGGAATGGGGTTTCCCTTGTTTGATAGTGGTTTCAACCATCCCTTACTATTTCCTGGATAACCATGGTGTGATGGAGTTCATTCTTGGTTAAGCTTTGGATTTCTGGAAGCTTTTAGAACCAGGCGTGGTGGTCTCAGGAACATCCCAAGGGATGCAGGTGAAGATGGTTTTATATATGAATCCCATGAAAATTGGGTGGAGATGCATAGAATCCTTATGGTATGGTGAATAAATTCTGAAGCATCCAAGCTTGGTTTGGTTTTGTGATCTCGAGAAAGGTTTAGGTGAGATCATAGTATCCTGAGGGTGGAGATGGTTTAACCTATAACATCCTTGGTTGATTATATTTTGGTTTATCCAATTAGATCCCACATTCATGGTTGGAATATGGCATGGGGGTTATTGGCTAAAATAAATATTTGGTTTATCCAAATCTATGGTCAGGTGTTACGTGGAAGTCCTAGAATTGGTTGTCTTTTTCATATCTTAATAAGAGTTATTTTCCTCTTGTGGTCTATGAGAACTTGTACTTGCTATTTTTATTTAATGGTTGATTTTTCATGGTTATTATTCTGGTTATATGATCATTATAAGCATGGTTCTATGATGTTCTCTAGCTATGGCTCTTGTTCATCATTTGATACGTATTTGAATGGTTGATGAATACCTCGACTAACATGTGTTATTGAAACTACATGCGAGGGAATTAGATCTTCTTGCTGCTTCTTAGATGAAGTTAAAACATTTAAGATCATATATGAATTCATGATATATACATCCGGAAAGATCAACCAATCAATGAAATACATGTATATACATAACCATAATCAACATATAAAATTATAACACATGGTATACTAGTTCATAAACATAATTCTAGTTGGAGTCTAGTCATATATGTATAACCATACCAAATACACAATATGACCTAATGCATAACCATACCAATGCATCTTGACCACACACCATCACAATCATGGACCATACAAAAGTTTAATCAACGTGTAACCAAGTGTGAATGAGTAATGTATGTTCAACATATAACATCACATAAGCAAGAATACACAGATAACATCGAAGCATGAACAATATGTAACCCTAGCATACAAAAGAAATGCATGTACAATATTTAAGCAAGGGTTCAAGAAAAATACACAAGCATGAGCAAGACATAACCATTCATACACTAATGAAGACATGTTGACAACAATACCATCAACACTTCCATGGTGACACCACTTCCACCACGGCCAACCCAACATGGATGCAACAAGCACATATAGGCCACAAGCATACTAAACACATATGAAATCAACATAAATGCATGATCAACAGACTGCCCATCCAGTCCAAGGGTTGAACCATGCTCTGATACCACTTTGTAACACCCTCTTCCCACATCTACCTAAGTAACCGGCCAATGGGGGTAAATATGTGACGAGATAATACCAATATGATATTCAACCTCCTAGATGACCTTAAGGAATTGGAACTGACAGAAAAATGACAAACACACCTTACACGACATAAAAAACATCCTTAGGAGGTAACCTAGCCTTCCAGGCCCCTAGATCTTGAGGGAGATTGAATTTTTGACCCTTTTGAGCCATAGCCACAAGCATGCCAAGTAAACGTAGCATCCAGGAGCATATATTTGCAGGCATGCCAAGGCAAGGTAGTGGCTAGGGACCCAAATGGTAAGTTTTGTGCCTGTAACTCCAAGATTTGTGCCATCTTTTCAGCCCTAGAGCGCAAGCCACTTCCCAAAACTTCATGAAACTATATGGGATGATGAATAATATTAAAAAAAAGGTATGAAAGCAATCACATCATCAGGAACTCATCTATATCCCTCCTAGCCATGACAAAAATTTTGTCAAACATGTCACAAACATTGCATCTACATGTGTAAACATCATAATTAAACATAGGGGTCGCATAATTATCTGATAATTGCTAAGAAACATTGATCCCTTAAATCATAAGTTGCAATACAATCTATTTGACCATAGATAAATTCTGCATTCATTTACAAGTAAAAACATGGAGAGAGACATACATCATCACTGATAAATTAGAGGCTTATAACCAACAAAATAACAACATAAATATAATCACTACTACATTTGGCGGAAATTCCGACACTTGGTTCCGACGCTTTTGACCAAATGTCAGAAATTTCCCCAAATTTTTTCCATCCCGCCGGAAACCGTCGCTATACCGACGTTTATAGAAAAGTGTCACAATACCGACACTTAGAAAAGTGTCGCAATTGAGACGTTTGGAGGAAGACGTCGCAATTGCGACACTATGGCCCAAAGCGTCGCTATTGCGACGACTGCCTCCAAATGTCGCAAGTGTGACACAATGTCTAAGTGTCGCAATTGTGATGTTTAGAGGCACCCGTCGCAATAGTGACGCTTTTTCCGCCGTCGGTATAACGACACTTATATGCGCACTACATAAAAATACGAAACTTATATGCGCGCTACATAGAAATGATTTTATTGTTTCGTATCCGTCGCAATAGCTACAATAACGTCTGATATCACGCGTGCATTCACCCTCCGCTCTTGCAGAACAACATTCGCCCTTAGAATTCGCCCTTAGCTCTTGCAGAATAGCATTTGCCCTCAGCATTCTCCCTCAGCGTTCGCCCTCAACTCTTGTAGAACAGTATTCACCCTCAACTCTTGCAAAATGGTAAGTTCTTACTGCAGGCCCTTCCTCCTATAGTAGGGTTGACTCTATTTGGGTTTTTTTGGTCAATTCCATTGGATTGTGTTAGGCTGTAGGGTTCTCTGTAGATGTCAAGAATCAAGATTCAATACCCTCTATTATCTTCATCACCCAATACAAGATTTAAATTTTTCCCAAAGAAACACTTATTAATTTTGCAGCCATTATTTCTCCCTGCTTTAAAAACCCTACATTTAAATGAAAACAAGCATTGAATTTCAACTACAAAAATCTATTAGTGTTCAAATGTACATGTGTGCTACATTAACGTCTAATATCATGCGCGCATTCGCCCTCCGCTCTTGCAGAACAGCATTCGCCCTCAGCATTCGCCCTCAGCTCTTGCAGAACAACATTCGCCCTTAGCATTCGCCCTGAGCTCTTGCAGAACAGCATTTGCCCTCAGCATCCGCCTTGAGCTCTTGCAGAACAACATTCGCCCTACATTCGCCCTCAGCTCTTGCAGAACAGCATTCGCCCTCAGCTCTGCAGAACAACATTTGCCCTCAGCATTCGCCCTTAGTGTTCACCCTCAGCTCTTGCAGAACAACATTCGCCCTCAGCTCTTGCAAAATGGTAAGTTCTTACTGCAGGCCCTTCCTCCTATAGTAGGGTTGACTCTATTTGGGATTTTTTGGTCAATTCCATTGGATTGTGTTAGGCTGTAGGGTTCTCTCTAGATGTCAAGAATCAAGATTCAATACCTTCTATTATCTTCATCACCCAATACAAGATTTAAATTTTTCCCAAAGAAATGCTTATTAATTTGGCAGCCATTATTTCTCCCTGATTTAAAAACCCTACATTTAAATGAAAACAAGCATTGCATTTCAACTACAAAAATCTATTAGTGTTCAAACGTACATGTGTGCATCAAAATGTAGGGTATTACTTTTCCACTTTCACATTATCCAAGAATGTGTGCAGTATAGTTCATATTTTTTGTGATTTAGATTATCTCGAAAAATGAAAGGTAAATTATTTCCCATGGAAAAAGAAGGTTTTCCCTTTTTACTACTGGAAATGGTACAACAAAGTTCCATTTCTACCCGAAACTCCTATGAAACCGGAACCAAATAAAGGCCATGTCGATAATGGACATCATTTGGCTTTGAAAATTGCCATTGCACCGTGTTGTTTCTTATATTACATCACGATAGTTTCTTAGGTCATTTCTTGTTTCTTGAGATGAAAAACAACCAAAGAAATTGGGAAGATCCTTTCAAGAAATAAATGACCATTTCTCAATCATATCTCAACTATTTTTTATTTTATTTAGTGGTTGCTTACTTTGAGAGAAATTTGACACTTTTATAAGGAATATAACATAAAAACACAAAATGGGAAGGGATTGATGATGACCTTTAGTTGTTGTCAATTAAGAATTGATAATACACGATGCATGTTCTGTACTACAAACTAGATTCCTTCCTGGAGTTAGGACATAGAGTATTGAATCAAAGTTGTAGTTTCTAACTTCTTATATTGTTTCATCAATCTTGAAATTCAGACATTGCATGTCTTCATTGCTTCATGTTTGAATAATTTTCATCATATCGTACAATAGGAAATTAGGAAGTATTATTATTATTACTTTATGGATCTGTTAAGTTACTTTTAAGTTTGCATGGTTTAGTGTGAAATTATTCTAGTGTGCCCTTAGGCCCAGGTGAAGGAATGCCAAGGACTGAGAACCCTAGTTTTTAAATGGTATTGTTTCTTATACCCAAAAACCCCTCAATATCACTTCTTATTAGTTCTTAACAATAGTGTTGTAAACAATTTGAGAATTGATATAGAAAAATCTCGCACTTCTCAAGATAAAGTCCTAAAGCTAAAGTGTGATACCATGTGTAATTCAATAGCCCCATTGTCACCTCACCAACCTCTTTTCACTTCAGGCTAGCTCTCCTCCAACTCAAGGGGGGTTGTCCCTAGTAGATGTTAGGGATCTAATGGCCCAAAAAAACCAAGTCAAGAGCCCCCTAACTCTCTATGTTTACTACTATCAATAAAAATATTGAACAATAGGGTCAGACATGTATCCTGAAGATAAAATTGCCAGGGTATTTTTGGGTAATTTCAAAGGGAAAGTCCCCAAACACATATAATCAAGGAATTATAATGTGATTTAAAACATTAAATATCAACAAAATAGTTTAAAGGATATTGAAAGGAAAAAGGTGATGGAAGATAGAAAGTGCCTTACTTAAATGCTCTAAGAATTTTTCAATAGTTGCTCCAAAAGCTTCACTTCAAGGCCCTTCAAGATCGTCTCCAACAATGCTATACCATCAACTTCAACAATGTTGCTCCAAAAATATCCTCAAGGTCTTCACAACAAGTTTACTAGAAGTTGCTCCAAAAATATATTCAATAAGGTCTTCATTGTCAACTCGTCTCTTGTTTGGGTTCCTTAATGTGCAATGACATGTTTCTAGGACTGAATTCAATGCAAGGCATATTTGAAACTCTAACTCTGTCTTCTAGTGTCTTATTAGAAATCATTTCAGTTTTCATTTTGTGTTTTCAAGTTAGATATTGTTTTCAAGTTTTTACATTTATAATTTTATTGCAATGTGGCAGACTGATCAGAGCAGTGCAGGAACAACCCCGAGATGGGATGATCACAGAAAGAGGCCAGCGGAAGAACATGTAAAGTGCCAACATTGCTCTGTCTTCAGGTATTTTAGTTATTTACATAATTGAAATAAGATTAATTTTGTTCAAATATGCAAAAACCTAGCCATGGTACGCCTGATGATTCCCTCTTTGAGGAAGAGCTTTCTTCATCCCTATCTCCAGTGTTCTTGTTGCGAAAAAAGGCACGAGATGCAAGGTCGGAATTTAATACTTTGATAGACGCGCCTCAAACACTTGAAATAGAAGAGAGGATAAAACATCTTATGAGCCAGCTAGAAAGATATCAGATAATAATAAAAAGTCAAAAGGATATTTTTTTTGTTCTGCATGAGATGAGTTGTGATAGTTTGATTTTTAATTTTTACATTGACTAAACTAACAAAAAGTTCTTTTGTATGTAGCGTTTTCTGGCACTTGCTGAACTTGGTGTTGGTGGTAGTGGGACACAAGGGCAAGAGATTGCCTAACAACCCTCTCATACACCTTCTACTCCTTTAGGTGCCAGCCAAGAAACACACCCTGCCCAAGCAGACACCCAGCCAACAGTTGAATGTGTTGGCAATGATGAGGCTAATATGGCCAACTACATTATTGCATTTCCTGGAGCTACATGTGTCAGCTCCATAGGGACCATTAATGGCACGTTTTTGGTGAACGATGAAGGTGTCCCTATAAAGCATGTACAACTCCCAGGTAAATTTTAATATTTTAACTATTTCATGTACTTTATCTAAAACATATTTATCATGATTTTTATTTTTAAATTATTGATAATATCTTCTTTTTCTTTTGGTTTTATTCTGTGTAGGAAACAATGAGTTCTACAGGATTCTGGAGAGCCATGCGTTGGTAATTTTTGGCCCAACCATACGTACAGGGTGGAATTCCCAGAATTCCAACCTGAAAAAAGAACTTTTAGATTATCTAGAAGCCCTTTTTGGGGTCGACACATTTGACAGAAAAGCGGTGGCTCAGGTAGCCGGCAAATATTTGAAATATACCAGGGACACCTATAGGACGCAATTGCAATTTAACCCTAGATATGAGTGTCCTCTCGCAGTTCCAGAGAGTGAGTGGAGAGCACTCATCCATGACGGAAAAGAGAAAAGGGCAAAGAAAGAAGGAAAAATGCCAACTGGACCCGCAAGGTAAATTACAACCTTAATTCAATAGCTTTAATTTTCTCTATGTCTAAAATAAAAGTGTGCTACGTCATATCTGACTTCAATCTTTTGATGCTAGGTTGCCTGACACCTCAAAGGCAACCAAAGCTAGGATTGAAAAAAAGGGCCATCACAAGCTAGGCCAGGGTGGCTACTTGAAATTAGCTGCAAGAATTGTAATTAAGTAGCTAAACATCTTATAAATAATTGTATCACCTTCCAACATTTTTGTAATCCTATAAAATATGATTAAAAATACACAATCATATGTAATGTAGGGTGATGACTTCGGAATAGAAACTACAGAGGAAGACAAAAATATCGCTTTCCATTTTGGCTATCAAGCTGTAGTTGAACGTCGCAGAAGCTTGGGGTAGGTCCCAAGATCCAGAATGCCTGATAAGGTAAAACATTAACCTTTCAATATGTTTTTTTTCGTCCATAAATTTAAAGTCTAACAAATTTTTTTAAATCAGGGGAGCAGCACTACCGACAAGGCAAATAACCCAGTTTTAGAGCCAGATGTAGATGATCCTCACGTGCAACCTGATCATTGTAGTGGGGACCAGGCCAACAATGCTACTATCAGTGAGGGCCGTGACGGTAATTAATTTCCACTTATAATTTTTTATAATTATACCTTGATGGTTGTCCTTATAAAGTTTTTTGTTTAAATGACAGAGAATGTTTCCCTTGAGGATCTTACCACCAGAGAGGAAGACAGGGCAACAGTCCCAACAGCGACAACTGGTGCACCAGGTAAATAATCTCCTTGCAATTTTTTTTATTAATATTACCGAACTAGTTCAATGATATTTAAAAACTAACAATTAAAATTTAATATTATCTGTTTTTGTAGGCGATGCCCCGTCACTGGATGAGACTAGACATCGTGACTACGCAACTAGGTCAGCGGCAACAACTGGTGCACCAGGTAAATAATATCATTGCAATTTTTTTTATTAATATTACCGAACTAGTTCAATGATATTTAAAAACTGACAATTAAAATTTAATATTATATGTTTTTGTAGGCGATGCCCCGTCACTGGATGAGACCGGACATCGTGACTACGCAACTAGGTCAGCGGCGACAACTGGTGCACCAGGTAAATAATCTCATTGCAATTTTTTTTATTAATATTATCGAACTAGTTCAATGATATTTAAAAACTGACAATTAAAATTTAATATTATCTGTTTTTTTAGGCGATGCCCCGTCACTGGATGAGCCCAGACATCGTGAATACGCAACTAGGTCAGCAGTGCGGGTTGAAAGGCACGAAACAGGAGCAGAGCACGATGATATTGATGATGTAATTAGGAGCTTTAAAAATAGGAAGAAGAAAAAGAAAATTTGAAAATGTAAAATATTGTATTATTATAAGACAAACGTTACCATACTTGGAACGTTTTTTGCATTATATAAAAAACTCATTTATCATACTATTTTTATGTCAAGCATTAATTGCAATGTTTCCTTGCGTACTTTTTGTTGATTTTTTTTTTCTTAGTTATTGAATATTTTTTTTTATGCTCATGAATGTAAAAAATGAAATATAGATTGGGTATTGGGGAATTGAGAGTGATGTGAGGGGGGGGGGAGGGGCCATAAGAGCTTCCACCTTCACGTGGTTGGCCCTGTTTAGTAGAGAATAATTTATTGGAGAGATTTAATCTTGGAGCAAACCTCCCTCGATCTAGCGTAGCAACAAAAAAGTCACTGTTGACTTAGTTGCTACTCTTTTAGATCGTGGGAGGCTTATTCCAAGTTCATGAGACTCCAATAAATTGTTCTTGAAACGAAGAGGAGCTTATTCAGGTATGTTTTGACATTTTCAACATATTTTCTAACATTATCATAAGAATGCATCTTAGAGTAAAAAATACTACATCAATTACTTGTATTTATTGTATAGATAATGATGGATTTTGATTGACTTGGCGGTGCAGGTACAAATCCTCTTGCATCATGAGCAATACAACTTGTCAACCAGGGTCATGTCCAGGATATTTTTGCTTGTGCGCTTGACCAGGTTCGTAATGTCACATTTTGTAAGTTCCTTTACAGTTCATAATTCAATATTAATCTTGTTCATGATTATTATCTAGGTTTTTTGTATGTGTTTTTTCATCTATTTGATTGTAAGTAACTCTGCATGTTTCCTATTGTTCACTATGATTTCTCCCATTAACACTCCCATGATGAATCCAGCTTTATTTTTACATGGGTTACTTTATTGTTACATAGGTTACTTTATTGTTACTATGATTTATCCATTTAGGATTTCATAGGTTACATCATGTAAAGTTGTCAATCTCAGGTTGGTGATGAGCTTTAGTTCTCCAGATTTGGGGCTTTTATGATATTTTCTCCCTCATGTCATTCCTGCATCACCTCGTTTTTTGAGCATGCCAATTGTCTACCACTTGTACCAATTGGCACATGTCAATCTCTGAGTGGTGCCACATTTCACCTATTTTCAGTGAGAGTTTAGGGTTTCTCTAACATAGCTTCAGAAATCTGATTCAGTGCCTGCTTGAATATCGTCACATAATACTCATGGTTTGGATTGATGAGCATGTTCTGAATGGTTGTTTGCTTCATAAGAACCACCCATATAGTCATCTTGAGATATTTCAGAAGTTTTATTGGGTTTCCTTTTTCACCGTTTCTAGGGGGTGGGATGGTGTGGGGTGATCCATCAATACTGGTGCTCTTGTAGTAGGGAATTTTTTTTTTGGGATATAAAGGAGCATTTGATGTAGATATCCCATTGGATGCATTCATAGATGGGCACGAGAGGTCAAGAATTTAAATTAAAAATATGCAACCTCTAGCATGGCAACCTGAAGGCCACGAGAGACACTGGTTAAAGATTGTTTTGTGCTGGCCTTAATATAGTCGTTATTTCTTTCTATTATCTTAATGCAAATATATAGTCCGGTCTCATTAAAATGGGGATTGTGGTTGTATTTCTCTTTGGTTGTTTCTCTCTTAATGCTCCAGAAGTTGCCAAAAGTTGCGATAGTTGTTTAGTTTGCCTGTTACAACTTAAAAGTGGTTTTTAACAATGGGAGTCATGTTTTTTAAGGTTCATACTAATATGAAGATCTTGTAATTCTATATTCAGCATAAGAGAAGATGGCCTCTGCTTTGGGCGGTATGACAACAATTGCCACATCTACCTCATTGGGTAACAATGGAAAGGGGAAGAAGTTGGGTGCAATGTTTGATAATTATGGCAGACAATTGTCTTCTCTTTCAGTGTTTTCACCCATTTCCTTTAATCGCTCAAGCAAAAGAGGGACTCTGAGATTACGCGACAGAGAGAAGGTAGTTAATACAAGAGCTATGGAAAAGGAGTTGTACTTCAACAAGGATGGCTCAGTGACAAAAAAATTGCAGGTCAGAGAAAAAATTATGTTTAAAGGAAGGTCACCTACACGTGAAACTTCACTGCAGTGGATCTTTCCTTGTCCACTTATATTCGATTTTAATGTGTTATTTTAATTTTTCATGGAGGGTTGTTTTGGCATATGGTATGGCATTCAATTGCAAAATTACCGAAAGCATTGTCAATTTGTCTTGCAGGCGGTGTGAACAAACTTGCTGATTTTGTTGGAGTCACCCTTGGGCGAAGGGAAAAATGTTGTATTGGAGAGCAAGCATGGTTCTCCGAAAATAGTTAACGATGGTGTGATAGTAGCTAAGGAGGTAATTTGTAGATGTGTGCTCTGGTTTTCTTTTTAACGTTGTATTAGTTCCCCCTCTTAAATGTCTTAGATTTGGTAGGCATAATTTGAAAACTCAAAGGTGAAAGGAAACATATTTGTTACCCGGTGGTCTACTTGGCCTATGGACTAGCCACATTAGAGTAATGCATAAAGCTTTTCACAACAATAAAAGGAAAGGGTTATGGCTGAGTCAAATTTTATTTTTATTGACAATGTAATGAAATGTATCTCAATGCTATGGTTTTGGCCTTTTTATTGGTTGAATTAGAGGACCCAGTTGAAAATATTGGGGCCAAGTTGGTAAGGCAAGCTGCGACAAAGACAAATGATTTAGTTGGGGATGGAACCACAACATATGTTGTTCTTGCACATGTTGGAATATTGAAAAATTCCAGAACAATGAATGGAGAATAAATCTCCCTTCCTCTAACACGGAGAAAATAAAAATTTCTTTGACAGGAGACAGAGTTTCAATACTTTGAAAACAAACTTCTATTCCCTTCAATAACTCAAAAAAAAAAACTATTACACTTCTTCCTCACTGAGAGGGATTACAAAATTATGACTGCTACAAAACGCAGTGCATAAAACCAACTCACTGTCTGTTCAAAACAAACATACTCTGTCTCTAAAGCACTCTGCTGTGTTTTTCCCTTTCGCACTGCTGTGCATACACACTTAAAAAGTTACACTCGGTCTTTCACTTTTTACACACTGTTGTGTAATAAAAAATTTACGTACTGTCTATAAAAAAAACTACCAAGCTTTTTTTTCCTTTTTATTTTTATATGCCATAACATATAAAACATATTATAATAAACCCTCTTTTTAAAAAAATAAAATTAAAACTAAATTCTATGGCCCACCTTTCATTTTGCATATGATATATATATAACATATGTTTAAAACATATGTATATATTAAAGCATACATAAAATTAAATTATCAAAACATTAAAGAACCCTTTCCGTCGGACTTCAAAAGTCTGAATAGATTGAATTTCAAACCAAATTTGCGTTCCAAAATGGGATGCTGACGTCTGCCTAATTTGTAACGCAAATTTTCAATCCAATGTGCCTTATAAAAAATTCAAGTTCGGTTTTCAGGTTTTCAGATTCCCTTCAATTTCATGCGATCCAATATTAATGCTCCACGTGTCCTCCTTTTGAATTTACAAAACTGGGGGGTAAATTTTTGTTTGTTTAATTTCTGGTTGGTGAATTGCGTTAATGCTGGTTGTTGTGTTTAAATACAATCCTGTACAGAAATATGGCTACGGCCGTCTACAAAAAAAACTTGCAGGAATTTTAAATGCTGAATTAAATTTCTGGATTATGTGGAAGTTCAAAGAGTGACATAATCCCTTCCCCGCAACTAATTTATAAGATAGTGGAAAGTATGGTGAGAGGAAAATGGTGGGATTTACAATCAACCATATTCACTTTGAAAACAATGGGGAATTAAGAGACCATTATATCTAACAAGTCCTTATAAATATTGAAGCCGAGGCACAAATACATGACAACAACCTTTATACGAGAATTATTTTATTTGAGTAAGGGAATAGTAGTTGTAACTTAAGGTTGCAACAATGGTTCCATAAAACAATTACTTGTATCCAACTGCAATAACTATGGATTAAAGTTGCAACAACTGTGGCTTGAGGTTGCAGAAGTTGTGACTTGGGGATGCAACATTTGCGACTTAGAATAAAACACATTATATATCTATATATATATATATATATATATATATATATATATATATTAAGAGATTATTATACCTGAAAAATACTTGTCAATATTGAAGTTGAGGCATCGATACACGGTAACAATCTTTATACGGGAATTATTTTATTTGAATAAGGGAACAATAGCTGTAACTTAAGGTTGTAACAGCGGTTCCATAGAACATTTGCTTGTATCTATTTGCAGTAACTATGCGTTAAAGTTGCGCCAACTATGGCTTGAGGTTGTAGGATTTGTGGCTTGGGGATACGATATCCGCGACTTAGAATAAAAAATATTATATATGAAAGAAAGTATATATATTAAGAGATCATTATACGTAACAAGTCCTTGTAAATATTGAAGTTTACACATAGAGACACGACAACAACCTTTATACGAGAATTATTTTATTTGAGTAATGGAACAACAACAGTAACTTAAGGTTGCAACAATGGTTACATAAAACTATTGCTTGTATCTAGTTGTAGTAATTGGGTGTTAAAGTTATAGTAGCTATGCCTATGACTTAGAATAAAACTAATTATATATAAAATAATATATTTATCTATATATATATATATATATATATATATATATATATAGAGAGAGAGAGAGAGAGAGAGAGAGAGAGAGATTAGAAAATATATTACAACAATATTTATTTAACTAGTATGTTAAAAAAATAAAATTTACTCGGTCGCAGGTGTGGGGGCATCTGGAAAGGTATGGATACCAATCCATTTAGAATATACATGGCATCAACACCCAAATCCGTGATTAGTTTTTGAATATGGAAGATGAAAAACAAGAGATACATGCCTAAACAAATTAAGAAATGCTACTATTTTGATCACTCACACATTTACATATGCTATAGTCTACGCACCTTCTATTGGTGGACAATGTTATCCTATTTCTTGCAGGATATAGTAGATAGGACTAGTATGTGAAGACTCATTAGAGCTCTAAAATCATTTTGGGTTTCATTTGGAATATAAGTAAACCTACTCAAGTCTACCATCACTTTCAATGATTTGGAAGTTATGTTAGAAAAAACAATCAACCAAGTGCACCCATTTCAAATACTTGGGATTTATGTGTTGGCAATATGATGCAGAGTGTTGTCCTTGATGGCAACCCACTGAATGAAGATGAAGACATGAGATTGTTGACATGTGTTGTCCTTGATGGCAATACACCTGATGAAGTTATTCTTGACTTGATGGACTTGGTAAACGATGAAGGAAATCTGATGTATCTACAGTGAGTACAGAAGACAATGAAGAAAGGAATTCAGCTTGTGCTAAATATTTGATGAAAAGAGTATGTCTCAAGGCATACGCGGATATGTCTAGGAGAAGTCGCGTATGCACGCGGAAAAGAACGTTCCAAGTCGCGTATGGGCAAAAGCGCTCAAAAGTGAAAAACCAAGGGTAACCACCATGGTATTGACCCATTGTATTGGGTAATGATCCACCTAATTGACCCCGTCCAGGAATACCATCGGAAGTAATGTAGTTTTGGGCTCATGGTATTTTTTTGGCTCATGGTATTGAAAAAGGGGCTCATGGTATTGAAAAAGGGAGAACCTATATAAAGAGAAGAAATTCATTGTGAAAATCATGAGTGTGGGTGCAAGAGGTCTGAGCTTGAATGAATACTTCTCTCTGAAGTATATCTCAATGGAAAGGGTTACACTTGAATGAAAGATCTGAATGAATGATGCACCGATGAAGGAGTGATGAAGAAAGGGATCTAGATCTGAAATGCACTTGTATTTTCTAGATCTGTTTATGGAAGGCTTGGATCTGTGATGAGGTGAACATATTTCTGAAGTAAAGGGTTGAATCTGAACTAAATGTCTGATCTGAAGAAGTATGCAGCTCTGTAATGGTTGAAGATCTATACGCTACTTTGCCGCAGAAGAAGCGCGTATATACGCGGCTTCGCTGAATAAAAAGTGCGTATGCACACTGAAGTTGGTTCTATAATTAATACTGAAGTATACGCGGGTTTGTGTGGACGGAAGTGCGTATATACGCGACATCAGTAAAATAAAAGCGCATATGCAAACTAGGGTTTGCTGAAGCAAGGGGTATGAAATATCTGATCTGTTCTGCTGAGTTTTTTTTGCTATCCGATCTATGTTGATAAATATCTGCTGGTGATGGTTGACTGTGCTTAAAAGTATGGAAAGGGTCGAGTTTGAAAATATGATGAAATGTGGCTTGCAAGTGGTGTCCTAAAGGAAGTTTTGGATCTAGTGTGAAAATTGATGAAACGTGGTCCATAGAGGTGCTGAGGGTTGTAGCCTTCAGTCAGGGGGTTGTAGCTCCCTTCCAGGTGAGGCTGGTAAACGAGATCAGGGGGTCGTAGCTCCCTTCCAGGAGAGGCTGGTAAACGAGTCCGGGGGTTGGAGCTCCCTTCCAGGAGAGGCTGGTAAACGAGCGCAGGTGGGTGCCTGCGTGCTGGTCAAGTCTGCGCCAGCACATATGTTGTAAGATGTTTTCTCTATAATAAAATATTGAAGGCTGAGCAACTGCAGCGGTGGTTTTCTCCCGACTTGGGTTTCCACCTAAAAAATCCTGGTGTTCATATGTGATGCTTTGTGTGATGGTTTATACTGTTCTTACTGCACATGTTTACTGTTTATAGAACATCTAATGAATGAATGATGGAATGGCCAAAGTGAAGATCTTGTAGCCATAGTAGATATACATTATCTGTGAGTTTCATAAAAGAGGGTCTTCGACGTATATCTGTAATGTTCAGAAAGTAGCGTATGTGTTTTAGAAGCAAGAAAAAAAGTGAAAAGATTTGAATATGCGGTAAATACGATTCACCCCCCCCCCTCTTAGTATTTTCCCATAATTGGTGCTCAGACGAGGTCCTTGAAGCTTTGATCGCTTGAAGGCTATTCTTCGCAATGGGAAAGAAGCAAAAGAAGAAGGTTACTCAAGGAAATAAGATGCCTCAGAAATCATGTATAGCAGAAATTGAAGGAGATGAAATAGGTATTAATCGTTGCTCTTGTATTTCACTTACCTGTATATACAAAGGTTATGATGCGAGGAAGAATGTGAAGAATATCTTAGAGTTCTCATGGAATTTGAACAAAGAGAAGAAAATGATACTTTTATCGATGCTCTAGAGGAAAATGATTTTCTTGAAGAAAACAATCAACTCAAACTACGCTTAGAAGAATATAAAATTCTCTTAGATCAACAAAAGATAATCGGAAGAGCATGGAAAAGCAGGTTGAAGAAGCAAAGAAACACATTGAGAAATTAGAATGTGAAGTGGTAAGTCTAAGAAAAGATTTTGAGAAAGTAAAGACTTTGAATCTTAGATTTGCTAAAGGATCTGAAACCTTAGATGAGATTATCAAGGTACAACTTTCTCCTCTTATAAAGGTAGGTCTTGGATATACCGGAGAATCTTCTCAAGCTTCAGCACCAAAATATCTAAAATCAACTACATCTGGTTTACAAAATTCTGCCACTCAGCAAGGGAATAAAGAATCATTACAGGTAAAGCATGATCATCTCAATTCAAAGAACACTAACAGGAATATCTCTCAAAGAAACACCAATCAACAGGTAAATCCAAGTAGAAGATTTCATGATCACAAAAATTTCTTCTTCAATGGACAATGTTTCTCATGTCACAATTTTGGTCATAAAGCTGTTCAATGTGTTGCATATAAAACCATCATGACTAGAGAAGCGAAAGAAAAGGATGGATATTGAACCAAAGAAGAACACCTATAACAACTTTTCTCCTCTTCAAAATGAAGTTGAATGTACTTATTGCAATAACTTTGGCCATGAAGAATCTGAATGCAGGAGCAAGGTCCAGCCAAAAGAGCATGTTCCATCAAGCTCTAAAGTGTGGAAAAAGAAAGAAATACCAGTTGAAAATTGTGGGATAGCGTTATTTGCAGAATGTGAAGAGAATCAATGGTACATTGATAGTGGGTGCTCAAGACACATGACAGGTGACAAAAGCAAACTTCGTACATATAATTCTCTAGAAAAGGAAAAGAAAGTTACATTTGGAAATGATACTCCTGCTGTAATTAAAGGAAAAGGGTCGGTGTTTCTAAAAGAAAAGGTGAAGGCTAATGATGTCATGTATGTGGATGGATTAAGGCATAATCTATTAAGTGTAAGTCAAATGTGTGATCAAGGAACTGAAGTTTTTTTTAGTTCAAAAGAATGTGTGGTTCGTGATCTTGATATAGGTAAAACAATTATAAAAGGAAAAAGAACTCCAAACAACCTGTATGTATTGAAGAATTGCAAAGATCAATGTTACTTGAGTAAATCTTCAGAAAACTGGCTATGGCATAGAAGGTTGGGGCATCTAAGCTTCTCTCAAATCAACAAATCAAGCAGACTTAATGCTGTTCGTGGTCTTCCTAATATTACTCTTCAAATGTCATATGCAAATCCTGTCAATTCGGTAAGCAGACCAGAGTGCAATTTAATCCTAAGGAAGGATCATCAAGTAAGCCTCTTGAACTCATTCATACTGACATATGTGGACCTATGAAGAAAAATTCACCACGGGGTGAAGAATACTATATCTTATTTATTGATGATTTCTCTAGAATGTGTTGGATTGGGTTGATCAAACACAAAGATGAAGCATTTGAAAAATTTCAGATCTTCAAAGCACTGGTGGAAAATGAATTGGATCTAAAAATCAAGTGTCTTAGATCTGATCGAGGAGGAGAATATACATCAAATGAATTCTTTGAATTTTGTGAACAACATGGCATAAAAAGACAGTTTTCTGTAGCAGGCACTCCACAAAAAATGGCGTGAGAAAGAATGAATAGAAAAAATTCAACAAATGGCTAAAGAGCTATGATTGATGATTGGAACACCTCACACTTTCTGGGGAGAAGCAACGCTTACAACAGCAAACATTCTCAACAAAGCACATGTACGGGTAAACAGTGATAAAACTCCATATGAACTCTGGTATTGTAAATCTCCCTCCGTGAAGCATTTTAGAGTTTTTGGAAGAAAATGCTTTATCAAAAATAATGATGAAAAGCTTGGCAAGTTTGAACCTATATCAGATAAAGGAATTTTTCTTGGTTACTCATCTCCAAGCAAAGCATACAAATGTTATAATGAAAGGCTTCAAAAGATTGTTGATTGTATTGATGTTGTTATTGATGAATACACTAGCTCTAAGAAGAAAAACAAAACAGCAAATGAAGATGATGGTGACTTATTTCCTTCTGCACTAAATGGAAATGATATAGACAGTGGATCCAATGAAGAACCTGAAAATGATCTTTCTGAAAAGGCTCCATCCAGATATGTTCAAAAGAATCATCCTGAATCTCAAATTTTGGGATACAAGGAATCAGGTGTACAAACACGGAGAACACTTGTGGGATCTTCTAGTAATCTGGCACTTCTATCCACAATTGAACCACTCAATGTCAATCAAGCTAGCCAAGATGAATGCTGGAACCTAGCCAAGATGAATGCTGGAACCAAGCCATGAATGAAGAGATTGATCAAATTGAAAAGAATGACACTTGGGATTTGGTACCAAGACAACATGATAAAAATGTCATTGGAACTAAATGGATATTCAAGAACAAGTTAGATGAGAATGGGGATATTGTAAGAAACAAAGCTAGACTGGTTTGCAAAGGGTATACTCAGCAAGAAGGTATAGACTTTGAAGAAACTTTTGCTTCCGTAGCTAGACTTGAAGCCATAAGAATGTTTCTTGCTTTTTCAAGTCATCAACAAATCAAATTTTATCAAATGGATATTAAATCTGCTTTTCTTAATGGTGATCTAGAAGAAGAAGTATATATAGAACAACCAGAAGGATTCATTTTGGGAAATGATGCAAATCTTGTTTGTAGACTTAAAAGGGCTCTATATGGTCTCAAACAAGCTCCAAGGGCTTGGTACTATCGTCTTGACAAATATCTTCATCAACAAGGATTTTCAAAGGGGTCTGCTGATAGCAACCTATACACAAAAGTTGAAAATGATAAACTATTGATTGTTGTTGCATATGTTGATGATATCATTTTTGGACGTAATGAAGACTCTATGAGTCAGAAATTTGCTTCTTTTATGCAGCAAGAATTTGAAATGTCTTTACTTGGGGAACTAACATTCTTTCTTGGCTTGCAAGTGTAACAAGCAATAGATGGAATATTATTATCACAAGCAAAATATCTTAAGCAAATTATGAAGAAGTATGGCATGGAAGAGTGAAAACCTGTAAGTACACCAATAATAACCAGATGTAATCTTAGTTCTAATGATGATTCCCCCATGGTGAATCAACCAGAATACAGATCTATGATAGGAAGTCTACTTTATCTCACTGGGACAAGACCAGACATTATGCATGCAGTTGGGATTGTTGGACGATTCCAAGCTAATCCAAAAGAGTCTCACCTTCAGGCTGTGAAAAGAATATTCAAATATCTACAAGGAAGTCAAGACTTTGGACTATGGTATCCAAAGAATGCTGATCTTACTCTTCATGCTTACACTGATGCAGATTGGGCTGGAAATGTTGATGATCGGAAAAGCACTAGTGGTGGTGCATTCTATATGGGGCCCCGATTGGTATCTTGGTTCAGCAAGAAGAAAAATTCTATTGCCTTATCTACAGCAGAAGCAGAATATGTGGCTGCCGCGTCCTGTTGCACTCAACTCCTTTGGATGATGCAAACCTTACAAGATTTCCAAATCAAATGTACACCTCCTATCTCCATTATGTGTGATAATACAAGTGCCATCAGTATTTCAAAGAATCCTATTATGCATTCGAAGACCAAGCAAATTCCCATCAAGTATCACTTCTTACATGAACAAGTGCTTGAACAAAAGGTGAAGTTGGAATATGTTCCCTCCAAAGAACAAGTTGCTGATATCTTTACCAAACCTCTACCCAGGGAAGCGTTCGAATATCTAAGACAGAAGCTGGGAGTATTCTCTGCCAGTCAAAAGAACAAATCTGCATAATTTTTGAAAGATGGCAGTGGATACGCGGGTTTCCTGAAACACGGTCGCGTATACGCGAGTTCATGCCTAGAAAACACAGCATTATGTCTGATTCTTGACATTTACGTTTGGAATCGACTCTCTTGACACAATTACTGATCTTTGTTTATTGTCTACGATACTATTTGGTATCTACAGTGGTGTTGTTCTCTAATTCTGTTTCTAACTTGATGATTTGTTGGTGAAAGTGCTCAGGATGCACAAACTAAGGGGGAGCCTTAGTCATATGAAAAGGATGCATGGATGCGCAGATTTAGGGGGAGCATTAGCATTGCTAAGTATAATGCATTGTTGGCATTATGATGGTTCTGAAATATGTTCTCTTTCTTGGGAACTTTACGGTAGTGCCATACTATGTTATATTTGTATTTTGATGAAAAGGTCATGTTGAGACCCATGATGTAAAATTTGTGATTTTCAGTCATGTAAGGACTTGTCAAAATTTGTAAACCCAATTGGTTGGGTAGCTGAGTCAAATTTTGTAAACCCACTTGGTTGGGTAGCTGAGTCAAGATGTGTAAACCCACTTGGTTGGGTAGCTGAGTCTCATATGTAAATCCACTTAGATGGATCTTTGATGTAAGTCTGAGTCATTGGTGATAGGAAGTTCATAGAGTCATGTACTTTATTGAAAATTTGTTTGAAGATTCAGCATGAATTCAGGGGGAGCTTGGCCACTTCAGTACATATTAGATCTGCAGAACGCTTCTTCCTCATGAGGAGAAAAGGGGGAGAGTATGTTGGTTTTGATCCGCCCTTTGCCCTTGATGTCAAAGGGGGAGAGTAACATGGTGTTTGAAATGGAGAGAAAGAATGGTGTCAAAGAATGGGGAGATTGACATGATTTCATTGTATTCTTAATCTGTTGTGGTAACCAAACACCATCATGGTTGCCATCAAGTCCAAAGGGGAGATTGTTGGAAATATGATGCAGAGTGTTGTCCTTGATGGCAACTTGGCAGATGAAGATGAAGACATGAGATTGTTGACATGTGTTGTCCTTGATGGCAATACACATGATGGAAGTTATTCTTGACTTGATGGACTTGGTAAACAATGAAGGAAATCGGTATACGGTGAGTACGAAGACAATGAAGAAAGGAATTAAACATGCTATTTGATGAAGAGTATGTCTCAAGGCATACGCGGATATGTCTCGAAGAAGTGGCATGTACGGAAATGAATATTTCCAAGTCACGTATGGGCAAAGCGCTCAAAAGTGCAAAACCAAGGGTAACCACCATGGTGTTGACCCATTGTATTGGGTAATGATCCGCCTAATTGACCCAGATCCGGGGGAATACCATCGGAAGTAATGTAGTTTTGGGCTCATGGTATTGTTTTGGGCTCATGGCATTGAAAAAGGGAAAACCTATATAAAGAGAAGAAATTCATTCTGCAAATCATGAGCGTGGGTGCAAGATGTATGAGCTTGAATGAATACTTCTCTCTAAAGTATATCTGAATGGAAAGGGTTACAGTTGAATAAAAGATCTGAATGTATGATGCACCGATGAAGGAGTGATGAAGAAAGGGATCTAGATCTGAAATGCACTTGTATTTGCTAGATCTGTTTATGGAATGATTAGATCTGAGATGAGGCGAACATCTGTTTGAAGTAAAGGGTTGAATCTGAACTAAATGTCTGATCTGAAGAAGTATGCAGCTCTGTAATGGTTGAAGATCTATACGCTACTTTGCCGTAGAAGAAGCGCGTATATACGCGGCTTCGCTGAATAAAAAGCGCGTATGCGCACTGAAGTTGGTTCTATAATTAATACTGAAGTATACGCGGGTTTGTGTGGACGGAAGCGCGTATATACGCGACATTAGTGAAATAAAAGCGCGTATGCAAACTAGGGTTTGCTGAAGCAAGGGGTATGAAATATCTGATCTGTTCTGCTGAGTTTTTTTTGCTATCTGATCTATGTTGATAAATATATGCTGGTGATGGTTGACTGTGCTTAAAAGTATGGCAAGGGTCCAGTTTGAAAATATGATGAAATGTGCCTTGCAAGTGGTGTCCTAAAGGAAGTTTTGGATCTAGTGTGAAAATTGATGAAACGTGGTCCATAGAGGTGCTGAGGGTGGTAGCCTTCAGTCAGGGGGTTGTAGCTCCCTTCCAGTGGTAGCTAGTAAACGAGAGCAGGGGGTAGTAGCTCCCTTCCAGGAGAGGCTGGTAAACAAGAGCAGGTGGTTGTAGCTCCCTTCCAGGAGAGGCTGGTAAACGAGAGAAGGTTGTAGCCTTCTGCAGGTGGGTGCCTGCGTGCTGGTATGAGTCTGCACCAGCACATATGTTGTAATATGTTTTCTCTATAATAAAATATTGAAGGCTGAGCAACTGCAGCGGTGGTTTTCTCCCGACTTGTGTTTCCACCTAAAAATCCTGGTGTTCATGTGTGATGCTTTGTGTGATGGTTTACTCTGTTCTTGCTGCATATGTTTACTGTGTATTAAACATCTGATGAATGAATGAGGGAATGATTTAAGTGAAGATCTTATGACATAATTAGATATCTGTGTATACGCGAGTTTCATAAAGGGTCTTCGCGTATATACGCGAGTCTGTTTCAGGAAAGTAGCGTATGTGTTTTAGAAGCAAGAAAAAGTGAAAAGATTTGAATATGCAGTAAATACTGATTCACCTCCCCCTCTCAGTATTTTTCCCAACATTATGTTAAGATTTAATGACTATAGGTATGGAGATTGGTTCTTTCCATATCAAAAAGTGGGAAAAATAATCACAATATGGTTATCCTTGGGTGGCACATTAACCTTAGTAGTGTCCATACCAAGATATTGGCATTCCCTAGCTTATATTCTTGTTAGTATCTTGGGAAATATTAGAAAAAAATTCTTTCATTTTATCTAGAAGGAAAGGAAAAGAAAAGGAGGCATCCCTATAGTAAAATGGAAATGGATTTCCAAGCCAAAAATCACATGATTCGTTGGATACTAAAGAATATTCATCATTTTTGGAAAGCATTATTTTCCAAGAGTCTTTTGAGAATCATAAAACATTTAGGCTTGTGGTAGGATGTAATAAAATCAAAGTAAATAGGCAAAATTTCATATAAGGATAAATTTTACAAAAGTTCCAACAGTTCTTCCCACCATTTATCTTCTGGTATTCTGGTCCGTTGAAGTTTTCTCAATGTTTCATCAGCCTCAGTATATCTGAAAAAGGTAGGCTGAATTGGAAACAAATGCTTTACTTCATGCTCAAGATAAAATAAATTTTCCAATCTGTCATGAAGATTTTTTCCTGTCGGCAATGCTGCTTCTAATGTACTAGTTGAAGAATTGGCCTGATTGTCAGCATACTTGTCCAATTTTTCAACATAGCTTTCAAGGTCCATTAGTTTATCCTCTGAAACTATAGGACTGAGCAATCCTTTTTTCAATAAAATATCAAATCTTTCTCTGAAGGCAATGATTTCTTCTTGCATATCTGAGCACCTTCGTTCTAGATTCTGCATAAGGGTTCTCTTAGTAAAAACTCTTTTTATTTCCAAAATTGTTCCGGTCCTGTCCTGAATACCAAGTTCTGCAAGTTGGTGTTTGGTTTGAGTGTTTAGAAACTGTATGAGTTGATTGGCTTCCTCAGGCCTATTTCCCAATTCTTCTCTTGTACTTTGAACTTCTTCTATAGCCAATTTGACTAAATCATTCTGTTCATACTTAATCTGAATTGAAGACCAGAAATCCTTTATTGATTGGATAATGTTGTCCCAAATAATTTTATTTATTTCCTTTAAAGGTTTCTCCAATGTGAGATCCTTTTCCTATGCTTTAGCCAAATTTTCTAATCTTTTGACCTCTCTTGTTTTATCAGCAACACTCATTTTTGAGAGATCATATCTTTGTTCTAAATTAATAAGCTGTAACTTTGTGTGCTGGAGTTCTGTTACTTGAAGTTTCAATTCATTCATTGACTTTATTAATTCTTCAGAACTCAAATTGGAAGTATTTACCTCTAATAGCTCTGTTGGCTGACCTGTTGTGGATGTACCTGTACCTGTAATTGCCTCTGTTGTTGATGCCGGAATAGTAGACTGATTGTTCTTTAATGCCTGTTCAAGCTCTTTTTCTATTTCATTTAGTTGCTCATTCAGTTTCAAAAGCAAGTCCATCATTTATTCTTCATAATTTTTCTTTATCATCTCTTCAGTTTGTGGATGTCTTGAAGCTGGCAATTTCAACTACTTTCTCAAAGCTGCAATATCATCATATTTTTTCTTGATTGGGGCCTCTATACCTTTGACATATTTAGGATTGTGACCCAATCCAATGATTATTTCCTCCAATGTCTTTATCCTGTTGTCTTTGGCCTGAGAAGAGGCTTTTTCAAGCTGCAATTGTGCATTAGTGTTCTCCAAAGAATCCTGCAACTTCTGAGTTGCCATTGCTTTATCGGTCAGAGTAGAATAGATCATTTCACCACTCTTCTTATGTAACTCAATATGATCTAAAGGATGAATATCCTTTGCTAAGACTTCAAAATTTGTTCTAATATAATCTGCAGTTGTTTGAGGCTGCTGCACTTTTGGTTTGAAGTGACTCATTATCATTTTGCCTCGCTAAATGTCATAAGCTGACATCAATCTTTCTTGATTCTTAGGAGCCATCTTCAAATACTGATTGTGAACCTAGAGTCGTAGTGGATCATTCCTGGATTTTATATTGATAAAGGTTTTCTTTATATCTCCTGCATCTTTAACTGGTGGTTTGAAAGAAGATATTTCAATACTCTGTTTCTTTTGCAGCTCTTTTCTCTGTAAAGTAGTGGATGCCCCACTGACTGTACCTGTTTGTTGACTATCCAAATCTTCTCTCTGGCTATCAGGAATTTCCTGAACAAAATATACTTCTGGAAGAGCATTTAATTTTTTTCTTTTAGCATGAGGCTGTTCTGAAGATCCACCAACAGGGGTAGCAACTTCAACATCTCTCTTCTTGCCTTTTTCTATATTGATAGGAGTTTGTAAAATTGAAATTTCTGGCTCATTGATATGAATAGGAGGAATTTGTACTTGACCCTATTCTTTAGAAGTCTCAGGTTGCTCTGTCATTGTGAATTTTTCAAATACTTGTATGTCAGGCTCCTTTTCTTTTCCTTTTGATTGTACTGTGGCCAATGCACTGATCTCCTATAAATTTTGCTGAGAAGTCCCTGCATAAGAAGGACCAATACCTGGTATCTGCACCTGTCCAAAAGAGTCTAGGTCAAGTATTTTCTCAAGGTCTTTCATTACATTTTCAACATTGACCTGCTCACTATCATGTTCTACCAATGTTCCTTCCATCCATTCATCCATATTGGCATATTGTTCAATTTCTAGAATTTTGTGATGAATGTATGGTGATAGTTTATTTTTCATTCTTCTATCACAGATAAAGCTATTTGGGTCATAAGGCACCCAGTAATTTTTTTTTTGTAATATGAGATATTCTTCTAAGATTCTTTCTGCTCCCTTTCCAGCATCTCTAGAGTTACAAACAAAGGGACCTAATTGACTTTTGATCCTGAGTTGAGCGTTTTTCTTTGCATTACAGAAATGAACTATATCTGAGTTAATCATCTGCCTGAAATACTCTAGTGCAAAGAGTCTCATGGGGACATATTTGGGAAACTTGAATGGGCACAATTCACATCCATATATTCTGATCTCAATGTGATTTTGATACAAGTACCAGTCACCTACCCTATATTGTTTTGAGAGCTGTAGAATTTTCTTGATTTCATTATTGACTCTACGAGGGGAAACTCCTGTTAACAAAGTGGTTGCAGGGTGTACAAATAGGTCAATAAAATCATTATAGGAGTAAGGAGAATCAGAGGAATTATGGGTGATGGCAGACCAAAATATCACAGACCCAGAATTTCCTTTGGCTTCCAGTTTCTGAACATGGAAAGGGAAACTTTCTGATTGGTAATAAATCATGAGATGATATATAACAAAAGAATATTTGAACACTTTTTCATTCTCAAATCTCATGAACTGATCATGGATTTTATCAGCAATGTAGGATGCAAAATCATACTTGACAACAGGGGACTGTCCAGGGGTAAATATAGACAACAATACTAGGGTTAATTGATCAACATATTCACTAGTATTGAAACCCATGATAAAGGATATCATATTCAGAATAAGCCTGCCCACATGAAAAAAGTATAATTATAGGGGGGAGGGCCTTTGGGTTGATGCTCTGGTAACATGAAGGTTTGACAAATACGATTTAACTCTTCATGGGACAAATTGGAAGACTTTTCAAGTAATTCTCCCATGGATAGGGGAGTGAGGGCTTGACCAGGTTGAAATTGCAGCATTTCATTTATGGACTGAGTAGTGATTGGGAAAAGGATGTTCTGACTCAGGGAAAAAACTGCTCTTTGATTGGGGTCATAGTTTGCATGGCAGTAATGAATTAACTCAGGAAAAATATGGACTGAGGGGAGAAGATACATGGGGAGATTGGATTCCCATAATCCAATAATATCATAACCATTTATAAAGTTATTTTTGCAGCGGCAAAAGGTTCGAAGAGGATTATCACTAAGAACAAGGTCTTTAATTTGAAAATATCTATCTGCTAGGGGCAGATAGTCTAAATCTCTGTGAGGGGCATTCAAAGGTGCGACGTTCAGAGCCACTGGAACCTCCATTTCTGTTTCTTATGGATTCAGAAATGAATTTCAGGTTTTTGTGAAGAACAAACACAATTACAAGTTTTGGGAATGCAATTTACAATTCTGGGGATTGAACAAGACCAAATTGAACTTTGTTTCTGTCTTTCGTGCGGAATTTAAAACAAAATCTAGGATTTCACAGAGTTTTAATGGGAATTGGGGTAAATACCTGTTTTTTGGGAGATGAACAGTGATTAAATACGTACAGGCTATGGCGTACGAACTCTGGATTACTGGTATGCAATTGTCCTCAGAAAAATACAGTGATGGCGCTTGACAGTTTGTTTTTGAAATTCTTTGCATGAGACTTTGGTCATTCATAGAATAATGAAAATGACGCGGGCAAAATTGTTTTATTCACAAAGTCCAAAGGGTGAGGGGGTTTTATTTATTTATTTAATGGATGGCGTCAGCAGGTATGAAGGATGAGTCATGGGAGGCAAGCGGTAAGCAGTTTCCATCGCACCGCTTTTGGGGAAAAGTGGTTTTGGGCGGAGGGCGAGCGTTATTGTTCGGACGCGGATGGCTAGCGATATCATTAATAACCATTGATCTTAGATGGGTTGATCGAACAACGATGGGGACGTGGAAGTGACGGCGATTTAATATGGAGGGCACGACACAATTAAACATTAATTAATCTCATCGGGGGGAATCTGATTGGCGGAGTTAATTAATCGTGAGGATTAATCAATTTGTTTATAAAAATGCAGGAAAGTGATCGGGAAATGATTTAACCAAGGTTAGCGGTTAAGGGAGGTATTGGGGATTTTACAAAGGGTTTATAGTTTTAACCTTGGGAAAGGGATTCGAGGGATTAAAATACACAGGGGAAGAATTATTTTTGTATTAAAACACATAATAAAACATGTTTTAATTATTTTTTCAATATAATTTTATTATATGATAATTAAATCAGATTAATCTAATTACCATAGGGGGCAGAATTTAATATTACGATATATTTAGCCAAAGGGGGCATAAAGTGGGTTTTTTATTTAAACATGTGGGAATAAATAACTTTGGCTAAAATTTATTAATGGGTTTTTGGGGATATTATATAAAAAAGAGTTATATATAATAGGATAAGGTTATTTTTGTAAGGATTTAATACATAAAATCAATGTTAATATGACAAAGGGACAATGTAAACTCAAAATACATTAATATAACTAAGAAAGTGAAGATTTAAAAGCAAATTGCATTATAATCACTTCATCACTTAGACTTGGAATAAAATGTGATTTTGCTTAGGAAAAGATGTTTAGAAATGAGTGAATGTTATGAAGAATGAATTCAAGTACTTAGGATTTTCCAATTATTGGGCTGAGGGTCCGGTCCCTCCAAAAGTCAAGGAAATGCTTTGAGCCCCTCTAATTTTCAAATACCTTAGTACTTAGGGGAAATTAGTGAAATCTTTAGGGGAAGATGAGAAGGGAAGTTAATAACTTTGAATTTGCTTTGCTTTGGATTTCTTCCAGTATAGTGTCTGCCTTTGCACTTTGTGATGAAAATAAATATTAACACATTTAGAGTCATTGTCCATCACATGCAATTTTGCAACATCATCTACCTACCCTACCTACTTTACTCTACCATTGTTTCTTCTTTATTAGGGTGTACTTACACTGGCAAACCCTTATCACACTTTCTTTTCTTTTACATGTAGAAATCTATCTAAGTCTAACCTTATTACATCCAAGGGCTCAGATTAAGCTATTGAGCTCCTTTTATTTACTCTACCTATCTACTCATCTGCCAAGATTAAACAGTTTGGTCAGATTTTATTCTCTATCTCTAAAACATGAAATTGAAAGATGAAATAGCCAAGCTTAAAATGTTTGACTATTCATAAATTGTGGCATAGGATACAAGTTGCACACAATTTTATTTATTACATAAGAGCAAAAAGTAGTGGCATTTAGAATTGCACACTTTCCTTGGCCTTTATTTTGGTGGGGTTCATTTTCTTTTACTTTTTGGCCATTTTTATTCTTTTTACCCTTTGATTTTTCTTTTAGGGTATACCCTCTTTACATTTTTTAAATTTTTTTGATTTTGGATAATATGGAAAACCTTTGCAACAAGAAAAGGTATAAACATATTACATAGCCCATCAAGTCAATCATGAAACATGACACCTATTTGTATAGGAGTCTAACACTGACTCCACTTGGGGATGGATTTTCCTGGTGAAAAGTCAAGAACAACAGGTCAGCTGTCCTCATCCATTGACCTTGGTGAACCTGTAAATGTTTTCTGTCTTCTGCAAACTGAAATCTGATCTGAAACTAAAACAACACAAAAATTTTCAAACCAACTTAATGAAAAACTAGCTGAAAATTGAAAACTAAAAAAAAAATGCTCAAAATTATGAGCTTATTGGCACTCATCTACCTACTCAATCCACTAAAAATCTTATTGAATCAGGTAATACAAAAATGCCAATGAAGCCAATCAAGTAGCTGTAACAATAAATGGATAACTTGATTTCTTGTGATCAAAATTGGAAGTATATTATGATCATGTGCCTTTATAATGAATGATATGATGTGTAAAGGCCACTTTTGATGTATTTGATCCTTATAGAGAAAACATGTTTGCAGATTTGGGCTAAAATTATTCTCCATATAATCTGATACAGGATCAATAAAAGTATGATGCATGCTATTTACTTCTAGGCTTTCAATGACTGGTTGCTCAATTGTATTCTGAATATTAAGCCTTGAAACTATTTCTTCTGTCTTGTGTTTGAAATAATAATCATCCTCAATATGCAAGTCAAAAGATAGTACAATTTCCTCTTGCTTAGGAGAAGGAAGATTTTCAAAGAATTCTTTAGGATTTCAGAAATTGTATGACTGAATTTGAGAATGCAAAAGTTTAATTTCATTTTCATAATTTTCAGAAATTATCTCAAGAACACATATTTTCAGTTTGGGAGAATATTTTCTTGATTTCAAAAGAAGAAATAAAGCTCTTAAAAAATCCTCATTAAGCTGAAGTTCTAATATCTCATCCCTCAAAATAGCTATTGATTGTTTTGTGAAATTATCATAATTATAATCATACTAATCATGTAAGTCTAAAAAATCTTCTAAGAACCTTGATTTTCTTAGGAATAGGCCATTTTGTAACTTCACTCCTTCCTTTAAAACAATATGAACCAAATACTCGAATTCTTATTTCCCAAAAGCACATTTGGATATTTTTACATAAAAATGATTGTTCTCAATAATTTATATAACTTTTCCACATGTTTACTAGTGTGGTATTCCCATGATTTATTATAAATATGTGTATTATCAAAGAAAACCAACACAAATTTTATAAGATGGGATAAAAAAAAAATGTTCTTAAGTCGAGCCCGCCGGATTTCAAATGACGATAAACCATAATTCAAACCAAATTCGCGTTCCAAAATAGCTTGCTGACGTCGGCCAATTTTGTGACACGAAAACCAATTGAATTCAGCCCTAATCTTTTTCGGGTCTGAAGTTGGGCTGGCGTACGGAGGGAGAGTTGTGACGCGAATTTCTTATCAAATTCTCCCTAATCTTTTTTGGGTCCGGATTTCCACTGCGCAAGTGGCCCAAACAAAGATCTGCTCCAATCAATTTCTGCCACGTGTGCTCAATCAGAACTTGCCATGCTCTCGGTTGCGGGTGCATTCGATGGAATTTAAGTCGATGGGACATGGATGTGGCAATTTCATATCAATCGCATTAAGTTTTAATGATGTTCAATTAAGTTCCAAGGTTTTCAAATCTAATCGCATTAAGTTTTAACACTGTTCAAGATCGGACCTCCACTCCTGTTAGCGATTCTGCATGCTCCAATATGATCCGTCCTTCGGCTCTCACTAATGATCAGAGATTAATTATGACGGGCGTCCTTCGATTGCATTGCAGTTGGGTCGATAAAATGGCATTTCGCTATGGTTTTTCAGTCGAGCTGGTTGCTAGGTTACACTGCCTGCTCATTGTGATGAGAAGGAGAAGTGGCCAGCTGAAATGCTGTGTAGACCTTGCTGCATATCTGCATTTCTCTCAGTCTGGTCCTTGTCTGTCTTCCTCTGTTTCTTGGAATTCTGCTTCTCCGTCTCCTCTTGTGCCCACTGCTAGTGAGACTGCATCCATGCCTCGCGTGCGTCAAAGGATGCATTGCCACAGGGGGAGCACTAGAGGTCAACTCCTGCGTGCTCTCTCCAGCCCCTCAACCGAGTTGTCTTCCGGCCAGTCCAGTGATTATTACGCAGGTCGCTATCCAAATACTAGGAGTGGGCGGGGTCGGGTTGTAGGGTCTGGCCACCGTATGGATTCCCCTGCTCTTCGTTTCCTCCCCGATAGTTCACCTTCACCCACGACACACACTGCGCAATTTTCCTTTAATTTCTCTCTCAACCGCCCACGAATTACAGCTTCAGTCACTGTGGTTTTCCGTGAGGAGGCCCAAACGGAGGAAGAATGCACCCGTACGGCAGGTCTGAGCTCGGAAAAATACGGCCAGCATTCGGGCCTTCAGGAGGGGAGCCATGGCATGAATGTGGAGGTAGCACCTAGCGATCTTGGACCTTTCGAAGGATGGTGCCGAATCGTCGAGGAGCCAGAGGAGTAGTTTGGTTAATTTTTTTTCTTGCTTCGTGGCCCACTTAATTGGGCTGCTTTTAGATTATTTTACTATGCTGGACCTTTGTAATATTTTTGAATTTTGTAAATTAAACATTCAAGACTGGTTTCCCCGTATGAGGGCAGTCTTCTTAATTTTTTGATTTTTTGATGACAAATTTTCCATGAGTCTGGGAAATGATTTTGACTTCGGTGTAATTTTATTCCCACTGTTAATAGATTAAATTTACTTAGAAAAAAAATGTTGCCCTGTTTCTATTTTAAACTTGTTTTTTGAAATACAGAGCCATGTTTATATGGTCTACGTATCATACTCTTTCTTTGTATATCTAGTACAGGAACCTTTTTTCTATGAACAGGGTGGATGCTGTAGCGGGCTACTAATGGAAACAAGCGAGCCTGAACCTTACATCTTGGATGCAATAGATGTCTACCAATTTTGGAATCAAGCGAGCCTAGGTTTCTGCAGATGGTTATCACACTCCTCACATGATTAGCGTTTTTCTTTGTTCAAGGATTTTGGGTACTTTAAATTGTATTTTGAACAATGGACTTTGGTACTCTATCTGTTTCTTTACTATTCTACATACTGCTATTTCACTTTCTTATAGATGCCTCGGGCATATTTGGATGCTTTCTTAGATTTGTCGATAATCTCCATGTGGACCGTTACTGGGTTTTGTATCATGTCCCTGTATGTGACATGGGGTATTTTTCTATCATTGTCTGGGGTGGGACTTCCACTTTTCTGGATGGATATTTGGGTTCCAATCTTCAGATGTGAAAATGTAATGACTTCATGGACTGTTTTACTTCATATAATATATTCAAAACAACGTTTTTTCTCTTGTGAAAAAAAAAATGATTAATGTTTATCACTCTGCCTTCAAAACTAGCGATGATGGTCTATGTTGCTGGTTTATTGATATGGTCCAATAGTCTTTTTATATTTTGGACATATAACACTCCTCACATGATTAGCGTTTTTCTCTGTTGCAGGATTTTGGGTACTTTAATTTGTATTTGGAACAATGGACGTCGGTACTCTATCTGTTGCTTTACTATTCTACATACTGCTATTTCACTTTCTTATAGATGCCTCGGGAATATTTGGATGCTTTCTCAGATTGTCTATAATCTCCATGTGGACCGTTACTGGGTTTTATATCAAGTCCCTATATGTGACATGGGGTATTTTTCTATCACTGTCTGGAGTGGGACTTCCACTTTTCTGGATGGATATTTGGGTTCCAATCTTCAGATGTGAAAATGTAATGACTTCATGGACTGTTTTACTTCATATAATATATTCAAAGCAACGTTTTTTCTCTTGTGAAAAAAAAATGATTAATGTTTATCACTCTGCCTTCAAAACTAGCGATGCTGGTCTATGTTGCTGGTTTATTGATATGGTCTGATGGTCTTTTTATATTTTGGACATATCACACTCACATGATTAGTATTTTTCTCTGTTCAAGGATTTTGGGTACTTTAATTTGTATTTGGAAAAATGGACGTCGGTACTCTATCTATTATTTTACTATTCTACATACTGCTATTTCACTTTCTTATAGATGCCTCGGGCATATTTGGATGCTTTCTCAGATTTGTCGATAATCTCCTAGTGGACCGTTATCGGGTTTTATATCAAGTCCCTGTATGTGACATGGGGTATTTTTCTATCACTATCTAGGGTGGGAATTCCACTTTTCTGGATGGATATTTGGGTTCCAATCTTCAGATGTGAAAATGTAGTGACTTCATGGACTATTTTACTTCATATAATATATTCAAAACAACGTTTTTTCTCTTTTGAAAAAAAAAATGATTAATGTTTATCACTCTGCCTTCAAAACTAGCTATGCTAGTCTATGTTGCTGGTTTATTGATATGGTCTGATGGTATTTTTATATTTTGGACATATCACACTCCTCACATGATTAGCGTTTTTCTCTGTTCAAGGATTTTGGGTACTTTAATTTAAATTTGGAACAATGGACGTCAGTACTCTATCTGTTGCTTTACTATTCTACATACTGCTATTTCACTTTCTTATAGATGCCTCAGGCATATTTGGATGTTTTCTCAGATTTTTGATAATCTCCATGTGGACTGTTACCGGGTTTTATATCATGTCCCTGTATGTGACATGGGGTATTTTTCTATCATTGTCTGGGGTGGCACTTCCACTTTTTTGGATGGATATTTGGGTTCCAATATTCAGATGTGAAAATGTAATGACTTCATGGACTGTTTTACTTCATATAATATATTCAAAACAACGTTTTTCCTCTTTTAAAGTTTCATTTTTTAAAAAGAAATTGAACCCGCCGTCGCTATACCGATGCCTTGTAAGCGTCGGAATTGCGACAACTTAAAAACGTCGGAAGAGCGACAGTATAAAAATGTCGGACGAGCAACGTTCAAAACGTCGAACCACATTTCGTCATAATTGTGACAGTTTAGAAACGTCGGAAGAGCGACGTTCAAAACGTCAGACCACATTTTGTCGGAATTGCGACAGTTTACAACCGTCAAAAGAGCGACATCCAAAACGTCGGACCACATTGCGTCGGAATTGCGATAGTTTAGAAACGTCAGAAGAGTGATGTTCAAAACGTCGGACCACATTTCATCGTAATTGTGACAGTTTACAAACATCGGAAGAGCGACGTTCAAAACGTTGGACCACATTTCGTCGGAAGTGAGATAGTTTACAAAGGTTGGAAGTGCGACAGATTGGGAAACGTCGGAAGAGCGATGCTTGTTTGGAAGCGACGAAAAAAGTGTCGATAGTGCGACACTTTTTAAATGCGTCAGAACTGTGATGGTATGGTAAACCACGTTTTTCCCGCCCTCTAACTATCGCTCTTGCGACGACTATGTGTCGGAATAGCGACGAATTGGCCGTCAAAAATTCCGCCAAATTTTCTAGTGAATCGATATAACAACAATAGAATTCACAAAATAAGCAGTAAAATTATGCATCAAATACAAAATGAATGAAATTGTCATTAATGAATATCGAAATCAATCGGGAATGGGGCTACCATGTTCCAATTGACCATAGATTGACTGAGCCAAATCTCTCTTCAGCCAATCACCCTCATTCCATATTCCAAGCATGAATGTGAATGTGAGACTCATAACCAACCAAAAAGAACCAAATAAGCATGAATGCTACCAGGGTTATCTGCCTACACCATGAGGAATTTGAGTGGCTCCTAGTCTCTCAGGCTTTACCGTAATCCACAGTATCAATCAGGGATCACTAGGCCCTAAACCAAGACATACTCTCAACGATTTACCATACATCCCATCTCGGGACTACTACACCCAACGAAGAGAGATACACCTATTTTATTTACAGTATATCCCATCATTCACCGACAATTATTCCTAGGACCACCGAGACACACAATCTGGCTTTAATGCAACCCATAGTCCAGCCGAAGGGTTACTAGGCAGTGCCTTTACCGTGATCCATAGTCTGGTTCAACGACCTCTAGGCCATGTGTTTATCATTTCAGAGATCCACCCTACTAAGTTTCAAATCCATCTGGTAATCCAACTAAAGCGAAGTATGAGAAACCCATCTCATCAAATCCATACGGAAATGGAAAGGCTAGGATGGAAGCACTGTCACACTTAGAAAAACCCATGCCAAGACATAAATAGCCACATGCAATACCACACATGCCAGATCTAACAAGGAAATCACATATGCAAATTAATACCTGCAAAGAATCATGTTCTTGTGAAACTAGCTCCAAAAATGGAAGAAAAGAGATATCAATGCCTTAGAAATAAGCCACTTCGAGGGGGAAACCGCCAATACATTACATGAATGAACAATTCTTGGATGATACAAATTAAAAAACCTCCTTTCTATATATAGGATTCCATGGGGCCACAATGTAATCCTAGTGGGGCCACAATGTAATCCTAGCCGACCTAACAATAATAATTTAAGGGCACAATAATAACAATATGGGGGTTACAGGGGTACAATAATAACAATAAGGGGGTTACACTAACAATAATAAGGGACTATACTAGTAATATAGGGACCTAACATGCCCCTCTCCTTCAAAAAAGTGTTGAACACTTGAGTAGCTCTAGGTGCTTCTGTATAAAATTCTCATCCTCCCATGTAGAATCTTCAGTGGGTAAGTTCTTCCACTTGATGAGATACTTTGATATTGATTGATTTCGTAGCTGTCGAGTTCTTGTTTCCGTGACTGCTTCAGGTTCCAATATTATTTTTCCTTCCTCATCAAGTTTGGGAAATATTGTTTGAACTGGAATATTTTCACCTATAACCTTCTTTAAGCATGAAACATGGAAAATTGGATGAACTGGTGAAGAAGTAGGAAGCGCGAATTTGTATGCCATAGTACCAATATTTTGCAACACCTTGTAAGGACCATAGTACTTTGGCGATAATTTATTATCCTTCTTAGCTTGCTTGAGGACATTTGTTTGTATGGTTTTAGCCATAAAATTACCCAATCTCCTACATCAAAACTTCTCTCACTGCGATGTTGATATGCCTGTTGTTTCATTCGATTTTGTGCCAAATTCAGGTTATCCTTTAAGAGCTAGAGAACTTCTTGTTGATGCTCGATGTGATCTTCCACTGCTTGAACCTTCGAATTTTCTCTTAAAGATGATGTGATGGATGGTGGATGATATCCATAAAGTGCCATAAATGGGGTCATTTTTTCCATAGTATGGAAGGAAGTGTTATACCACCATTTAGCGAGAGGTAACCACTTGACCCATTGTGTTTTTTTATCATATAAAAAACAACGAAGATATCCTTCCAAACATTTATTTACTATCTCAGTTTGACCATCGGATTGAGGATGATAAGATGAGTTATGAGCTAATTGAGTACCCAAACAAGAAAATAACTCCGTCCAAAAATTTCTGGTAAAAATGGGATCTCTATCACTCATAATAACCTTTGGGTTTCCATGTAGTTTTTGAATTTTTTCCATAAATGTAGTAGCAACTATACTAGCTTTAAATGGATGAGATAATGCGCAAGAGTGTGCATCCTTGGTAAGTCTATCAACTACCAGCATAATGACACTGTTTCCTTTAGACTTAGGTAAACCTGTGATAAATTCCATTGAAATATCCTCCCAATGTTGACTTGGAATGGATAAAGGTTGTAGAAGACCCGGGGTCTTAATTGTCTCCACTTTATTCTGCTGGAAAACCAAACATTCTGCCACAAACTTTTGAATATCAGATTTAAGGTGATCCCAAAAAAAATCTTTCTTCACCCTGTGGTAAGTTTTTAAAAATATTGAGTGTCCTCCTAAAGGAGAAGTGTGAAATTCCAAAAGAATCTTTTGTTTTAGTTGGGAATTTTTACAAAAATATAAGTGATCTTTGTACCATAAGGAATAATTTTTCCAACTAAATGTATCAGATGTACTAGGATCTTGCTGCAAATTTTGAATGAGTGTCCACACTTCTTCGTCCTTCTTCCATTCATCCCTTGTTTTGGTTATCCAATTTGGTTGGATAATAGAAATGACACAAATAAATGCTTCCACATCTTAATTATTTATTGAGAGTGCATCTGCAACAACATTTAGCTTCCCTTTTTTGTAGATTATTTCAATGTCATAACCCAACATCTTTGTGACCCATTTTCGCTGCTCTTCTGAAGATAATCTTTGTTCCAAAAAGTGTTTAAGACTATCATGATCAGTTTTTACCTTGAAGTGTCTTCCCATTAGGTAAGGTCACCATTTCTTTAGTGCATGCAATATTTTTGATCCAGGTGGATATTGGTGGTCACCCACCTATTCCACTTGAGGCCCCACCATTGTCTCTTTCAGTTTTTCAGTTTCGGCACAACTTACTATTTTTAGTAGTTTTTCGGGTCCTGAACTTCTGAAGCCGTTTTGAGGCCCTAAACGACGTTTTTTTGGGAAAATGGAGAACAAAATGGGTCCTTGGATCAATTTTTCTCATTAAAAATTTGTATTCCTCGGATAGATATTTCTAACGAGGTATGGTACACGTCAAACGAAGATCATATGCGAAAGTTACACCCCTGGGAAGTTGAAACACCAATTTACCCAAATGGGGCCCATAGTTTTGGCGCTTCATCTCCTAGGGTTAGGGTTTTGGCTGTTTAGGATTTCCCATTGTTTCTAAATAGTAAATAGGCCCTCGAGCCTCATTGTAACTCAGTTCAGAGGCCTATAGCCGCCACGTCTCTTCTCAGAGATAGCTACCAGTGCCCTAGCTAGTTTTATTTCCATTCTGTCTGTAAGAAAATTTCAGTTCTTTGATATTAATGAAATGAAGTGTTGTTTCCGCTACATCTCTGTATTTATGGTTATGTGTTTATTCTATTGCATTCCTGCCTAAATCCAGATCAGTGGCATCAGAGCGGTCTGCTTTTTCTCGATCCTTCTTTGCATGTCCCCAACGAGGTCGGGGTATAAGGAGTTAGGGCTCGATCTGGTGGAACCTTTGCAAGATCAGCCTCGCAAAACCCGATGGACAACCATGGGGGACGAAAAGAAAGATGAGGGAGCAGGAGATCCTATCAAAATATTGCTCGAGGAGGCCCTCGAAAAACAAAGGAACGCAATTATGGATAACTTTGCCCAGATCCTTCAACGGCTGCCCACCGGCGGCGCATATACATCCAACAGCCACTCTGGAGGTGCAACTTCTTTTAAGGTACAAGTAAATTTTGATATTCCCATATTTGAGGGTCAAATAGATGTAGATGCTGTAGATAGATGGTTGAATCTATTAGAAGGATATTTCTCGGTTCATGAATTTTCCGACAGGGAGAAGATTATTTTTGCACTCCTCAAAGTTTCCCCCCATGTCAAGGACTGGTGGGAAACCTAGTGTTAGAAAAAGGACGAGACAAAACCCTCTCTGTTCTCGGCCATACCAACTTGGAATTCTTTCCGAGATGCCATCAAGGAACAATACTATCCCGTGGGGAGCTATGAAGACAAGTACATACAATGGACCACACTGCGACAACAAAGGGATCAAGATGTGCATGAGCTGATGAATCTATTCCATACCCTGCACACCAAGTTGGGTATAAAATATTCAGAGAAACATATGGTGCTAAAGTATTGCAGTTTTTTGCACAGATGCATTCAGGAGTAAATGGAGTTCCTCGACATCTCCTTGCTTGGTACAGCATACCGGTATGCTGCCAAGATTGAGCAGAAATTCAGACAAAAGAAGCGAGACTTTGGATCTGCGAATCAAAAGCAAGGGAAAGGTGCTCCCAAACCATATAAAAAAGGACAGAGCCAAGGCATGGTGACTCAAGACAACCTGTCAAAGCCACAAGAAAAGAAAAACACCGAAAAGCCAAAGAAGGACACGGGAAAGTGGTGTGAGTTCCATAAGAGCTCCACTCACAACACAAGTGAGTGTGGGGCCAAGCAGTCACTAGTGGCCGAGATGCGGACTTCTGAGTCAGATGCATGCTCTGACTCTGAATTAGAACCTGACAAGGGAAATGACAAAGGGAAACAGATTATTGATGTGGAGCCCAATGCCACTCTTGCCACTACGAAGATCTAGAAGGAGGAACCAGAAGATCCAGAGGAGGAGGAACGTCTCTTCCACTCCCAGATGTGGGTAAAGGGCTCTCCGGTATAGTTCATTGTCGACAATGGGAGCCAAAAGAACCTCATTTCAGCAGATGCCATGAAGCGGTTGGGCTTGCCGACCACAGCTCACCCACATCGATACACCATCGGGTGGCTTCACCAAGGACGAGATCTCCGCGTCAGCCAACAGTGTCACCTTCCCTATAACATCAAGCCCTTCATGGATGAGGTATTATGTGACGTTGCTCCTATTGATGTTTTTGATGTATTATTAGGACAACCATACTTGTGGAAGCATCATACTGTGTATGAGTCTCGGCCTCGCACTGTTATTGTTACTTTGGGAAATAAGTTGTATAGGATACCAGAGGTACCAACTCCTACCGCTATCTCTTTGGTTACTTCAAAAAAATGCAGTAAGCTCATTTCCCAAACCAGGAAATTCATTTTCCTGATGATCTGCCCCCAGGGAAAGAAGAAGACTGTGGCCACGACCTCCAGACAGGGCTCCTCTGCACAACAACAAAAAATGGATAAGGTTGTGGAGGAGTACAGGGACATCTTCACCTCACCCACAGGGGTTCCTATGCACTGTTAGGTCAAGCACCCGATTGATCTGACCCCAGGTGCACCGCTACCCAATGGACCGATATATTGACGCTTTGTTATGGAGAATGATGAAATCAAGAGGTAGATTCCGGAGCTGCTGTAGAAATGTCACATCTGACCAAGTTCATCGCCTTGCGGGAGCCCGATCGTGTTGGTACAGAAGAAGGATGGGACGTGGAGACTTTGTATTGACTATCGGGCGCTGAACAAGATCACTGTCCAGAATAGGTACCCAATCCCATGGATTGATGACCTTCTAGACCAACTCAAAGGTGCAAAATATTTCAGCAAGATTGACTTGAAGTCAGGGTATCACCAGGTACCGATTGAACCCCTTGATCTATGGAAGACTGCCTTCAAAGCCAAGGAAGGCATTTTCGAATGGCTAGTCATGCCTTTCGGTTTGAAGAATGCTCCCGCAACCTTCATGAGGATGATGGACGACATCTTGAGGCCATTCACCAAATCATTTGTAGTGCTATACTTGGATGACATTCTAATATTCAGCAAGACTTGGGAAGAGCACCTTCACCACATCCGACAAGTCCTCCAAAGACTGCGGCAACACAAGTTATGTGCCAATTTGGAGAAGTGCACTTTTGGCATGACCCAGGTTCAATATCTGGGATACATTATTGAGGAAAGGGGGGTGCATGTGGATCCAGCCAAGATCCAAGTCATTCGGGATTGGCTAGCCCCAACCACTATAACAGAGCTTCGCAGCTTTCTGGGTCTTGCTAATTTCTACCGGAGGTTCGTGTTGGGATTCTGTCATATCACTTGGCCCTTGAGTCAAGTCACCAAGGGAGGAGCAAGAGAAAAATTCTTTTGGTCGGAACCTCAATAGAAGGCGTTCATCGAATTGAAAAATTGCCTCTGTTCTGCCCCAGTGCTCACTTTACCAGACTTGCAAAAACGATTTGAGATCGAGACAGATGCCTCTGACTATGCTATTGGGGCAGTTCTTACTCAACAGGGACATCCAGTGGCATATCATAGTGAGACATTGTCTGACACAGTTTGCAAGTATCCCACTTATGACAAAGAAATGTATTCCATTGTGCAAGCTTGTCGACAATGGAAGCATTACATTTTGGGGAAGGAAATAATCATCCACACAGACCACTAGCCCCTGCAGTTCATACAGACACAAGGGAAGTTGCAGAATGATCGCCATCAGAAGTGGTCCACATATCTGCAACAGTTTCATTTGAACATCAAGTACAAGAAGGGTAGCACCAATCATGTTGCAGACTGCCTCAGCCGACCACCGATCGTGGCTCTCACCACTGTGCTCAACTCTTGTGGGCACGAGACTTCTGATTGGCCGCTTCTCTATGAGAGTGACCCAGAATTCGGCCAAACTTACAAGGCACTCTTGGGGGGTGCGCAAGTTCCAAATTTTCACCTCCAAGATGCACTTTTATGTCACATGGGACACCTTTGTGTTCCTTCAAGTGAGCGTGCCAAGATGATATGGGAAGCACACTATAGTCGAGTCGCTGGGCATTTCAGGGTCGAGAAAATAGTAGCAATCCTGCAGAAGTATTTCTATTGGTCGAACCTTCGAAAGGATGTCGAGAAGCACATCAGATCCTGCATTGCTTGCGCCATTTCCAAACCAACCATCAAGGAGCAAGGCCTATATACTCTTCTACCTACCCCTAGTCGACCTTGGGAACCCATCTCCATGGATTGCATGTTAGGCTTGCCTTCTACTAAGCAGGGAAATGACTGTGTTTTTGTGGTCGTCGATAGATTCTCGAAGATGGCCAATATGGTGCCCTACAAGAAGAATATCACAATAGAAGTCACTGCTAAAATCTTCTTTGAATGAGTGTGGGTACACTTTGGGATCCCACAGTATATCATATCAGATCGGGATAGCAGGTTCCTCAGTAAATTTTGGTCTAGCCTCTGGTCAATGTTGGATACCAAGCTCACCAAGTCCACAGCTTTCCATCCCCAAACAAATGGCTAGACAGAGGTCGTCAACAGAATGATTGTACACATTCTGTGCATGTACAATTCAAAGCATCCACACACATGGGACGAGAGCCTCCCCTATGTACAACATAGTTATAATTGGGCTCTCTACAGTTCAATCGACCATAGCCCCTTTAAGGTAGGCTTGGGATTCTAGCCACTATGTCCCATTGACGTAGCCATGCCATTTGCAGCTGCTCATGCCGATTCAGCTCATGTTCAGTCTGAAGTTGAAAAAGCAAGTAGCTTCATCGAGTGCATTCAACACATCCGCCAACCGGTTCATGATATATTGGACAGAGCCAATGCCAAGTACAAGCAACGCCATGATCAACACCGGGTGCCACACAACTTCCAGGTGGGCGACAAAGTATGGCTACATTTGCAGAAGGAGCGCCTCACTGGACCCCACCGTAAGCTTCGCCTGCTCCGATACGGGCCGTACACCATCACCAAGGCTGTAGGGAATAATGCCTTCGAGCTTAGTATTCCACCATTCCTTGGTCTGCACCCAGTCTTCAATGTGGATCGCCTTCGTCCTTACTTCCCACCTCTACTGGACACCTCGGACATTGCAGAACAACTCACACTAGCAGAGTTAAACCTAGACTGCATGGAAGAGGCCACCACAGATTGTATCATGGACATGCAAATCAGGAACACTCGCCAACAGAAGATCCAACTATATTGAGTTGTCAAAGCTGGCCAACTCCTGCACCAAGGAAAGTGGCTCACTAGGGACCAAGTTCAGCAGAAATTTCCTCATCTCATGGAGGAACTTAACGCAATGGGGACCATTTCTTTCAAAGGGGGGAGGAATGATCCAGGTGGATATTGGTGATCACCCGCCTATTCCACTTGGGGCCCCACCATTGTCTCTTTCAGTTTTTCAGTTTCGGCACAACTTACTATTTTTAGCAGTTTTTCGGGTCCTGAACTTCTGAAGCCGTTTTGAGGCCCTAAACAACGTTTTTTGGGAAAACGGAGAGGAACATGGGTCCATGGGTCAATGTTTCTGATTCAAAATTTTTATTCCTTGGATAGATCTTTCTAACGAGTTATGGTACATGTCAAACGGAGATCATATGCCAAAGTTACACCCCTGGGAAGTTGAAACACCAAATTACCCAAACGGGGCCCATAGTTTTGGCGCTTCATCTCCTAGGGTTAGGGTTTTTGATGTTTAGGATTTCCCATTGTTTCTAAATAATAAATAGGCCCTCGAGCCTCATGGTAACTCAGTTCAGAGGCCTGTAGCCGCCACATCTCTTCTCAGAGATAGCTACCAGCGCCCTAGCTAGTTTTATTTCCATTCTGTCTGTAAGCAAATTTCAGTTGTTTATTATTAATGAAATTAAGTGTTGTTTCCACTGCATCTCTATATTTATGGTTATTTTTTTATTCTGTTGCGTTCCTACCTAAATCCGGATCAATTTCTAACATTTACTTCTCATAAATAGCTTTCTGTAAATACTTTCGTTTGATTGGATGACTGTGAAAAGCAATGGGTCTTCCTTCTTGCATTAAAACAACACCAATTCCATTTCATGAGGCATCAAATTCCACAATAAAGGTTTTTGTGAAGTCTGGTGTAGCTAATACTGGTGCTAGGAAGATTGCCTCTTTAAGATGTTCAAAGGCCTTAGTTGCTTCAGGAGTCCATGAAAATTCATCTTTCTTCAATAATGTTGTTAGAGGTGCTGCTATTCTCCTATAATTCTTAACAAACTTGCGATAATACCCTCTTAACCCGAGAAATCCTCACAACTACTTTATGGTTGTGGGGACTTTCCATTCCTTAATGGCTTTAATTTTGTTAGGGTCTACCTTAACACCCTCGTGAGATACAATATGACCCATATATTCCACCTCTTGTACTCCAAAGAAACATTTGGATTTGTTTTCATATAATTGTTTCTCCTGCAATAGTTTGAGCACCCTGTCAACATGTTGAACATGATCCTTCCAAGACCTATTGTAGATTAGTATATCATCAAAAAATACTAGCACAAATTTTCTAAGGAAGGGTTTGAAAATGGAATTCATCAACCCTTGAAATGTAGAAGGTGCATTGGTAAGGCTAAAAGGCATGACCAAAAAGTCATAATGACCCTCATGAGTTCGAAATGATGTTTTCGAAATATCTTCTGTCTTCATTCTAATTTGATGATATCCTGAACGAAGATCCAAATTGGTAAAATAATTTGCTCCATTTAATTCATCCAATAATTCATCAATCACAAGAATGGGAAATTTATCTTTAATGGTGAGCTTATTGAGCTCCCTATAATCCGGACACATGCACCATGATCCATCCTTCTTGTGTACCAATACTACAGGAGCAAAGAAAGAACTTTGACTAGGTTGAATTATACCAGCCTCTAACATTTCTGCAATGATACATTCAATTTCACTCTTTTGGACATAAGGATATATATAAGGCCTGATGTTTGGAGGAACACTTCTTGGAATCAAATAAATAGCATGATCATGATCACAAATAGGTGGGAGTCCTTTGGGAGTTTCAAACACCCTGGAATGATTGTCCAATAATTTTTGGAGATCTGCAAAAATAGATTATTTTGATGTTGGAACTTATAGTGAGCATAATTGTGCAATTACGCCTCGTTTTTCTTTCTTTAGAAGCTTTGTCATGACAGTAGAGCTTATTATCTTTCCTGGCTTCCCTGCAATACCCTGTAATTCGAATTCCTTTCCTTCTAAAAAAAAATTAAAGAAAAGTTCTTGAAATTAAAAGCTACTGTCCCCAAAGATTGTAACCATTGTACTCCTAGTACAACATCAGCACCTCCCATAGGAATGGAAAGCATTGGAATATTCAATACATATTCCCCCATGGTTAGCTTGATATTATGGCATTTTCCAGAGAAATTTATAGTTCCTCCATTTGCAACCATCACTTGACATTCTATTGCTGGGTATAGGAAACAATTCAATTCCTTGGCTACCTTACAATGAATAAAATTATGGGTACTACCTAAATCAATCAACACTATTACCTTTTTCTTCTTGATATGTCCTTCTATCTTGAGAGTTTGAGGAGTGGTAATTCTTTCCAATGCATTACACAATATGGTTGGACTCATTTCTTCCTCTTCTAGGGCTGGTTCCTGGTGTATATCCTCTTCTTGTTCATTTTCTTCTTCCTCTTCACAATCTATATAAAATAATTTCTTCTCAGCACACTTATGACCTTTAGTGTATTTTCTATCACAACTGTAGCAAAGTCCTTTTGCTCCTTTTTCTTCCAATTGTTGTGGTGTCAACCTTGTAGATTGTGGAAATTTAGGAGTAACAACACTTCCATCTTTATAGAAGTGAGTGGTAGGCTTCCTTGTCGCCATAATTTTACATTCAATTTTTCTTGCCAACCTGAATGCCTTCTCCAATGAATCAAGTTCCAAAATGAGAACTTCATTTTGGATGTTATCCTTTAAAGTACCTATGAAGAGATCAATCCTGTGTTCCTCTAAAATATTAGTTACCCTTATATTCAATTTTTGGAAGTCCTCAATGTGCTTCCCCACTGAACAATTTTTCTTGAGATTTATAAATTGGCTAAAGAAAGTGTCGCTCTTTGTATCCTCATAATGTGCTATCATTTCCTCCGTAAAAATTGACCAAGTGACAATTTTTTTAAGGGAGCAAATCCATCGATACCATACAAATGTATTTTTTTCTAAATGTAAAGTTGCAATGCGTACCTTTTGTGTGTTTTGCACATTATTGAGATCAAAATATTTTTGCATCTGTAGTATCATGTTACAGGATCCTTTCCATCAAAATTCCTCATATCCATTTTTGGAATATGGTGGTTTTTCCCTCCAACATTAGAGTTTATGAAATCATGATTAACATTTATTTTATTCTCATTGCAAGTTTCCTCTACTATCTTTTCACCATTAGGAAACATTTCTTGTATTAACTTTGTCAACCCTTCCGTGTCCGCTTTTAGATCATTCTTCATGTTTTCCATCTTAGCTTCCATGTTATCCATCTTAGATTCCATGCAAGCTTCCATGCCATTCTTCAAACATCCATCTTATATTCCATGCCTTTCTTCAAACCATCCATAGTTCCCACGCCTTTCTTCAAAACTTCCATGTCATTTTTGGTTTCTCTTTGCGAGAGCGAAATTTGTTGCACTTTCTCGTGTAATTTTTATATGTCATGTTGCCATTCTTCGTCTTCATGAGTCATAGTAGAGCCTTCTAAAGGCTTAATGGGTGTTGAATTATTTTTAGGGGCCATTTTAGAATCCAATACTGATATCTATTCTACAATATGGCCTTGGAATCAATTCAACTTGATTCTTCAAACAAGACTTATGCAATTCGGGGAAAAAAAATACATACATTTTACTTGCTTTTCAGGAGCTCGATATTGAAATTGACTTATCTCTATACTTGCAGATCCTCAATATCTAAAATAGGCCTTATAGAGTCCTCTGAATCTTCTTTCAAATTCCACAGGTCTGACTTGATTTGGATTCTTCAAGGCAAAGTTATGTCCAATCTCCCACAATGACCTAATTATGGACTGGTTCAGTAGAGAGAAATTGTACGACTTGCCATGTGTCACTATTTGCTCCTTTGGACCTGAAATTTATAGGCAGGAAACTACAATCCGTTTACTTCCAATCACTTTTTATAGAATTCAAATCCGATGCTCAAAGAGAGAGTTATGAAGATTTTCCCATGATCACCTCTTTGAGATGAAATTCGGGAGCCTAAAAAATACCCAACTTCCACAGATCATATCTCCAAAAATATTGCGAACCAAGCTCTAAAATTTTGGGACAATGTTCCTTAGGAGTTCAACTTCGTGCTCTAAAAATTTCAGCTTCTGAACCTTCGTAGCAAAAAAATTATAGTGAACATTTCATGATGACCTTTTTAAGTAAAATTCAAGAGCCTGCAAAAATCCCTAACTTCCACAAATCATATCTCTGAAAATATTGCGAATGAAGCTCTGTAATTTTGTAACGATGTTCCTCAGGATTTTTTCTTTGCACTCTAAAAATTTCAGCTTCTGAACCTTCGTAGACAAAAATTTATAGAAAAAATGCCATGATGACCTATTTGGAGCAGCGAAACCCTAGAATCCAAAGCTCTAATACCAAATGTTGTGAAACTAGCTCCAAAAATAGAAGAAAAGAGATATCAACGCCTTATAAATAATCCACTTCAAGGGGGAAACCTCCAATACATTACATGAATGAAAAATTCTTGGATGATACAAATTACAAAACCTCCTTTCTATATATAGGAGTCCATGGGGCCACAATGTAATCCTAGCCGACCTAACAATAATAATTTAAGGGCACAATAATAAAAATATGGGGGTTATAGGGGTACAGTAATAACAATAAGGGTGTTACACTAACTATAATAAGGGACTATACTAGTAATATAGGGACCTAACACATGTTGTAGCTTCTTGATCTCACTCTTCCTTGCTTTCTTTTCCTTCCTTGCTCTAATGCTCAAGTGCTCCAAGAAAAATTTAAGTGTCCAAGAGTGAGAGAGAGAGAGAGAGAGAGAGAGAGAGAGAGAGCTCCAAAAATGAACTGAGAAAAGGTACCAACTAATCCTTAGAATCCTTTTTATAGAAGATGCCTCTATTTTCTTCATTTTCCCTTATTTTCCTTCAATTTCCTCCTCACATGCAACATGTGACCTTTCAACTCCCCTTTCTTCCAATTTCCATTATTTTTCATAAGTAAATGTGCCAAAAATAAGGTTAAATGGTGATGAGGTAGGTTTTTATAGCACTCATCATAGGTTCAATTCCCTTCCTCGATCGGGGTGATGTATCTGGACATGATGATGAAGATGGAGTAAAAAAAAAGAAAAAAATAGAGAAAATGAAAGGTACTACCAAGCTTACAAAAAAAAAAAAAAAAATTACGCTTTAAATGTCTTTTCCTTTTCCTTTTCCGATTTGATTATCCATAATAAACCAAATGAACACCTCCTAAGATGTTTTTCCCAACATTCAGCTAGGAATAAGTGTCCCATCAATCGTGATTATTATTTTTAACTTTTATTACATGAAATTTCTGCCACGGCTCTTACAATTTCTATTTTATATGTGATATATATATATATATATATATATATATATGAAAAAGGTATTGTTCATTATGTATTTTTTTCTTTGAATCAATATAAATGTATAAGATTTTATTTTAAATATATTTTTTTTTAAATTATGTTTTATATTGGAAATTGGTTAAAATAAATATTATTTTAATTTTGAGTTGTGGTATAATTTTAATATTTGAGAAAATTTATTATAAAATTTTTTCTATAATCTTTCTAAATTTTATATAAGTATTGGTAAAAAATTGAAATCCAAATAATTAAAAATTCTGAAGGAGAAAAACCATACTCATAGTGAAAATTTAAAATTATATTTTCTATTTTTTATTTTAAATTCAAATTTATCTATTAATTTATAAAATTGTAATGTTACTTATAAACATTATATTAAATTATATATTGCATCATGAGTCTTTTTACACACCATGTTCAGCTTTCCTTCATATTATGTATATTATAATATCTTATATATAAATTAATTTTAATTTATTAATAACACATTGTCTATAGGAAATTTAATTGGTGATTACCATGTTATAAAGTATGATGTAAAACAAAAAAATCAAGGTTCAAATATCCATGAGTTAAAAAAAAATATTAACAATTTACTAGCTTTTCGAACATGTATGCTTATAGGAGTGCCTTTGACGACATGGATAGTTATTTCTACGCTTGCAACCTTTGGGACACTTCAGGGAGCTATGGGCATGCTTCCTGGCTTAATCCCTCAGATTTCTCAAGTTAAAGTATTAATAGATTGCATTGTGGCCTTTCAGCAGGAGGAAGAGCTGCAACAGGATGGGGTAGAAAAGGTATCAAAGGAGTCAACAGACTCAATCCAAGGAGGGATCTTTTATTGGAATCACGATTCCTATAGTCCAACTATAATATAGTCCAACTATAAGAGGTTTAGATGTCCAAATAGAGAGAGACATGAGGGTTATTTTATGTGGAACTGTTGGTTCAGGAAAATCAATCCTTTTATCCTGCATATTAGGTGAAATACCAAAAATATTAGGCTCTATTAGCTTAAGTGGTACCAATGAATATGTCCCTCAGTCTCCTTGAATACAAAGTGGGAAAATTAAAGAAATTGTTCTCTTTGGGAAGCAGATGGATAATATTAGATACAATATGTACTTCATGGTTGTGCATTGAAGAAATATCTTGAAATTTTTCCCTATGGGGATGAGACAGACATTGGAGAACGAGGGTTAAATTTGTGTGGTGGACAAAAATAGAGAATACAGATTTCCTGTGCTTTATATAAAGATGCATAATTTTTTATTTTTTATGAACCTCTTAGTGTCGTGGATGCACATACTGGAAAAAATATTTTCCAAGTATGTTTATATTATCCTTTACATACTGTAGGTTTCCTGAATTAATTAGTTTTAATGTATTGATGGAATGATGAAGCTATATGGTAGCACTCTACAATTCATTGTTCAGTCTGGATAATATACAATGATGGTTGGGCTGCTGCAAATTCATGTCCATAAACATCTAATAAATTGGACTTGATTCTTATAGGAATGCATACTTGGTATTCTGGCTTCAAATATTGTAGTCTATGTAACTCATCAAGTGGAGTTTTTACTCTCAGCTGACATCATTCTGGTAGGTTTGAATTTCTTTCATCTTGTTCTAGTGATATTAAAATTTTTAAATTTAATTGGTAAAGGGAGTGGGTTTAGTGATCATTTATTGATAGGAGGAAATAAGGAATCCATATTTTTTGATGTAAATGATACTCTTCACAGGTATACGTGGTTTCTAGCTGACCACAAACTAACACTTGCAAAATGGTTTCTGGCTGACCATGAACCTGTAGTTACAAAGTGGTTTTGAGAAGACCACGAACTTTTACGGGGATACACGTGCCTTTACAAGGCTTACATACTCCAACTCTTGGAGTTATCAGGTACAAACTTTCCAAAGACCACTATAAAAAAAAAAACATCCTAGACTTGCTTACAATTTAAATGTGTGACTCATAATACAACATGTTATATCTCTTCGAAGAAACTCATAAAAAACTCACACAAAACAAACTTTCCCTTTTGTTGTCCATTATCCTTTAAATGTGTCTTTTTCTTTACTCCATCTTTGAAATTGTATTCCACTGCTTCAATCAATTTCTTCTAAAAGCATATCCAAGCTTGGCGCCTTCATCTTGAATCTTTCCATCTTCAATTCACTATTATTAGAGTGATCAGTTCTAACAAATAGCGTTTTCATGCTAAGTTGATCAGACTCAACATACTTAAATAAAATAAAATAAAATTCAAGAAAAAAACAATTCAATTCCCCAAGCATTATGGAGATAGAAGCAGTGAATCTAATAATTCGATACAACAAAAATGAGGTACATCCAAATCCATGTGGATTTTGGATCTAGTTTAATTTAAACACAGGTGCCATTATTTCCACAAACGATTCGTAGGGCGGACCTCCATGATCACAGGACCACTCAGCTTTCTCACAATTCCAATATATTTCTCTGCATCGAAATGGCAGAGTCAACGGCTCCCTCCTCCTCGGCAGTGCGGTTTCTATCTCCTCTGTGAATCCCCGGGATCGCTTTTCCTCGATAGTGGACTGTCTAACGGCTCTGTGAATTCCCCGGGATCGCTTTTACTTCGATAGTGGAGTGTCTAACGGCTCTGTGAATCTCCCCGGATCATTGTACTGATCAGTCGTAACTGTTCGTCCCCCAAAATCCGTTATTGCCTCATCATCAATTTAATAAGGCTAGAAAACTCGATTCCGGCAGAATCCAAAAAGAAAACTGTTAATAAATAAAACTCTGCGTATCTTTGAATAGTACAGATAGCGATGGGCAGGTCGTGCGCACGATCTTAAAAATGCACAACAAATAGAAATCACCTTTAATAATTTGCTGCCACCGTTTAAAAAAAAAACCTGTTTTCAAAGTTCGGTTTCCAGCTGCCACTTCAGAAAAAAAAAACGTGATTTGAAACTTCGGTTTAGACCGATTTCTCCTTTGCCGCTGTAAGCCGGTCGAGCAGGTTGAGTTCAGTACTCTGCAATCACAAATTCAACAGGTCGCAGGCAGGTTTCTTCTTTGCTGGAACACTGTTTGTTTGCGCTGGCAGCAACCTTTGCAACGGAGTCCAATCCACACGCAGAGGCAAACAATAACACATCAAATTGTGCAACGGCAACACTGTAGACAGCGATTTCTCCTTTGCTGCTCACGCCGTTTATGCAGCAGTCCACAATCAGTGTCTCACACGATCACGCCGGCAAGCTGTATCCGGAATTGCTCCAACACACAAAAATGAATTGCGCTGGCACTAAAAAGAATTGGACACGCGCTGACAGAGATGGCACAGGTCCCTCGGGCTTGCAACAAACGGATCACACTACTTACAGCAAACGGATCCAAGCTGCCAATATTCCTCGGCCCAGGAGGGGCCAAGGCCAGGCACAAACCAGCTCTGATACCAAAATAAATCTCAATCTGTAAACTATATTATTAATCAAATAGGTTACACACATTTATACAATAAGTTGGTTGAGGGAATATCTCAACCTCACACCAAATAAGGAAACCAGTTTTAGCTAACCTAGGAAATAGGAACAGACTCTATTCATAGAGAGTCACAACTGGACAAGTAGGAATTATACATTCTAACAATATTAAAATTTTTAAATTTAATTGGTAAAGGGAGTGGGTTTAGTGATCATTTATTGATAGGAGGAAATAAGGAATCCATATTTTTTTGATGTAAATGATACTCTTCACAAGTAATGCGAGATGGTGAAATAACTCAGGTCGGTAGATATGATGACATCTTACAGTTAGGCATAGATTTTGTGGAATTGGTTGGTGCACATTTGAAAGCTTTGAAAGCTATTTCTTCTATGGAAAATGAAGTGTATAGATAAGAGACATTTGTTGAAAGTTCATGTCCTCGAAATACAACTACAGTGAAAAATGTTACTACCACTAAGACATTGAAGTAGTGTTGCGTTCAAAACTCAATAGATATAGAGGAAGAGGTTGAACTAGAAAACTGCAAAGAAATATTGGATAAAGAGAATAAAATTTGCATATTGTACAAGAAGAATAAATAGAGAGAGACAGGGTAAACATGTCGGTATAGTGGTCTTACATTACTGCCGCATCCAATGCTACTTTGATACCTATAACACTAATAGCCCAAATAATATTTCAGCTACTTCAAATATGTAGCAACTATTGGATGGCATCAGAAACCCCTACAAAAGAAAATGAGAGTTCCCCTAAGAGAAAGTCCCTTTTCATTCTGGTTTATGTTGCTTTGACATTAAGTAGCTCCCCGTGCGTTCTTGTGAGGTATATGCTTCTTTCATTGATTGGACTTAAAAATGATAATCAAGTTTTCAACAATTTTCATAGGTGTATATTTCGGGCGCCAATGTCCTTATTTAATGCAACTCCATCTGGGCGAATAATGAATTGGTTTAGTTGACATTTATTGTTTTAATATGCCAATACCTTTCCTGAGAGACTCAGGAAATCATCTGATTCTAGTGGGTCAATAACAAGCTCAAGAAACTCTTGGTAGGCATCAAATGATTAGATTGACATTTATTTTTTTAATATGCCAATACCTTTCCTGAGAGACTCAGGAAATCATCTGATTCTAGTGGGTCAATAACAAGCTCAAGAAACTCTTGGTAGGCATCAAATGATTAGATTGCAGTGGACACATCGATTCCTACTCAACTAGGAAAATTGTCCTTTTCATTTATACAACTTTTAAGGATCATTGCAGCCATGTCTTAGATTTCTTGGCAAGTCTTCATTGTGTTTATACTAGTGGGTGCTAGTTGTAAATGGTATTAGGCCGTATTCTCTGTATTTCTCAATAATAATGAATACAGACATGCAAATTTTTATTTTCTCAGAGGAACATAAATTAGCGATAAGAGAGTTCTATGTCTACTTCAATGTTTGGTGTAGGTAGATCCCATAATTTGATTGAAAAGGATGTCATCAAATAGATAGAGTTACATCAGGATTCTCTCATGACAACATTTTATCTGTATTTCTTTGTTTCCACGCTTTTGGGTTTTTACGGTAATGAATAAGAGAATTCTTGTAACATGTCTGACCTTCATTACATGCATTACATAACATCAGCTAGGGAACTGGCTCGGTTCACATCAGTTTGTAGATCTCCAATCGTACAACATTTTGGAGAATCAATCCACGGAGCAACAACCATTAGAAGTTTTGACTAGGAATCTCGATTCATGGAAATAAATATCGAGTTGACTATTATATATCTTATATCTAGTCTCCACAATCTTGGATCCGATGAGTGGCTTCGTATTCAAACGGATTTTTTTGTCAAATCTTGTGTTTGCATTCCTTTTGGTGTTCCTCATTCGCTTTTCTAAAGATATAATTAGACCAAGTAGGTATAGAAGGACTATCTTGGCATGTAATTATTTTTTTCTAAACTGATCTCAACAGACTAGATATATTCTTTACATGAAATATTAAATTAAATCAAATGGCACATTTACATGCATTGCAGGGTTGGCAGTAACATATGGTCTAAGTCTGAACATGATACAAGCCTGGGTAATATGGTTCCTTCGTTTTGTGGAGACCAAGATGATCTCAGTAGAGATAATAATGTAGTATTCACGTATTCCCAGTGAGTCACCAGTGATCATACAGAATTGTAGAGTAAACTCCAACTGGTCATCTAGAGGAGCAATATATCTAACTGATTTTCAGGTCAGAACTCAATATAAATAGAATTTTTTCATGCATACAAATCTAGTGATTTTCATGTCAGTTCATCTATAATTTTGATCCATACAATCAGGTGTATTATGGACCACATATTATTCTTTTCTTAAAAGGGCTTACATGCAGTTTCCCTGGAGGCATGAAGGTGGGAGTTGTGGGGCGGACAGGAAGTGGAAAATCTACTCATATTCAATCCATTTTTTGCACTGTAGAACCAACAAAAGGCAGAATTGGCATTGATGGAGTCAACCTATCATCCATAGGCCTCCATAACCTAAGATCCAAATTAAGCATTATTCCACAAGAACCAACAATGTTTGAAGGCACTATAAGAAATAATTTGGATCCTTTGGAAGAGTACTCAGATGATGAGCTTTGGGAGTTAATTTTTGCTTCATATTCTATATGCACCTGTATCAATTTAAGGGCCAATAATTCTTGTCTTGAAAAGTTTAAATATTCTCCCACAGATCTTGTTGTGAGTAAGAAACATGACGATGAATTGTGAGGATATGTTTGCATACAAAATTTTATTTTTACATCATCTAATATGTCATATGTTTTGTTTTCTATGTAACATTGATGTATAGATTTTATAGAATGTACTTTTTTATCTTTTAAGTTTAATTCCATGACATAGACGGAGTTTCGAAGTGATTGAAAATGCAGCCTTTAGGCTCCAAGGTTTATTAGATATCATAGTGATGAAATTTTTTGACATAGTTAAATGCTGCAAAAGTCATGCTACCATCAAAGTAGTATGTTGGCCCACTTATTTTCCAAAAATGAGCACTCAATTCTTAGATAATTAAGACCTTTCTAACTCTATCGAGCTCTATTGACAATCCTAGCTAGGGTCATGTGACATTATACTATAAATTATTTTCAAAATTAGTTATATGGAATCATGATATGTTGAATAGAGCTACCACATATTTGAGAGGATTGGGAAAGGGCTCGACTAACATTGTTCTGAGTGAGTGATATTAGGTGGGATGTTTCTTCATGGGCTGGGTGGGATCATTTCTGAAGAAAGACATAACATATATATCACCATTGTTGGCACTAGGTCTGAGCATAGGTATCATGGGAAGTATTACAACATTCTCTTCGTGCAACCAGTCAATCATATCAGCCATCACCCATGGCTATGTTTTACAGGGTATATGTGCCTTATTTATTGGTAAGTTGGTCATTTGTATTTATTTTTCTCTCTCCCTGAGTATCTGAGTTTATGTAAATTGAAGATTCCGGGCATTTGTTTTATTCTCTTTTCTTTGGAAAGGGACAATACTGTAATTTTATTATTTCTTCGAAAATGTTGCAAAATTGCATTTTCCAGATGTTTTCTCAAGTTTTTTTTTTTAATTACATTTACTCGGGACATTTTAAAGCTTTTTGAAAATATAAAGTTTTTTTTTAGTTTTATTAGATTTAGTACGTCAAGAAGTAAACTACACTTATTCACTTAAGAATTGATATACTTTCAACATTAGAAATATGAATTTAATATCTATATATAGATTTGAATATTATGATTAAATTTTTTGAAGAGTAAACTTTTATTAGACATCAAAAACCCTCAAAAGAGCATTTTTTTCTTATGTCATTATTTAATGAAAATGAGGGTTATAATATTCTTAAATCTCTCTATTTCTATTTTCTGTAATCATCCAAACACTATGTTATATCAGAATTCCAGTTTTGCATAAACTATTAGTGTTCATATTCATGTGTGTGTACACCGTCTGAAGAGCAAGATGGTTAAAAAACAATATCAAACATTTGACCTCTTTTAAGAAACAATTTAAAACACGTTGTGACATATTTGTTCATATTTTATCCATCTAATGACAACTTAAAAATCATGAAACTCCCCTAAATTGTTACTTTATTTATCATTTGCAAACAATAATACTAGTTTTAGTGCCACCAGTTATGCATAATTTTATGACTCCTCTCTCAATTCTGCCCTAAACTTAATGGAATGATTATCTTCAAAAATTAGGATCTATCCCCCTCTACATAGAGCAAGATTCCCTTTTGGTATCCTATAAAAAAAAATCCCACAGAAAGCTCCTATCAATTTGTTTTATGTTCACCTCCCTCACTGAGTTTTCTTCCTTGTCTTATGGAAAATACCTCAATATATTATTCCATTGACTACACACTTTATTGGAGGAATGTATTTTGATTCAAAATTTGAAAGCTTCTTAGGCAACCATATGCTCATGCCACTATAAATGGCAGAGTTTTAAAAGCCTTTTTTTATAAATTTCCTGTTCAATTCCTCAAACCTATTTCAGTAGAATCTCCTAATTAGAAATTTTTTAGATATTTCAGGAACCCCACTTCTAGCCACATCTGTTTTGAATAGCACTTCTTGCCACATCTGTTTTGAATATTCAGAATTCAAAAAGAAATGATCATTTGTCTTCTCAATTAATTTGCTAAAAATACTTTTTACATACCCTTACCAATCCCTATTCTACAATTTATCCCAAATTAATACTTTTTTCATCAGTAAACACCACATAAACAAATTTACTCCATTTTCATTAGATGCATGAAATCTGCAAAAATACAAATTCTATGCTCATCCCAATCCCTTTTTTGCAATTGGTCCCAAATTAATACTTCTAATAAGATTAATGACAGATCAAGTTTGTCAGCAACTAATTAAAAGAAATGATAATACATGAACTAAGCTAGCACATACGTCCTTCTTGGATGGCAAACAACCAAGCTTCTGAAAAAATGGGCGTTTTGCAATGATCTACCACAAAGGAAGGAGCTCTGAGAACAAGTACTACATGGTGCAGTGCATCTTTATTCTGGCTAGTTTATTGATGTGGATAGGGGCAACAGTTCTGTCTATTTTAGACGTTCACAATCCAACAAGGAAAAAGCTATGGATGGGCTGCGCAGTGGGGCCTTTGGGAACCTGGATGCGCTGGTTTCGCTGAAAACTCAATGGCCGAGGTATCACCGTATGTTCTCACCCGCGTTTCAAATAGTTTCCACTTGGCACCTTCCTCGCCAACTTGGTGGCAGTCATTGTGGAGCTCGGCTTGGCTCTTTGCCAATGCAAAGTAAGTCCTAATACCGATGTTGTAATGTTTTGGTTTGTTTTTTTTTAAATTCTGGATGAAACTGTGTATAAATATCTTGTACACAACTTTCTTTCTTTGATGGGTTCATTGGGTATAACCAGATCCAAATTATCCCTGAATACCAAGACAAGACTATTTTCACATGTCCTTGGGTACTATTTTCATATGTCTATTCAGAAATCTTTTGAACGGTGGAATCTCACTCTTTTATCTTTGTTTGTTTGGTTTTTTTTAATATTTCCTGTTGTAAATTATAGCGACTGTTCAATGTTTTTCAGGCTAGATGTTTGGTTTGGATTGATTGATTTATTTTTTTGAAATCACAATTACAACAGTTAAATTTCACTTAAATTATATCAAACTAAATCTAGTAGTTTGGGGATATTTTTTAAAATTATACCAAACTACTATAGTTTTTAATCGAGTTGTTTTTAAGTGCGATTTTTGAAAAGTTATCCAAACCAAATATAGTAGTTTGGGGATAGTTTCTATTCGAGTTGTATTTAAGTGTGATTTTTTGAAAAGTTATCTGGTTTATTTTCCGATCTAATTTGTCTAGAATCCCGTAGGGATTCATTGAAATCACAAGTTTGGTTGGTGAACTATGCACAATGGAGGTGCCCATATGGTTTTTGAGAGTGTTGAATTCATATATACAGTCAAAAAACCAATTTAAACAACACAAATCAATATTTCACAACAAATGTTTATGCACAATACTTGCCAAAAATCCACGAAAAACTCCAAAAAAAAATGTGCTTTCAGTTTTTAATTCTGAAATTATGATCTTTTTTTTTTTTAATATATATATATATATATATATATATATATATATAATTTTAATTGTAGACTCTAGATTACAATAAGAAGTTATTGATGGAATCCTTTCAGTTAGGCCTGCTCGGCTGCATGAGCACTGTGTCTTCCATGATATCAGAGATGCACTCTCTGAGAGAAGGAAGTAAACCATGGAGGGCTCATGTTTATCTCTTTATAACTATTTTCTCTGCGATGGATTCCTCTTTTTCCATATGGTTTTATACTCTCCTATTTTATTAATGGGAATTAGCCCATATTTATTCTGACAAACTACTACCGCACCCATCTGCAGATATTATATATATTTTTACTTACTCAATTTCATGGATGGCTCCGTAATTTTGTTTTTAACTGAATTTCTACGATGGTTTCATAATTTATTTCTTGTTGAAAATTTCTTAAAGATTTGAATGTTCCATGGTTAGTTATGGTTATTTTTCTTCTGGTTTAGATATTAAGTTGATTTTAGTTTTTTAGATTTGTTGAAATTTTCTTAAATATTTGAATGTTGCATGGTTAGTAATGGTTAATTTCCCCCCGCTTTATATATTAAGTTGTTTTTTATTATTTTGGATTTATGCATAGCAAAACATTAATTAAAATATCCTATATTAAAAAGAGCTTCATGCCCAAAATTTGTTGACTTCCATTCTCAGAGAATTTGTTGTTGTATGTCTTCATCATAGACATCCAACATAATATGGTCATTTGCATCTAGATGGTAAAATTTGTCCATGATATCAAATCTTGGAATTTCTTGCCACAGTAAAATTTCACTCTTATGAATTTCTAAGGAGCTTCTTTACAATGATAAGTATCTTCCTCAATCAATATTTGACAAAACTTTTCTATGTCTTTGGATTACATCTGTTTGGATTTTTTTAGACATGGGATGAAAAAGTTTCACCTTTAAAAAAAAAGTTTATTCACATTTTCACCTTGTGAATTTCAATATCTCAAGGAAATAAGTGTAGGGTTTTGCCGATTTCTATTTTACAACCTGGGTGAAAAAAAATAGATGTGTATAAGAAAACTGTGCCTTCTAAGTTATTTAGTAATTTATTTTTCCTGGAATTCAAATGTTGAAATATTAAGTGGAAGTTATGTGATTTTTTCTCAAATCTAGCAGCTTGAAAAGTTTACAGAAATGTTTTGGGGTCAATTCAAAGAACAGGGTACTATAGTTAAGGTGAAATTATAGCTGAGAGGAGGGTTTGGAATTGATAAATAAAAGGATGACAATGTTGTAATTAATATCAAAAAATTTGCAGAATGTTTTTGGGGTCAATTCAAAGAGAACAAGGGTACTATAGTTAAGGTGAAATTATAGCTAGCATGAGCATTTGGAATTGATAAATAAAAGGATGACAATGTTGTAATTAATATCAAAATTCGGGCGGTGTACATGAAAATGTTAGTCTTTGTTGCAAGAATTGATTGAATACTGATGAATCAATAATAGAAGAAAACTCATTTTACTTGTTAAAATGGAAAAGAGAACATTTAAATAATAGAAGAAAACTAAATCATACATTTACTTCAATGGATGCCTCTAGCTTAGTGCCTTGGAGATGCATACAAGTTTCATGAATTGCTGCAACTACCCATTATAACCATACATTTTTGTATAGTGTTTTTGTAGAATATCAGTCTCTAGAAAAACAAAGAAATCCCTTAGAGGGGCCAAATGGTCCTACTATATCAAGAAAATATCCCCACTTAGAAATTGGTCCTTGTAGCTTGATGAAATATTGAAGTTTCCTTTAGGCTTCATCCGAGACCATGAAGCTCAATTTATTGAAACTCGATGAAGATCGTAATGTGCTCAATCGAAAAAGAAGTTTGATTTTCAAAGAGAAATACTTGCACTGATCCTACCTATATCCTCTACTACAATTGACCCTATAATCCTTTTCCTACCTATATCCTCTACTCTAGTGGGTCCTATAATCATTTTTCCAGATTGCAGCCTCTGGTTTTGTTCCTCACAATGATGTCATTTGGATACAAATTAGAGCCTTTGGTTTTGTTCCTCACAATGATGTCATTTGGATACAAAATAGAAATATTATTATCACCTCTCCACCAGCTCTATCTCTACAAAAAAAAAAATAATCCCCACATTTACTAGGGTAAAAATATTTAACTACCCATCCTTCTCCATCATCTTCAATGATCATATAATCCAATTCTAATTCATTTGCAATAACCTTTGCATTATGTTTCAAGGTCTGAAACTCAAAATCATATACCTCTCTAGATTTAGAATCCTTAATAACTTCCCATGTTTTCTAGACTCTTCAAAATCTCTCTAAATGTGCCGCATCTTCATCCCCAATTTACTTGTTTGACTATAAATATGAAGAATATAGATCCCCATAGGATAAAACATCATAATTATTGAGACCCAGTTCATTAAAACTGGAATTCCCCTCGTCCACTTCAACAATTGGGTTATGAAGGCCATGAGTTAGCTTGTTGTTGGGATATGGAATTTGAAACTTTTTTAGGGATCTGTATGAGGAGAAATGAATGCATACATGTATTGTAGTTTAATTTCGGCATAAGTGGCATTTTATCTCACACAGAGAGCTTAGGTGCATCTACAACATTCAAATTTATCTTTTCATTCAACATTTATTCCATAAATAAATAAAAGTGAGTTATTCAACATTTATGTTGTCATTATATTTCATAGAAATAAGCAGACATCCAATGCATGTTGCTATCTAATCCAAAAAATATATATTTATTCTCCAAAGCTTATTTTAACATTAATTAGCTAACATTATTACCTCTTGAATTTGATTAAAAACGATTAACAACCCCAGTGTAGCCAAGGCGAAGTGGGATCACATTTCCTAGAAGTAAATTAAAGGCATTAGTTCCTCTGTCCATAATATCCAGCTGCAATATATATATATATATATATATATATATATATCCCAACATTTATCCATAATTTTTCCAATTGTCTAATTAAGAAACTCAAACCATAGTGAAAATTATCATCACTAAAAATAGATATAACTTATCAAGTATATTTGGAAAATTTCGATGCATATCTATGTTTTTCGCCCACTTTCCTTGCCTTATTGAGTATATTTGGAAACTTTTGATGCATATATATGTTTCATCCACTTGGGTCGCTAACCAGAGGCCTCTGTCAAATGGGGTTACCTCCCTTACGATCTGCTTTTGCCTCAATATAAATAGTACATTTTCTTTTTTCTAAGTCCTACTACAAGGACGTGACAACGATGGCCACAGAGAAAATAATAGGAACTCCAATAGGAAAACTTACTAAAATTTATCATTAGAAATGAATCTTGCTTATGAGAAAACTAGAAGTAAACTTAGCGATGCCTAGAAGGTGGTGTATTTATGGAAATGATGAGGACAAGTAGGTGTGGGTAAGGTATAAATACAACTCTTACAAGTTTCCTTTGAAATATTTTTATGGACTTTATGATAATTTTGTACCTACAAAACTTCGGGATTGAAGTTTCTCGATTGAAGTAGTAGAAGTATTTTGGAGGTTATATAAATTAGATTTGTTTTCAAATATGTCTTTTTCTCACTAAGTTGCCCATGAAATTTTTTTGGTTTGGTAAAATAATAATTTTCTATGACATTAATTAGAGAGTTCAATGCTTAAGGTAATAATGTTCAAAGATGACTTATTTTTATGTATGACAATTCTACAAGTAAAATAATAATTTCATCACAAATATCAATTACCAAGCTTAATGCTTATATGAATAATGTCCAAAGACTTGCTTCTGTGTAGTAATTCTATATTTTAGTTTATAATAATGACTCATGAGGTTCAATAGGAATGGAAGTAGGTCACAGTGAGTGTTAAAGGATAAAAAAAAAATTGAGTACAAATTGGATAAACTTCACAAATTTTTATTCCACATTTTTAAGCCACGGTACTAGACAAACCCACAAGTATCTAAAAATTCATGTGGAAAAATTTACCCTATAAGATGAGATTACTAAGGGAGTAGATATAAGAAATGAAATAATGGGGATAATGGACTCTACTCATTGCTAAAAAAATGGATACAAGAAATAAAATAATGGGGATTATGGATTGTGCTCCTTAAGAGTATCACCCTATACTCTTTAAATAAAAATAAAAATAATATTATTTTTTATTAAACTAAAAAATTGTAATCCAATGTGGAGACAATTATTTATTTACTTTGAAAATACAAAATTGTGGAGACAAAAAAATTATTATAAACTTTGGAAAAAAGTACACAAAAATTAAATTTGAGCTATCAGCGTTTATAGCTCACAATAAATTTGATAATTTATTATTAATAATGGGTTAGGTTCCATTACCTAACTGAAGTAGGCATGCAATCACTGTCACATTAATAACTTGGTGCAAGCATCATTAGCATGCATGAGCTCTTTGTGCCATGTGAAAGACACCTTCACATTGAAAAAAAAACTCACCATCTCACATTTTGGTCATTGTAGAAAAATTGGTTGAGCATCAAAGCATGAAGAAATCCAAACTCTCATTGTTGTTACGCAGTGAAGTTCATCTCTAGATACTTGGATCCCCATTGTTATAGAGCCCTACGACTTTGCTCATGTGAGTTTTCAACTTCCAATCATGGTTCAGGAGATGCATACGAATTCTATGTGAATTTATCATATTGTATTTTCAAATACTGAATAGTGAACATTCTACATCTTGTTTTAGTGTTGAATTTAGAGTTCTAGAGACATTGACAATTCCCACTTCAATTTTCTTATATTCAATTGTGTTAGTGTGGCATTGTTGCATCCAATTAGAATGCTCAATCACATAATCTATTCAGTTGGGCTTACTTGCAAGCTCAAAATTCATATTTCTTACCATTGTATGGAGTAGATGCTTAATAGCTGGAAGATGTGATATTTAATATGTTGGCAATGACAAAAATGAAATGACGATGAAACCTCTCACACTCACTAAAAAAATCAATCTTTATTGTATTTTTTTCATTTTGAACCTTAATTGTAGGTTGTTGATATTTTGAGTGTATGGTTTTCATTAGTTTCTAATGCTATAAGAGAGAATGTCATTAATCTAGAATGATATATTCATTTACCATAATCAACAAAAAGCGTACATAGGGGCCAATATTTCTTGGAGAGCCAAAATTCTTATTGATCAATTAAGAACTAATTCTCATGAGCTCCATTGTGAAACAGGGCATTGGAAAAGGCCAAAATAAGTTTGGGAGGAAAGAGTATGTATTTTTTTCTCTTCCAAAAAGGTGGAAATATAAAATCATTTCATTTTAGAATGTGAGGCTTCCAAAGATGGCAGGGAAAGTTATGCAGATATTTTGGCAGCTATCTCTTGGGATAATATATTCAGTAAAGGGTTTGTCAAGAAGCTAGGAGAGTTTATTGTGAAACCTCATAGGAAAATGGTCGAATACAAGAGCCCGATAAAGAAGGAATATGTCCCATAGGTTATCTTTAGCCTCGTGGACATTAAAATAACTTCTTCTTCTTCTTCTTCTTCTTCTTCTTCTTCTATCGCTTGGTCACATGAAGAAAAATTCCAAGTATTCTTCTTATTTTATGGCTTGGTCACGTGAGGAAAAAGGCCAAGTCCAAGGGGCTACCTTGGTCAAGGCCTAGGCACATATAGTCATATGGTGGGTTGAAGGTTGATCCCATTTGAATCAACATCGATTCAATGAGAGTGCAAGTTGTCAAATGTCAGATTGTTGCAGAAGAAAAATATGCTAGCTGTGAAGGATTAATAAAATGTCTACATATACCTAAGAATGTCAATATCCAAGTCAATAATTAAATCTTTTGTTGCAAATACTTCCATCTATGTTCCTATAAATAAAGCTATTATACTTTTTACATAAAATTCTATAATTATTTAACAATCATCATAATATCTAAGTTCAATAAATTCTCACACAATCTTGATTCAATCATTCTTTCATTCAACATATAAAATAACACCGCCCAAAAACACTATTTTATACCTTTATATACTTTTCCGTCAAAAAAAGAAGAAAAATAAACCAAAACAATTCTAAGACAAAGAAATTGTTGTATTATATTAATATCAATATTAAATTTGATGTATTTGTAACCCAAAACTTTTCAAACCGAAAATGTGTTATCGTATTTGGACAAAAAAACAAGCCTTCGTTTCCATCTATTAAAGAAAAGTAGAAAGTTTGTCATATCCCTTCATCATTATCAGTTGCATTCTCTGTTTCTTCATTACATAGACCCGTAGTGAGGTTCACTTGAGATCAAAGAAATTGGAGAAAACACTTAGCTTTAGCCATGAAATCTCTCTTTTCATCAAATGGATATCAATATTGTGGAGCTATATCTTTATTAATGTATCGGGGTAGTATATCCCATTCTTTGGATTTAACCAAATAGAAAATTCAATGGATATCATATACTGCCCTAGTGCATTAATAAAGTTATATATCCAAAAATATTAATTACCTCATCAAACAATCTTAAAATGTGAGTACAGATACATTTACATCATAAATAGTCCAGAAAGGAAATGAGAGTACGACAACCAATATTTCCAACGCTATAGAATCATTAATACACCTTTAGTATATAACACATCTTCTAAGGACCTCGGGACATCGACACTCTAACATCTGTTCACTAGATCTTGGATGAGATTTTACATGTCACTAGTTTGCATGGGAATGAAGCAAGACATTTTTTTGCCTCGTGAATCTTCTTGTTTTCCTTCACATCTTAATCGTTGGCCATCCATCACTAAACAAACTCTCTATTCCCTTTAGTGAAGCATCCTCTTTATTTATATGTTTTAGTGTTTCCTTTTTCATCTTTCTACAAGTACGACATGAGTTTCGACATCTACCAGTTAGGAAACATCGAAGGTTTAATATTTAGAAAAGGTTTTAGTTTTGGTTCTTTATTTAGAGTTTAAACAAAAAAATAAAGATATTTATTTCAAAATTCATGAGGCCAAGGGTTATTAATGTAATGAGATTTGGTTTCTATTAAATCAAAATTTAAATTTAATGGAAAGAAATTGAAAATTTGTGATTTGAGAACTATTTTATTAAACTCGACTCGATAACTTGTTAATATCTTTTATCTATAAAAATCATAACTTTTAATGGTCCAATTAGATTGTGAAATGGTTTGTGGAAGAGAATAACATGCAACATAATTATGATAAAAGTAGATTTTTTGCATCTAACAATGACTGAAAGATGTTTATATTACATAAATTTGTTACACAAAAAAAGTAAAGTCAAATTTAAAAATTTACAATTCTAAAGTATTTATTTTTTTCTTATAATTTTTTTAAAATTTACAATAATAATATTTATTATTTAAATCTTAAGAAATCTATGATGAGTAATTTTTATAGTATTTTTTTTCTTTCATTCTCATACCTTAAGAAATTAAAAATATTATCACAATTATGTAACTTTTTTTAATTAAAAATTGTATTATCTTTATCACAAGTAATTATAAGACATCTAACAAATTGGATAAGTTAGTCCTAGGGGAAAACCAACCAAATCTAATATCCAAAAAAGAGCTAGCTTGAGATTACATGAAAAATAAGTAATGTGGTTGGTTGGTCCCTAGAGAATCCAACAAAAAGCTAACTCAAAAGAGAAGTTAAAGTAGAATTGGAAATGACAACACATTTACTACTATCTTTGTCATTGAGCCTAGGAACAATCATTGGTTTTTCTGAAGGTTTTATTTTTTTATTTTTTCTTAAGAATATCAATTCATTATGAGGAGTTTTTAGGTATAGGTGTAAAGGAGACAATCATACATTTCCTTGAGACAATTCCACTTCCGGGGGGTTCACAAGATTGGTTGCTTCCTTATCACTATCTAAATGATCTAGTTCATTGAAACATTTGTACCCTCTCATTGATGAATCCAAGGTCGTGGTTGTGTATGTTTGCTGAAAATGTAACAAGAAATTCCTAATTTAATTTTTCCTTTGATTAAATTAGGAGGAAAATAGAAATTCCATGTCAGCAAACAAATTTTAAAAATAAAATGAGTTATTTTCACTTAGATATATTAGTTAATTCGAATTAGAGGAAAAACTTGCGTTGAGTGTGATGATTCCTAAATTTTAGGAGCCTAGGTTGAGTTAATTTGAGTTGTAACAATTTAATTTAGTTAAATCCCAAATTTTAGCAGCCTAGATTAAGTTGATTTGAGTTGTAACAATTTATTTATGTTAAATTGAAATTATGGTCAGTTAAATTTAATATAAATTAAAAAATTTCTATTAAAATATATCAATTATTATTTAGAAAACCAAAAAACATCTTTTTCAATTTAACAACTCTTTCTGTACCTTTTTTTATCAATTATTATTTAGAAAACCAAAGAACATTTTTTTTCTATTTAACAACTCTATCAACTTGTTTTTCACCTTTTCAGGGTAATTGATAGTCTAAAACATATTATACTCCTTAAATCTTTACAGAGTCCAAACAATTAACATCAAATTGAAATGACATGGAAATATCAACTGTGGGTTTTTGTATATGCTTTTCTATAGGTTGTGAAATGTTTTATTGTGTAGACGAAAACTTGGCTTTGTGTATTATATTATTTTCCCTAAGTTCATTGAGGCTTTGTATATCATTTAAATTGAAATGACATGGAAATATCAACTATGGGTTTTTGTATATGCTTTTCTACAGGTTGTGAAATGTTTTATTGTGTAGACGAAAACTTGGCTTTGTGTATTATATTATTTTCCCTAAGTTCATTGAGGCTTTGTATATCATTTTTCCATAAGTTGTTGTGTGGTTGTGAGTCGAAGTGAGGGAGTGAGTTGTGGGTGGAGGGGCGTTTTAATTTTGTGTGCATGTTGTGTGATTGTGACTTCCAATGAGAGAGTGAGTTGTGAGGGGGCCTAAGTTTTTGTGTTGTGTGTATTTTTTAGTTTTTTAATTTTTTAATTAATTGGTTTTCTGTTTGGGTTTTTAATTAATTGGGATAAAATTTAGTCTAATTTTATATATAATATGATTTTTTTAGTTGGGATATAATTTAGTTTAATTCTATATATAATTTCAATGAGATTGGAATTTCACATATATATGTTTTATTTTTTCTTTTTTTTTTAAATATGATTTTTTGGTTTTTTTTTTTTAAATATGAATTTTTGGGTTTTTTTTTAAATCCATTTAAAAAAAAAAAAAAAAAAAAATTAATTTTTACGGTTCATATTTAGGTTTTTTTGGTTTTTTTTTTAAATATGAATTTTTTGGTTTTTTTTTAAATTAATTTTATAGGTTCTTATTTGTTTTTTTTTTTAAATTAATTTTATATTTTTGTATTTGTTTTTTTTTAATTAATTTTATATTTTTGTATTTGTGTTTTTTTTTTTAAATTAATTTTTGTATGTTCGTATTTTTTTTTTAAATTAGTTGTATATATTTGTATTTTTTTTTTTGTTTTTTTTTTAAATATGAATTTTTAATTTTTTTTTTAAAATTAATTTTATATGTTTGTATTTTTTTTTTTAAATACGAGTTTCTTTTATTTTTTAAATATTCATATTTGTATGTTAGTATTTGTTTTTTTTTGAATATGGAGTTTTTCTTTTTTTTTTAAACTAATTTTATATGTTCATATTTTTTCTTAAAATAATTTTCTATCTCCATATTTTGATTTTTTTCTTAAATTGATTTATATGTTCGTATTTGGTTTTTTTGGTTTTTTGTTTTTAATTAATTTTATATGCTCATATTTTTTTGAAATTAATTTTATACGTTCATATTTCGTTTTTTTTGTTTTTTAAATAAGAATATTTTGTTTTTTTTTTTTTAATTAATTTTATATTTTAGATTAATTTTATAGGTTCTTATGTGGATTTTTTTAATTAATTTTATATGTTTGTATTTGGTTTGTTTTTTTTTTTTTAATTAATTTTATAGGTTTGAATTTGGTTTTTTTTGTTTTTTTAATTAATTTTATATGTTCGTATTTGTTTTTTATTTATTTATTTTATATAGTTCTTTTGTTTTTTAAATTTAATTTTATATCTTTGAATTAACTTTATATGCTTTTTTTGGTATTTTAAAATTAATTTTAGATGTTCGTATTTGTTTTTTTTTAATTAATTTTATATATTTCACAACAATATGAATTTTTTTTGCTTTTTTTTTTAAAATTAATTTTATATGTTGATATTTGGTTTTTTTTAGTTAATTTTATATCTTCATATATGGTTTTTTATTTAAATGTTTTCTAAATGAATTTCAACCAAAAGATTTATTGAAAACTTTCAAGGAATTTCAAAATATTACTTCACATCAATATGAATATGAGATTGGAAATTTCAAGAAAAATTTCAATGAAATTTCATATATAATTATTTTTTCAAAATTTCAAAATATTATTTAACAAGAAAAATTTCAATGAAATTTCATATATAATTATTTTATAAATAGATTTCAAAATATTATTTCACATCAATATGAATCAAATTTCATATATAATTATTTTTTAAATGAATTTCAAAATATTATTTCACATCAATATTGAACTGAAAATTTCAAGAAAAATACTATATACAATATCTTTCAATGGATTTCAAGAGAATTTCATAAACAATATTTTGAAATGAATTTCAGAAACAATATTTTGAAAATTTTGATTTCAAAAAAAAATTGAAATTCAATGAATTTCACATATAATTATTTTTTAAACAAATTTGAGGAAACTTCCATAAACAATATTTTGAAGTGAATTTCAAAAAAAATATTTTGAAAATTTTGAATTTCAAAAACAATATTTTGAAAAAATTAAATTTCAGAAACAATATTTGAAAATCTTGAATTTCAAGAAAAATTTCAATGAATTTCATATATAACTATTTTTTAAATGAATTTCAAGAAACTTTCAGAAACAATATTTTGAAATGAATTTCAAGAAAAATGTCAATTAATTTCATATATATTCTAAATAATGAATTTCAAGATAAAATTCAATAATTTCGTATATATTATAAATAACAAATTTCAAAAAAATATCAGAAATAATATTTTGAAATGAATTTGAGAAAATTTTCAATGAATTTCAAATATAATTAATTTTTAAATGGATTTCAAGAAAAAATTCAAGAAACTTTCAGAACAATATTTTGAAATTCTGAATTTCAACAGACTTTCATATATATTCTAATTTCAAGAAAATATTCGATGAAGTTCATATATAATTATTTTTTAAATGAATTTTAATAAAAATTTCAATGTATTTCGTACATAATTATTTGTTAAATGAGTTTCAAAAACAATTCAAGAAACTTTCATATATATTCTAAATAATGAATTTTAAGAAAATTTCATATATATTTTAAATAATGAAAACAATATTTTAAAATGATTTCAAGAAAATTTCATATACATTCTAAATAATGAATTTCAAGAAAAATTTCAAGAAACTTTAACAACAAATATTTTGAAATGAATTTCAAGGAAAAATTCAATGAATTTCATATATAATTATTTTTGAAATGAATTTCAAGAAATTTACATAAAAAATTTCAAGAAAATTTCATAAACAATATTTTTAAATGAATTTCTTATATAATTATTTTTTAAATAAATTTCAAAAAACTTTCATAAACAATATTTTGAAATGAATTTCAAGAAAAAATTCAATGAATTTCATATATAATTATTTTTTAAATCAATTCCAATAAATTTTTTAAAGAATTTCGTATATAATTGTTTTTTAAATGAATTTCAAGAAAAAATTCAAGAAATTTTAATATATATGCTAAATAATGAATTTCAAGACAATTTTATATATATTTTAAATAATGAAAACAATATTTTGAAATGAGTTTCAAGAAACTTTCATATATATTCTAAATAATGGATTTCAAGAAAAATTTCAAGAAACTTTAATAAGTAATATTTTGAAATGAATTTCAAGGAAAATTTCAATGAATTTCTTATATAATTATTTTTTGAAATGAATTTTAGGGAACTTTCATATATATATTGTACATAATGAATTTCAAGAAACTTTCATAAACAATATTTTGAAATGAATTTCATATACAATTATTTTTTAAATGAATTTTAGGAAAATTTCATAAACAATATTTTGAAATGAATTTAAATATAAAATTCAACAAATTTCATATATAATTATTTTTTAATTAAATTTCAAGAAAATTTTCAAGAAACTTTCAGAAACAATACTTTGAAATGAATTTCAACAAAAAATTCAATGAATTTCATATTATGATGATGATGATGATGGTTAACGTCCACTCAGACCAATCTTTGGTCTATCTGACCTAAAGAAAATAGTTATTTAGTTTGATTTAAGATTTTATTCCTATGCTCAAAAAGCTTGGAGAGAAGCCTCCCTAGCTCACTATAATTTTGACATCTTAAAAGGCTAGGAAGGTCAGTATTGCAACAAAGACTATGAAATTGAGCTCTAATGTGGTTGTACTTGGGGCAGTCTAAGAGGAAGTGATTTTCATCCTCGATTTTCATATTCTCATAGAGATGGTAGATCCTTTCCATCCATGGTGTTTTAAGAACTGTCCAACAACCTGTTTCACTATGGAGCTCATGAGAGTTCATTCTAATCTTGGCCATATTAATTTTCTTCTTTGAGCTAGTTAAAATAGAGAGATAATTTTGATCTTCTAGGGTGGGGTTGATGACCTCCTTATAATATCTTAAATTCCCTTTAGCTGCTAGATCTTTCTCACACCACATTTTTTCTTTGAACTTAGAAGTAAATTTTTTTTAATGTTATTAATGTTTTGCAATGCAACATTCTCGTCGATCTCCCAATGGTTTAACCAAGCCCTGGTGTCTTTATACCAACCTCGTTTAAGCCTTATGTGGTTTTGGCTGAAATTCAAAGCTAGCTTAGGAAGTCTATGGTCTCCTATGCTATTGAGCTTGTGCTTGTACAACAGAAGCCTAGTCATAGCTAGGCGCTCGATAGGGGAAAGACCCACTTCTATAAGGAGAATAGGATAGGGTTTATTACTTTTAATTTTAAGGTTATAAGTTATAAAATGCTTTTGGATTTGCTCAATCTTTCTAAATAATGAATTTCAAGAAAAAAATCCAATAAAATTTCATATATATTTTAAATAAACAATATTTTGAAGTGAATTTTATATATATTCTAAATAATGAATTTCAAAAAGATTTTTCTAAATAAATTTAAAGAAAAATTTTCAAAAACTTTTAGACACAAAAATTTCAAGAATATTCCATATATATTCTAAATAATGAATTTCAATCTGAATTTTTTAAATGAATTTCAAGAAAAATATGAATTAATTTTTAAATTAATTTTAAGAAAAATTTCAAGAAACTTTCAAAAACAAAAATATCAAGAAACGACACAAAAATTTCAAGAAACTTTCATACATATTCTAAATAATAAATTTCAATATGAATTTTTAAAATGAATTTCAAGAAAAATATGAATTATTTTTTAAATGAATTTCAAGAAACTTTGAGAAACAAAAATTTCAAGAAACTTTCATATATATTTTAAATAATGAATATCAATATGATTTTTTTCAATGAATTTCAAGCAAAATTATTTCATATATATATTCTAAATAATGAATTTCAATATGATTTTTTAAAATAAATTGCAAGAAAAAAATCAAGAAACATATGAATTATTTTTTAAATGAATTTCAAGATTATAAATGAAGAATTTCAATTTAAATTTTTTAAATGAATTTCAAGAAAAAATTCAAGAAACATTTCAAGAAACATTTACAAACAAAAATTTGAAGAAACTTTCATTCATCTATATATATATATATATATATATATATATATATATATATATATATATATATATATAATGAATTTTAATATAAATATTTTAAATTAATTTCAGGAAAAAATATTTCATATATATTCTAAATAACGATTTTCAATATGAAATTTTTAACTTAATTTTAAGAAAAAGTTCAAGAAACATATGAATTTCAAGAAAGTTTCAAAAACAATATTTTTAAATTTATTTCGAGAAAATTTCAATGAATTTCAAATATGATTTTTTTAAATGGATTTCAAGAAATTTTTTCAGGAAACATATGAATCATTTTTTAAATGAATTTCAAGAAAAATTTTGAAAAATTTAAAAAAAAAATATTTTGAAATTCATTGCAAGAAATTTCAATGAATTTCATATATATTCTAAATAATAAATTTCAATAAAAATTTCTAGAAACTCTGTTATATATTATAAATAATGAATTTCTAGAAAAAATTAAAGAAACTTTCATATATATTATAAATAATGAATTTCTAGAAAAAATAAAAGAAACTTTCATATATATTCTAAATTTTCATATATATTATAAGTAATGAATTTCAATAAGAATTTTTTAAAAGAATTTCAAGAAAATTTTCAAGAAACATATAAATTATTTTTTAAATGAATTTCAAGAAAATTTTCAAGAAACATATGAATTATTTTTTATATAAATTTCAAGAAACTTTTATATATATTCTAAATAATGATTTTCAAGAAAAAATTCAAGAAACTTTGAAAACCAATATTTTGAGATTTATTTCAAGAAAAAATTCAATGAATTTCATTTATATTCTAAATAATGAATTTCAAGAAACTTTCATATATATTATAAATTTTCATAAATATTTTAAATAATGATATTGAATATGGATTTTTTAAATGAATTTCCAAAAATAATTCAAGAAACATATGAATTGTTTTTTAAATGAATTTCAATAAATATTTCAAGAAAATTTCATATATATTCTAAATAATGAATTTCAATATGAATTTTTTAATTTAATTTTAAAAAGCATTTCAAGAAACTTATGAATTATTTTTAAAATGAATTTCAAGATTCTAAATAATAAATTTTCAATATAGATTATTTAAATTAATTTCAAGAAAAATTTCAAGAAACTTTTAGAAACTAAAATTTCAAGAAACTTTGATATATATTCTAAATAATTAATTTCAATATGAATTTTTAAATGAATTTCAAGAAAAAAATATTTTATAGATATTTTACATAATGAATTTCAATATGAATTTTTTAAATGAATTTGAAGAAAAATTTCAAGGAACATATAAATTATTTTTTAAATGAATTTAAAAAAAATTTCAGAAACAAAAATTTCAAAAATATTTCATATATATTCTAAATAATGAATTTCAATACGAATTTTGTAAATTAATTTCAAGAAAAATTCTTTCATATATATTCGAAATAATGAATATTAATATGAATTTTTTAAATGAATTTCAAGAAACTTTTCAAGAAACATCTGATTTCTTTTTCTTTTTTTTTTTTCTTTTTCTTTTTTTTTATGAATTTCAAGACTATAAATAATGAATTTCAATATGAATTTTTTAAATGAATTTCAAGACAAAATATTCAAGAAACTTTCATATATATTCTAACTAATGAATTTCAATATAAATGTTTTAAATGAATTTAAAAAAAAATCAAGAGAAATAGGAATTATTTTTAAATGAATTTTTAGAAAAAATTCAAGAAACATCAAAAACAATATTTTGGAATTGATTTCAATAAAAATTTCAATGAATTTCAAATATGAATTTTTTAAATGAATTTGAAAAAAATATCAAGAAACATATAAACTATTTTTTAAATGAATCTCCAGAAAAATTTCAAGAAAATTTCAGAAACAATATTTTGAAAATCATTTCAGGAAATTTTTCAATAAATTTCATATATATTCTAAATAATAAATTTCGATAAAAATTTCAAGAAAAAGTTCAAGAAAATTTCATATATATTCTAAATAATGAATTTCTAGAAAACATTCAAGAAACTTTTATATATATATATATATATATATATATATATATATATTCATATTCTAAAGAATAAAATTCAAGAAAAATTTCAAGAAACTTTCATATATATTCTAAATTTTCATGTATATTGTATATAATGAATTTCAATATGAATTTTTCAAATGAATTTCAAGAAAAATTATTTCATATATATTCAAAATAATGAATTTTAACATGACTTTTTAAAACAAATTTCAAGAAAATTTTCAAGAAATATATGATTTAAAAAAAAATGAATTTCAAGTTTATAAATAATGAATTTCAATATGAATTTTTTAAATGAATTTCAAGACATAAAATTCAAGGAAATTTCATATATATATTCTAACTAATGAATTTCAAAAACAAATTCAAGAAAAATATGAATTATTTTTTAAATGAATTTCAAGAAAAAATTCAAGAAACATCAAAAACAATATTTTGAAATTGATTTCAGGAAAATTTTCAATGAATTTCAAATATGAATTTTTGAAATGAATTCCAACAAAAATCTCAAGAAATATATAAAATATTTTTCAAATGAATCTCAAGGAAAATTTCAAAAAACTTTCAGAAACACTATTTGAAATTCATTTCAAGAAAATTTTCAATGAATTTCATATATATTCTAAATTATGAATTTGGGTAAAAATTTCAAGAAAAACTTCAACTTTCATATATATTCTAAATAATGAATTTCTAGAAATAATTCAAGAAACTTTCATATATATATATATATATATATATATATATATATATATATATATATATTCTAAATAACGAATTTGAAGAAACAATTCAAGAAAATTTCATATATATTCTAAATATTCATATATATTCTAAATAATGAATTTCAATATGAAATTTTAAATGAATTTCAAGAAAATTTTCAAGAAACATATGAATTATTTTTTAAATGAATTTGAAGAAAAAATTCAAGAAACATATGAATTATTTTTTAAATAAATTTCAAGAAAAATTCAAGAAACTTTCACACACACACACATATATCCTAAATAATAAATTTCAAAAAACTTTCATATATATTCTAAATAAACAATAATTTGGTATGAATTTCAAGAAAAATTTCAATGAATTTCATTTATATTCTAAATAATGAACTTCAAGAAGAATTTCAATAAACTTTCATATATATTCTAAATAAATAATGAATTTCAAGAAAAAATTTAAGAAACTTTTATATATATTCTATATAATGAATTTCAAGAAAGTTTCATATATATTTTAAATAATGAATTTTAATATGAATTTTTTAAATAAATTTGAAGAAAATTTTCAAAAAACTTTAGTAACAATAATTTCAAGAAATTTCCATATATATTCTAAATAATAAAATTTTTAAATTAATTTGAATAAAAATATGAATTATTTTTTAAATGAATTTCAAGAAACTTTCATATATATTCTAAATAATCAATTTCAATATGAATTTATTAATTGAATTTTAAGAAAAATTTCAAGAAACATATGAATTATTTTTTAAATGAATTTCAAAATTCTAAACAAAGAATTTCAATATCAAAATTTTAAATAAATTTAAAAAAAATATGAATTATTATTTATGTCAATTTCAAGAAAAATTCTTTCATATATATTCTAAATAATGAATTTCAATATGAATTTCTTAAATGAATTTCAAGAAAAATTTCAAGAAACAGATGATTTTTAAAAAAAATGAATTTCAAGATTATAAATAATGAATTCAATTTGAATTTTTGAAATGAATTGCAAGAAAAATATAAATTATTTTTTAAATGAATTTAAAGAAATTTTCATATATATTCTAAATAATGAATTTCAATATGAATTTTTAAAATGAATTTCAAGAAAAAATTCAAGAAACTTTCAAAAATAATATTTTGAAATTCATTTGAATAAAAATTTCAATTATTTTCAAATATGAATTTCAATGAGATCTTACTTAACTCTTTGTTCTGTAGAATTTTCAGAAATCGGGCAACTACACTCTCATGAATTTCTCCATAGAGGACTCAATAAAAGGGCCTACTCGGGCTTCCGCCATGGAAGCATTGAGAGTTTCCATTAAATTGCAGTATTCATAATATCTTTAAATTTACCATGCTACAGCAAAGAGATGAAATCCTTATTGCTCATTTTCCAGAAGTTCAAATTGTGGTCCTTCAACCCGCTATAGATTTGACGTAGAAGTTGATGAGTTTTTCAGAGTTTTCCACTCCGTCTTTGTAGAAACTCTTGAAGGCCTGTAATCTACAGTCAAGAAAGCACATCGACTATAACCATCACAATATGCAACGTTACTTTGATCTATTGGAGGCACCGAACCTGATTTATTTAATTTCTTATCAATGGCAAAATTAAATCCATAAGAATGTATGACCTTAATATTTTAACATGGCTTGCCATCGTGGCATATTGCAAGTTAGTATCATGGTGTCATTATACTATCAGAAGGCCTCATTGAGAATATTGTGGCGATTCGACTTAACCCATAAATGTTCTTATAGTGTCCATATAATTATAGGGATTGAATTATTTGTCAAATGTATGTACCATTTTTTTATTAAATTTTTGTTATTTCGGAGAACCTGATATTATTAATTTTTTGTTTTGGTAGTATGATAATAAACGGAAATACCCAGAATGCTTCTGGAGAGAACCCATTTTAGTTAGTTCCCTTCAAAGGCTTCAAGGAATCAAACCTATCCATATTTCATCCTCCATTTTAACATTTTGAGACATTCTGATTGCTCATTATCATGTTTAAATTCAATCATCTGGCCTTTAAAGGAGGGAAATATTTCTATATTTAATGTTATTGGAGATATAGTTTCAATTAAATCCAAATGCTTGATATTATTTACAGTTCCAATAAAACTTTGTATGGCATTACCCCGTCAACATATTTGGTATGTTAGACATCTACAACTTTTCACAAGAAACTTCAATGCAAGTTTAAGAGTGTATCTGTAATGGGGGATTGATTTAAAAAATCGATGTTTCTTGAAGTATCATCGATTTTTATATATATTTGATATTGGAAGATATTATTTCAAAGTTCGTATGAGTCTAGGAGAAGAAAATCATCAACAAATTTCAATTTCTTCCTTAGCTTTCTGTATCAAATTAAGAGTGGTTTCAGAGTCATTTTACTATGTAGACAAATTAAATTGTCCTTTTTGTTGGATACTCATATAGGAACTGAAAAACTTCAGGAAAAACTAGCGAAGGATGAGCTAGCCAAGCGGAAGGTTTGATGTTCTCTCTTACCTTATACAATACTTGACAAAGTGGCATACTGTGATTATCTAAGTGGGATTTCATTTATCGGTTAAGAACTGGAACAACGTATGTTTGATGCAAACCAATAGCCTAGGGATCTAGGCGTATAATATTTTTAGGAGCTTGATATTTTACCATGGTTTCCATTTCAGAGTTGTTTGGGTTTTTCTTTAACTAAATAAGTTTGTATAGAATTTGACAAATCTAGATTCTTGTATGATATTCCAACAAAAGTATCATGACCTTAATGAGTTTTCTGTTTTGCAGAAGGCTAACACTTACACATCTAAGAAATTGGACAGTGTATGCCATTTTTTTTGTTATCAATATCATGGCTCTTTACCATCTAATTTTGATTGAAACTATGCATTTGTAAGTGCAGTTTACCATTTTAATTACATAGGCCATTCATATGTGTTTAAGATTTAGTGACCTAATAAGCTGGGAAGCTAATCAAGAGTTTCAGAGTAATATGTACCTTTGAACAAGTTGATTATTTTTTCATGCAAACTCTAGGTCAATTAACATTCTATCTTGTCATGCATTCTTTCAACGGTTACATGGCTACCGTCACAAACTTGATTCAGCCAATTTCCAAGTGGAGGTGTGGGGCAGTTACATTCACTGCATGTCACACTATGCCACACAATCTTTGAGATTAGACACAGTAATATTTTCCTTTATATAGATGGTTATTTGTTAGCATAGTCCCAAAATAGGCTTCTCTCCTTTAAAATTTTCTATCAAGAACAATTATTTTTTGTTATGTTTTTCAATTCCCTTATTCTAATGCTTGTTTTGGTGCCTATAGGCCATTATGACTCTTGACACGCGACCTAAAGACTGCAATGATGTTATATCTGGAGAGATTGCAATTCATTCAGAGAAGGTAAATATTAAGGGGAAGCCAAATAGGTATGGTCACACTCTCTAGCCTTTTATCAGTTATTTTGTGAAAATTATATTTGATATTTCACTACAGAACAATAGAAATGAAGATCAATAATGATACATTATGAAGCCAAAAGACAGTCACAAAATAGGTTCACCCTCCCTAGATAAGCAAGGAGAGCTAGCATGTTGAGTTTGTCTATGATCTCAAGGGAATCTACAGTATCCCTAAATATGTAAATAATAACAGAGATCTGCATAGCCAATTACAATATATTAATTGAAACTTTTCCCAAAAGGACTAGATTGGAAGGTTGTTCCACACTGTTGTTTCCATAAGAAGGAGATGTAGGTTGTTCCACACCATTGTTTCCATAAGAGGATATGTCTGTCAGTCTGATCTAGTTCCACATGGTCTATGTGCCTAGAGATTACCCATTTGTCACCAAAAAGAACCTATTTATAATAAAAAGGAGCAAAAAAGAGAAGATTGTACTCTCTAGCAAGCCATATCAAGAAGGCTTCAAAAACCTTACAGTTCCACAGACCGTGCTTAACAGTTTAAGGTTTCCGACAAACCATGCATCGCCCATTTATAATGATGGTACAATGAAGACTGTCTTTACTGCTCAACTGTTATGAAGAATTAGTTACCCAAGTACTATAGGCTTTAGAAGAGTTTATCACCAAATTATCCCTTTTGTCATTTTATTACATGCTAGGTTTAATCTGATTAGCGAGTTGTATTTACCAGTAATTTGATTGGAGATGGTCCATTATTTATGATTGAAATATGGTCAAAAGGTAAGCCCATAGGTTTTAAAATGGGACAATTGAAAGCTATTCAACCCTAAATTTTCTCTGCAATTTCATTGTTTTGATAATATTCCCTAATCGCGTGAGGTTGCAACTTCCAGTCATGATTCAGGAGATGCATACGAATTCTATGTGAATTTCTCATATTTATTTTTAAAATACTTAATAGTGAACATTCTACATCTTGTGTTAGTGTTGAATTTTGAGTTCTAGATACATTGACAATTCCACTTTGATTTTATTATATTCAATTGTATTAGTGTGGCATTGTTTCATCCAATGAGAATGCTCAATCACATAATCTATTCAGTCTGGGCTTACTTGCAAGCTTGACATTCATGTTGCTTACCATTATATGGAGTAGATGCTTAATAGCTAGGAGATGTGATCTTCAAGATGTTGCCAACGACAAAAATGAAATGATGATGAAAACTCTCATTCACTAAAAAATTCAATCTTTATGGTATTTTTTTCATTTTGAACCTTGATTATAGGTTGTTGATATTTTTTATTTTAGATTTTGAGTGTATGGTTTTCATTAGTTTCTAAAGCTATAAGAGAGAATATCGTTAATCTAGAATGATATATCCATTTACCATAATCAACAAAAAGCGTACATAGGGGCCAATATTTCTTGGAGAGCCAAAAGTATTATTGCTCAATTAAGGACTAATTCTTATTAGCTCCATTGTGAAACAGGTCACTGGAAAAGGCCAAAATAAGTGTGAGAGGAAAGAGTATTTATTTTTTTCTCTTCCAGAAAAGTGGAAACAGAAAAGAATTTCATTTTAGAATGTGAGGCCTCCAAAGACAACAGGGAAAGTTATGCAGTTATTTTGGTAGCTAGCCCTTGGGATAATATATTCGGCAAAGGGTTTGTCAAGAAGCTTGGAGAGTTTATTGTGAAACTTCACAGGAAAAGGGTTGAATATAGGATCTTGATAAAGAAGCAATATGTTCCATAGGTTATCTTTAGCCTCGTGGACGTTAAAATAACTTGTTCTTCTTCTATGGCTTGGTCAAATGAAAAAAAGTTCCAAGTATTATTCTTCTTTAATGGCTTGGTCACATGAAGAAAAAGGCCAAGTCCAAGGGGCTACCTTGGTTAAGGCCTAGGCACATCTATTCATATGGTGGGTTGAAGGTTGACCCCATTTGAATCAACATCGATTCAATGAGAGTGAAAGATGTCAAATTTCAGACTCTTGCAGAAGAAAAATATGCTAGTTGTGAAGGATTAATAAAATGTCTACATCTACCTAAGAACGTCAATATCCAAGTCAATAATTAAATCTTTGGTTGGAAATATTGCCATCTATGTTTCTATAAATAAATAGATTATACTAGTTTACATAAAATTCTATAATTATTTAACAATCATCATAATATCTAAGTTCAATAAAGTCTCACACAATCTTGAGTCAATCATTATTTCGTTCAACATATAAGCTACACCACCCAAAAACACTATTTTATACCTTTATATACTTTTTCGTTATATTAAAAAAGAAAAAAGAAAAAAAAAGTGTTGCATTATATTAGTATCAATATTAATTTCAATGTATTTGTAACCCCAAAACTTTTCAAAAAATTTGTATTAATTAAAAAAAAATGAAATGATTAATTTAATTTTTAAAATTTAGAAGATTATTCAAAATGTCTCATGCCAAAACATTTGAAAATATTTATTTAAACTGAAAATGTGATATCGGATTTGCACGAAAAAATAAGCCTTCTTTTCCATATATTAAAGAAAAGTCAAAAGCTTGTCATATTCCTTCATCATTATCAGTTGCATTCTTTGTTTCTTCATTACATATACTCGTAGCGAGGTTCACTTGAGATCACAACAGTTGGAGAAAACACATAGCTTTAGCCATGAAATCTCTCTCTTCATCAAATGGTTATCAATACTGTGGAGCTATATCTTTATTAACGTACTGGGGCAGCATATGCCACTCCTTGGAGTTAACTAAATACAAAATTCAATGGATAACATATACTTCCCTAGTGCATTAATAAAGTTATATCTCCACAAATATTAATTGCCTCATCAAACAATCTTAAAATATGAATATGGATCCATTTACATCATAAACAGTCCAGAAAGGAAATGAGAGTACAACAACCAATAATTTTCTAATGCTATAGACTCATTAATACACCTTGAGTCTATGACACATCTTCTAAGGACCTCGGGACATTGACACTCTAACATCTATTCACTAGATCTCGGATGAGATTTAACATGTCACTAGTTTGCATGGGACTGAAGCAAGACATTTTATTTCCTCATGAATCTTCTTGTTTTCCTTTGCATCTTCATTGTTGGCCATCCATCAGTAAACAAAATCTCGATTCCCTTTAGTGAAGCATCCTCTTTATTTATATGTTTTAGTATTTCTTTTTTCGTCTTCCTACAAGTACGACATGAGTTTTGACATCTACCAGTTTGCAAGCAACATTGAAGCTTTAATATTTAGAAAAGGTTTTAGTTTTGGTTCTTTCTTTAGAGGTTACAAATATATATATATATATATATATATATATATATATATATATATATATATTTCAAAATTCATGAGGCCAAGGTTTATTAATGTAATGAAATTTTGTTTGTATTTAATCACAATTTTAAATTTAATAGAAAGAAATTGAAAATTTGTGATTTAAGAACTATTTTATTAAAGTCGACTCAATAACTTGTTAATATCTCTTATATATAACAAGCATAACTTTTAATAGGCCAATTAGATTGTGAAATGGTTTGTGGAAGAGAATAACATGCAACATAATTATGATAAAAGTAGAATTTTTCCATCAACAATGACTAAAAGATGTTTATATTACATAAATTTGTTACACAAAAATAATAAAGTCAAATTTAAAAATTTACAATCCTAATTTTTTTTTTCTTATTATTTTTTAAAAATTTATAATAATAATATTTATTATTAAAATTTTGAGAAATCTATGATGAGTAATTTTTATAGTAAAACAATTTTTTTTTCTTTCATTCTCATACCTTAACAAATTGAAAATATTCTCACTATTAATATTGTAATTTTTTTGAATTAAAAAGTGTATTATCTATTATAACTATTAATATTGTAATTTTTTTGAATTAAAAATTGTATTATCTTTAAACAAATAAATATAAGGCAACTAATAAAATTGGATAGGTTAGTCCTAGGGGAAATCCAACCAAATATAATATAAGAAAAAGAACTATCATGATATTACGTGAAAAATAAGAAATTTTGATTGGTTGGTCCCTAGAGAATCCAACAAAAAACTAACTCAAAAAACAAGTTAACTTAAAATTGGCAATGCCAATACATTTACTACGAACTTTTTCATTGAGCCTAGGAACAATCATTGGTTTTTCTAAAGGTTTTATTTTATTTTTATTTTTATTTTTTTCTTACGAATATCAATTTATTATGAGGATTTGTTAGGTATAGGTGTAAAGGAGAAAATTATACATTTCCTTGAGACAATTCCACTTCTGGAGGGTTCACAAGATAGGTTGCTTCCTTATCACTATCTAAATGATCTAGTTCATTGAAACATTTGTACCCTCTCATTGATGAAGCCAAGGTCATGGTTGTGTATGTTTGTTGAAAATGCAACAAGAAATTCCTAATTTAATTTTGCGTTGGATTAAATTAGGAGGAAAATCGAAATTCCATGTCAGTAGACAACTTTTAAAAGTAAAATGAGTTATTTTCACCTAGTTAGATTAGTTAATTCGAGTTAGGGTAAGAACTTGCATTGTGTACAATGATTCCTAAATTTTAGGAGCCTAGGTTGAGTTAATTTGAGTTGTAAAAATTTAATTCAGTTAAATCCTAAATTTTAGGAGCCTAGCTTGAGTTAATTTGAGTTGTAACAATTTAATTCAGTTAAATTGAATTATGGTCAGTTAAATTTAATAGAAACTAAAGAACTTCTATTAAAATATATCAATTATTATTTAGGAAACCAAAGAACTTTTTTTTCAATTTAACATCTCTATCGTCCTCTTTTTGCAACTTTTTTTATCAATTATTATTTAGAAAACCAAATTTTTTTTTTCTATTTAACAACTCTATCGGCCTCTTTTACACCTTTTTGCGGAAATTGATAGTTTAAAACATCTTATACTCCTTGAATATTTAGAGACTCCAAAGCATTAAATCAAATTTAAATGACATGGAAAAATCAACCGTGGGTTTTTGTATATACTTTTCTACATGTTGTGAAATGCTTTATTGTGTAGACTAATACTTGGCTTTTTGTATTATATTATTTTCCGTAAGTTCATTGGGGATTTGTATATAATTTTTCCGTAAGTTGTGAGATGTGGAGTTTAAAATTATGTTCGTTGAGAGTTGTGAGTGGTGGAGTAGCATTTATATATGAAAGTTGTCTGAGTTGTGAGTTGAATTAAGGGAGTACGAAAGTTGTGTGAAGTGAGGGAGTGTGGGGTGGGTTGTTACGTTTGTGTGGTTGTGAGTTTAAGTGTGGGAGTGAGTTCTGGGTGGGGGGTTACGTTTTTATGTTGTGTGTATGTTTTGTGATTGTGAGTTGCAGTGAGGGAGTGAGTTGTGAGGGGGTTACGTTTTTATGTTGTGTGTGTGTGTGTTTTTCTGTTTTGTAACGTTCATGATAGTACAAATAATTTTATTTTTATCTTAACAAACCATCAATGTTAATTTATAAGATTCCAAGTCTTTACATTGTATAGAAATGCCATTAATGAGTTTTTGCACGCTACAAAATTTATTACACCAATCTTCAAATATATAATTATATATTTTATTGCCATATCATATTTCAATTTCATTAGTCACATGTGATGTCCACGTATACGTGTCTCCAGCTCGTATTTACCCTCACCATATATATATATATATATATATATATATATATATATATATATATATATATATTAACTTTTATTAAATCATACATAACCATGGTTATACTTTGCTCTATGTCACACATAAATATTTTCTGCAATGACGGTACCCTTTATCATTTAAGAAATAATTTAGATATGTACCAGAGATCTTATTCTTTAATTGTGGATTTAATTATTATGAATAATGCATGTGATCATCGCCAATGAGGACACCAATTTTTTCATTCGTTGTTGGATTCCAGGGGTCTTGATCTATGACTGAGGGTTTTCGGGTCTTTGCTTAGGTCAATGACCCCTACGAAAACCCTAACCGTTATTTCATTATCGAGCTAGCTCTGTGGTGTTGCATCTCTGCAACCATTCCGCAACCTCGAATTGTTTGACTCTGCAAGTCTTCTGCTTGACGCTAACAATTATGTTACCTCGACTGTGGTAATTTTTGGTCACAACCTGCCATGTAGTTTATCTCAGGCTTACTTGACTTCTTCGCCTCTATTTTGTGTGCTATAAATGGTTTCGTCGTGGTCCTTTCAAGAATTAAGCGGTTACTCTGTCACATTTTGGGACTCTTCTCCTTGCATTATTCTGGCTTTGCAGTCATGGCTTTGGAGGTTTCGTCTAGTTGCTCCTGTGACTGGAAATGTAGCTACTCACATCTCTATTTCTTGGTCACAACTACCTCAACCTCGACAGGTAAGTTTACCCATTTCATTTCTTCCTCCAGTCTGCTCTCATATTTTTTTTTTCCATTTTTCTCTGGTATTTTTTATGAGAAATTCTCTGCTCGATGTTTTTGGTGCAGGAGTTGTCACTGCTACTACAAGCTAACACATTCAGGTACGTGAAACTCTTAAATCTGTTATTCTCATCTCCATATCTTGTTTGGGAAGTCAGGTTTTAACCTAATGATCAGAGATGGTTGCTATGGCGTAGGTAACCCTTTGGTCTTAACACTGCAAGACAAAAACACAGGTACACTTTGATTTGGAGATGCGAGGATTAAACTGACCCTCGAGTGATTTATTTAACAGGTATTTTGAGTCTTGCAGGAGGTCTTACAAATTTTGAATTTAGATGTTCAGCTTGGTTCCATGGCTATTTGACTTATAGAATTCTTGATAGTAGTCTTATTTCGTCAATTTAATGAAGAAATATCCTCTGGTTTACTTTGTAATCTCGAGTCTCCTTTAGAGATATTGGTTGCATACTTGTATATTTTTTGAGACTCTGGTCTATAATATTTAAGGGTTGCATGTCCATTTTTTTAGTCAGTATGACCTATTTATGAGAAAGGGCGACATTAAACATTGTATAGCATTATAGTGAACAACTTGGTATTTTATCTTGGACAATAACCCTTCAGTTTTCATTTTAAGCTTCAGTCTTTCCTGCAACAATGAAAAGTTATCTTGTTACAATTCAAATATTTATATACATATGCATAATATAAAGTACTATTTCCCTTTCTATTGAAGGAACATTTTCAAATGAATGGTCGTGTAAAATGATTTACCATATCTTACTATAACATAGTTCTAGCCCATTGTTTTACTTCAGTAATTTTTACAGGAGAAATCTTCTTTATAGATATATGCATTTCACTCTATTTTGCTAAGTCTTTTAGAGTTTACACATTCTATGATATCTATTTCTATTTCCTGTTCTCCTTTTATTAGGGATGCCCAGATATGTAAAAGATTTCTGGTCAATGACCTGCTCAGAGACTGGGGTTTTGATCTTGGCCCTCAGCATACGATTTAACGAGTCCATACCTCTTGGTCAATACTTTTTATTTGGTGTTTAACTTAGTCTTGCCTGTACTATTCTCTTGACTGTCAGACTATAATTTTGTAGTGTAAGCTTTCATTACATAGCCTATACTTATAATTATGCATATTCTTGTTCTACCATACATCTGAAGGAAATTACATAGAATACGGATTTTATTATTCCACCAAAATTCACAAAGTAAAATTCCTCATTTCATATTTTCCTAAAATAGTTACTACTAATTAACATATTTTTGTCTACATAATACCATAATAAAGTAGTCTATCTAAATATTCTAGCATATAAGAAATCTGTCCATACAGTTAAATTTACGGTTCTTCCATTTTTTGGCAGCCTCTGTACTTATCTTATTTCCAGAATCGCTGATGATATCCACCATACCATGAGAGATGCGATAATGTCCTCTTCTCCCCCCGTGCTCCACACTAAGCCTAGTAGGTTGACATAATTACTAGAAGATACGTCAAGATCCTTGGTCCAATACTTCTTGTTCTTTCAAGAAGATTTGGGAATGTTGAGTGTCTTCCAATGGTCACTACCAGCTTAGGAATTCTCCACTCTCTCCCTTCCTTAGGTCCAGAATAGGACCCCTTTTCCTCACTCGGATGTACCTTTATCCCCAAAGGAAAGGTAATTGTTTGTTAATTGTTTTGTGTTCAACTACTTCTCAGTTCTTGGAATACTTTTACCATTAGCCTTTTTCACTTTTATGGAACCACTTTTCCATAACTAAACTTTATTTTCAGAAAAAATAATTAATTCAAGTTCCTTAAGTAATATTTCTTAAAAGAAATAAATGTTTTAGTTTCTTTAAAAATAAAATGACATAAAAACTAGTTAGCATTTAAGCCAGCTATCACAACTTCCCCCGTGGAAGTAAACACCATCCTTAGTGTTTCACACCAGCTTAGCAAACAATTCTGGATAAGCCTCATGAAAAAAACCTTCATCTTCCTAGGTGGCCTCATCTGAGCTAAAGTGCTTTCATCGCACTTTAACCTAGATGGTGGCTCTCCTCTGAAGCATGATTTCTCTCCGATCGAGTATACACTAAGGTTCAACCAGAAATTTGCCTCCCAGCTCAACCTGCATTCAGCAAAGCTTTGAGTGAAGTGCTCATAAAATTTAATATTTCAAAATAGGATTTTTAATCAGAACCTACCTAAATTATTTGCCAATGGATTACGTGTTTTGGGTCATGTATGTATCGTTTTAGTAAGGATACATGGAACACATTATGCACCTGAATATGGCTGGTTAAAGCTAATCGGTAGACCACAGGTCCCACGCTCTCCAAAATATGGAAGGGTCCAGAGATTCCGGGAGCTAACTTGGCACAAGAGGCCCACCGTAATTTGCTTTTCTTGGGTTTAATCCTTACATACAAATGATCGCCCACTTAAAATTCTTGATAAGTCCTCTTCTTATTGGCATATATGTTCTGTCGATCTTGAATGACTCTCAGATTTTGTCTGATATTTCTTACCTTCGATTCCATCTCAACTAACATCTCCGGTCCAAGCATCAACTTGGTTTCATGGCTGCTCCAATTGATGGGAGTACGACATTGTCATCCATACAAAGATTTGAAGGGGGCCATATTAAGATACTCCTGATAGCCATTTTTGTAGGAAAATTCTACTGAGTGAAAATATTCCTCCCACTTCATTGGCTACTGCATTAAGTGCATGCGTAGAAAATCCTCTAAGATTTGGTTTACCCGCTTAGTTTGTCCATCCGTTTGAGGATGATAAGTGGTACTGAAGTTTATTTGGATTCCCAAACCTATAAATAACTTCTTCCAAAATGTTGAAGTAAACTTCACATCCCTATCTGATATGGCCATCTTTGGAATGCCATGCAGTCTAAAAATCTCTCTCATAAAGATATCTGCTATTTGCATAGTTTTATAAGTAGACTATACTGGTATCAGATGTGTTACCTTGCTCAATATATCAAACACCACCATAATGGAGTCATTGTGCCTTTTTTATCTTGGCAAAATATTCATAAATTCTAGAGATATAACTTCCCATTCCACTCAGGTACTGGTATAGGTTGTAACAATCTGGCTGGATGTTGATTCTCCACCTTAACTTGTTGACATTGCAAGCATTTGTTCAAATATTTTGCAATATTTCCTTGCATACCATGCTAGAAATAGGCATTTCTAATTTTTTTTAGTATTTTTTGGTATCCTAGGTGTCCTGAGTAATCACTACGGTGATACTCATTAATGATAAGCTCCTTCAAACCCATTCGATTTGGAATATATATCTTCTCTTTAAAGGTTAGGAATTACTCCTTTCTAACTCCGTATTTAGAATGTTTTTCTTTCCTCCTGACTTCCTCCACTTGTTGCCATAAAAAATGATATTCAGGATCCTTCTCGGCTTCCTCTTTTATCTGATCTAAAAATTTACATTCAATCTAGTTATAGCACAGTTCATAAACACAATGCAGTTTTCTGCTTAAGGAATCCGCCACACATTTTTCTTTACATTTTACATGCTAAATATCCATGTCAAACTCACTTAGGAAGGCATTCCATCTTACCTGATGATGGTTTAGATCAGCTTGCTTAAAGTAGCTGGTTAAGATGTTGTGGTCGGTTTTTAACACAAACATTTTTCCTAGCAAGTAGTGCCTCCATACCCGGAGTACATGCACTACTCCTATCAACTCCTAATCATAAGATGAATATCATTGTTCATGATATTTTAGTTTTCTTGATTCATTGGCAACCACCCTTCCTTCTTGCGAAATAATCGCTCCAACTCCTTCTTTACAAGCATCGGTACAGACTCAAATTTATTATTGGAATCAGTTACCCGCAACACCGGGGCTATGGTCAGCAAATGTTTCAACATATCGAAACTATTATGACACTCAGTAGTCCATCTAAATATTTTTCCCTTTCTTTGAAAATATGTAATTGGAAAAGAAATAGTTTAGAATCCTTCAATGAACCATTGAAAGTACCCAGCTAACCCCATAAAATATCGAATATCTGCCACAATTTGGGTTACTCACCATGCCATAATATTTTTAATCTTCTTTGGGTCGATCACTATTCCCTCAGTGGAAATGACATGGCCTAGATATTGGATCTGCTCTTTGAAGAAATCACATTTGCTGAACTTGGCGTACATCTAATGTTTCCACAACATATCCAATACTATCCTTAAATTTTCCTTGTGCTCCTCCATGTTTTTTGAATAAATTAAAATTTCTTCAATGAATATAAAAAAAATCTGTCTACAAAGGGTTGAAATATGCCATGCATCAGCCTCATAAATTTAGCTAATGGATTAGTTAAACCAAATGGTAAAACCACAAACTCGTAATTCCCATATCGGGTATGGAAAACAGTCTTGTATATATCCTCGTCTTTAATTCGGATATGGTGATATCTAGTTCTTAAGTCTATCTTTTGGAATACAGTGGCCCCCTTCACCTGGTCAAACAGGTTGTCAATCCGTGGTAATGGTTATTTATTTTTAACATTCAATTTGTTGAGTTGTCTATAATCCATGCACATTCGCATGATTCCATCCTTTTTATTTACAAATAGCACCAATACTCCCCAAGGGGATACACTTGGTCGAATATATCCTTTATCCAACAACTATTGCAACTTCATTTTTAGTTCAAGTAGCTCCGGTATGCTCATTCGATAAGGTGCCCTTGAAACTGTTGATGCTCATGGCATCAATTCGATAGTAAAATCGATGTATCTTCTTGGGGGTAATTTTGGTACATCATTTGGGAATATATCCATGAAAACTTATACTACAGGTATGTTATCCATCATAGGAGTCTTCTCCTTATAATTAAGAAAACCCACTTAGATGGCATACAAATGAAATCCTTTCCTGCTACACTTACTCATTTGAGACGCTGTAATGGCATGCAGCTGTAGGGGTTTCTTTCTTCCTTGTATCTCTTTACGAGTTCCATCTAGCATTCTATAATATATAATATTTTCTTTACTATCTACCACTGTCCAGTGTTTCTCCAACCAATCCATGCTGAGTAGCACATCGTAGGATCCCAAAGGAAACACATTCAGATCTACATTTAATTACTGATTTCCAAGTTCCAAAGTACAGTTTGGAATTTTGGCACAGAATTTTCTTTTTGCTCCAGTGGCTAGCTGTACTAGGTAGGGGTTTTTCAATTTTTTACTTTGTAATTTATAAATTTCTACTATCTTGGGATTTATATAACTTAAACTTGCAACTGGGTCAACCAAAATAGAAACAGACTGTGAAAATTACTTACCTTCCAGTTCTATCATCGTTGGGTTATAATCTACCTCTCAGTCCTCCAAGGTTGCATTGATTCTGGGTATGTTCCGGGCTACATCCCCCATAGTAGAGGCTTCTTGTAGATTTTCTACTATATCATTTCTTCCCTGTTGTGGCCAATTATTATAATAGTGAGCCTCACCACATCCCCAATACTGTAGGTGTGGTTTTTGGATTTGTCCTTGTTCAGGTTTGCTGGAAGCCTCTGTGGAATTCTCTTCCACAGGCCAATGAGTTCTTTGATGGTTCCTCCCAAACCATTTTCTCACCCAATTCCTTGCAGAATTCTTAAAGTTATTAGTTCTTGAACTCTTGAAATTTGAGCCTCCTTTCTTCCCTTTCCTTGGTTGCTGGTTTTTTCCCAGTTCTCCTTTTTCCTTGGAATACTTGTAACACATTATCACTTTTCAAATTGCTTCATCGATGGTCCTTAGATTCACGAACTCAATTCGTTATTTCATGTGGGTCGGAAAGCTACTCAAAAATAGTTGAACCGTAGCCTTTTCATCCCTTAAATAAAGAACATATCTTAAAAGGGAAGTAAACTTGGTTATGTATTCATCCATTATCATTTGTCCCAACCTCAAGTCGTGGAATTCCATGGACTTTTCATCATTGAAATGTTTCGTCAGATACTTGTCCTTGAAGTACTGTTGAAATGTATCCCATGTCACATCCTGATCTTCAATATTGCGGACATTCTTGACGTCCTCCCACCATAGGGTGGCCTTCTCTATCAACTGATAAATGGAAAATATGGCATTAAGGTTACTATTGTACTCATAAAATTGGAAGTACTTGTTCATATTTATTAGCCATGCTTCAGCCACCTCCTCTGTTTCTCTATCAAACGTAGGTGGCTTTATTTTTTGGAACTCACCCTGTAGCTCCACTTTTTGTTTCTTAATTTCCTGTTGTTCTGACACATTTCCAGACTCGATTTCATTGGAGTTTATATTTTTTTTACCCCACTGGGAATGACTTATTTTCATTGTGTCATTGGTTTAATCCTTATATTGTTGTTCATTTTCTTCTTGTGTTTCTCTATCAGGACTATATTGTAGCACTCCTTGATTCTGCTTGTAAGAAAGGCTTTTGAGTATTCTTTCCTACCCTTGCACCAAGCGTTCATTGTCACTCCTAACCCATACCATTTCTTTTTGTAGCTTATCTATAGTGCTTAGCAGGATACTGGTTTGGTGATGTTGTTCCTCCAGTAGTCTACTAGTCTGCTGTGGCTTATCCATGCTCAGCTGAATCCACATTTCAGGATTCATTTCTGTTTGGGTTTGGGGTGTAGGGTCCCCTGCATTTCGAGGTGTTTTCTATGATGAGCCCCTCCTCATATCGTCTGCTACAATTTTATTTCCTTGCTATGCATCATTTACACACACAATTTATCATGTTAGGTGATCCTTATGGTTCCAGCCTACGAACGTTGCTCTGATACCACTTGTAACGTCCAATATAGTACAACTAAAAAACAAAATTACCTTTACAAATCAGGAATGTCATTTTCTAAGATTCCAAGTCTTTACCTCGTACAGGAGTTCCATTAATGATTTTTTTCACCCTACAGAAGTTATTACACCAATATTCAAACATACAATTATATATTTCATTTCTATATCATATTTTAATTTCATTAGTCACATGTGATGTCCTCATATACGTGTCTCCAACTTGTATTTAACCTCACCATATATATATATATATATATATATATAAGTTAACACATATATATATATATATATATATATATATATATATATGTTAACTTTGATTAAAAAATACATAACTATGGTTATACTTTGCTCTACTGCATGCATAAATGTTTTCAGTATTAAAGGTACCATTTAACATTTAAGTGATAATTTAGATATGTACCACAGATTCGATTCTTTAATTGAGCATTTAATTATTATGAATAATGCATGTGATCATTAAAAATGTGTAGGACACCTGTTTTGTCATGCATCATTGGATTCTAGAGGTCTTGATATATGATTGAGGGTTTTCAGGTCTTGGCTTAGGTTAATGACCCCTACCAAAAGCCTAGTCATTCTTTCATTCTCAAGCTGGCTCCACGACGTTGCATCTTTGCAACAATTCTAAAACCTCAAACTGTTTGACTCTACAGGTCTTCTGCTCGGTGCTAGCGACTATGTTACCTCCACCATGGTGAGTTTTCATCACAACCTATCATGGAGTTTATCTCAGGATTACTCGGCTTCTTCGCCTCTGTTTTGTGTGCTATAAATGGTTTCCATGTGGTCCTTTCAGGACTATAGCGGTTACTCCGTCACATTTTGAGACTCTGCTCCTTGGATGATTCTGGCTCTGCAGTCATGGCTTCGGAGGTTTCATCTAGTTGCTCCTATGACTAGAAATGTAGCTACCCACATCTCTACTGTTCGATCACAACTACCTCAACCTTGACAGGTAAGTTAACCCATTTCAGTTATTCCTCTGGTCTACTCTCATAGTTCTCTTTTCCATTTTTCTCTGGTATTTTTGATGAGAAAGTATTTGCTCGATGTTTTTGGTGTAGGAGTTGTCATCGCTACTGCAAGCCAACTCGTTTAGGTATGTGAAACTCTTAAAACTATTATCCTTGTCTCCATATCTTGTTTAGGCAGTTAGGGTTTTAACTTATTGAACATTGATGGTTGCTATGGTGTAGGTAACCCTTTGGTCTTAAAACTGCAAGACAAAAATGTGGGTACACTTTGCTTTGGAGCTGCAAGGATAAAACTGACCCTCAAGTGATCAATTACAAAGTTTTTGGCATTTAGATGTTCAGCTTGGTGCCATGGCTATTTGACTTGTAGAATTTTCAATAGCAATTTTTTTCATTAATTTAATGAAGCACTATCATCTGGTTTACTTTGTAATCTCAAGTCTCCTTCAGAGATATTGGTTGTATACTTGTATATTTTTTGAGGCTCTGAACTGTAATATTTAAGGGTTGCATGTCCAGTGTTTGAGCTGGTATGACCTACTTATGAGAAAGGGCAACATTAAACATTGTATAACATTACCGTGGACAGTTTGGTCTTGTATCTTTGAAGATAACCCTTCAATTTTTGTTTTAAGATTCAGTATTTCCCACAACATTGAAAAGCTATTTTGTTACAGTTCAAATATTTATATACATATGCATAATATACAGTACTATTTCCCTTTCTGCCGAAGGAATATTTTCAAATGAATGGTCATGTAGAATGATTTATATAGCTTAAAATTGTGCCTGGGTCAACCAAAATAGAAACAAACTATGAAAGTAACTTACCTTCCAGTTCTATCATCTTTGTTGGAAGCCTCTGTCGGCTTCTCTTCCGCAAGCCAATAGGTTCTTTGATGGTTCCTCCCAAACTATTTTCTCACCCAATTACTTGCAGAATTCTTAAACTTATTAGTTGTTGAAATCTTGAAATTTAAGCCCATGTTTTGCACTTTCCTTGGCTACCAGTTTTTACCTAGTTATCCTTTTTACTTAGACTACTGGTAAGACATTCTCACTTTTTGAATTGCTTCATCCATGGTCCTTAGATTCATGAACTAAATTCATCTTTTCATGTGGGTTGGAAGGCTACTCAAAAATCACTGAACCTTAGCCTTTTCATCCCTTAAATAAGGAACATATCTTAACAGGGAAGTAAACTTGGTTATGTGTTCATCCATTGTCATTTGTCCCAACCTCAAGTTGTGGAATTACCTTGACTTTTCGTCATTGAAAAATTATGTTAGATACTTTTCCTTGAAGTATTGTTGAAATATATCCCATGTCACATCTCGATCTTCAATACTGTGGACATTATTGACTTCCTCCCACCACATGGTGGCCTTCTCTCTCAACTTATAGATGGAAAATCTGGCCTTAAGGTTATTGTTGTACTCATAAAATTGGAAGTACTTGCTCATATTTATCATCCATGCTTCAGCCACCTCCTTTGCTTCTCCATCAAACGTATGTGGCTTTATTTTTTGGAACTAACCCTGTAGCCGCACTTTTTGTTTCTTAATTTCCTATTGTTCTGACACATTTCCAGACTCGACTTCATTAGGGTTTCTATTTTTGTTACTTCGTTGGGAATGGATTCTTTCCATTGTGTCATTGGTTTGATCCTTAGCTTGCCATTCATTTTCTTCTTGCGTTCCTCTATCAGGACTGGGTTGTAGCACTCCTTGATTCTGATTGTAAGAAAATCTTTTGAGTATCCTTTCCTGCTCTTGCATCAAGAGCTCATTTTCACTCCTAATACTCGTTTGGTGTCGTTGTTCCTTCATCTGTATAATAGTCTGCTATTGCTGATCTACGCTCTATTGAATCCACATTTCAAGATTCTTTTTTGTTTGGGGTTGGGGTGTAGGTTCCCTTGTATTTCGAGGTGTTTTTTGTGATGATCTCCTCCTCATATCGTCAGTTACAATTTTATTTCCTTGTTGTGCATCATTTACACACAAATTTTATCATGTTAGGGGACCCTTAGGGTCCCAACGTATAAACGCTGCTCTGATACCTCTTGTAACGTCCATGGAAGTACAACTAAAAAAAAAAATTCCTTTACAAATCAGGAATGCTAATTTCTAAGATTCCAAGTCTTTACCTTGTATAGAAATTCCATTAATGAGTTTTTTCACCCTACAAAATTTATTACACCAATCTTCAAACATATAATTATATATTTCATTTCCATATCATATTTATTTCATTAGTCATATGTGATGTCCACGTATATGTGTCTCCAACTCGTATTTACCCTCACCATATATATATTAACTTTGATTAAACAATACATAAATATGGTTATACTTTGCTTTGCGGCACCATAAATGTTTTCAGTATTGACAATACCATTTATCATTTAAGCGATAATTTATATATGTACCACATATTCGATTCTTTAATTGAGGATTTAATTATTATGAATAATGCATGTGATCATTGCAAATGTGGAGGACACCTATTTTGTCATGCGCCGTTGGATTCTAGGGGTCTTGATCTACGACTGAGGGTTTTCGGGTTTTGTCTTAGGTTAATGACCCCTCGCAAAACCCTAAACTTTCTTTAATTCACGAGCAGGATCTGCAGCATTGCACCTTTGCAAAAATTCTGAAACCTCAAACTGTTCGGCTCTACAGGTCTTCTGCTCGGGGCTGGAAATTATGTTACCTCCACCATGGTGAGTTTTCATCACAGCCCGCCATGTAGTTTATATCAGGATTACTCGGCTTCTTCACCTCTATTTTATGTGTTATAAAGGGTTTCTGCATGGTCCTTTTAGGACTTAAGTGGTTACTCTGTCACATTTTGGGACTCTGCTCCTTGGATGAGTTACGCTCTACAGTCATGGCTTCAGAGGTTTCGTCCGGTTGCTCGTATGACTAGAAATGTAGCTACCCACGTCTCTACTGCTCGATCACAACTACCTCAACCTCGACAGGTAAGTTTTCCCATTTCAGTTCTTCCTCTGGCCTGCTCTCATAGTTTTCTTTTCCCTTTTTCTCTGGTATTTTTTATGAGAAATTCTAAGCTCAATGTTTTTGGTGCAAGAGTTGTCACCACTGCCACAAGCCAACTGGTTAACGTATGTAAAACTCTTAAATCTTTTATCCTCATCTCCATATCTTGTTTGGGAAGTTAGGGTTTTATCCTACTGATCAGAGATGGTTGCTATGGCGCAGGTAACCCTTTTGTCTTAACAATACAAGACACAAACATGGGTACACTTTGCTTTGGAGCTCCCAGGATTAAACTGACCCTTGGCCGATTTATTTAACAGGTATTTTGAGACTCGCATGATGTCTTAAAAAAATTTAGGCATTTAGATTTTGGGCTTGGTTCAATGGCAATTTTAATTGTAGAATTCTCGATAGCAGTCATTTTTTGTTAATTTAATGAAGCACTATCTCCTAGCTTACTTTGTAATCTCGAGTCTCCTTCAGAGATATTGTTTGCATACTTGTATATTTGTCGAGAATTTGATCTGTAATATTTAAGGGTGGCATGTCCAGTTTTTGAGCCAATATGACCTATTTATGAGAAAGTGCAACATTAAACATTGTATAACATTACAGTGGACAGTTTGGTCTTGTATATTTGATGATAACCCTTTAGTTTTTGTTTTAAGCTTCAGTCTTTCCTGCAACAATTAAAAGCTAGTTTGTTACAGTTCAAATATTTATATACATATGAATAATATACAATACTATTTCCCTTTCCGTTGAAGGAATATTTTCAAATGAACGATCTTGTAGAATGATTTACAATATCTTACTGTAACATAGTTCTAGCCAATTGTTTTACTTCAGTAATTTTTACAGGAGAAATCTTCTTTATAGATATATGCATGTCACTCTTTTTTTCTGAGTCTTTCAGAGTTTATACATTCTTGAATCTCTGTTTCTATTTCCTGTTCTTCTTTTATTTATGGATGTCCAGACCATCTACAGTGTGGATTTTTTCCCTCCTATCCGCTGTCTTTGTATATAAAATATTTCCAGTCAAGGACTTGCTCAAATCCCGGGGTTTCGATCTTGGCTCTGAGCATATGATTTACCAGGTCCATACCTCTTGGTGAATAAATTCTGTTTGGAATTTAACTTAGTTTTTCCTGTACTATTCTCTTGATTATCAGACTATAATTTTGTAGTGTAAACTTTCATTAGACAACCTATACCTATAATTATGCATATTCTTGTTCTACCATACATCTAAAGGAAATTACATAAAATACATATTTTATTATTCCACCAAACTTCAAAAAGTAAAATTCCTCATTTAATATTTTCTTGAAACAGTTACTACTAATTAACAGAGTTCTATCTGCATAATACCATAATAAAGAAGCCTACCTAAATATTCCAGCACAGAATAAATCTTTTCAAACATTTAAATTTATAGCTCTTCTATTTTTCAGCAGTCTGTGTACTTATCTTATTTCCACACTCGCTGATGATATCCACCTTACCATGAGAGAGGCGATAACATCCTCTTCTTACCCCGTGCTCCACATTGAGCCCAGTATGTTGACAAAATTACCAGAAGATACCTCAAGACCCTTGGTCTAGTACTTCATCTTCTTTCAAGAAGATTTGGGAATGCTCAGTGTCTTCTACTTGTCACTATCAGCTCAGGAATTCTCTACTCTCTCCCTTCCTTAGTTCCATAATAGAACCCCTTTTCCTCACTGGGATGTACCTTTATCCCCAAAGGAAAGGTAATTGTCTGTTAACTGTTTTCTTTTCAACTACTTCTCAGTTCTTGGAATACTTTTACCATCAACCTTTTCCAGTTTTATGGAACCACTTTTCCATAACTAAACTGTCACATTCATTCACCATAATTTTTTTTTTTTTTTGCTTTACTATACCAACGAAGAAACGAAGAGATTAACTTTGTTCTACACAGTAATTAAAGTAGGAAGATGAAACATTTACTGTGTTGACAGTACATAGCATCATCAAACTTCAGTCATGATTTAAGTCTAGAGTATTAACCCAAGCTCTCAAAGGTTATGCATTTATAAATAGTATATCAACTCTATTGTATTCTCGAAAGGTCTGCCACGTACCATACATCTCCAATGCATTAACGTTTAGAGGAAAATTTGATTGTAATCCGATGTATTGACGGACACCCTTAGAGGAATCTCATTATGGTTAATGCATGGATAAGAGTGAGATGGCATCCGTTCCTGCATGCACAATTTATTATGGCCTTGATGTTCAGATTTCTTGGGATATGCTTTGCGCCACCTGGCGGAGCATTCATTCCTACCGTCTGGTTGGCAGCTCCCTTCACCTTCGGCAGGCTTGATCCTCCTGCCAGATTTGGCTGTGCCCAGTCTCTCTGTCATTCACTCTGACTGCAGTCTAAGTGTTAAGTGAAGTTGGAGCTATCCTGAATAATGCTCGGCACTCTCGACCCTAAGACTTACTGTGTAAGTTTTCAATGGTCTGGCTTAGAAAGTTCCGCCTTGGAGTATATTTATACTAGAACGCGTTTAACAGGTAAAAGGCTAGGGGTTTTACTATCTCATTATGATTTAGTTTTATTTACCTTCTACTGGCGAATGCTTGTTTTTGTTTCGTTCGTTTGCTGATGTTATGGCTCATTCTGAGTGTTTACTCAGGTTGGCTACCCATGAAGCCACTTCATCCAGCTGTCGGAAGGTCTACCAACCGATATCCTTCTCCTTCAGGACTAAGGTAAGAAGTCCTTTCCTACTTCGTCCAGCTGGGTCTTTCCCATTTTGCCCTCTACACCCAGGTTCTATATAATTATCGTTTATTTTTCGAGAAATGTTCTAATATTTATCTCCTCTTTGTTACCATAGGCAATAGGGAAAGAGTGTTCAACCTCTTGCCAGGTAATTTCCTTCCCTGAATTAGGTGTTGTGATTTATGTAATATTAGAAAGCCTCAAATCCTTTACAATGGGGCTTACGATTCTGATCGCTTTGCTTTGTGGCAGGTATGCAATTTCACTACCTTCAGGACGCGTTTGATGTTTGGACCTTTTAATCTAGGCGAGATTTTCGACTAAAATTAGGTGTTCCTCCTACACAGCTATTTAACCCGTCAAGGGTGCTTCCCTCTTCCACTTGCCCCATCGGGGTTTACAGGTTTACCTTGGGCTCGAACCTTGGTCGTTATGGATTTAGTCACGGCTTGAGCCGTGGAGCTAGCTTTTATTCGGCTATCTCTTTGAAGTTAGCTAGGTGGCTATCGTTGCCTCCATAGGCAGACTGATAGAATTTGGGGTTTTGTCCTTAATCAATTTCTGTTGTATTTCTGAATTGTACTGTTATATTTTCAACATACTTCAACATACTTTCTTTATGGGTTCGATAGTAATATTCGACCCGGTTTATCAGTAAGATTAAAATCATTGCGCAAATTACGGTGGATAACTGGTAATCTGTGACCTCATGTGCTTGATATTCTTAGAATGAGAAACTCTGGTGTTGGGTTGTCTGCATGTAATGGTAAACAAGGTTTCTTTCTTTTGTTTCATTATGTATGACAATTTATAGACAAAAAGATTACTCGATGAGTTCTGTTATGCTCTAGACTTGTTTTCTTTATCAGTTCATTTCTGCATGAATCCTAGTGCAAAGAACTTACTTCTTTTGTTAGATAATCTTAAGAGAACACGGTCACTACTTCGTTCTCTGTCTTTGAATGCCATAGTAACTATTGTTTTTCCTTCTTTTCATCGCACGATTTTGGGTCAAATAGACTAAAGAAAAATAGTTCTTCATGCAATGCCAAACGAGTAGGAATATTGCTTGTTTCCTTCTCGGATTTCTATTGCACTTGTATTTACATTCTTTATTCCAAGAAATACATAAAATATCTTCCCCCAAAAGCGTTTCCTGCATACTTACCCATTTTATCAGATGTTCTGGTAGTTCAGTACGACAAGAATTGTTACTAGTATTATTTTAGAAACTCCAGCATAGAGGAAGAAAATAATATTCAAGTGTAACAATTTCTTCATAACTTATTTAGATAACACCAAACTACCCACAAAACTTGTCCGAAATCTTTGCCAGTAAGAAAGACAGGTGCATTTTCTCTAGTTATTTGTGCTCTTAAATTCATTTTTCTAATTTGCGCAGAACTCTCAGAAAAACCTTCTTCTGTTAAGCAGTACATTCAAAGATATTTCCCTAATTAGCCGTAATACACAGAAATATAAGTCTGGTTAACTAGGTCTCTCAGATACTTACATATATATGTTTAACATAAACACTCAGAGACTTATACATATAACAACATAACATTGACACTCAGAAAACTTATAAATATAAATATTTCTGTTTAACATTAACACTCAGAAAACTTATAAATGCTTCTTATTTGCAAAGACACACCGAGTATACTTATCTGAGTTTAGGAAATCTTTTCAGCTGATGTCCTCCCAACCTTCAAGGGAGGCTATTACGTCCTCCACTTGCCCCCTAGCTCCAGAATCTGGATGGTGCCATGGGTTAACAGTGGAGATGCCTCTGCTGTGACCTCTGGATGGCCAATCCAGTCACCAACAGAATATCTAGACTTCTTAGGAATTTCAGTAAGCTAATTTCCACTGGACCTTTCCAGCTCGAGAAATTGCCCCATCCTCTTTTTCCAAAATTCACAGAACCCCCACCCCTTTCCAGGATTCTCTTTTTAACCTCAAGGGGTGGTAACTGTCTCTCCAACTGTCCCCAACCACCTCCTATTCTTAGAAAACTTTCATTAACATATTTTTAAAATATTTCCTTTCCATTGGCTAATCCTCCTATTTTAATAATTTTCATTAACATAATCAATTCTTTGTTTTTTTATCCAAAACAATGTCTCAAGTCTTTTACCAAAAGTAAAATAATAATTGTCTTTTAAGTAGTACCTACTAGTTAATCTTAATGAGACTGTTACATCTCCCCCCTGTGAGAGTAACACCGTCCTCGGTGTTTTCAGCTCATCTCTGCGAAAAGCTCCGAGTAAGCCTCTTGCATAAATTTTTCATCCTCCCAAGTAGCTTCGTCTGGTCCAAAGTGCTTCCACTACACTTTCACCTGGACAACTACTCTTTTGCGGAGTTCTATCTCTCTTCGATCAAGTATGCGTAGCGGCTCGACCAGAAACTCTCTGTCTGGTTCTACCTGCAAAGCAAATATTCTCTGTTAGTACTATTATATAGTAATCAAATTTTTTTTTTTCAGGCAGGATTTTTTGTTTATTAATTTTTTTCTTTACCTGAACATTCTGCCAATGAATTACATGTTTCTCATCATGTACATATCACTTTAACAAGGATACATGGAATACATTGTGTACTTGTATATGGCTAGGCAAGGCCAATCTATAGGCTACTGGTCCCACTCTTTCCATTATTTGGAAAGGGCCGCAATATCGAGGAGCCAATTTGGCACAAGGGGTCCACCTCAAAGTGCTTTTTTTTGGCTTAATCCTTACGTAGACATGGTCTCCTACCTTGAACTCACGGTAGGACCTTTTCTTATATGCATAAGTCTTTTGTCTATCTTGTGCAGCGTTCAGATTCTGCCTTATCCTTTTTACTTCAGCTTCCATTTCAGCCAACATCTCCGGTCCTAACAACAATTTTGTCTTGGGACTACTCCAGTTTATAGGGGTACGACACTGCCTTCCATATAACGCTTTGAAAGGGCTCATTTTCAGCGATTCTTGGTATCCGTTATTATACGCAAATTCCACCAGATGCAGATAATCTTCCCATTTAACTGGCTGTTGCATTACATACGTGTGCAGCATATCCTCCAGAACTTGGTTTACCCGTTCTGTTTGTCCATCCGTTTGAGGGTGATATGCTGTGCTAAAGTGTATCTGTGTTCCCAATCCAGAGAACAATGTCTTCCAAAAGGCAGATGTAAACTTGAAATCTCGATCTGATATCACTGTCTTGGGTATACCATGCAGTCTAAAAATCTCCTTCATAAATATATCTGCTATTTGTACAGTTTTGTACGTGGACTGCACAGGTATGAAATGGGCAGATTTACTGAACCTGTCTACCACTACCATAATCGAATCATTTTGCCTCTTGGTCCGGGGTAGACTTGTGATAAAATCTAGGGAGATGACCTCCCATTTCCACTCAGGAATTGGTATGGGCTATAATAGCTTAGCAGGGTGCTGATGCTCCACCTTAACCTGTTGGCATTCCAAGAACTTGCTTAGATACTTTGCAATATTCTTACACATGCCTGGCCAATAATATACCTTTCTTATTGCAATGAGCATATTTTGATATCCCGGATGGCCCGCGTAATTACTGCGATGGAACTCATTAAGAATTAACTCTTTAAGGTTCGCACGATTAGGCACATATATTTTTCCGTGAAAGGTCATCACTTGATCTTCATTTCTTCCCCATTCTGATGATTTTCCTTGCTACCTATCATCCTCCATTTGTTGCCATAGGAATTTGTACTCAGGGTCCTTCTGGGCTTCTTCTTTTAACTGATCTAACAGTCGGCTTTCAGATTGACTGAAATACATTGCATAAATTCCATGCAGTTTTCTACTTAGGGCATCTGCAAAACGATTTTCTTTTCCTTTAACGTGTTGTATATCCATGTCAAATTCACTCAAGAAGGCATTCCATCTGGCCTGCCGAGAGTTTAAATTTGCTTGCTTGAAATAATTGGTCAGGCTGCTATGGTCGGTTTTAAGTACAAAACTTCTGCCCAGCAGATAATGCCTCCATACCCGGAGGGCATGTACTACTGCGGTAAGCTCTAAATCGTAGGTAGAATATTTTTGTTCATATTATTTTAGCTTCCTGGACTCATATTCTCTTACTTTTCCTTCTTGAGTTAATACTACACCAACTCCTTCCTTGCTGGCATCAGTACACACCACATAATCTTTATTGGGGTCAGCCACCCTCAAAACCGGTGCTGTGGTTAGAAGCTGTTTCAGCTTTTCAAAACTGTCCTGGCATTCCTTCGTCCATTGGAAACGCTTGCCTTTATTTTGCAAGGACGTGATAGGATAGGAAATCTTAGAAAACCCTTCGATGAACCGCCTGTAATATCCCGCCAGACCCATAAACGATCTGATGTGTGCCACATTCTGTGGTACTTGCCATTCCATGATAATTTTAATCTTTTCAGGGTCCACAACTATTCCTTCAGCTGTCACAACATGACCCAAGTATTGGATTTCTGATTTAAAGAAATCACACTTGCTGAACTTAGCGTAAAGCTGATTCTTTCTCAGCATTTCCAATACTATTCTCAGATGTTCCTTATGTTCTTCCTCGCTCTTTGAGTAGATCAATATGTCATCTATGAAGACCAGTACAAAGTGATCTAGAAACTGATGAAAAATTCCATTCATCAACCTCATAAAGGTTGCTGGTGCATTTGTCAATCCGAAGGGCAATACCACAAACTCATAATGCCCATATCTGGTGTGGAACGCTATTTTGCAAATATCCTCATCCTTGATTCGAATTTGATGATATCCAGACCTCAAATCTATTTTAGAGAACACCTTAGCACCTATTACCTGATCGAATAAATCATCAATTCTGGGTAGAGGGTATTTATTCTTAATAGTCAACTTGTTCAGTTACCGATAGTCCATACACAAGCGTAAGGTTCCATCCTTTTTTCTAACAAAAAGAACTGGTGCTCCCCACGGAGACACGCTTGGGCGGATATACCCTTTATCTAACAATTCTTGTAGCTGCATCTTCAACTCAGTTAGCTCTAGTATACTCATTCTATAAGGTGCTCTTGACACCGGAGAGGCTCCAGGCAGCAATTGAATAGTGAAGTCAATATCCCTCTTGGGTGGAAAACCTGGAATATTTTCTTGAAATACATCCAAAAATTCCTGTACTACAGGAATATCTTCTATAATTGAAGCCTTGTCCTTGGAATCTGCATATCCCACTTGAATTGCATATAGCTGACACCCTTTTCTAATACATTTTCCCATTTGAGATGCTGTTATGGGGCGTAATTGTACAAGCTTTTTAACTCCTTTGATTTCTTTTCGCGTGCCATCTTGCATTCTGTAGTAGATTGTCTTTTCCTTACAGTCCACAATTGTCCAATGTTTCTCCAACCAATCCATCCCCAGTAACACATCATATGATCCTAATGGTAATATATTCAAATCTGCATGTATCTGCTATTTTTCCACCTCCAACATACAATTAGGAATTTTTGCAGTGACTTTACATTTTGCCCCAGTAGCTAATTGAACTAGCCATGAGTTCTTAAATTTCTGTTCTTTTAGTTTGCATAATTCCACTATTTTAGGACTTACATAACTTAAACTTGCTCCAGGGCCTATTAAAATTGAAACAGGTTTAGTTAGTATAGTACCTTCCAATTCAATCATAGTAGACTGGAAGTCAGCCTGCCGATCCTCCAAGGCTGCATTTATATGGGGTATATTTCGTGCCACGTCACCCATTGTGGATGCCTCCTACAAATTTGCTACAGCCTCATTTTTGTGTCACCGGGGACAGTTTTTGTAATAATGAGCCTCCCCACAGCCCCAGCACTGTAGAGGGGGTTTTGAATTCTATCCTTGCTCCGTCTTGCTGGAAGCTTCAGTGGGTTTCTCCTTCGCTGGCCACTTGATCCTTTGATGGTTTTTACCAAACTGCTTGCCCACAGCATTCCGTGTTGAGCCTTTTGTGTTACTGCTTTTACCATTTTTGAAAGTAGAATTACTTTTCTGGTGTTTCCTTGGCTGCCAGCTTTTCCCACCATCCCCCTTGGCCTTATTTTGCTGGTAGCACATTCGTGCTTTACGGATTGCCTCATCCATGGTTTGTGGGTTGAAAAATTCTATCCGCTCCCTCATTGGGGCAGGTAAACTGCTTAAAAACCTCTGCACCTTGGCTTTTTCCTCCCGAAGGTAAGGAACGTAACGTAACAGGAAGGTGAACTTTGTAACATATTCATCCATGGTCATCTGCCCCAGCCGAAGGTCATGAGATTCCTTCTCTTTGTCATCATAAAATATCTCTGTTAAATAATTATCTTTGAAGTATTGCTGAAACTGCTCCCATGTGATATCTCGTTCATCTAGGCTACGAACATTTTTCACCTCCTCCCACCATAGAGTGGCTTTTTCCCGCAGCTGATAAATAGCCAATCTGGCCTTCAAATTGCTGCTATACTCATATACCTGAAAATACTTGTTTATGTTGATTAACCAAGCTTCTGCCACCTCTTCCGCCTCACCATCAAAGGTTGGTGGCTTAATTTTACGAAATTCCACTTGCAGTTACACTTTTTGCCTTTTATGATCTTGCTGATCGGAAAAATTACTTGACTCTGCTTCATTATAATTTCTGTTTTTACTCCTTTGAGATGGGCTCTTTTCATTCCTGCCAGTAGCATCATTTTTGGTTTGTTGTTCTTCCTGTTCGGCGGATAATTCCTTTTCCGTACTGGGATGTCCCATCTCCTGGTTTTGCTTGTCAGATAAACTTTTCAAGATCTTTTCTTGATCCTGTAACAATCTCTCGTTGTCCATCCGGACCCTTAACATTTCTTCTTGCAAATGTTGTACTGTACTCAGCAGGAATGCAGTTTGTTGCTGCTGTTCCTCCAACAGTCAACTCGTTTTCTGATGCTGTTCCACGGTTAATTGAACCCACATTTTCGGATTCATGACTGTAGGAACTGGGGTTTCCTCTGGTTGTGTCTGAGTTGCTGCAACTTCTCTCATTTCTCCTGCTTCTCCTGACTGTGTGCACTATTCACATACACAGCTTCACTGTTAGTGGACCCCTTAGGATTCCAGTGTAGCAACTTGGCTCTGATACCACTTGTCACATTCATTCACGATAATTTTTTTTTTTTTTTCTTTACTATACCAACGAAGAGATTAAATTTGTTCTACACAGTAATTAAAGCAGGAAGATGAAACATTTACTATGTTGACAGTACATAGCATTATCAAACTTCAGTCATGATTTAAGTCTAGAGTATTAACCCAAGCTCTCAAAGGTTATGCACTTATAAATAGTATATCAACTCTATTGTATTCTCGAAATGTCTGCCACGTACCATACATCTCCAGTGCATTAACATTTAGAGGAAAATATGATTGTAATCCGATGTATTGACGGACACCCTTAGAGGAATCTCATTATGGTTAACGCATGGATAAGAGTGAGATGGCATTCGTTCCTGCATGCGCAATTTATTATGGCCTTGATGTTCAGATTTCTTGGGATATGCTTTGCACCACCTGGCGGAGAATTCATTCCTACCGTCCGGTTATCATCTCCCTTCACCTTCGGCAGGATTGATCCTCCCGCCAGATTTGGTTGTGCCCAGTCTCTCCGTCATTCACTCCGACTGCAGTCTAAGTGTTAAGTGAAGTTGGAGCTATCTTGAATAATGCTCAGCGCTCTCGACCTTAAGACTTACAGTCTAAGTTTTCAATTTTCTGGCTTAGCAAGTTTCGCCCTAGAGTATATTTATACTAGAATGCATTTAACAGGTAAAAGGCTAGGGGTTTTACTATCTCATTATGATTTAGTTTTATTTACCTTCTGCTGGCGAATGCTTGTTTTTGTTTCGTTCGTTTGTTGATGTTATGGCTCATTTAGAGTGTTTGCTCAGGTTGGCTACCCATGAAGCCGCTTCATCCGGCTGCCGGAAGGTCTACCAACCAATATACTTCTCCTTCAGGACTACGGTAAGAAGTCCTTTCCTACTTCGTCCAGCTGGGTCTTTCCCGTTTCGCCCTCTACACCCAGGTTCTGTATAATTCTCGTTTATTTTTCGAGCAATGTTCTAATATTTATCTCCTCTCTGTTACCACAGGCAACAGGGAAAGAGTGTTCAACCTCTTGCTAGGTAATTTCCTTCCCTGAATCAGGTGCTGTGCTTTATGTAATATTAGAAAGTCTCAAATCCTTTACAATGGGGCTTACAATTCTGATCGCTTTGCTTTGTGGCAGGAATGCAATTTCACTACCTTTAGGACGTGTTTGATGTTTGGACCTTTTAATCCAGGTGAGATTTCCGACTAAAAGTAGGTGTTCCTCCTGCACAGGTATTTAACCCGTCAAGGGTGCTTCCCTCTTCCACTTTCCCCATCGGGGTTTGCAGGTTTACCTTGGCTCGAACCTTGGTCGTTATGGATTTAGTCACAGCTTGAGCCGTGGAACTAGTTTTTATTCGGCTATCTCTTTGAAGTTAGTTAGGTGGCTATCGTTGCCTACATAGGCAGACTGATAGCGTTTGGGGTTTTGTCCTTGATCAATTTTTGTTGTATTTCTGAATTGTACTGTTATATTTTCATCATACTTCAACATACTTTCTTTATGGGTTCGATAGTAATATTCGACCCGGTTTATCAGTAAGAGTAAAATCATTGCGCAAATTACGATGGATAACTAGTAATGCGTGACCTCACGTGCTTGATATTCTTGGAATGAGAAACTCTGGTGTTGGGCTATCTCCATGTAATGGTAAACAGGGTTTCTTTCTTTTGTTTCATTATGTATGACAGTTTATAGACAAAAACATTACTCGATGAGTTCTGTTATGCTCTAGACTTGTTTTCTTTATCGGTTCATTTCTGCATGAATCCTAGTGCAAAGAACTTACTTCTTTCGTTAGATAATCTTAAGAGAACACGGTCACTACTTCATTCTCTGTCTTTGAATGCCACAGTAAATATTGTTTTTTCTTCTTTTCATCGCACGATTTTGGGTCAAATAGACTAAAGAAAAATAGTTCTTCATGTAATGCTAAACGAGTAGGAATATTGCTTGTTTCATTCTCGGATTTCTATTGCGCTTGTATTTACATTCTTTATTCCAAGAAATACATAAAAGATCTTCCCCCAAAAGCGTTTCCTGCATACTTACCCATTTTATCAAATGTTCTGGTAGTTCAGTATGGCAAGAATTGTTACTAGTATTATTTTAGAAACTCCAGCATAGAGGAAGAAAATAATATTCATGTGTAACAATTTCTTCATAACTTATTTAGATTAACACCAAACTACCCACAGAATTTTTCCGAAATCTTTGACAGTAAGAAAGACAGGTGCATTTTCTCTAGTTATCTGTGCTCTTAAATTCATTTTTCTAATTTGCGCAAAACTCTCAGAAAAAAACTTCTTCTGTTAAGCAGTACATTCAAAGATATTTCCCTAATTAGCCGTAATACACAGAAATATAAGTCTGGTTAACTAGGTCTCTCAGATACTTACATATATCTGTTTAACATCAACACTCAAAGACTTATACATATAACAGCATAACATTGACACTCAGAAAACTTATAAATATAAATATTTCTATTTAACATTAACACTCAGAAAACTTATAAATGCTTCTGATTTGCAAAGACACACCGAGTATACTTATCTGAGTTTAGGAAATCTTTTTAGCTGATGTCCTCCCAACCTTCAAGGGAGGCTATTATGTCCTCCACTTGCCCCCTAGCTCCAGAATCTGGACGGTGCCATGGGTTAACAGTGGAGATGCCTCTACTGTGACCTCTGGATGGCCAATCCAGTCACCAACAGAATATCTAGACTTCTTAGGAGTTTCAGTAAGCTAATTTCCACTGGACCTTTCCAGCTCAAGAAATTTCCCCCTCCTCTTTTTCCAAAATTCACAGAACCCCCACCCCTTTCCAGGATTCTCTTTTTAGCCTCAAGGGGTGGTAACTGTCTCTCCAACTGTCCCCAACCACCTCCTATTCTTAGAAAACTTTTATTAGCAACTTTTTAAAAGATTTCCTTTCCATTGGCTAATCCTCCTATTTTAATAATTATCATTAACATAATCAATTCTTTGTTTAATTGTCTTTTAACTAGTACCTACTAGTTAATCTTATTGAGACTGTTACATAAACTTTATTTTCACAAAACATAGTTAATTCAAGTTCCTCAAGTAATATTTCTCAAAAGAAATAACTATTTTAGTTTCTTTAAAAATAAAGTGACATAACAAATAGTTATCATTTAAGCCAGCTTTCACATGTTTTTAGTTTTTTAATTTCTAAATTAATTGGTTTTATGTTTGGGTTTTTAATTAATTGGGATACAATTTTATGTTCGTCTTTGTTTTTTTAGATTAATTTTATATGTTTGTATTTTTTAATTAATTTTATATGTTTTTATTTGGCTTTTATTTTTGTTTTTTTAAATAATTTGTTTTATGTTCGTATTTTGTTTTTTTTTTTTAATTAATTTTACATGTTCGTTTTTGGTTTTTTTTTTTTTTTTTTTTTTTTTAATGTATTTTTAATTGTTTTTTTTTTGTTTTTTTTGGTTTTTTTTTTTTTTTTTTTTTAAATTAATTTTATATGTTCATATTTTTTTTTTAAATTTATTTTATATGTTCATATTTGGTTTTTATTTTTATTTTTTTTAAATGAATTTCAAGAAAAAAAATTCTTGAAAACTTTCAATGAATTTCAAAATATTATTTCATATCAATATAAATGATTAGATTGGAAATTTCAAAATATTATTTCACATCAATATGAATTTCTCATTGGATTGGAAATTTCAAGAAAAATTTTAATGAAATTTCAAGAAATTGTTCATATATAGTTATTTTTTATATGAATTTCAAAATATTATTTTTTAATTATTTTTTAAAAGAATTTCAAAATATTATTTCACATGAATATGAATTTGAGATTGGATTGGAAATTATTTCACATCAATAAGAATTTAATATTGGATTGGAAATTTCAAGAAAAAATTCAATGAAATTTCAAGAAATTGTTCATATATCATTATTTTTTAAATGAATTTCAGAATATTATTTCACACTAATATGAATATGAGATTGGAAATTTTAGAAAACAATTTCTTGAAAACTTTCAATTAATTACATCGATATAAATTTTTTAAATGCATTTCAAAATATTATTTCACATCAATTTCAATATGATATTGGAAATGAGATTGGAAATTTCAGGAAAAAATTCAATGAAATTTCAAGAAAACAATTTCTTGAAAACTTTCAATGAATTACATCAATATGAATTTTCTAAATATATAATTATTTCTAAAATGAACTTCAAAATATTATTTCACACCAATATAAATATATAATTATTTTTAAAATGAATTTCAAAATATTATATCACATGAGATTGGAAATTTCTTCATATCTAATTATTTTTTCAAAATTTCAAAATATTATTTCACATCAAAACAAAAAGAAAACTTTCAATGAAATTTCACATATAATCAGTTTTTAAATGAATCTCAAAATATTATTTCACATCAATATAAATAGGAGATTGGAAATTTCAAGAAATATTATGATGGAAATTTCAATAAAATTTTCAATGAAATTTCATATATAATTATTGTTTAAATAAATTTCAAAATATTATTTCACCTCAATCTGAATGAAATTTCATATATAATTATTTTTTAAATGAATTTCAAAATATTATTTCACATCAATATTGAATTGAAAATTTCAAGAAAAATATAAATTTCAATGAATATCATATACAATATCTTTCAATCAACTTCATATATAACTATTTCTTAAAATAATTTCATGAAACTTTCAGAAACAATATTTTGAAATGAATTTCATGAAAAATTTTGAAATGAATTTCAAAGAAACTCTCAGAAATAATATTTTGAAATGAATTTCAGAAACAATATTTTGAAAAAATTTAATTTCAAGAAAAAACTAAATTTCAATGAATTTCATATATAACTATTTTTTAAATGAATTTCGAGAAATTCTAGAAACAATATTTAGAAATGAATTTCAAGAAAAATTTCGAGAAAAATTTCAAGAAACTTTCATAAAAAATATTTAGAAATGAATTTCATATATAGTTATTTTTTAAATGAATTTCAAGAAACTTTCATAAAAAATATTTTGAAATGAATTTCAAGTAAAAATTTAATGAATTTCATATATAATTATGTTACAACGGAATTTGGCATTAACTAGTTGTTAACTAGTAATATGACATTTTAGTTATTATTTTAAAAGAGGACACTAAAGCAATTGTTATTTCTGGAAAAGTTTATTTGTTTAATTGTTTGGAAATAAAAATTGGTTATGGAAAAGTAGTTCCATAAAAAGGTAAGAACACTGATGGTAAAAGTATTCCAAGAAGTGAGAGGTGGTTGGATAGTTGGAACAGTTACCTGCACCTCTGAGGATAAAAGGTTTATCGGAGTGAGGAAGAGTGGTTTTGTTCACAAAATAAGGGAAGAGAGTGAGGAATTTCCTGGGCTAGTAGAGACTAGTGGAAACCACTCAGCATTCCTAAGAATTTTTGGTTCTGACTGGACTTGGGGTCCTGAGGTCACAGCAGAAAATACTATCAACATGAACCTCTAAGGTTTGGAGCACGAGGTAAAGAGAAGGATGTAATCGCCTCTCTTGAAGGTTGGGTGGAAATCAGCAATGAATTTCACATTTAGATAAGTATCTGTGCATTTCAGTGAATTGAAAAAGGAATGTTATTATCTAGAATATACACAAAAATGCGCTTAACTAGAATAAGGAATAATAAATCTATGAAAAATTGTGTTTGAAAAAGAATGGAATTCGTAATTTATTTATGAATTAGCAAGTTGATTTTGAATTCTGTGAAATTGTAGCTAGCCCTATAAAGTGTTTGAGTATGGTAAATGTAACTATAAAAAGGGAAAGTTATAAGGGGGAAAACACAGTATTAGTTGTGTTAAGATTTAAACAGTAGTAACTATGTTATGTAAGTATAGTGGAAACTGTGTTATGTGAATACATTAATTACTATGAAAGTACAGTGGGAACTATGTTATGTGAATACATTAATTACTATGATTATCTTGCTTTAGAAATAGTAAAATAGTGTAGAGAACTACATTGTATTGATTAAAAACGTATAAAAATTATGTAAACGGGAGTAATGAGTAGACCAAACGATATATTAACAAACTCAAGATAGATAATCAAAATACTGAATTTTGACATTTATAAATTATCGTTGGAGGTGGAGCCTCAACCCAAGACACATTGGTACTAAAACCTAGCTATACACAAAGAGGGATTTTGAGGATTTCTGGACACCAAACCATAAGTAAAACTAGATAAAATTCTGGTGAAGATATTATTGAGGAAAAGAAGAAAATGACAGTGCCAGAAGAAATATTTCTTCATTGTTTCAAAGCTACATTGTACACAGATAACATCTATATAATAGAATAAATTTCATAACTAGATGACTGGAAATAGAGATTCATATAGTATGGAAATGCATGGGTCGGCTAGGGGCTCAAAGCATATAAAAGAAATAAAAATTTAGCATTGAATTCAATTAAAAATCAAGAATTCACGGTATTTGTATTGAAACTGTAAACAAGAATCCGTTTTCTTGAAATGGAAAACCACATGGGGAAACATTTGAAAGAAAAAAAAATCATATCCTCATAGCGAATATAATTCCAATCAAAGAGATTATACAATACACAAAAAATGTGTTTGGGAATTTCCACCGGAACCAGAGGTGTAGGTTCAGAGGAAACCCTCTCATAGTAGATAATAGAACTATTGTAAAAGTCTAATCATTTTAAAAACACTGAATCTCCAATAAAACACAGGAGAAAGTGGCTTTGACTTCACAGACTAGTATGTTTCAATTGGAAGCCGACTAGCAATGTAGGCTGAAGTCAAAAGCTTAGAGCGAACAAACGAATCATGCAGAGAAGGGGAAGAAACTTTCCAGAGAACCACAACAGCATAATAAGGAGTACCTGGAAGGGTAATAGGCACATTAGTAGAATAATGTTCAACCTTGAGGAGAGAACTGAAGGACAAGACCACACATATAAGAAATTACCTACAAAACCCATAGCCAAAACAGTGAATTAAAGGCCTATCGACATTAAACTGTGGTGAAAACTTGAAAGAAAAATCGAAAATGAAGACTGGGACAATTTTATTACCTGTATTGATACATATCCAAATAGTTCTCCGAGCGCTGAGCTGAAACTTGAATAAGAGTCGAGGAGGAACTTTCAGAGTTAAATTAATGAAACTAAAACCATGAAAAGAAGATCCTGTCAGAAAAGTCATAGGAAATGAATATAGCTTGGTAGGCGAAGAGGAAACTTCACTCGTGATAAAAGAAACTCATTTTTTCTCTTTGAACTCCTCTTATTCTCTGTAGGGATGCTATCCAACCTCGGTGCACTGCTAGGGGCGAATTTAAACCATGTGAGCATACCCTTCGTAGCGGAATTAAGCTATAGCATAGTAAGAAGCCAAACTTGTAGAGAACAATCCATAGAGGGTTGCAGACCTAACCGCCTCACAGTTAGAGAAAAAATGAAACTGAGCGGTTAGGGTTATGGGTTATTACCAACATTTTTCCCCACATTAACCTGACTGTAGATCTTCAATAGCATCGGCCGGTGTGAGATGGGGTAGGTGGATCATTGAATCAACAATAAAAGCATATGAAATCTCCCAGTTGGCATGGTCATTAAATTTCCAGAACGTGACCAAGACAACTAGTACCAAAACAAATTCTGAGATGGTTTCTTCATAAATGTGAATATTATGAGGGTTCGAAACCATATGTGAAAATTGTCTAAAATAGAATAGTAAAGTAAATACAAATTAGAAGTGAATTGATGGATTAAGTACCATGTTATTAAGAATGTTTTCTAATGTTACATATTATGCTTCAACCTTATAATGAGAAGTTTTTAATTTTATTTTTTTACTATTACTATATGGTATAGTATACGTGTTACAAGTGGAATCAGAGCAGCGTTTGCACGCGGACCCTAGGGGTCACCTAAGAAGTTTAAAAATGTGTGTATACTTATGCACATAAAAGAAGTAGTACTGCAAAGGACAATATGAGAAGGGGATCGACACAGTAAACACTTCGGAATACCAGGAACCTACACCTCAAACACAACTAGGGATGAATCCTAAAATGTGGATTCAGTTGAGTCTGGATCAACACCAACTAACTAGTAGAGTGCTGGAGGAACAACAACACCAGACTAGCATACTGTTAAGTATTGTGCAAAAGTTGTAAGAGGAAATGGTCTGTGTAAGAAGTGACAATGAACGTTTGATGCAGGAACAAAAAATGATACTTAAGAGCCTTTCTGACAAGAATAATCAAGGGGTGTTACAACCTAGTCCTAATACGGGTATGCAAGAAGAAAACAAACAACAAACCAATGACCAATCCATGGATAGAATGGGCAGGAGCCCTTCATGGTGAAGCAAAAAGAAAAAGAACTATAATGAAGTAGAGTCTGGTAATGTGTCAGATCAGAAGGAATTTAAGAAGAAAAAAGTGGAGCTTCAGGGTGAGTTTCAAAAAATAAAACCACCTACATTTGATTGATAAGCTAAGGAGGTGGCAGAGGCTTGGTTGATAAATATGAATAAATACTTTCTCGTGTACGAGTACAACAACAACCTTAAAACCAGATTGGCCATATATCAGTTGAGAGAGAAAGCCACCCTATGGTGGGAGGAGGTAAAGAATGTTTGCAACATTGAAGATTAATATGTTACATGGGAATCAGTCCAGCACTACTTTAAAGAAAAGTATTTGAAAGAACACTTTTATGACAAAAAATCTAGAGAATTCCATGACTTGAAACTGGGTCATATGACTATGGACGCGTTTATTACAAAGTTCACCTCCCTATTAAGATATGTACCATATCTCAGAGATGAAAAGGCTAAGTTTCAAAGGTTCTTGAGTAGTTTTCCAACCCACATGAAGGAATGAATTGAATTTGTAAATCCTAGGACCATGGATGAAGAAATTCATAAGGCAAGGATGTGCTACTAGCAGTCCAAGGAAAAAGGGGAAACGGGAAAGAATTCGCAGCCAAAAAAAGGACAAAAAATTAGTTCAAACTTCAACGGTGCCAGAAGAAATAATTTTAAGAATTCTGCATGAAGTTATGTAAGAAAGAAGTTTGGAAGAAATAATCAAAGAACCCAATGGCTTGATGAAGAGAGGCATACAGAGGCTTCTAGAAAACCTGAACAAAGGCAAGTAACCAAGCCACCTTTACAGTGTTGGGGCTGTGGTGACGCACATTATTATAAAAATTTCCCATAGCGAGGGAGAAGTGAAACATTTGCAAATTTGTAGGAATATTCTATAGTAGGAGATATGGCTCGAAACATACCTCGAATCAATGCGGCATTGGAAGATCGACACGCAGATTATCAACAAACAATGTAAGAGTTGGAAGGTAAGTTATTGTCTCAGTCTATTTCTATTTTGGTTGACCCAGGTGCAATTTTAAGTTATGTAAACCAAAAAATAGTAGAATTATGTAAATTAAAAGGTCAAAAATTCAAAAACCCTTGGCTGATACAGAGAGCCACAAGAGAAAAAGGAAAAGTAACTGCCAAAATTCAGAACTGTACATTGGAAATTGTAGACCAACAGCTAAACGTGGACCTGAAAATATTTCCATTAGGGTCCTATGATGTTTTTCTGGGTATAGATTGGCTAGAGAAACACTGGACTTTCGTGGACTGTAAAGAAAATATTATATACTAAAAAATGCAAGATGGAACATGCAAAGAGATTTAGGGAATCAAGAAACCATTGTAGTTGCATCCTATCACAACATCTCAAATGAATAAGTGTATAAGGAGGGGATTTCAGATTTATGCTATCTAGGTGGGATATTCCAATTCCAAGGACAAGTCTCCTATGATGGAGAACATACCAATGGTACAAGACTTCATGGATGTATTTCTAGAAGATGTACCCAAATTACCACCAAGAAGAGATATTGATTTCACCATTAAATTAATTCCAGGAGCATCACTTGTCTCAAGGGTCCTTACAGAATGAGTTTTCCAAAACTCACTGAATTAAAAATGTAGTTGCAAGAGCTGCTAGACAAAGGATGCATTCGTCTGAGTGTGTCCCCTTGGGAAGCACTAGTGATGTTCATAAAGAAGAAGGACAAAACCATGTGAATGTGCATGGACTATAGATAACTCAATAAATTAACAGTAAAAAATAAATATCCTTTACCACATATTGACAACATCTTCGATCAGGTGAAGGGGGCAAAAAAATTATCAAAAGTAGATTTAAGGTCTCGATACCACCAGATCTAGATCAAGGATGAAGATATTTATAAGACTACTTTCCATACGAGGTATAGGCATTATGAGTTTTTGGTGCTACCCTTTGGGTTAAAAAATGTGCCAATGACATTTATGAGGTTAATGCATGGTATATTTCACCGCTTCCTGGATAAATTTGTACTTATATTTATTGATGATATTTTAATTTATTCTAAGAACTAGGAATAACATATAAAACATATAAGAATTGTGTTGGAAATGTTAAGAAAACACCAATTGTACGCTAAGTTTAGGAAATGTGATTTCTTCAAAACAAAAATCCAGTACTTAGGCCATGTTATTTCAGCAGAAGGGATTGTTGTTGATCTAGAGAAAATTAAGACAATCATGGAATGGCGAGTTTGCCAAAATGTGCCGAATATCCGATCCTTTATGGGATTGGCTGGGTACTATCGAATATTCATTAAAGGATTCTCCCGAATTTCTTTTCCAATCACCTCCTTGCAGAGAAAGGGAAAATTATTTAAGTGGACTAATGAGTGCCAAAATAGTTTCGAGAGGTTGAAGCAACTATTGACCACTACACTAGTGTTGAGGGTAGATGACCCCAACAAATAATTTGAGGTTTCTACAAACGCTTGTAAGGAGGGAGTTGGGGCAGTTTTGTCCCAGGAAGGAAAGTTATTGGCTTATGAGTCAACAAAGTTAAAATATCATGAGAAAATATATTCAGCCTATGATTTGGAGTTAACAGCAGTGGTACATGCACTTTGGGTACAGGGACACTACCTGCTAGGAAAGAAGTTTATACTAAAAACTGATCATAGTAGCTTGACCAATTACTTCAATCAAGTTGATTTAAAATCCTGACAGGAAAGATGGAATGGCTTCCTAAGTGAGTTTGATATGGATATTCAGCATGTGAAGGGTAAAGAAAACTGTGTAGCAGACGCCTTAAGTAGGAAACTAAATTGTGTTTATGAGTTGTGTTATAACCAGCTTGAATGCAAATTTTTTGACCAAGTAAAAGAGGAAGCACAAAAGGATCCAAACTACCAATTTTTATGGTAGTAAAATGGAAGAGGCCAGAAAGCAAGGCAACACTTCTGAGTATGGAGTTAGTAATGAACAAATTCTAACATTTAGAGGAAAGATATATATACCAAATTGTGTGGATCTAAGGGAGCTAATCATGAATGAATATCATCGAAGTAATTATGCAAGACACCCAAGATACCAGAAGATGTTAACTGCAATTATAAATATATATTTCTGGCCTGATATGTGTAGAAAAATTGTTGAATACTTAAACAAATGTCTGGAGTGTCAACAGGTCAACGTGGAGCATCGACATTTAGCAGGATTGTTGCAGCCTATTCCAGTACTTGAATGGAAGTGGGAAGTCATATCCGTAGAGTTCATTACGGGTTTACCATGATCAAAGAGGCACAATGAGTCAATTATGGTGGTGATCAATAGGTTGAGTAAGTCTACACATTTTATACCCGTAAAGTCTACTTACAAGACTGTTTAGATAGTAAATATTTTTATGAGAGAAAATTTCAGACTGCATGGCATTCCAAAGACTGTTATTTCAGACAGAGATGTGAATTTTACTTCAACATTCTGAAAAAATTTGTTTACAGGTCAGGGGACCAAATAAACTTCAGCACTACTTATCATCCCTAGACGGATGGTCAAACAGAATGGATAAATCAAGTTTTGGAAGACATGCTTCACATGTATGTGATGCAGCAACCAACTAAATGGGAAGAGTATTTAGATCTAGTTGAATTTTCTTACAATAATGGTTATCAGGAGTACCTTAAGATGAGTCCTTACGAATCTCTATATGGGAGGCAATGTCACACTCCCTTAAATTGGAGTAGCCCCGAAACAAAACTAATGCTTAGACCAGAAATGCTGGTTGAAATGGAATAAGAGGTAAAGAAGATCAGGAAAAACCTAAAATCTACAAAATATCGACAGAAGATATATGCAGATAAGAAAAGGACTTATCGAGAATTAAAGGTGGGTGATCACGTGTATATGAGGATCAAACCAAAGAAGAGCACCTTGAGGTGGGTCTCTTGTGCCAAGTTAGCCCCTAGGTTCTATGGACCCTTCCAGATTTTGGAAAGGGTAGGACCTATCGCATATCGGTTGGCTTTACCTACCCACATCCGGGTGCCCAATGTGTTTCATGTGTTCCTGTTAAAGCGATATGTGCATGATCTGAAACATGTAATCCATTGGCAAAATATTCAGGTATGATAGAATTAGAAAATCCTAACTTGAAGAATGATTTGTTTTATGTGATTTTGACAGAAAAATTTGTTGTTTTCAGGTAGAGCCAGATGGCGAGTTTCTGGTCAAGCCTCAAATTAGATTGGAAATTTCAAAATATTATTTCACATTAATATGAATTTCAGATTGGATTGGAAATTTCAAGAAAATTTTTAATGAAATTTCAAGAAATTGTTCATACATAATTATTTTTTATATGAATTTCAAAATATTATTTTTTAATTATTTTTTAAAAGAATTTCAAAATATTATTTCACATGAATATGAATTTGAGATTGGATTGGAAATTATTTCACATCAATAAGAATTTTAGATTGGATTGGAAATTTCAAGAAAATTTTCATTGAAATTTCAAGAAATTGTTCATATATAATTATTTTTTAAATGAATTTCAAAATATTAGTTCACATCAATATGAATATGAGATTGGAAATTTCAGAAAACAATTTCTTGAAAACTTTCAATGAATTACATCAATATAAATTTTTTAAATGCATTTCAAAATATTATTTCACATCAATTTCAATATGATATTGGAAATGAGATTGGAAATTTCAGGAAAAAATTCAATGAAATTTCAAGAAAACAATTTCTTGAAAACTTTCAATGAATTACATCAATATGAATTTTTTAAACAAATTTCAAGAAAAAATTTTCTTGAAAACTTTCAATGGGTTTCATATATAATTATTTCTAAAATGAAATCCAAAATATTATTTCACACCAATACAAATATATAATTATTTTTAAAATGAATTTCAAAATATTATATCACATGAGATTAAAAATTTCTTCATGTATAATTATTTTTTCAAAATTTCAAAATATTATTTCACATTAGTCTCAATGTAAAAAATATTAAAACATATATAATTATTTTTTCAAAATTTCAAAATATTATTTCACATCATTGTCAATATGAATATGAGACATATATAATTACTTTTCAAAATTTCAAAATATTATTTCACATCAATACAAAAAGAAAACTTTCAATGCAATTTGACATATAATCAGTTTTTAAATGAATCTCAAAATATTATTTCACATCAATATAATTATGAGATTGGAAATTTCAAGAAATATTATGATGGAAATTTGAAGAAAATTTTTGTAACCACCCTCTTAGCCACTAACAATTGGTTAAGTCCTTCTTTATAGTTAATCATGATTGTTGTTATTTGATTGGAATATTAAAAAAAAAACAGTTTTGTTGTTATTTAATAAAAGATTGTTTTATGGAATTTATTCCTGAGTAAATCTGGTGGTAAAAGTAAATCAAGATTCTGAGGCAGTTGAACAGGAAAAGCAGTTCCCACAGTTACCCAAAAAAAACTCTGGATAAGTAAAGGATTCCAGGGAGGTTTAGGGGTTCTGTGGAAGGGGAGAAATCCTGTGACTCTAAGAAAAGAGAGGAGTTTTCTTGACTGCTACTGGAGTCGGAGAACTGGACCGGATTGTCCCGAGTTCTCCTCCAGATTTTACTGCTACGAGAGTTGGAGAAAACGGACCGGATTGTCCAAGTGTTTTCCTCCAGAACTCTGAGTTCAACAGAAGGCCCAGACTTGAAGCTCGGGGGGAATTGAGGGACGTAATTGCCCCAGTTCGCGGTAGGGAGGAAAAGCATACCATCAGTACGTTTGGTTACAGATGAGTAATTCTGCAGTTAACATTCTATCCCAGTTTATGTTAGAATAGCAAAGCATACCATCAGTATGTTTAGTTACAGATGAGTAATTTTGCAGTTAACATTCTGTTCCTGTTTATTTTAGGATATCAAAGCATATACTGTTTATTAAGGTTCTGATGCTAAAAAAAATAGTTCTGTATAGCAAGTGTGGTTTGAACTAGTTCGAAATGGTAGTAGAACAGTAAAATAATATTTAAGGAAACAAATCTATCCTGAGAGATTAGCTGTAGAAGAAGCTGGAACAGATGTAGTACAAGAATTGTAGAGTACGCTACAGTAGCATTAAAGAACCAGTAAAATAAGAGTAATGACATCAGCAAGAAGGAAGGAGCAGAAGTAGATAATCCTTAAGTAAGCATATTGTTGAAATTACAAATAACCAGAACCAGTTTCTTGTAGTCGCTAGATACTATAGAAGACAGAAGATTTATTGTTAGGAGGGCGGTTTACCCGTAACTCTCGGAGAAAACCGAGCCTCTGGGAAGCCCTCCCTCTATGATAAGCACGGACGACCGGTGGTCCGGACACCAGGGGTATTCCCTTAGATAGCCGAAAAGAACTTCGTACAAAAATGCGGAGCAGCATAAAATTCCTCTTGAACATGATTAAAACGAATCAAGAAACCCTCGTGAACTTATCAAGGAGACATAGAACATTCTTGGTACAAAACAAGACCGTCAAACAGAGGAAATAGCAATCAATATAAATAGGAAACTTATAAATGCTTAAAACTGATTGCACAGGAGATACGCCTTAACATTTTCATCATTCTGAGCAAACCATGAATGTAAATAACCATTGAAACCCAAAGTATTTTTACAGCTAGATCATTAAACAATAGCCAACAAATCACTTTAACAGTAAATAATTCAGTACTCGCTTTCAGCGAGGAAAATATGTAATACATTCCAGTGAAAACAGAGGAAAGGGCACAGGTAGTAACCCGGCATTCCACGGCAATAAAATGTATGCATGTTTTCTAAACAACAGTCCATAACTTAGAAAATGGAAACCCTCACAGGAGGCAGAGCCTGTAGGTTCGCCTTTTCCCTTTCCACTCAAACAAATTCAAAGAGCCAGGCATCGTATCATTGCCATTAAGCGGAGGGAGGAAGCAAGTTCCAGGTTCAAACCTGGGCAAAGAACCCATAACGATAATCATGAACCAGTCAAAGGACTAAGCCGAAGTTGGGAAAATATGTGTTAGGGGTTGTTACCTGTTAATGAACGCAGAAACTCGTCCAAGCAGCCGGAGTTCTCTGTAGAAGGGGGAGCGACGAAATGTAACCTGACAACCGAGTGTAGTCCTGTTAGGATAGAAACAAAATATGTGCAGCAAAACTCGAATTGTAAATGTGTACATAAGGAAATGAATCACGAAAGACAGAGTTAGGGTTGTGGTGCAAATACCTATTGCAACAGAAGAGTTCACCATCCTGGATAGACGGAAGAAGTTACCACCCTCGGTGGGGTAGGGTTTCTCGCTGCCAAAGCTTCGCAGGGTGCCGTGATGAAGAATGGTCAAGTGAACAGGAGCGTCAGTATAGTAACAGAAAAGACAGGAAACTTGAAAATCAAAATAACCGGCAGAGATTGTCTGCAAACCTACTCTCATAATTCCTGAAGGAACCGAGAGAAGATACCTATAGATGGGGTCGCCTGTAGAACGCCTTTTCAGTTGAGCATCAAGAGGGTGAAACATCGCACCTACGAGTAAAACCTGGAAAACTAGCAGAGCCTCTCCAGAACCTCCGCTCGAATTGCAACAATGAGGTTTGGCGATGGTTACGAAGCCAAGGACATTACCTATCCCGAAGTGATTACCACCGTAGGATCATGCGCAGATCAACGATGAGCCTTATGATAGGTGTGAAGCATTTACTACTGGCAGGTGGCCGGATTAAAACATTTCATCGAAAAGCGCATATGCGTGTGATATACAAACCCTTTTGAATAGCGTAAGTTCAATTATTTACTGTCAGATATGTGCTTACGGAGAATAATTGGTAGGGTAAAGAGAAATATTGTTTTGTTGCAGTAAATTTTTTTTTTATTGCACTGGTTGAATGTTACAAGTGGTATCAGAGCAGCGTTACAACGCTGGGCCCTATTGGGCCAACTAACGTTAAAACTGTGTGTTATCTATGCATAGTCCGACGATTAGATGGAAAGACAAGTGATACGGACCCCTTCGCAATAGTCACAGTGAAATGCTGGAGAAATGCAGCCTCCGCCAGGGGGCAACCCTGAGATGTGGGTTCAGTTGGGGATTGAACAGCACCAGCGGTCAAACCGACTGATGGAAGAACAGCAACAGCAGACCCGCATCTTATTTCATACAGTACAACAGTTTCATGAGGAAATGGAGAGGGTACGACAGGAAAACGCCAGGATGATGCAGGAACAGGAAAGAATCTTAAAAAGCTTGTCCGATAAACAAAATCACAGGAATGAAAATCCCAGTGCTGACAGAGAACACCAAGAGGGGAATGAACAACGAACTGAAGAGCAAGATATGAGTCAAAAGGAAAGAAGTCTGTCCCAGCGCAATATTTCGAACAGAAACCTTAATGAAGCTGAATCCGAAAATGGAACAAAACGGAAGGCAGAAAAAAGACAGAAGGTGGAATTACATGGAGAATTTAGAAAGATTAAGCCACCCACCTTCGACGGAGAAAAAGAAGAAGTAGCCGAGGCCTGGTTAATTAATATGAACAAGTACTTCCAAGTGTATGATTATGACAGTGGTCTTAAGGCACGATTGGCAATTTATCAGCTAAAGGACAAAGCCACTCTATGGTGGGAAGAAGTGAAGAACGTGAAGGGAATAGCGGATCAGGACGTAACATGGGATAAGTTCCAACAATATTTTAAGGACAAGTACTTGACGGAGCGTTTCTACGATGAAAAAGCTCGAGAGTTCCATGATTTAAGGCTAGGCCAATTGACTATGGACGAGTTCATCACCAAGTTTACATCGCTACTGCGCTATGTACCGTATCTAAGAGATGAAAAGGCCAAAGTTCAAAGATTTTTGAGCAGTTTACCTGCCCATATGAAGGAGCGTATTGAGTTTGTTAATCCTAGGACGATGGATGAAGCTATCAGGAAAGCAAGGCTGTGCTATCAGCAAGCAAAAAACAAGGTAGATCAAGGAAGAGGATGGCCAACAAAGAAAGAAAATAGGAGCAGTGCTGGTTTCAAAAAGAAAAAAACCAGTAACTTCAGAAATTCAGCCAAGAATTCAGTTAATAAGCAATTCGGCAGAAACCATCAAAGGATTAGATGGCCAGGGGAAGATAAAACTGTGGAAGCTTCAAACAGACCTGAGCAATCTCAAAGCCAGAGGCCGCCTCTGCAATGTTGGGGCTGCGGGGCAGCGCACTACTATCGAGATTGTCCACAGCGGGGTAAAACTGAAACAGTGAATAATTTGCAGGAAGCCTCTACGGTGGGGGATATTGCCAGAAGCATACCTAGGATTCACGCTACATTGGAGGATCGGCAAGCTGATTTTCAACCCACTATGATAGAACTGGAAGGTAAATTGTTCTCTCAAACTATTTCTATTTTGGTAGATCCAGGCGCATGTCTGAGTTATATAAGTCCTAAACTTGTAGAAATCTGTAAACTACCAAGTCAAAAGTTTAAGAAAAGCTGGTTGGTTCAGTTAGCTACAGGAGCTAAAAGAAGAGTTAGTGCCAAAATAACATATTGTGCATTGCAAGTCGGTGGACAGCAGTTAACAGTGGATCTAAATGTTCTGCCCTTGGGCTCTTATGATGTATTGTTGGGTATGGATTGGTTGGAGAAACATTGGACTCTTATAGATTGTAAGGAAAAGGTGGTTTACTACAGAGATCATAATGGTAATCGCCAAGAAATTCAGGGCTTAAAGAAGCCTGTACATCTGCGACGAGTTACCGCTTCTCAGTTGGCAAAGTGTATGAGGAAAGGATGCCAAATATACGCCATACAAGTCGGGCTGTCCGAACCCAAGAATAAGGCTGTTATGTTAGAAAATATCCCTGTGATACAGGAATTTAAAGACGTATTTCCTGAAGAAATACCAGGTTTGCCACCTAAAAGAGAGGTGGATTTTACAATAGAACTGCTGCCGGGAGCTTCACCAATCTCGCGAACTCCCTATCGTATGAGTGTGCCAGAATTGACTGAGCTGAAAATGAAGCTTCAGGAATTGCTGGATAAGGGGTACATTAGACCCAGCGTGTCACCTTGGGGAGCACCTGTGTTTTTTGTCAGGAAAAAGGATGGAACCATGCGCATGTGCATGGATTACCGACAGTTAAACAAGTTGACTGTTAAGAACAGATACCCCCTACCCCATATTGACGACCTGTTCGACCAGGTAAGGGGAGCTACTGTGTTTTCAAAAATTGATTTGCGGTCCGGTTACCACCAGATCCGAATAAAGGATGAAGATATACACAAAACTGCTTTTCGCACCAGGTACGGCCACTACGAATTCGTGGTATTACCTTTTGGGTTAACTAATGCACCAGCCAATTTTATGAGGCTGATGCATAGTATTTTCCACCCCTACTTGGACAATTTCGTGTTAATCTTCATTGATGACATCCTGATTTATTCTAAGAGTGCGGATGAACACGAAAAACACCTGCGGATGGTGCTGGAGGTACTAAGGAAACATCAGCTGTATGCAAAGTTCAGTAAATGTGATTTCTTCAAGGAAGAGATACAGTACCTGGGGCATGTAATATCTAAAGAAGGTATAGCAGTGGACCCGGAGAAAATTAAAATTATCATGGAGTAGAAGGTGCCACAGAATGTGGCGGATATAAGATCTTTTATGGGTCTTGCCGGTTACTACCGACGATTTATAAAAGGTTTTTCAAAGATAGCTTTCCCCATTACTTCCCTGTAGAGGAAAGGGAAAATCTTTAAATGGTCAAAAGAATGCCAGGATAGTTTTGAAAGATTGAAGCAGCTGTTGACAACAGCGTCGGTGTTAAGTGTGGCAGATCCAAACAAGGAATTCGAGGTTTGTACAGATGCAAGCAAGGAAGGAGTTGGGGCTGTTTTATCACAGGAAGGAAAGGTAATTGCATACGAATCTCGCAAGTTAAAAGAGTATGAGCAGCGATATTCAGCTTATGATTTGGAGCTGACCGCTGTGGTGCACGCTCTCCGAGTGTGGAGGCATTACTTACTCGGGAAAAGATTTGTGTTAAAGACTGATCACAGTAGTCTAACCAGCTATTTTAAGCAAGCTGACTTAAACTCCCGACAAGCCAGATGGAATGCTTTCCTGAGCGAGTTTGACATTGATCTACAGCATGTAAAAGGAAAGGAGAACAAGGTTGCGGATGCCTTAAGCAGGAAGTTGCATAACATTTATGAGTTATATGTTAATCAAATTGAAACCAGATTTTTAGAGCAAATCAGAAAAGAAGCAGACCAAGATCCTGAGTACAGGTACTTGTGGCGACAGACACAAGAATCTGAAGGTCAGGGTGGACATGGGGACTATGGAGATGGGGACTATGAGGTGGGGTTGCTGATTTTTAGAAAAAGGATAGTCATCCCAAACAGAATAGAATTAAAAAATATGATACTGGATGAATATCATAGAAGTAATTATGCAGGACACCCGGGATATCAAAAAATGCTGACAGCCATCAGAAAAAACTACTGCTGGCCCGGCATGAGAAAGGATTTGGCAAGTTATTTAACCAAGTGTTTGGAGTGCCAATAGGTGAAAGTAGAGCACAGGCATCCAGCAGGATTAATGCAGCCTATACCAGTTCCTGAATGGAAGTGGGAAGTGATTTCATTGGATTTCATCACCGGACTGCCAAAAAAAAAATGAGGTAATGATTCCATAATGGTAGTTGTGGATCGGTTAAGTAAGTCAGCACATTTCATACCTGTCCAATCTACCTACAAGACAGTATAGATTGCAGATTTATTTATGCGGGAGATCTTCAGACTGCATGGCATCCCTAAGACCGTCATCTCGGATAGGGACGTAAAATTCACATCAGCCTTTTGGAAGGCACTGTTTACAGGGTTGGGAACTCAAGTACATTTTAGTACTGTATACCACCCGCAAACAGACGGTCAGACTGAACGAGTAAATCAGGTGCTGGAAGACATGCTAAGAATGTATGTCATGCAGCAACCAATTAAGTGGGAGGAGTATCTACACTTGATAGAGTTTGCTTACAACAATGGCTACCAGGAATCATTGAAGATGAGTCCGTTTGAGGCGCTGTATGGGCGGCGGTGCAGAACCCCCATTAACTGGAGCAGCCCCGAGAATAGATTGATGTTAGGACCAGACATGCTAGCAGAAATGGAAGCAGAGGTTAAGAAGATCCGACAGAATTTGAAGGCAGCACAAGACAGACAAAAAGTATATGCGGATAGAAAGAGGTCATACCGTGAGTTTGAAGTTGGAGATCACGTATATGTCAGAATTAAACCAAAGAAAAGTACACTAAGATGTGCATCTTGTGCAAAATTGGCACCCCGATACTGCGGTCCTTTCCAAATATTGGAGAGGGTGGGACCGGTAGCCTATCGCTTGGCCCTTCCTAGTCACATTCGGGTGCACAATGTCTTTCATGTGTCGTTATTAAAACGATATGTACATGATCCAAGACACATAATACATTGGCAGAACATACAGGTAGTGGATGAGCATGAATATTAAATGGCCATGGGATATTAAAGGCTTAGTTAACTAACATAAGTTGCTTTGTGCAGGTAGAACCAGACGGGGAATTTCTGGTCGAGCCACACAGTATAATCGACCGGAGGGAAATCATGCTCCGGAGACGAGCCATCGCCCAGGTTAAGGTGCAATGGAAGCACTTTGGACCTGAGGAAGCTACCTGGGAAGACGAAGCTTTTGTTCGTGAAGCTTATCCTGAACTTTTTAGGGACTAGAGTGGTAACACCGGGGACGGTGTTCTTTCCAAGAGGGGGGAAACTGTAACCACCCTCTTAGCCACTAACAATTGGTTAAGTCCTTCTTTATAGTTAATCATGATTGTTGTTATTTGATTGGAATATTAAAAAAAAAAAGTTTTTTTGTTATTTAATAAAAGATTGTTTTATGGAATTTATTCCTGAGTAAATCTGGTGGTAAAAGTAAATCAAGATTCTGAGGCAGTTGAACAGGAAAAGCAGTTCCCACAGTTACCCAAAAAAAACTCTGGATAAGTAAAGGATTCCAGGGAGGTTTAGGGGTTCTGTGGAAGGGGAGAAATCCTATGACTCTAAGAAAAGAGAGGAGTTTTCTTGACTGCTACTGGAGTCGGAGAACTGGACCGGATTGTCCCGAGTTCTCCTCTAGATTTTACTGCTACGAGAGTTGGAGAAAACGGACCGGATTGTCCAAGTGTTTTCCTCCAGAACTCTGAGTTCAACAGAAGGCCCAGACTTGAAGCTCGGGGGGAATTGAGGGACGTAATTGCCCCAGTTCGCGGTAGGGAGGAAAAGCATACCATCAGTACGTTTGGTTACAGATGAGTAATTCTGCAGTTAACATTCTATCCCAGTTTATGTTAGAATAGCAAAGCATACCATCAGTATGTTTAGTTACAGATGAGTAATTTTGCAGTTAACATTCTGTTCCTGTTTATTTTAGGATATCAAAGCATATACTGTTTATTAAGGTTCTGATGCTAAAAAAAATAGTTCTGTATAGCAAGTGTGGTTTGAACTAGTTCGAAATGGTAGTAGAATAGTGAAATAATATTTAAGGAAACAAATCTATCCTGAGAGATTAGCTGTAGAAGAAGCTGGAACAGATGCAGTACAAGAATTGTAGAGTACGCTACAGTAGCATTAAAGAACCAGTAAAATAAGAGTAATGACATCAGCAAGAAGGAAGGAGCAGAAGTAGATAATCCTTAAGTAAGCATATTGTTGAAATTACAAATAACCAGAACCAGTTTCTTGTAGTCGCTAGATACTATAGAAGACAGAAGATTTATTGTTAGGAGGGAGGTTTACCCGTAACGCTCGGAGAAAACCGAGCCTCTGGGAAGCCCTCCCTCTATGATAAGCACGGATGACCGGTGGTCCGGACACCAGGGGTATTCCCTTAGATAGCCGAAAAGAACTTCGTACAAAAATGCGGAGCAGCATAAAATTCCTCTTGAACATGATTAAAACGAATCAAGAAACCCTCGTGAACTTATCAAGGAGACATAGAACATTCTTGGTACAAAACAAGACCGTCAAACAGAGGAAATAGCAATCAATATAAATAGGAAACTTATAAATGCTTAAAACTGATTGCACAGGAGATACGCCTTAACATTTTCATCATTCTGAGAAAACCATGAATGTAAATAGCCATTGAAACCCAAAGTATTTTTACAGCTAGATCATTAAACAATAGCCGACAAATCACTTTAACAGTAAATAATTCAGTACTCGCTTTCAGCGAGGAAAATATGTAATACATTCCAGTGAAAACAGAGGAAAGGGCACGGGTAGTAACCCGGCATTCCACGGAAATAAAATGTATGCATGTTTTCTAAACAACAGTCCATAACTTAGAAAATGGAAACCCTCACAGGAGGTAGAGCCTGTAGGTTCGCCTTTTCCCTTTCCACTCAAACAAATTCAAAGAGCCAGGCAGCGTATCATTGCCATTAAGCGGAGGGAGGAAGCAAGTTCCAGGTTCAAACCTGGGCAAAGAACCCATAACGATAATCATGAACCAGTCAAAGGACTAAGCCGAAGTTGGGAAAATATGTGTTAGGGGTAGTTACCTATTAATGAATGCAGAAACTCGTCCAAGCAGCCAGAGTTCTCTGTAGAAGGGGGAGCGATGAAATGTAACCTGACAACCGAGTGTAGTCCTGTTAGGATAGAAACAAAATATGTGCAGCAAAACTCGAATTGTAAATGTGTACATAAGGAAATGAATCACGAAAGACAGAGTTAGGGTTGTGGTGCAAATACCTATTGCAACAGAAGAGTTCACCATCCTGGATAGACGGAAGAAGTTACCACCCTCGGTGGGGTAGGGTTTCTCGCTGCCAAAGCTCCGCAGGGTGCCGTGATGAAGAACGGTCAAGTGAACAGGAGCGTCAGTATAGTAACAGAAAAGACAGGAAACTTGAAAATCAAAATAACCGGCAGAGATTGTCTGCAAACCTACTCTCATAATTCCTGAAGGAACCGGGAGAAGATACCTGTAGATGGGGTCGCCTGTAGAACGCCTTTTCAGTTGAGCATCAAGAGGGTGAAACATCGCACCTACGAGTAAAACCTGGAAAACTAGCAGAGCCTCTCCAGAACCTCCGCTCGAATTGCAACAATGAGGTTTGGCGACGGTTACGAAGCCAAGGACATTACCTATCCTGAAGTGATTACCACCGTAGGATCATGCGCAGATCAACGATGAGCCTTATGACAGGTGTGAAGCATTTACTACTGGCAGGTGGCCGGATTAAAACATTTCATCGAAAAGCACATATGCGTGTGATATGCAAACCCTTTTGAATAGCGTAAGTTCAATTATTTACTGTCAGATATGTGCTTACGGAGAATAATTGGTAGGGTAAAGAGAAATATTGTTTTGTTGCAGTAATTTTTTTTTTTATTGCACTGGTTGAATGTTACAATTTTCAATGAAATTTCATATATAATTATTCTTTCAAAATTTCAAAATATTATTCAACAAGAAAATTTCAATGAAATTTCATATATAATTATTGTTTAAATAAATTTCAAAATATTATTTCACCTTCAAAATATTAAAATTTCATATATAATTATTTTTTAAATGAATTTCAAAATATTATTTCACATCAATATTGAAATGAAAATTTCAAGAAAAATACAAATTTCCATGAATATCATATACAATATCTTTCAATCAATTTCATATATAACTATTTCTTAAAATAATCTCATGAAACTTTCAGAAACAATATTTTGAAATGAATTTCCAGAAAAATTTCAATGAATTTCAAGAAACTTTTAGAAATAATATTTTGAAATGAATTTCTGAAACAATATTTTGAAAAAATTTAATTTAAAAAAAAAAATGAATTTCAATGAATTTCATATATAATTAATTTTTAAATGAATTTCAAGAAATTCTAGAAACAATATTTAGAAATGAATTTCAAGAAAAATTTCAAGAAACTTTCATAAAAAATATTTAGAAATGAATTTCATATATAATTATTTTTTAAATGAATTTCAAGAAACTTTCATAAAAAATATTTTGAAATGAATTTCAAGTAAAAATTTAATGAATTTCATATATAATTATGTTACAATTGAATTTGGCATTAACTAGTTGTTAACTAGTAATATGACATTTTAGTTATTATTTTAAAAGAGGATGCTAAAGCAATTGTTATTTCTGGAAAAGTTTATTTGTTTAATTGTTTGGAAATAAAAATTGGTTATGGAAAAGTAGTTCCATAAAAAGGTAAAACCAACGATGGTAAAAGTATTCCAAGAACTGAGAGGTGGTTGGATAGTTGGAACGGTTACCTACACCTCTGAGGATAAAAGGCTTATCCCAGTGAGGAAGAGGGGTTTTGTTCATAAACTAAGGGAAAAGAGTGAGGAATTTCCTGGGCTAGTAGAGACCAGTGGAAACCATTCAACATTCCTAAGAATTTCTGGTTCTGACTGGACTTGGGGTCCTGAGGTCACAGCAGAAAATACTGTCAACCTGAACCTCTAAGGTGTGCAGCACGGGGGAAAGAGAAGGACGTAATCACCTCTCTTGAAGGTTGGGTGGACATCAGCAACGAATTTCACATTTAGATAAGTATCTGTGCATTTCAGTGAATTGAAAAAGGAATTTTATTATCTAGAATATACACAAATATGTGCTTAACTAGAATCAAGAACAATAAATCTATGAAAAATTGTGTTTGAAAAAGAATGGAATCTGTAATTTATTTATGAATTAGAAAGTTGATTTTGAGTTTTGTGAAGTTGTAACTAGCCCTATAAAGTGTTTGAGTATGGTAAATGCAACTATAAAAAGGGAAAGTTATAAGGGGGAAAACACAGTATTAGTTGTGTTAAGATTTAAATAGTAGTAACTATGTTATGTAAGTACAGTAGAAACTCTGTTATGTGAATACATTAATTACTATGAAAGTACAGTGGGAACTATGTTATGTGAATACGTTAATTACTATGATTATCTTGCTTCAGAAATAGTAAAATAGTGTAGAGAACTACATTGTACTGATTAAAAACATATAAAAATTTTCTAAACAAGAGTAATGACTAGATGAAAGAAAAAGCTATTAGAACAAACAATATAACAACAAACTCAAGATAGATAATCAAAATACTAAATTTTGACATTTATAAATTATTGAGGAGTGAACCGTCGGTCTTGGGTACGAGGTGGAGCCTCAACCCAAGACACATTGGTACTCAAACCTAGCTATACACGGAGAGGGATTTTGAGGATGTCTGGACACCAAACCATAAGTAAAACTAGATAAAATTCTGGTGATGATATTATTGAGAAAAAGAAGAAAATGACAGTGCCAGAATAAATATTTCTTCATTGTTTCAAAGCTACACTGTACACAGATAACATCTATATAATAGAATAAATTTCAGAACCAGATGATTGTAAATAGAGATTCATACAATATTGAAATGCATGGGTCGGCTAGGGGCTCAAAACATACAAAATAAATAAACAGTTAGCATTGAATTCAATTAAAAATCAGGAATTCACGGTATTTGGATTAAAACTGTAAACGAGAATATGTTTTCTTGAAATGGAAAACCACTTGGGGAAACATCTGAAAGAAAAATAATCATATCTTCACAGCGAGTATAATTCCAATCAAAGAGATTATACAATACACAAAAAATGTGTTTGGGAATTTCCTCCAGAACCAGAGGGGTAGGTTCAGAGGAAACCCTCTCATAGGTGATAATAGAACTGTTGTAAAAATATAATCATTTTAAAAACACCGAATCTCCAATCAAACACAGGAGAAAGTGGCTTTGACTTCAGAGACTAGTATGTTTCAATTGGAAGCTGACTAGCAATGTAGGCTGAAGTCAAAAGCCTAGAGTGAACAAACGAAGCATGCAGAGAAGGGGAAGAAACTTTCTAGAGAACCATAGCAGCACATTAAGGAGTACCTGGAAGGGTAATAGGCACATTAGCAGAAGAATGTTCAACCCTGAGGAGAGAACTGAAGGACAAGACCACACATATAAGAAATTACCTGCAAAACCCATAGCCAAAACAGTGAATTAAAGGCCTATCGACATTAAACTGTGGTGAAAACTTGAAAGAAAAATCGAAAATGAAGATTGGGACAATTTTATTACTTGTATTGATACATATCCAAATAGTTCTCCGAGCGCCGAGCTGAAATATGAATAAGAGTCGAGGAGGAACTTTCAGAGTTAAATTAATGAAATTAAAACCATGAAAAGAAGATCCTGTCAGAAAAATCGTAGGAAATGAATATAGCTTGGTAGGCGAAGAGGAAACTTCACCCGTGAGAAAAGAAACTCATTTTTTCTCTGTGAACTCCTCTTATTCTTCGCAGGGATGCTATCCAACCTCGGTGCACTGCCAGGGGCGAATTTAAACCATGTGAGCATACCCTTCGTAGCGGAATTAAGCTATAGCATAGCAAGAAGCCAAACTTGTAGAGAACAATCCATAGAGGGTTACAAACCAAACCGCCTCACAGCTAGAGAAAAAATGAAATTGAGCAGTTAGGGTTATGGGTTATTACCAACATTTTTCCCCATGTTAACCTTACCGTAGATCTTCAATAGCATCGGCCGGTGTGAGATGGGGTAGGTGGATCATTGAATCAACAATACAAGAATATGAAATTTCCCAGTTGGCACGGTCATTAAATTTCCAAAACGTGACGAGGACAACTAGTACCAAAACAAATTCCGAGATGGGTACTTCACAAATGTGAGTATTATGAGGGTTCGAAACCATATGTGAAAATTGTGTAAAATAGAATAGTAAAGTAAATACAAATTCAAAGTGAATTGATGGATTAAGTACCCTGTTATTAAGAATGTTTTCTAATGTTACATATTATTCTTCAACTTTACAATGAGAAGTTTTAAATTTTTTTTTTTACTATTACTATATGGTATAGTATACATGTTACAAGTGGAATCAGAGCAGCATTCACATGCTGGGACCCTAGGGGTCACCTAACAAGTTTAAAATTGTGTGTATACTTATGCAGATAAAATAAGTAGTACTGCAAAGGACAATATGAGAAAGGGATCAACACAGCAAACACCTTGGAATACCAGGAACATACACCTCAAACACAACTAGGGTTGAATCCTAAAATGTGGATTCAGTTGAGTCTGGATCAGCACTAACTGACTAGTAGACTGCTGGAGGAACAACAACACCAGACTAGCATACTGTTAAGTACTGTGTAGAAGTTGTAGGAGGAAATGGTCCGTGTAAGAACTAACAATGAATTTTTGATGCAGGAACAGGAAAGGATACTTAAGAGCCTTTCTGACAAGCATAATCAAGGGGTGTTACAACCCAGTCATAATAGTGGTATGCAAGAAGAAAACAAACGACAAACCAATGACCAAACCATGGATAGAATGGGAAGGAGCCGTTCACGGTGAAGCAAAAAGAAAAAGAACTATAATGAATTAGAGTTTGGTAATGTGTCAGATTAGAAGGATTTTAAGAAGAAAAAAGTGGAGCTTTTGGGTGAGTTTCGAAAAATAAAACCACCTACATTTGATGGAGAAGCTAAGGAGGTGGCAGAGGCTTGGTTGATAAATATGAATAAATACTTTCTCATGTACGAGTACAACAACAACCTTAAAACCAGATTGGCCATATATCAGTTGAGAGAGAATGCCACCCTATGGTGGGAGGAGGTAAAGAATGTTTGCAACATTGAAGATTAAGATGTTACATGGGAATCAGTCCAGCACTACAGTAAAGATAAGTATTTGACAGAACGTTTTTATGATGAAAAATCTAGAGATTTCCATGACTTGAAACTGGGTCATTTGACTATGGACGAGTTTATTACAAATTTCACCTCCCTTTTAAGATATGTACCATATATCAGAGATGAAAATGCTAAGTTTCAAAGGTTCTTGAGTAGTTTTCCAATCCACATGAAGAAACAAATTGAATTTGTAAATCCTAGGACCATGGATGAAGAAATTCGTAAGGCAAGGATGTGCTACTAGCAGTCCAAGGAAAAAGGGGAAATGGGAAAAAATTCACAACCAGAAAAAGAACAAAAAAATAGTTCAAACTTGAAGGGTGCCAGAAGTAATAATTTTAATAATTCCGCACGAAGTTATGTAGGAAAGAAGTTTGGAATAAATCATCAAAGAACCCAATGCCTTGATGAAGAGAGGCATACATAGGCTTCTAGAAAACCTGAGCAAGGGCAAGTAACCAAGCCACCTTTACAGTGTTGGGGGTGTGGTGAAGCACATTATTATAAAAATTTCCCATAGTGAGGGAGAAGTGAAACATTTGCAAATTTGCAGGAATCTTCTATAGCAGGAGATATGGCTCGAAACATACCTCGAATCAGTGCAGCATTGGAAGATCGACAGGAAGATTATCAACCAACAATGTTAGAGTTGGAACGTAAGTTACTATCTCGATCTATTTCTATTTTGGTTGACCCAGGTGCAAGTTTAAGTTATGTAAACCCCAAAATAGTAGACGTATGTAAATTAAAAGGTCAAAAATTCAAAAACCCTTTGCTGATACAGATAGCCACAGGAGAAAAAGGAAAAGTAACTGCCAAAATTCAAAACAACACATTGGAAATTGTAGACCAGTAGCTAAACGTGGACCTGAACATATTTCCATTAGGGTCCTATGATGTTTTGCTGGGTATATATTGGCTAGAGAAACATTGGACTTTGGTGGACTATAAAGAAAATATTATATACTACAAAATGCAATATGGAACATGCAAAGAGATTCAGGGAATCAAGAAACCATTACAGTTGCGTCCTATCACAACATCTCAAATGAATAAGTGTATAAGGAGGGGATTTTAGATTTATGCTATCCAGGTGGGATATTCCAATTCCAAGGGGAAGTATCCTATGATGGAGAACATACCAGTGGTACAAGACTTCATGGATGTATTTCTAGAAGATGTACCTGGATTACCACCAAGAAGAGATATTGATTTCACCATTGAATTAATTGTAGGAGCATCAATTGTGTCAAGGGTCCTTACAGAATGAGTTTTCTAGAAATAACTGAATTAAAAATGTAGTTGCAAGAGCTGCTGGACAAAGGATGCATTCGTCTGAGTGTGTCCCCTTGGGGATCACTAGTGATGTTCATAAAGAATAAGGACAAAACCATGCGAATGTGCATGGACTATAGATAACTCAATAAATTAGAAGTAAAAAATAAATATCCTTTACCGCATATTGACAACTTTTTCGATCAGGTGAAGGGGGCAAAAAGATTCTCAAAAATAGATTTAAGGTCTTGATACCACTAGATCTGGATCATGGATGAATATATTTATAAGACTACTTTCATACCAGGTATAGGCATTATGAGTTTTTGGTGCTACCCTTTGGGTTAACAAATGTGACAATGACATTTATGAGTTTAATGCATGGTATATTTCACCGCTTCCTGGATAACTTTGTACTTATATTTATTGATGATATTTTAATTTATTCTAAGAACCAGGAAGAACATAGAGAACATCTAAGAATTGTGCTTGAAATGTTAAGAAAACACCAGTTGTACGCTAAGTTCAGGAAATGTGATTTCTTCAAAACAAAAATCCAGTACTTAGGTCATGTTATTTTAGCAGAAGGGATTGTTGTTGATCTAGAGAAAATTAAGACAATCATGGAATGGCGAGTTTCCCAAAATGTGTCGAATATCCGATCTTTTATGGGATTGGCTGGGTAATATCGAATATTCATTGAAGGATTCTCCCGAATTGCTTTTCCAATCACCTCCTTGCAGAGAAAGGGAAAAGTATTTAAGTGGACTAATGAGTGCCAAATATTTTCGAGAGGTTGAAGCAACTATTGACCACTACACTAGTGTTGAGGGTAGATGACCCCAACAAAGAATTTGAGGTTTCTACAGATGCTTGTAAGGAGGGAGTTGGGGCAGTTTTGTCCCAGGAAGGAAAGGTATTAGCTTATGAGTCAAGAAAGTTAAAATATCATGAGAAAATATATTCATCCTATGATTTGGAGTTAACAACAGTGGTACATGCATTCTGGGTACGGGGACACTACTTGCTGGGAAAGAAGTTTGTACTAAAAACTAATCATAGTAGCTTGACCAGTTACCTCAATCAAGTTGATTTAAAATTCCGACAGGCAAGATGGAATTCCTTCCTAAGTGAGTTTGATATGGATATTCAGCACGTGAAGGGTAAAGAAAACTATGTAGCAGACACCTTAATTAGGAAACTACAGTGTGTTTATGAGTTGTGTTATAACCATCTTGAATGCAAATTTTTTGACCAAGTAAAAGAGGAAGCACAGAAGGATCCAAGCTACCAATTTTTATGGTAGCAAAATGGAAGAGGCCAGAAAGAAAGGCAACACTTCTAAGTATGGAGTTAGTAAAGAAAAAATGCTAACATTTAGAGGAAAGATATATATACCAAATCGTGTGGATCTAAGTGAGCTAATCATGAATGAATATCATTGAAGTAATTATACAAGACACCTAGGATACCAGAGGATGTTAACTGCAATTATAAATATATATTTTTGGCCTGATATGTGTAGAAACATTGTTGAATACTTAAACAAATGTCTGGAGTGTCAACAAGTCAAGGTGGAGCATCGACATCCAGCAGGATTGTTGCAGCCTATACCAGTACTTGAATGGAAGTGGGAAGTCATATTCGTAGACTTTATTACGGGTTTACCATGATCAAAGAGGCGCAATGAGTCAATTATGGTGGTGATCGATAGGTTGAGTAAGTCTACACATTTTATACCTGTAAAGTCTACTTACAAGACTGTTCAGATAGCATATATTTTTATGAGAGAAATTTTCAAACTGCACGGCATTCCAAAGATCGTTATTTTAGATAGATATGTGAAGTTTACTTCAACATTCCAACAAAATTTGTTTACAGGTTAGGGGACCAAATAAAATTTATCACTACTTATCATCCCTAGACGGATGGTCAAACAGAATGGATAAATCAAGTTTTGGAAGACATGCTGCACATGTGTGTGATGCAGCAACCAAATAAATGGGAAGATTATTTACATCTAGCTGAATTTTTTTACAACAATGGTTATCAGGAGTACCTTAAGACGAGTCCATATGGGAGGCAATGTCACACTCCCTTAACTTGGATTGGCCCTGAAACAAAACTAATGCTTAGACCAGAAATGCTGGCTGAAATGGAATCAGAGATAAAGAAGATCAGGAAAAACCTAAAAGCTACAAAATATTGACAGAAGATATATGTAGTTAAGAAAAGGACTTATCGAGAATTCGAGGTGGGTGATCACGTGTATATGAGGATAAAACCAAAGAAGAGCACCTTGAGGTGGGTCTCTTGTGCCAAGTTAGCCCCTAGGTTCTATGGACCCTTCCAGATTTTGGAAAGGGTAGGACCTATGGCATATCGATTGGCTTTACCTACCCACATCCGGGTCCCCAATGTGTTTCATGTGTTCCTGTTAAAGCAATATGTGCATGATCTGAAACATGTAATCCATTGGCAGAATATTCAGGTATGATAGAATTAGAAAATCCTAACTTGAAGCATGATTTTTTTTATGTGATTTTGATAGAAAACTTTGTTGTTTGCAGGTAGAGCCAGATGACGAGTTTCTGGTCAAGCATCCGATTAGATTGGAAATTTCAAAATATTATTTCACATCAATATGAATTTCAGATTGGATTGGAAATTTCAAGAAAATTTTTAATGAAATTTCAAGAAATTGTTCATATATAATTATTTTTTATATGAATTTCAAAATATTATTTTTAATTATTTTTTAAAAGAATTTCAAAATATTATTTCACATGAATATGAATTTGAGATTGGATTGGAAATTATTTCACATCAATAAGAATTTTAGATTGGATTGGAAATTTCAAGAAATTGTTCATATATAATTATTTTTTAAATGAATTTCAAAATATTATTTCACATCAATATGAATATGAGATTGGAAATTTCAGAAAACAATTTCTTGAAAACTTTCAATGAATTACATCAATATAAATTTTTTAAATGCATTTCAAAATATTATTTCACATCAATTTCAATATGATATTGGAAATGAGATTGGAAATTTCAGGAAAAAATTCAATAAAATTTCAAGAAAACAATTTCTTGAAAACTTTCAATGAATTACATCAATATGATTTTTTTAAATAAATTTCAAGAAAAAAATTTCTTGAAAATTTTCAATGGGTTTCATATATAATTATTTCTAAAATGAACTTCAAAATATTATTTCACACCAATATAAATATATAATTATTTTTAAAATGAATTTCAAAATATTATATCACATGAGATTGGAAATTTCTTCATGTATAATTATTTTTTCAAAATTTCAAAATATTATTTCACATCAGTCTCAATGTAAAGAATATTAAAACATATATAATTATTTTTTCAAAATTTCAAAATATTATTTCACATCATTGTCAATATGAATATGAGACATATATAATTACTTTTCAAATTTTCAAAATATTATTTCACATCAATACAAAAAGAAAACTTTCAATGAAATTTGACATATAATCAAATTTTAAACGAATCTCAAAATATTATTTCACATCAATATAAATAGGAGATTGGAAATTTCAAGAAGTATTATGATGGAAATTTGAAGAAAATTTTCAATGAAATTTCATATATAATTATTTTTTCAAAATTTCAAAATATTATTTAACAAGAAAATTTCAATGAATTTTCATATATAATTATTGTTTAAATAAATTTCAAAATATATTTCACCTCAATATGAATGAAATTTCATATATAATTATTTTTTAAATGAATTTCAAAATATTATTTCACATCAATATTGAATTGAAAATTTCAAGAAAAATATAAATTTCAATGAATATCATATACAATATCTTTCAATCAATTTCATATATAACTATTTCTTAAAATAATTTCATGAAACTTTCAGAAACAATATTTTGAAACGAATTTCATGAAAAATTTTGAAATGAATTTCAAGAAAAATTTCAATGAATTTCAAGAATCTTTCAGAAATAATATTTTGAAATGAATTTCAGAAGCAATATTTTGAAAAAATTTAATTTCAAGAAAAAACTGAATTTCAATGAATTTCATATATAATTAATTTTTAAATGAATTTCAAGAAATTCTAGAAACAATAGTTAGAAATGAATTTCAAGAAAAATTTGGAGAAAAAATTCAAGAAACTTTCATAAAAAATATTTAGAAATGAATTTCATATATAATTATTTTTTAAATGAATTTCAAGAAAATTTCATAAAAAATATTTTGAAATGAATTTCAAGTAAAAATTTAATGAATTTCATATATAATTATGTTACAACTGAATTTGGCATTAACTAGTTGTTAACTAGTAATATGACATTTTAGTTATTATTTTAAAAGAGGACACTAAAGCAATTGTTATTTCTGGAAAAGTTTATTTGTTTAATTGTTTGGAAATAAAAATTGGTTATGGAAAAGTAGTTCCATAAAATGCTAAGAACACTGATGGTAAAAGTGTTCCAAGAACTGAGAGGTGGTTGGATAGTTGGAACAGTTACCTACACCTCTGAGGATAAAAGGATTATCCGAGTGAGGAAGAAGGGTTTTGTTCATAAACTAAGGGAAGAGAGTGAGGAATTTCCTGGGCTAGTAGAGACCAGTGGAGACCACTCAACATTCCTAAGAATTTCTAGTTCTGATTGGACTTGGGGTCCTGAGGTCACAGCGGAAAATAATGTCAACCTGAACCTCTAAGGTGTGGAGCACGAGGGAAAGAGAAGGACGTAATCGCCTCTCTTGAAGGTTGGGTGGACCTTAGCAAAGAATTTCACATTTAGATAAGTATATGTGCATTTCAGTGAATTGAAAAAGGAATGTTATTATCTAGAATATACACAAATATGCGCTTAACTAGAATCAAGAACAATAAATCTATGAAAAATTTTGTTTGTTTGATTATGGTAAATGTAACTATAAAAAGGGAAAGTTATATGGGGAAAACACAGTATTAGTTGTGTTAAGATTTAAACAGTAGTAACTATGTTATGTAAGTACAGTGGAAACTGTGTTATGTGAATACATTAATTACTATGAGAGTACACTGGGAACTATGTTATGTGAATACATTAATTACTATGATTATCTTGCTTCAGAAATAGTAAAATAGTGTGGAGAACTACATTGTATTAATAAAAAAAGTATAAAAATTATGTAAACAGGAGTAATGAGTAGACGAAAGAAAAAGCTATTAAAACAAATGCTATAACAACAAACTCAAGATAGATAATCAAAATAATGAATTTTGACATTTATAAATTATTGAGGAGTGAACCGTCGGTCTTGGGTATGAGGTGGAGCCTCAACCCAAGAAAAATTAGTACTCAAACCTAGCTATACAAGGAGATGGATTTTGAGCATGTCTAGACACCAAACCATAAGTAAAACTAGATAAAATTCTGGTGATGATATTATTGAGAAAAAGAAGAAAACGACAGTGCCAGAATAAATATTTCTTCATTGTTTCAAAGCTACACTGTACACAGATAACATCTATATAATAGAATAAATTTCAGAACCGGATGACTGTAAATAGAGATTCATACAATATTGAAATGCATGGGTCAGCTAGGGGCTCAAAGCATACAAAAGAAATAAACAGTTAGCATTGAATTCAATTAAAAATCAGGAATTCATGGTATTTGTATTAAAACTGTAAACGAGAATCCATTTTCTTGAAATGGAAAACCACTTGGCGAAAAATCTGAAAGAAAAAAAATCATATCCTCACAGCGAATATAATTCCAATCAAAGAGATTATACAATACACAAAAAATATGTTTGGGAATTTCCACCGGAAATAGAGGGGTAGGTTCAGAGGAAACCTTCTCATAGTAGATAATAGAACTGTTGTAAAAGAATAATCATTTTAAAAACACTGAATCTCCAATCAAACATGGGAGAAAGTGGCTTTGACTTCAAAGACTAGTATGTTTCAATTGGAAGTCGACTAGCAATGTAGGCTGAAGTCAAAAGCCTAGAGTGAACAAACGAAGCATGCAGAGAAGGGAAGAAACTTTCCAGAGAACCATAGAAGCACATTAAGGAGTTCCTGGAAGGGTAATAGGCACATTAATAGAAGAATGTTCAACCCTGAGGAGAGAACTGAAGGAAAAGACCACACATATAAGAAATTACCTACAAAACCCATAGCCAAAACAGTGAATTAAAGGCCTATCGACATTAAACTGTGGTGAAAAATTGAAAGAAAAATTGAAAGTGAAGACTGGGACAATTTTATTACCTGTACTGATAGATATCCAAATAGTTCTCCGAGCATTGAGCTGAAACTTGAATAAGAGTTGAGGAGGAAATTTCAGAGTTAAATTAATGAAATTAAAAACATGAAAAGAAGATCCTATCAGAAAAATCATAGGAAATGAATATAGTTGGGTAGGCGAAGAGGAAACTTCACCAGTGATAAAAGAAACTCATTTTTTCTTTGTGAACTTCTCTTATTCTCTGCAGGGATGCTATCCAACCTCAGTGCACTGCCAGGGGTGAATTTAAACCATGTGAACATACCTTTCATAGCGAAATTAAGCTATAGCATAGCAAGAAGCCAAACGTTTAGAGAACAATCCATAGAGGGTTGCAAACCTAACCTCCTCACATCTAGAGAAAAAATGAAACTGAGCGGTTAGGGTTATGGGTTATTACCAACATTTTTCCCCATGTTAAACTTACCATAGATCTTCAATAGCATCGACCTGTGTGAGATGGGGTAGGTGGATCATTGAATCAACAATACAAGCAGATGAAATCTCCTAGTTGGCACGGTCATTAAATTTCTAGAACGTGACCACGACAACTAGTACCAAAAAAAATTTCGAGATGGGTACTTCATAAATGTGAATATTATGAGGGTTCGAAACCATATGTGAAAATTGTGTAAAATAGAATACTAAAGTAAATACAAATTCAAAGTGAATTGATGGATTAAGTACCTTGTTATTACGAATGTTTTCTGATGTTACATATTATGCTTCAACCTTACAATGATTTTTTTTTTTTTTTACTATTACTATATGGTATAGTATACGTGTTACAAGTGGAATCAAAGCAGTGTTCGCACGCTGGGACCCTAGGTGTCACCCAACAAGTTTAAAAATGTGTGTATACTTATGCACATAAAAGAAGTAGTACTGAAAAGGACATTATGAGAAGGGGATCGACACGGAAAACACCTTGGAATACCAGGAACCTACACCTCAAACACAACCAGGGATGAATCCTAAAATGTGGATTCAGTTGAGTCTGGATCGGCACCAACTGACTAGTAGACTGCTGGGGGAACAACAACACCAAACTAGCATACTGTTAAGTACTGTGTAGAAGTTGTAGGAGGAAATGCTCTTGTAAGAAGTGACAATGAACTTTTGATGCTGCAACAGGAAAGGATACTTAAGAGCCTTTCTGACAAGCATAATCAAGGGGTGTTACAACCCAGTGCTAATAGTGGTATGCAAGAAGAGAAAAAGCGACAAACCAGTGACCAAACCGTGGATAGAATGGGCAGGAGCCCTTCATGGTGAAGAAAAAAGAAAAAGAACTATAATGAAGTAGAGTTTAGTAATGTGTCAGATCAAAAGGAATTTAAGAAGAAAAAAGTGGAGCTTCAGGGTGAGTTTCGAAAAATAAAACCACCTACATTTGATGGAGAAGCTAAGGAGGTGGCAGAGGCTTGGTTGATAAATATGAATAAATACTTTCTCGTGTACGAGTACAACAAAAACCTTAAAACCAGATTGTCCATATATCAGTTGAGAGAGAAAGCCACCCTATGCTGGGAGGAGGTAAAGAATGTTCGCGACATTGAAGATTAAGATGTTACATGGAAATCAATCCAGCACTACTTTAAAGATAAGTATTTAAAAGAATGTTTTTGTGACGAAGAATCTAGAGAATTCCATGACTTGAAACTGGGTTATATGACTATGGACGATTTTATTACAAATTTCACCTCCCTATTAAGATATGTACCATATCCCAGAGATGAAAAGGCTAAGTTTCAAAGGTTATTGAGTAGTTTTCCAACCCACATGAAGGAACAAATTGAATTTCTAAATCCTAGGACCATGGATGAAGAAATTCATAAGGCAAGGATGTGCTACTAGCAGTCCAAGGCAAAAGGGGAAACGGGAAAGAATTCACAGCCAAAAAAAGGACAAAAAAATAGTTCAAACTTCAAGGGTGCCAGAAGTAATAATTTTAAGAATTCTGCACGAAGTTATGTAAGAAAGAAGTTTGGAAGAAATCATCAAAGAGCCCAATGGCTTGATGAAGAGAGGCATACAGAGGTTTCTAGAAAACTTGAGCAAGGGCAAGTAACCAAGCCACCTTTACAGTGTTGGGGGTGTGGCGACGCACATTATTATAAAAATTTCCCATAGCGAGGGAGAAGTGAAACATTTGAAAATTTGCGGGAATATTCTATAGTAGGAGATATGGCTCGAAACATACCTCGAATCAATGTGGCATTGGAATATTGACATGGAAATTATCAACCAACAATGTTAGAGTTGGAAGGTAAGGTACTGTCTCAGTATATTTCTATTTTGGTTGACCCAGGTGCAAGTTTAAGTTATGTAAACCCCAAAATAGTAGAAGTATGTAAATTAAAAGGTCAAAAATTCAAAAACCCTTGGCTGATACAGATAGCCACGGGAGACAAAGGAAAAGTAACTGCCAAAATTCAAAACTGCACATTGGAAATTGTACACCAGCAGCTAAACATGGACCTGAACATATTTCCATTAGGGTCCTATGATGTTTTGTTGGGTATAGATTGGCTAGAGAAACACTGGAATTTGGTGGACTATAAAGAAAATATTATATACTACAAAATGCAATATGGAACATGCAAAGAGATTCAGGGAATCAAGAAACCATTACAGTTGCGTCCTATCACAACATCTCAAATGAATAAGTGTATAAGGAGGGGATTTTAGATTTATGCTATCCAGGTGGGATATTCCAATTCCAAGGAGAAGTCTCCTAGGATGGAGAACATACCAGTGGTACAAGAATTCATGGATGTATTTCTAGAAGATGTACCCGGATTACCACCAAGAAGAGATATTGATTTCACCATTGAATTAATGCCAGGAGCATCACTTGTGTCAAGGGTCCTTACAGAATGAGTTTTCTAGAACTAACTGAATTAAAAATGTAGTTGCAAGCGCTGCTGCACAAAGGATGCATTCGTCTGAGTGTGTCCCCTTGGGGATCACTAGTGATGTTCATAAAGAAGAAGGACAGAACCATACGGATGTGCATGGACTATAGATAACTCAATAAATTAGCAGTAAAAAATAAATATCCTTTACCGCATATTGACAACTTTTTCGATCAGGTGAAGGGGGAAAAAAATTATCAAATGTAGATTTAAGGTCTCGATCCCACAAGATCTGGATCAAGGATGAAGATATTTATAAGACTACTTTCCGTACCAGGTATAGGCATTATGAGTTTTTGGTGCTACCCTTTGGGTTAACAAATGTGCCAATGACATTTATGAGTTTAATGCATGGTATATTTCACCGCTTCCTGGATAACTTTGTACTTATATTTATTGATGATATTTTAATTTATTCTAAGAACCAGGAAGAACATAGAGAACATCTAAGAATTGTGCTGGAAATGTTAAGAAAACACCAGTTGTACGCTAAGTTCAGGAAATGTGATTTCTTCAAAACAAAAATCCAGTACTTAGGCCATGTTATTTCAGCAGAAGGGATTGCTGTTGATCTAGAGAAAATTAAGACAATCATGGAATGGCGAGTTTCCCAAAATGTGGCGAATATCCGATCCTTTATGGGATTGGCTGGGTACTATCGAATATTCATTGAAGGATTCTCCCGAATTGATTTTCCAATCACCTCCTTGTAGAGAAAGGGAAAAGTATTTAAGTGGACTAATGAGTGCCAAAATAGTTTCGAGAGGTTGAAGCAACTATTGAACACTACACTAGTGTTGAGGGTAGATGACCCCAACAAAGAATTTGAGGTTTCTACAGATGCTTGTAAGGAGGGAGTTGGGGCATTTTTGTGCCAGGAAGGAAAGGTATTGGCTTATGAGTCAAGAAAGTTAAAATATCATGAGAAAATATATTCAGCCTATGATTTGGAGTTAACAGCAGTGGTACATTCACTCTGGGTACGGGGACACTACCTACTGGGAAAGAAGTTTGTACTAAAAACTAATCATAGTAGCTTGACCAGTTACTTCAATCAAGTTGATTTAAAATCCCAACAGGCAAGATGGAATGCCTTCCTAAGTGAGTTTGATATGGATATTCATCACGTGAAGGGTAAAGAAAAATTTGTAGCAGACACCTTAAGTAGGAAGCTACATTGTGTTTATGAGTTGTGTTATAACCAGCTTGAATGCAAATTTTTTGACCAAGTAAAAGAGGAAGCACAGAAGGATCCAAACTACTAATTTTTATGGTAGCAAAATGGAAGAGGCTAGAAAGAAAGGCAACACTTCTGAGTATGGAGTTAGTAAAGAACAAATGCTAACATTTAGAGGAGAGATATATATACCAAATTGAGTGGATCTAAGGGAGCTAATCATGAATGAATATCATCGAAGTAATTATGCAATACACCCAGGATACCAGAAGATGTTAACTGCAATTAGAAATATATATTCCTGGCCTGATATGTGTAGAAATGTTGTTTAATAGTGAAACAAATGTCTGGAGTGTCAGCAGGTCAAGGTGGAGCATTGACATCTAGCAGGATTGTTGCAGCCTATACCAGTACTTGAATGGGAGTGGGAAGTCATATCCGTAGACTTCATTACGTGTTTACCATGATCAAAGAGGCACAATGAGTCAATTATGGTGGTGATCGATAGGTTGAGTAAGTCTACACATTTTATACCTGTAAAGTCTACTTACAAGACTGTTCAGATAGCAGATATTTTTATGAGAGAAATTTTCAGACTGCATAGCATTCCAAAGACTGTTATTTCAGACAGAGATGTGAAGTTTACTTCAACATTCCGAAAATTTTTTTTTACAGGTTAGGGGATCAAATAAACTTCAGCACTACTTATCATCCCTAGACGGATGGTCAAACAGAATGGATAAATCAAGTTTTGGAAGACATGCTGCACATGTGTGTGATGCAGAAACCAACTAAATGGGAAAGTATTTACATCTAGTTGAATTTGCTTACAACCATGGTTATCAGGAGTACCTTAAGATGAGTCCTTACGAATCTCTATGTGGGAGGCAATGTCGCACTCTCTTAACTTGGAGTAGCCCCGAAACAAAACTAATTCTTAGACCAGAAATGTTGGCTGAAATGGAATCAGAGGTAAAGAAGATCATAAAAACCTAAAAGCTACAAAATATCGACAGAAGATATATGTAGATAAGAAAAGGAATTATCGAGAATTCGAGGTGGGTGATCACGTGTATATGAGGATCAGACCAAAGAAGAGCACCTTGAGGTGGGTCTCTTGTGCCAAGTTAGCCCCTAGTTTCTATGGACCCTTCCAGATTTTGGAAAGGGTAGGACCTATGGCATATCGGTGCACAATGTGTTTCATGTTTTCCTGTTAAAGCGATATGTGCATGATCTGAAACATGTAATCCATTGGCAGAATATTCAGGTATGATAGAATTAGAAAATCCTAAATTGAAGCATTATTTTTTTCATGTGATTTTGACAAAAAACTTTGTTGTTTGTAGGTAGAGCCAGATGGCGAGTTTCTTGTCAAGCCCCAACATATACTTGATAGGAGAGAAATCATGCTCCGGAAGTGAGTCATCACCCAGGTTAAAGTGCAATGGAAGCACTTTAGCCTAGATGAGGCTACTTGGGAAGATGAGTGATTTGTAGGTGAGGCTTACCCAGTGCTATTTATTGAGCTGGAGTAAAACACCGAGGACAGTGTTACTTCCAGGGGGGAAGTTGTAACAACTGAATTTGGCATTAACTAGTTGTTAACTAGTAATATGACATTTTAGTTACGATTTTAAAAGAGAATACTAAAAGAATTGTTATTTCTGGAAATTTTTATTTGTTTTATTGTTTGGAAATAAAAAGTGGTTATGGAAAAGTAGTTCCATAAAAATATAAAAAGGCTGATGGTAAAATTATTCCAAGAACTGAGAGGTGGTTGAACAGTTGGAACAATTACCTGCTCCTCTAAGGATTAAAGGCTTATCCCAGTGAGGAATAGGGGTTATTTTCATAGACCAAGGGAAGAGAATGAGGAATTTCCGGAGCTGGTAGAGACCAGTGGAAACCACTCAGCATTCCTAAGAATTTCTGGTTTTGATTGGACTTGGGGTCCTGAGGTCACAACAGAAAATACTATCAACTTGAACCTCTCAGGTGTGGAGCACGAGGGAAAGAGAAGGCCATAATCTCCTCTCTTGAAGTTTTGATGGACATCAGCAACGAATTTCACATTTAGATAAGTATTTGTGCATTTCAGTGAATTGAAAAAGGAATGTTATTATCTAGAATATACACAGGTATGCACTTAACTAGAATCAAGAACAATAAATCTATGAAAAGATATGTTTGAAAAAAAATGGAATTTGTAATTTATTTTTGAATTATCAAGTTGATTTGAGTTCTGGGAAATTGTAATTAGCCATATAGAGTGTTTGAGTACGGTAAATGTAACTATAAAAAGGGAAATTTATAAGGGAAACAATACAGTATTAGCTGTGTTAAGATTTAAGCAGTAGTAACTGTGTTATGTAAGTATAGTGAAATCTGTGTTTTACAAATACATTAATTACGACGATTATCTTACTTCAGAAATAGTAAAATAGTGTAGAGAACTACATTGTATCGATTAAAAATGTACAAAAGTTATGTAAACATGAGTAATGAGTAGATGAAAGAACAAGATATTAGAACAAACGATATAACAACAAACTCAAGACATATAATCAAAATACTAAATTCTGACATTTATAAATTATTGAGTGAACTGTCAGTCCTAGGTATGAGGTGGAGCCTCAACCCAAGACACATTGTTACTCAAACCTAGCTATACATGGACAGGGATTTGGAGGTGGTCTGAACACTAAAACATAAGTAAAACTAGATAGAATTCTGGTGATGATATTATTGAGAAAAAGAAGAAAATGATAGCACCAGAATAAATATTTCTTCATTGTTTCAAAGCTACACTATACACAGATAACATCTATATGATAGAATAAATTGCAGAACTAGATGACTTTAAATAGAGATGCATACAGTATTGAAATGCATGGGTCGGCCAGGGGCTCAAACCATACAAAAGAAATAAGAAGTTAGCATAGAACTCAATTAAAAATCAGGTATTTATGTTATTTGTTTTAAAACTATAAACAAGAATCCATTTTCTTGAAATGGAAAACCCCTTGGGGAAACATCTGAAAGGAAAAAAAATCATATCTTCATAGCGAATATAATTCCAATCAAAGAGATTATAAAATATACAAAAATTGTGTTTGGGAATTTCCACTGGAACCAGAGGGGTAGGTTCAGAGGAAACCCTCTCATAGTAGATAATAGAACTGCTGTAAAATTATAATCATTTTACAAACACCGAATTTCCAATCAAACATAGGAGAAAGCGAATTCGACTTCAGAGACTAGTATGTTTCAATAGGAAGCCGACTAGCACTATAGAGTGAAGGCAAAAGCCTAGAATGAACAAGCTAGGCATACGGACAATGGGAACAAACTTTCTAGAAAACCATAGCGGCACATTAAGGAGTACCTAGAAGGGTAATAAGCGCATTAGCAGAAAGATGTTCAACCCTGAGGAGAGAACTAAAGGACAAGACCATGCATATAAGAAAGTACCTATAATACCCATAGCCGAAATAGTAAATTAAAGGCCTATCGACATTAAACCATGGTGAAAATTTGAAAGAAAAAACGGAAATGAAGACCAAGACAATTTTATTACCTGTATTGATACATATCCAAATAGTTCACCGAGCACCGAGCTAAACATTGAATAAGAGCCGAGGAGGAACTTTCAGAGTTAAATTAATGAAATTAAAACCATGAAAATAAGATCCTCTCAGAAAAATCGTAGGAAATGAATATAGCTTGGTAGGCGTAGACGAAACTTCACCTATGATAAAAGAAACTCATTTTTTCTTTGTGAACTCCTCTTATTCTCTGCAGGGATGCTATCCAACCTCGTTGCACTTCCAAGGGCAAAGTTAAATCTTGTGAGCGTACCCTTCGCAGTGGAATTAAGCTATAGCAGAGCAACAAGCTGAACTCGCAGAGAACAATCCCTAGAGGGTTGCAAACCTAGCCGCCTCATATCCCATCGTTAACCTTACCTTAAATCTTTAATAGCATCGGAGGGTGTGGGATGGGGCAGGTTGCTCATCGAATCAACAATACAAACATATAAAATCTCCCAGTTGGCAGGGGCATTAAATTGCCAGAACATGACAAGGACAACTAGTACCAAAAAAAATTCCGTGATGGGTACTTCATAAATGCGAATATTATGTGGGTTCGAAACCATATGTAAAAACTATGTAAAATGAAATATTAAATTTAATAAAAAGTCAAAGTGAAATGATGGATTAAGTACCCTGCTATTAAGAATGTTTTGTAATGTTACATATTATGTTTCAACCTTACAATGAAAAATTTTTAATTTAATTTTTTACTATTACTATGTGGTATAGTATACGTGTTACAAGTTATTTTTTAAATGAATTTCAAGAAAAAATTCAGTGAATTTCTAGAAACTTTCAGAAATAATATTTTGAAATGAATTTCATAAACAACATTTTGAAAATTTTGAATTTCAAGAAAAAATTGAATTTCAATGAGTTTCATATATAATTATTTTTTGAAATGAATTTCAAGAAACTTTCATATATATTGCACATAATGAGCTTCAAATAATGAATTTCAAGAAAAAATTCAAGAAACTTTCATAAACAATATTTTGAAATGAATTTCATATATAGTTATTTTTTAAATGAATTTTAAGAAACTTTCATAAACAGTATTTTGAAATGAATTTCAAGTAAAAATTCAATGAATTTCATATATAAATATTTTTGAAATTAATTTCAAGAAAAATTTCGATGAATTTCAAGAAAATTTCGGAAATAATATTTTTAAATTAATTTAAGAAACAATATTTTGAAACTTTTGAATTTCAAGAAAAAATTGAATTTTAATGAATTTCATATATAATTATTTTTTGAAATGAATTTTAGGAAACGTTCATATATATTCTACATAATGAATTTCAAGAAAAAATTCAATAAATTTCATATATAAATATTTTTTAAATGATTTTCAATAAAAATTTCAATGAATTTCATATATAATTATTTTTTAAATGAATTTCAAGAAAAAAATGGAAGAAACTTTCATATATATTCTAATTAATGAATTTCAAGAAAATTTCATATATATTTCAAATAATGAAAACAATATTTTGAAATGAATTTCAAGAAACTTTCCTATATATTATAAATAATGAATTTCAAGAAAAATTTCAAGAAGAATAAACAATATTTTGAAATGAATTTCAAGGGAAATTTCAACGAATTTCATATATAATTATTTTTTGAAATGAATTTCAAAAAAATTTCATATATACTCTACATAATGAATTTCAAGAAACTTTCATAAACAATATTTTGAAATCAATTTCATATATAATTATTTTTTAAATGAATTTCAAGAATTTTTCATAAACAATATTTTGAAATGAATTTCAAAAAAAAATTCAATGAATTTCATATATAATTATTTTTTAAAAATATTTCAAGAAAAATTCAAGAATCTTTCATATATATTCTAATTAATGAATGTCAAGAAAAATTCATATGTATTTTAAATAATGGAAACAATATTTTGAAATGAAATTCAAGAAACTTTCATATATATAATAAATATAGAATTTCAAGAAAATTTTCAAGAAACTTTAATAAACAATATTTTGAAATGAATTTAAAGGAAACTTTCAATGAATTTCATATGTAATTGTTTTTTGAAATTAATTTCAAGAAACTTTCATATATATTCTACATAATAAATTTCAAATAAAAAAATTCAAGAAACTTTAATAACCATATTTGGAAATTAATTGCATATATAATTACTTTTTAAATGAATTTCAAGAAACTTTCATAAACAATATTTTGAAATGAATTTCAGGAAAAAAATTCAATGAATTTCATATATAATTATTTTTTAATTAATCTTCAAGAAACAATATTTTTAATGAATTTCAACAAAATTTTCAATGAATTTCAAAGATATTATAAATAATTAATTTCAATAAACATTCATATATATTTTAAATAAAAAATATTTTGAAATTAATTCCATATATATTCTAAATAATGAATTTCTACAAAAATTTCAATAAACTTTCATCTATATTCTAAATAAATAATGAATTTCAAGAAAGTTTCATATATACTCTAAATATTGAATTTCAATAAACTTTCATATATATTATAAATACTGAATTTCAATATGAATTTTTAAAATGAATTTCAAGAAAAATATGAATTATTTTTTAAACGAATTTCAAGAAACTTTTAAAAACAAAAATTTCAAGAAACTTTCATATACATTCTAAATAATGAATTTCAATATGAATTTTTTAAATCAATTTTAAGAAAACTTTTAAGAAACATATGAATTATTTTTTAAATGAATTTCAAAACTCTAAATAATGAATTTCAATATGAATTTTTTAAAATTCATTACGATTTTTTTAAGTGAATTTCAAGGAAAATATGAATTATTTTTTAAATTAATTTCAAGAAAAATACTTTCAAAAACAAAAATTTCAAGAAACTTTCGTATATATTCTAAATAATAAATTTCGATATCAATTTTTTAAATGAATTTTAATAAAAATTTCAAGAAACATATGAATTATTTTTTAAATGAATTTCAAAATTATAAATAAGGAATTTCAATATGAACAATTTTTAAAGCAATTCAAGAAAAATATGAGTTATTTTTAAATGAATTTCAAGAAAAATTTCAAGAAACTTTCATATATATTTTAATTTCAAGGAAAAATATTTCATATATATTCTAAATAATTAATTTCAATATGATTTTTTTAACTGAATTTTCAGAAAAAATTCAAGAAACATATGAATTATTTTTTTTAATGAATTTCGAGAAAAATGTCAAGAAGCTTTCAAAAACAATATTTTGAAATTCATTTCAAGAAAATTTCAATGAATTTCAAATATGAAATTTTTAAATGAATTTCAAGAAAATAATTCAAGAAACATATGAATTATTTTTTAAATGAATTTCAAGAGAATATTCAAGAAACTTTCAAAAACAATTTCAGATATAAGTATTTTTTAAATGAATTTCAAAAAAAAAATCCAAGAAACTTTCAAAAATAATATTTATAAATTTTAAATTTCAAGAAACTTTCATATATATTCTAATTTCAAGAAAAATTTCAATGAATTTTATATATAATTATTTTTTAAATGAATTTAAAAAAAAAAATTCAAGAAACTTTCACATATATTCTAAATAATGAATATAATTTTATATATATTTTAGATAAAAAAAACAATATTTTGAAATGAATTTCACTAAACTTTCATATATATTTCAAATAATGAATTTCAAGAAAAAATTCAAAAAGCTTTAATAAAAAATATTTTGAAATGAATTTCAAGAAATATTTCAATGAATTTCATATATAATTATTTTTTGAAATGAGTTTCAAGAAATTTTCATATATATATTCTACATAATGAATTTCAAGAAAAAATTCAATAAATTTCATATATAATTATTTTTTAAATGAATTTCAAGAAAAATTTCAATGAATTTTAAAAAAATTTCAGAAAGAAAATTTTGAAATGAATTTCAGAAAGAATATTTTGAAAATTTTGAATTTGAAGAAAAAATTGAATTTCAATGAATTTCATATATAATTATTTTTCGAAATGAATTTCAAGAAACCTTCATATACATTCTACATAATGAATTTTAAGAAAAATTTCAAGAAAATTTCATAAACAATATTTTGATCTGAATTTCATATATAATTATTTTTTAAATAAATTTCAAGAAACTTTCATAAACAATATTTGTAAATGAATTTCAAGGAAAAATTTAATGAATTTCATATATACAAAGTAATACCATAGAGAAGAAAAGGAAAGCTACAACACCAATCTCGCCAATAAAGTCGAGAAGCTAGACAAATTAATAATTAAGAAAATTATAGGTCCAATAGAGCAATGTTTGGTCTCAGTGGACGTTAACCATTATCATCATCATCATCATAATTATTTTTTAAATGAATTTCAGTAAAAAATTCAATGAATTTCATATATAATTATTTTTTGAATAAATTTCAAGAAAAAAATTCAAGAAACTTTCATATATATTCTAATTAATGAATTTAAAGAAAATTTCAAATATATTTTAAATAATGAAAACAATATTTTGAAATGAATTTCAAGAAACTTTCACATATATTCTAAATAATTAATTTCAAGAAAAAATTAAACTTTAATAAAAAATATTCTGAAATGAATTACAAGGAAAATTTCAATGAATTTCATATATAATTGTTTTTTGAAATGAATTTCAAGAAACTTTCATATATATTCTACATAATAAATTTCAAATAAAGAATTTCAAGAAAAATTTCAAAAAAATTTCATAAACAATATTTTGAAATGAATTTCATATATAATTATCTTTTAAATGAATTTCAAGAAACTTTCATAAAAAATATTTTGAGATGAATTTCAAGAAACTTTCATATATATTCTAAACAATGAATTTCAAAAAAAAATTCAAAAAACTTTAATAAACAATATTTTGAAATGAATTTCAAGGAAAATTTCAATGAATTTCATATATAATTATTTTTTGAAATGAATTTCAAGAAACTTTCATAAACAATATTTTGAAAAAATTTCATATATAATTATTTTTTAAAAGAATTTCAAGAAACTTTCATAAAAAATATTTTGAAATTAATTTCAAGAAAAAATTCAATGAATTTCATATATAATTATTTTTTAAATAAATATCAAGAAACAATATTTCGAAATGAATGTCAACAAAAATTTCAATGAATCTCATATATATCCTGAATGATGAATTTCAAGAACATTTTCAATAAATATTCATATATATTTTAAATAAACAATATTTTGAAATTAATTCCATATATATTCAAAATAATGAATTTCTAGAAAAATTTCAACTTTCATGTTGATGATGATGATAATGGTTAACGTCCACTCAGACCAATCTTTGGTCTATCGAACCTAAATAAAAGAGTTATTTAGTTTGATTTAAGATTTTATTCCAATGCTCAAAAAGCTTGGAGAGAAGCCTCCCGAGCTCACTATAATTTTGACATTTTAAAAGGCTAGGAAGGTCAGTATTGCAACAAAGATTATGAAATTGAGCTTTGAGGTGGTTGTACTCGGGGCACTCTAAGAGGAAGTTATTTCATCCTCGATGTTCATATTCTCATAGAGATGGCAGATCCTTTCCATCCATGGTGTTTTAGGAACTGTTCAACGACCTGTTTCACTATGGAGCTCATGAGAGTTCGTTCTAATCCTGGCTATATTAATTTTCTTCTTTGAGCTAGTTAAAACAGAGAGATACTTTTGATCTTCTAGGGTGGGGTTGATGACCTCCTTATAATATCTTAATTTTCTTTTAGCTGCTAGATCTTTCTTAGACCACATTTTTTCTTTGAACTTAAAAGTAACAATTTTTTTAATGTTATTAATGTTTTGCAATGCAACATTCTCGTCGATCTCCCAATAGTTAAACTAGGCCCTGGTGTCTTTATACCAACCTCGTTTAAAGCATATGAGTGGTTTTGTTTGGTTTTAGTAGCTTAGGAAGTCTGTAGTCTCCTAGTTCTGTGCTGAGCTTGTGCTTATTGTGAAGCCTAGTCATAGCTAGGCTCTCGATGAGGGAAACCCACTTCTGTAGGAGAATAGGATGGGGTGTATTGTTTTTAATTTTTAAGTTATAAGTTACTGAAATACATGGATTTGCTCAATCTTTCTCCAGGATTCTCTAGAGAAGATGCAACCCCAAACCTCACATCCATATAAGATAACAGGAGTGACTAAAGTTTCAAAGAGGAACTTCTTTCTATCCCACATTACGAGGTTTTCCGTTTTAAAATTATTTTCAAGACCAAAATAAGCTTTCCACCCCCCATTAATCCTTTTCTGAATGCTATAGTTCTAGTTGAGCTTGCGATGAATATCAATTCCTAGGTACTTGTAAGAAGACACTTCCTCCAAGTTACTATTGTCATACATAAAATTAGCATAAGTGTCCTTCTTGGATTTGATAATCATAACTTTTGTTTTGTCAGTGTTAACAGACATATATATATATTCTAAATAATGAATTTCAATATGAATTTCTTAAATGACTTTCAAGAAACTTTGAAAAACAAAAATTTCGAGAAACTTTCATATATATTTTAAATAATCAATTTCAATATGAAAATTTTAAATAATTTTAAGAAAAATTTCAAGAAACATATGAATTCTTTTTTAAATTAATTTCAAAATTATAAATAATGAATTTCAAAAGTATCTCTCTATTTTAACTAGCTCAAAGAAGAAAATTAATATAGCCAAGATTAGAACGAACTCTCATGAGCTTCATAGTGAAACAGTTCCTAAAACACCGTGGATGGAAAGGATCTGCCATCTCTATGAGAATATGAACATCTATTATGAAAATCACTTCCACTTAGAGTGCAATGCGTACAACCACATTAGAGCTCAATTTCATAATCTTTGTTGCAATACTGACCTTCCTAGCCTTTTAAGATGTCAAAATTATAGTGAGCTTCAGAGACTTCTCTCCAAGCTTTTCGAGCATAGGAATATAATATTAAATCAAACTAAATAAATATTTTCTTTAGGTTTGATAGACCAAATATTGGTCTCAATGGACGTTAACCATCATCATCATCATCAAGAAAAATTTCAAGAAACTTTTAAAAACAAAACTTTCAAGAAACTTTCATATATATTCTAAATAGTCAATTTCAATATGAATTTTTTAATTGAATTTTAAGAAAAAATTGAAGAAACCTATGAATTATTTTTTAAATGAATTTAAAAATTATAAATAATGAATTTCAATATGATTTTTTAAAAGAAATTCAAGAAAAATATGAGTTATTTTTTAAATGATTTTCAAGAAACTTTCAGAAATACAAATTCAAGAAACTTTAATACATATATTCTAAATAATGAATTTCAATATGATTTTTTTTTAAATTAATTTCAAGAAAAATATGAATTGTATTATAAATAAATTTCAAGAAAAATTTCAAGAAACTTTCATATATATTTTAAATAATGAATTTCAATATGAGTTTTTTAAATAAGTTTCAAGAAAAAATCTTTCATATATATTCTAAATAATGAATTTCAATGATGATGATGATGGTTAATGTCCACTAAGACCAATCTTTGGTCTATCGGACCTAAGAAAAAGAGTTATTTAATTTGATTTAAGATTTTATTCCTATGCTCAAAAAGCTTGGAGAGAAGCCTCCCGAGTTCACTATAATTTTGACATCTTAAAAGGCTAGGAAGGTCAGTATTGCAACAAAGATTATGAAATTGAGCTCGAATGTGGTTGTACGCGGGGCACTCTATGAGGAAGTGATTTTCATCCTCAATGTTCATATTCTCACAGAGATGACAAATCCTTTCCATCCATGGTGTTTTAGGAACTATCCAACGACCTGTTTCACTGTGCAGCTCATGAGAGTTCGTTCTAATATTGGCTATATTAATTTTCTTCTTTGATCTAGTTAAAACAGAGAGATACTTTAGATCTTCTAAGGTGGGGTTGATGACCTCCTTACAATACCTTAATTTTCTTTTAGCTGCTAGATCTTTCTCACACCATATTTTTCTTTGAACTTAGAAGTAACAATTTTTTTAATGTTATTGATGTTTTCCAATGCAACATTCTCGTCGATCTCCCAATGGCTTAACAAGGCCCTAGTGTCTTTATACCAACCTCGTTTAAGCCTTAGGATATTTTGGCTGGAATTTAAATCTAGCTTAAGAAGTCTATGGTCTCCTATGATATTGAGCTTGTGCTTGTACAATAGAAGCCTAGTCATAGCTAGGCTCTCGATAGGGGAAAGACCCACTTCTATAAGGAGAATAGGATAGGGTGTATTGCTTTTAATTTTAAGGTTATATGTTATAAAACACTTCTGGATTTGCTCAATCTTTCTCCAAGATTCTCTAGAGATGCTGCAACCCCAAACCTCACATCCATAGAAAGAGGAACTTCTTTCTATCCCACATTACGAGGTTTTCCATTTTACAATAATTTTCAAGACCAAAATAAGCTTTCCACCCCCCATTAATCCTTTTCTGAATGCTATAGTTCTAATTGAGCTTGTGATGAATATCAATTCCTAAGTACTTGTAAGAAGACACTTCCTCCAAGTTACTATTGTCATACATAAAATTAGCGTAAGTGTCCTTCTTGGGTTTGATAATCATAACTTTTGTTTTGTCAGTGTTAACAAACATACCCATGGTAGAGAAAAAATCCTTAAGAATTCTAAGTTGCTTATCAAGATCAGATGGGCACCTTGCGAGAAGAAAAATATCGTCAGCATAGAGAAGAAGGATGATGACTATCCCAGATAAGATCATGCCAGCACATCCTGCTTCCTCTAAACAACCTTCTAGCTTATCGATGTAAATGCTAAATAGGGTAGGGGAGAGGGGGAAACCTTGTTTAACTCTGATATTAAACTTAATATCTTTTGACCACCCGTCATCGCTCTTTAACTTGACAATTAAATTCTCATATAACCTTATAGCGGTCACTCTTAGCTCAAGAGGAACATTTAGCTCTTCTAATCTATTCCATAGCTTATTTCTAGGAACCATATCGAAATCCTTTTTAAAGTCCAAAAAGCAACAGAAGAGAATGCATTTATCATTGCGGCATTCTTCCACAATGATCCTAAGCGTAACGAGGTGGTCTGTCGTTAAGTGTTGCCTTCTAAAACCCGCTTGGCCTTTAGCCTGCTTACCTTCACTTTCAAGCCAAATTCTCAACTTATTTTACAAAATAATACCATATAACTTGGCTGAGAGAGGGCTAATCATAATTGTTTGATAATCAAAGGGGTTATTTGTATCCCCACTTTTAAAAATAGGGATAATGAGGCTTTGAGTCCAAGTTTTAGGGAACCCTTGCTTGTCCGGTTGGTTGAAAAGCTTGTGGATGTGGGGGATGAGGACATGACCTCCAATTTTTAAGATTACCGCCTGGTAACCTTCAATGTCTTTAGCTTTCCCATTTTCCAGGTGTTTAACCCTAAAATCAATGTCTTCTAATGAGAAAACTTCTTTCGTTATGAGCAGAGTTTCAAAATCCTTGGCATTTGGAGATTCATAAAGCTTTTTAAGATTATAAATGAATTTCAATATTATAAATGAAAATTTTCAATTTGAATTTTTTAAATGAATTTCAATAAATTTCAAGAAACTTTTAGAAACAAAAATTTCAAGAAACTTTCATATATATATTCTAAATAATGAATTTCAATATGAATTTTTTAAATGAATTTCAAGAAAAAATATTTCATATATATTCTAAATAATTAATTTCAATATGAACTTTTTCACTGAATTTTAAGAAAAAATTCAAGAAACATATGAATTTTTTTTAATGAATTTCAAAAAAAAAAATTCAAGAAACTTTCAAAAACAATATTTTGAAACTCATTTCAAGAAAAAATTCAATGAATTTCATATATATTCTAAATAATGAATTTCAATAAAAAAGTTCTGGAAACTTCCAGATATATTCTAAATAATGAATTTCTAAAAAAATTCAAGAAACTTTCCTATATATATATATATATATATATATATATATATATATATATATATATATATTCTAAATAATGAGTTTCTAGAAAATTTTTAAGAAACTTTCATAAATATTTTAAATTTTCATATATATTATAAGTAATTAATTTCACGAAAAATTTGAAGAAACTTTCATATATATTCTAAATAATGAATTTCAATATGAATTTTTTAAATGAATTTCAAGAAAATTTTCAAGAAACATATGAATTATTTTTTAAATGAATTTCAAGAAATTTTCAGAAACAATATTTTGAAATTCATTTCAGGAAAAAATTCAATGAATTTCATATATATTCAAAATATCTAATTTCAATAAAAAATTCAATAAACATTCATATATATTCTAAATAAACAATATTTTGATATGAATTTCGAGAAAAATTTCAATGAATTTCATTTATATTCTAAATAATGAATTTCAAAAACAATTTCGATAAACTTTCATATATATTTTAAATAAATAATGAATTTCAACAAAAATTTCAAGAAACTTCTATATATATTATAAATAATTAATTTCAAGAAAGTTTTATATATATTCTAAATAATGAATTTTAATATGAATTTTTTAAATGAATTTCAAAAAAAATTTTAAAAACTTTTAGAAAAAAAATTCAAAAAACTTTCATATATATTCTAAATAATGAATTACAATGTAAATTTTTAAAATTCATTTCAAGGAACATTCAGAAACAAAAAAAATTCAAAAAACTTTCATATATATTCTAACTTATGAATTTCAATATGAATTTTTTAAATGAATTTAAAAAAAAAATCTTTCAATATGAAGTTTTTAAATGAATTTCAAAATAAAATCTTTCATATATATTTTAAATAATAAATTTCAATATGAATTTTTAGATGAATTTCAAAAACAAATTCAAGAAAATATGAATTATTTTTTAAATGAATTTCAAGAAACATCGAAAACAATATTTTGAAATTGATTTCAAGAAAAATTTCAATGAATTTCAAATATGTTCTGTATAAATGAATTTCAAGAAAAATCTCAAGAAACATATGAATTATTTTTTTAAATTAATCTCAAGAAAAACTTTAGGAATCTTTTAGAAACAATATTTTGAAATGCATTTAAAAAAAAAATCAATAAATTATATATATATTTTAAATAATGAATTTCTATAAAAAATTTCAAGAAAATTTCCTATATATTCTAAATAACGAATTTCTAGAAATATTTCAAGAAACTTTCATATGTATTCTAAATAAACAATATTTTGATATGAATTTCAAGAAAATTTTTAATGAGTTTCATTTATATTCTAACAAATGAATTTCAAGCCAAATTTCAATAAACCTTCATATATATATATATATATATATATATATATAATGAATTTCAAGAAAAAATTCAAGAAACTTTGATATATATTTTCTAAATAATTAATTTCAAGAAATTTTTATATATATTCTAAATAATGAATTTTAATATCAAATTTTTAAATGAATTTCAAGAAAGATTTAAAAATATTTTAGAAACAATAATTTCAAGAAACTTTCATATATATTCTAAATAATGAATTTGAATGTAAATTTTTTAAATGAATTTCAAGAAAAATATGAATTATTTTTTAAATGAATTTCAAGAAAAATTACAAAAAAAAATATGAATAATTTTTTAAATGAATTTCAAAAAAAAATTCAAGAAAATTTCAAAAACAATATTCTGAAATTCATTTCAAGAAAAATTTCAATAAATTTCAAATATGAATTTCAATGAGATCTTACTTAAGTCTTTGCGTTGTAAAATTTTCAGAAATCGCACAACTACATTCTCTTGAATTATTCCATAGAGGACTCATCAGAAGGGCCTACTCGGGCTTCCGCTATGGAAGCATTGAGAGTTTCCATTAAATTTCAGTATTCATCATATCTTTAAATTTACCATGCTGCAGTAAAGAGACGAAATCCTTATTGCTCATTTTGCAGAAGTTCAAATCATGATCCTTCAACCAGCTGTCAATTTGACTTCAAAGTTGAAGAGTTTTTCATAGTTCTCCACTTGGTCTTTGTAGAAACTTTTTAAGGCCTATAATCTGCAGTCAAGAAAGCGCGTTGAATATAACCATCATGGTATACAACATTACTTTGTGTTATCAGAGGCACCAAAGTCGATTCCTTGAATTTCCTATCAATGGAAAAATTAAATCCGTTAGAAAGTATGACCTTAATATTTTAACATGCCTTGCCATCGTGGCATATTTTAGGTAAGTATCATCATGTCATTATACTATCGGAAGGCCTCATTGAGAATATTGTGGCTATTTGACTTAACCCATAAATTTCCTTAGAGTTTCCATATAATTACAGTATAGTGATTGTGAAAATTTCTTTATTTTTAAAAGAAATAAAGGGCATACTAAAAGAAAGCATAAGCACTAAAAGATTTCGATCATTACTTTCAAGATCATCAGCTACTTTTCTGAAATCTCTTCCACATTTTATCCAAAAGCAGGTAATTGGAAATTTTCAAATTTTTTATTTATGTCAGTTTCTACCATTTGAAAATGCCTTATAGAGGTGATGACGACTTTTGCAAATGTAGATTCTTGAGGAGATGGAGACAAAGGGATTGAATTACTTGTCAAATGTATGTACCATTTTTTTATTAATTTTTTGTTATTTCAGAGAACCTGGTATTATTGTTTTTTAGTTTTGGTAGTATGCTAATAAGTGGCAATACCCATAATGCTTCCAGAGAGAACCCATTTTAGTTAATTCCCCTCAAAGGAATCAAACCTATCTGTATTTCATCCTGAATTTTAACCTTTTGAGACATTCTAATTGCTCATTATCATGTTTAAATTCAATCATTTGGCCTTTAAAGGAGGGCAATATATTTTTTATATTTAATGTTATTGGAAATATAGTTTCAATTAAAGCCAAATGCTTGATATTATTTATAATTCCAATAAAAATGTGTATGGCATTACCCCGTCAACATATTTTGTAAGTTACACATCTACAACTTTTCACAAGAAACTTAAATGCAAGTTTTAGAGTGTATCTGTAATGGGGGATTGACTTCAAAAATTGAAGTTCCTTGAAGTATCATCGATTTTTATATATAGTTGATATTGCAAGATATGATTTCAAAGTTCATATCAGTCTAGGAGAAGACAATCCTCAACAGATTTCAATTGCTTCATCATATTTTTGTATGAAATTAAGAGTGGTGTTAGAGTCATTTTGTTATGCAGACAGACAAAAAATGTCCTTTTTGTTGGATACTCAGATAGAAACTGAAAAAAAATTCTGGAAAAACTAGCAGAGGACAAGCTAACTAAGAGGAAGGTTTGATGTTCTCTCTTACCTTGTACAATACTTGACAAAGTGGAATACTGTTATTATATAAGTGGGATTTCCTTTACCGGTTAAGAATTGGAACAACGTATGTTTGATGAAAACTAGTAGCCTAAGGATGTAGGCATGTATTATTTTTTAGAGCTCGAGCTTTTACCCTTGTTTCCATTTTAGAGTTGTTTCAGTTTTTCTTGAACCAAATAAGTTTGTATAGAATCTGACAAATCTAGATTCTTGTATGATATTCCACCAAAAGTACCCTGATCTTCATGAGTGTTCGATTTTGTAGAAGGCTAACACTTACACGGCTAAGAAATTGGACAATGTGTGTCATTTTTTGTGTTATCAATATCATGGTTCTTTACCATCTAATTTTGATTGCAACTATGTGTTTGTAAGTGCATTTTACCATTTTAATTACATGGGCCATTCATATGTGTTTAATATTTAGTGACCTAATATGTACCTTTGAACAAGTTGATGCTTTTTTCATGCAAACTCTAGGTCAATTAACATTCTATATTGTCATTCATTCGCTGAACGGTTAGATGACTACCATCACAAACCTGATTCAGCCAGTTCCCAAGTGGAGGTGTGGCGTAGTTCCATTCACTGTATGTCACACTATGTCACACTATCTTTCAAATTAGACATAGTAATATTTCCCTTTATATAGATGGTCCTTTGTTAGAATAGTTCCGAAATGGGCTTCTCTCCTTTAAAATTTTCTATCAAGAACATATATTTTTTGTTATGTTGTTCAATTCCCTTAGTATAATGCTTGTTTTGGTGCCTATAGGCCATGATGACTCTTGACACGCGACCTAAATACTGCAATGATGTTATATTTAGAGAGCTGGCGATTCATTCAGAGAAGGTCAATCTTAAGGGGAAGCGAAATAGGTATGTTCACACTCTCTAGCCTTCTACCAGTTATTTTGTGAAAAATACATTTGATATTTCACTATATAACAATAAAAATGCATATCAATAATGATACATTATGAAGCCCAAACATAGCCACAAACTAGGTTCACCCTCCCTACATAAGCAAGGAGATCTAGCATGTCGATTTTTTCGTTGATCTCAAGAGAATCTACAGTATCCCTAAATATGTAAATCATAGCAAAGATCTACATAGCCAATTACAATCTATTAATTGAAAATTTTCCCAAATGGACTGGATTAGAAGGTTGTTCCACACCGTTGTTTCCATAAGAAGAAGATGTAGGTTGTTCGACACAGTTGTTTCCATAAGAAGAAGATGTCTGTCATTCTGATCTGGTTCCACATGGTCTACGTTCCTGGAGATTACCCATTTTTCACCAAAAAGAACCTCTTTCTAATAAAGAGGAGAAAGAAAGAGAAGATTTCCCTCTGCAGCAAGCCATATCAAGAAGGCTTCGACAACCTTGCAGTTCCACAAAACGTGCTTAACAGTTTCAGGTTTATGACAAACCATGCATGACCCATTTGTAATGCTAGTACAATTAAGACTGTCATTACTGCTAAACTGTTATGAAGAACTATTTACCCAAGTATTATGGTCTTCAAAAGAGTTTATCACCAAATTATCCCTTTTAAAATTTTATTACATGTCAGGTTTAATCTGATTAGTGAGTTCTATTTACCAGTAATTTCATTGGAGATGGTCCATTATTTATGATTCAATTATGGTCAAAAGATAATCCCCTAGGTTGTAAAATGGGATAAATGAAATCTGTTCAACCCTAATGTTTCTCTACAATTGCATTGTTTTGATACTCTTCCCTACTCATGTGAGGTTGCAATTTCCAGTCATGGTTCAGGAGATGCATAAGAATTCTATGTGAATTTCTCATGTTGTATTTTAAAATAGTGAATAATGAAAATTCTATATCTTGTGCTAGTGTTGAATTTTGAGTTCCAGAGACATTGACAATTCCCACTTTAATTTTATTATATTCAATTATGTTAGTGTGGCATTGTTGCATCCAATGAGAATGCTCAATCACATAATCAATTCAGTTTGGGCTTACTTCCAGGCTCGACATTCATTTTTCTTACCATTGTATGGAGTGAAGCTTAATAGCTGGAATATGTGATCTTCAAGATGTTGGAAACGACAAAAATGAAATAACGATGAAACCTCTCACAGTCACTAAAAAATTCAATCTTTATGGTTTTTTTCATTATGAACCTTGATTATAGGTTGTTGATATTTTGAATTTAATATTTTGAGTGTATGGTTTTCATTAGTTTCTAAAGCTATAAGAGAGAATATCGTTAATCTAGAATGATATATCCATTTACCATAATCAACAAAAAGCGTACATAGGGGCCAATATTTCTTGGGGAGCCAAAATTCTTATTGCTCAATTAAGGACTAATTCTTATCAGCTCCATTGTGAAATAGGGCACTGGAAAAGGCCAAAATAAGTGTGGGAGGAAAGAGTATGTATTTTTTTCTCTTCCAGAAAAGTGGAAACAAAAAATCATTTCATTTTAGAATCTGAGGCGTCCAAAGATAGTAGGGAAAGTTATGCAGATATTTTGGCAGCTAGCTCTTGGGATAATCTATTCAATAAATAGTTTGTAGAGAATCTCGGAGAGTTTATTGTGAAACTTCAAAGGAAAAGTGTCGAATACAAGAGCCCGATAAAGAAGAAATATGTCCCATACATTATTTTTAGCCTCGTGGACGTTAAAATAACTTCTTCTTCTTCTATGGCTTGGTCACATGAAGAAAAATTCCAAGTAATCTTCTTCTTTTATGGCTTGGTCACATGAAGAAAAAGGCCAAGTCCAAGGGGCTACCTTGGTTAAGGCCTAGGCACATCTAGTCATATGGTGGGTTGAAGGTTGACCCCATTTGAATCAACATCGATTCAATGAGAGCACAAGTTGTCAAATGTTAGATTTTTATAGAAGAAAAATATGCTAGTTGTGAAGGATTAATAAAATGTATACATCTACCTAAGAAGGTCAATATCCAAGTCAATAATTAAATATTTGGTTGCAAATATTGTCATCTATGTTCCTATAAATAAAGAAATAACACTATTTTACATAAAATTCTATAATTATTTAACCATCGTCATAATATCTAAGTTCAATAAAGTCTCACATAATCTTGATTCAATCATTATTTCGTTCAACATATAGAATAACACCACCCAAAAACACTATTTTATACCTTTATATACTTTTCCATCAAAAAAAAAAAAACAAATCTAAGACAAAGAAAGTGTTGCACTATATTAATATCAATATTAAATTCGATGTATTTGTAACCCCAAAATTTTTCAAAAATTTTGTATTAATTAAAAAAAATTGAAACGATTAATTTAATTTTTAAACATTAGAAGATAATTGAAATTGTGAGATGCCAAGACATTTGAAAATATTTATTTAAACCCAAAATGTGTTATCGGATTTGCACAAAAAAACAAGCCTTCATTTCCATCTATTAAAGAAAAGTCGAAGGCTTGTTATATACCTTGATCACTATCAGTTTCATTCTTTTTTTCTTCATTACATAGACCTATAGTGAGGTTCACTTGAGATCAAAGCAGTTGTAGAAAACACATAGATTTAGCCATGAAATCTCTCTCTTCATCAAATGGCTATCAATATTGTGGAGCTATATCTTTATTAATGTACTTGGGAAGTATATACCACTCCTTTGATTTAACCAAATACAAAATTCAATAGATAACATATACTACCCCAGTGCATTAATAGGTTTATAGTTCCACAAATATTAATTGGCTCGTCAAACAATCTTAAAATATGAATACAGATCCATTTACATCATAAACAATCCAGAAAGGAAATAAGAGTACAAAAACCAATATTTTTCCAATGCTATAGACTCATTAATACACCTTTAGTCTATAACACACCTTCTAAGGACCTCGGGACATCAAAACTCTAAAATCTATTCACTAGATCTCGGATGAGATTTTACCTGTCACTAGTTTGCATGGGAATGAAGCAAGACATTTTATTTCCTCATGAATCTTCTTGTTTTCCTTTGCATATTCATCGTTTCCCATCCATCAATAAACACACTCTCTATTCCCTTTAGTAAAGAATCCTGTTTATTTATATGTTTTAGTATTTCTTTTTTCCTCTTCCTACAAGTACGACATGAGTTTCGACATCTACCAGTTTGCAGGAAAAATTGAAGTTTTAATATTTAGAAAAGGTTTTAGTTTTGGTTCTTTATTTAGAGGTTACAAAAAAAATAAAGATATTTATTTCAGAATCAATGAGTCCAAGGGTTATTGATGTAATTAGATTTGGTTTCTATTAAATCACAATTTTAAATTTAATGGAAAGAAATTGAAAATCTGGGATTTAAGAACTATTTTATTAAACTCAACTCGATAACTTGTTAATATATTTTATATATAGCAAAAATAACTTTTAATGGGCCAGTTAGATTGTGCAATGGTTTGTGGAAGAGAATAACATTCAACATAATTATGATAAAAGTAGATTTTTTCCATCCAACAATGATTGAAAGATGTTTATATTACATAAATTTGTTACATAAAAGTAATAAATTCAAATTTAAAATTTTAGAATCCTAAAATATTTATTTTTTTACTTATTACTTTTTAAAAATTTATAACAATAATATTTATTATTAAAATCTTAAGAAATCTATGATGAGTAATTTTTATAGTAAAACAATTTTTTTTCTTTCATTCCTGGCATACCTTAACAAATAAAAAATATTATCACTATTAATATTGTAAATTTTTTTGAATAAAAAATTGTATTATCTATTATAACTACTAATATTGTAATTTTTTTAAACTAAAAATTGCATTATATTTATAACAAGTAAATATAAGACAACTAACAAAATTGGATCGGTTAGTCCTAGGGGAAATCCAACCAAATCTAATATCAAAAAAAGTGATAGCCTCATATTACATGAAAAATAAGGAATTTGGATTGGTTGGTCCCTAGAGAATCCAACAAAAAATAACTCAAAAGAAAACTTAACTTAAATTGGCAATGCCAATACATTTACTACTATCTTTTTCATTGAGCCTAGGAACAATCATTGGTTTTTCTGAAGGTTTTCATTTTTTATTTTTTATTTTTTCTTACGAATATCAATTCACTATGAGGAGTTGTTAGGGATAGTTGTAGAGGAGACAATCATACATTTCCTTAAGAAAATTCCACTTCCAGAGGGGTTCGCAAGATTGGTTGCTTACTTATCACTATATAAATGATCTACTTCATTGAAACATTTGTACCCTCTCATTGATGAAGCCAAGGTCGTGGTTGTGTATGTTTGCTGAAAATGCAACAATAAATTCCTAATTTAATTTTTCCTTTGATTAAATTAGGAAGAAAATCGAAATCCCATGTCAGCTGACAACTTTTAAAAGTAAAATGAGTTATTTTCAGTTAGTTAGATTAGTTAATTTGAGTTAGAGTAAGAACTTGCGTTGTGTACGATGATTCCTAAATTTTAGGAGCCTAGGTTGAGTTAATTTGAGTTATAAAAATTTAATTCAGTTAAATTGAATTATGGTCAGTCAAATTTAATAGAAACTAAAAAAATCCTATCAAAATATATCAATTATTATTTAGGAAACCAAAGAACATTTTTTTTCAATTTACCAACTCTATCGCTCTCTTTTTGCACCATTTTTTATCAATTATTATTTAGAAAAGCAAAGAACATTTTTTTCTATTTAACAATTCTATCAGCCTCTTTTGCACCTTTTTGGGGAAACTGATAGTTTAAAACATATTATACTCTTTAAATATTTACAGATTCCAAATCATTAACATCAACTTGAAATGACATGGAAACATCAACCATGGGTTTTTGTATATTCATTTCTGCATGTTGTGAAATGCTTTATTGTGTAGACTAACACTTGGATTTGTGTATTATATTAGTTTCCCTAAGTTCACTAGGGTTTTGTATATCATTTTTCAGTAAGTTGTGAGAGGTGGAGTTTAAAATTATGTTCGTTGAGAGTTGACTGGTGGAGTAGCGTTTATATACGAAAGTTGTGTGAGTTGTGAGTTGAAGTAATGGAGTAAGAAATTTGTGTGAAGTGAGGGAGTGAGCTGTGAGTGTGGTGGGAGGGCGGGGGGGGGTGGGGTTCGGGGAGGGTTGATATGTTTTTATGCTATTTGGTTGTGATTTGAAGTGAGGGAGTGAGTTGCAGGTGGGGGAGTTATGTTTTTATGTTGTGTGTATGTTGTGTGATTGTGAGTTGTAGTGAGGGAGTGAGTTGTGTGGGGGGGTTACGTTTTTATGTTTTGTGTGTGTGCTTTTTTCCATTTTGTAACGTCCATGACAGTACAACTAAAAAAAACATTTACCTTTACAAATAAGGAATGTTAATTTCTAAGATTCCAAGTATTTACCTTGTCTAGAAATGCCATAAATGAGTTTTTTCACCCTACAAAAGTTATTACACCAATCTTTGAACATATAATTATATATTTCATTTCCATATCATATTTCAATTTCATTAGTTACATGCGATGTCCACGTATACGTGTCTTCAAGTTATATTTATCCTCACCACACACACACACACACACACACACACACATATATATATATATATATGTATATGTGTGTGTGTGTGTGTGTGTGTGTGTGTGTGTGTGTGTGTGTATATATATATATATATATATATATATATATATATATATATATATATAGATATATATATATATGGTGAGGATAAATAGAAATTGAAGACTTTGATTAAACGATACATAACTATGGTTATACTTTTCTCTATGTCACGCATAAATGTTTTTAGTACTGACGGTACCATTTATCATTTAAGAGATAATTTTGATATGTACCATGGATCTTATTCCTTAATTGCGGATTTAATTATTATGAATAATGCATGTGTTCATCGCAAATGTGGAGGACACTTGTTTTGTGATGCGTTGTTGGATTCTAGGGGTCTTGATCTATGGTTGAGGGTTTTTAGTTCTTGGCTTAGGTTAATGACCCCTATCAAAACCCTAACCTTTATTTCATTCTCAAGCTGGCTCCACGGCGTTTCATTTCTGAAACCATTCTGCAACCTCAAATTGTTCGGCTCTATAGGTCTTTTGCTAGACGCTGGCGATTATGTTACCTCCACCGTGGTGATTTTTCATCACAGCCTGCCATGTAGTTTATATCAAGCTTACTCGTCTTCTTTGCCTTAGTTTTGTGTGCTATAAAGGGTTTCCACGCGGTCCTTTCAGGACTCAAGTGGTTACTCTGTGACATTTTGGGACTCTTCTCCTTGGATGAGTCCAGCTTTGCAGTCACGGCTTCAGAGGTTTCGTCTGGATGCTCCTATGACTGGAAATGTAGCTACCCACGTCTCTACTAATCGGTCACAGCTACCTCAACCTTGACAAGTAATTTTACCCATTTCATTTCTTCCTCTGATCTGCTCTCATATTTTTCTTTTCCATTTTTTCTAGTATTTTTTATGAGAAAGTCTATGCTCAATGTTTTTGGTGCAGGAGTTGTTTCCGCTGTCACAAGCCAACTCATTTAGATATGTGAAACTCTTAAATATGTTATCCTCTTCTTGATAACTTGTTTGGGCAGTTAGGGTTTTAACCTACTAGTCATAGATGGTTGCAGGTAACCCTTGGGTCATAACACTGCAAGACACAAATGTAGGTACACTTTACTTTGGAGCTTCGAGGATTAAAATGATCCTCGGGTGATTTCTTTAATAGGTACTTTGAGTCTCGCAGGAGGTCTTACAAAGTTTTTGGTATTTGGATGTTCGACTTGGTACCATGGCTATTTGACTTACAGAATTCTCGATAGCAATATTTTTTCATTAATTTAATGAAGAACTATCCTCTGGTTAACTTTGTAATCTTGAGTCTTCTTCAGAGATATTAGTTGCATACTTGTATATTTTTCAAAACTCTGGTCTGTAATATTTAAGGGTTGCATGTCCATTTTTTGATTTGGTATGACCTATTTATGAGAAAGGGTGACATTAAACATTGTATAACATTACAGTGGACAACTTGGTCTTATATCTTTGATGATAACCCTTCAGTTTTAGTTTTAAGCTTCAATATTTCCTGCAACATTGAAAAGCAATTTTGTTACAGTTCAAATATTTAAAGACATATGAATAATATACAATAATATTTCCCTTTCTGTTGAAGTAATATTTTTAAATGAATGGTCGTGTAGAATGATTTACAATATATTACTGTAACATATTTCTAGCCCATTGTTTTAATTCAGTAGTTTTTACAGGAGAAATCTTCTTTATAGGTATATTCATGTCACTCTATTTTTTTGAGTCTTTTAGAGTTTACACATTCTTTGATCTATGTTTCCATTTTCTGTTCTTCTTTTATTTAGGGATGTTTGGAGCATCTACAGGGTGGAGTTTGTCCCTCCTATCCATTTTCCATGTATATAAAATATTTCTAGTCAACGACCTGCTTAGAGCCTGGGTTTCGATCTTGGCCCTGAGCATACAGTTTACAGGGTCCATACCTCTCGGTTAATACTTCTTGTTTGGCGTTTAACTTTGTTTTTCTTGTACTATTCTCTTGAATATCAGACTATAATTTTGTAGTGTAAGCTTTCATTACATAGCCTATACTTATAATTATTCATTTTCTTTTTCCACCATAGATCTGAAGGAAATTACATAGAATACATATTTTATTATTCCACCAAACTTCACAAAGTAAATTTCCTCATTTCATATTTTACTAAAATGGTTACTACTAATTAACAGAGTTTGGTCTTCCTAATACCATAATACACCAGTCTATCTAAATATTCCAGCACTCATAAGGAGATCATGTGTTATGCTCAAAATTTAAATTTCTTGAAACATGTTTGAACCTGAGCAACCAGAAAGGTCTCGTCGTTGCGATTTTGGTGTCGCGAATGGTTCAAAAAATCGATGTCATATGAGGAAGATATCGCATTTTGTATATTTTCCCAAATAGTAAAAATTTTGTGACTGGATGCCCATTCAGCATACAGGTACCATTAGCAGGTATATTCTGGGGAATATTCCATTTTTCTCCATGCAATTAGATCGAGTCACATGCCTTAATCTGAATCATTGATATTTGGTGGTACAAAGGCTTGTTCTAACCGTTGGATGGATTTTGCATGGACCGTTGGATGTAGGACACATGGCAAGCCAGGAGGCCACCACATGTCCTCAAGATGGTGTAATAAAATTTGTTTGGAGGCTACAGGATTTGAACCAAAAACCTCGGGCACAGGCTCACACGTCATAACCAGTCTGCCTACCATTATTTCTTACCAAGTATATGTTTCCGCATATATTTAATGTCTTAAGGTTTATGTATTGGGGGAGGGGACCGTCAGCAGTCCCAACCCGTTGGCAGCCCCATGGTTCTGGTCACATGAAAAACTCTGGAATCATATGTTAAAACTGGCAGCAATCAGATTCCATCTAACCCACAGCATAAAACGTAACCACCGGTGTTTTAAAACTATTCACAAGCGCATATACTGCGCAGTTAAGGCCAGGTCTCCACCAGTTCTAGCACTGACCATTATGGTCAGGAGGGGTAGAGGGTGCGCATGTGGCCACCCCTACCTGAAAAATTCAATTCTGTGGTTAACAACCTACAAAAATTGGAGTGCACCACAATTTTTTAGGGTTTCCACTAAATGTAACTGCACTTAAGTGCCTGTCTCCACTTTTAGTGGAGTTTTTCTAGCTGTCATTGGGAAAATGCATTGGGAGGTAAATTTTTGACCAATTTTGGTGAAACAAGAGTCTACCTAGACTAATTTGAGCATTCTGGAGCCATTGGTGCAGAGAAAACAACCATTACTAGGATGTAAACACATTTAAATTACAATTTTGAGCATAATGACAATGAGGGACATGCCATTGGGAGCTAGACTAGAATATGTAGCCCAAGAGGGGTAAACTAATTCATCATGCCTACTACGTAAAACTTATGTGTGATTTTATTTCTCTGATATGATCTAATGTTCAATGTTTTTAAGGCTTATTTTCGTGCTTAAAGTTCACTAATTCATCTATATTTCATGGTTAGAAATCTCATTCCTTAAGCAAACATATGGAGACAAATTGTACATGTTTATATTACTGAAAGGATACTTAGCACAGCAGAACTAATACACTCCTTTCAGATTAATTTGGTATTAGAGCAAGAGTTTTATCTCTGGTGTTTTTATGTGAAAATATTTTTTAAATTTTTGCAAGGGTTTTCATGATTACTTGGCTCAAGCTTAATATAGGAGAAGGCAAATTGGTGGAAGCAAGAGGTTCTTAAAGTGAGCCACAACAAATGAGGGCAAGATTTCCACATTCTCCATCACCTAGTTCACCTCCAAGAGAAGCAGAAGCAGCATCAAGCATGCGTCAAGCAAAAGAAGAAACCCATGAAGAGGTGGATCCCAAAGAAGAAGAAAGAGTGTTTAGGAAAGAATTCCTTGACATGACTAAAATGGTGAGAGTCCTTTATCAAGAAAGGGATGAAAGACTAGAAGGAGAAGGATCCAAAATTCACAAGGAAGGTTAGGGATCATCAGGATGCCACAATGATGAAGATAAATCAAAGAAGGGAAATGGAGGAAATGGAGGCAGTCGAAATTCACCATCCTCACCCTCATCATCATCATCATCCTCTACTTCATCGTCAGAACACCAGTCACACAAGTCAAAGAACACTGGTAAAATTCCTTTTCTAAAAATTGATGTTAATTTTGAATTGCCAATGTTTAATGGTGAAGTCAATGCAGAAAAGCTTGATAATTGGATTAGGCAATTAGAGGTTTATTTCAGAATTCCGAACCTTCATGATGATGACACCAAAATCCAACTAGCTTCATTGAGGATGGAAGGTGCAGCTCTTGTTTGGTGGGAAGCCAAGACAAAGGAGGAGATAAAAAAGCATGGTAAGATTATTCTATAATGGACTGATTTCATTACTACAATAAAACAACAGTTTTTTCCATTAGCTCATATGCAGAAATCCATAATGAACTGGCAAAAATTTAGACAATTGAAAGGACAAAATGTACAAGACTACACCCAAGAATTTAGGAGAAGAGCTCTCTTATTAGCGGTATATTTGCAGAGTCAATATACTTTTCTCGAGTACATAGGGGGCGTACATAGCTACCTTAGATGTACTATCATCCTATTTAATCCTACAAGTCTAGATGAGGTATGTGTTCAAGCCACACATCTAGAAGTAAGAGGGAAAAATAGTTTTGAAGTGGGTAGAAAAAAACCTTTTAAGGGAAAAAAAAAGAGAATACCTCAAAAGGAAAAGGAAAAAATAAATCATCTGTCAATAAAAAGGGAGAGAAAGTGGTTTGTAAACATTGTTTAAGAGAAGGCCATGAAGAGAAAAATTATTGGAAACTACATCCTGAAAAGAGACCCAAGTTCAACAATAACAAAGGGAAACAGAAAAATGCAGCTACAACTCAACATGACTTAGGAGAGAATTCAAGTGATGAAACTAAAATTATAGCCATGGAATTGAAGAAAATAAAGGGGAAAGGAATTGAAACAAAACCCAGTACTAGTACTTCAAACTTTCACATAGAAGCTCCAAATGAAGAAGAGATAATGGAACTGTTTCATGGGAGGGTCATATCCAAACATACCAAGATTGATACACTGTTTGACAATGGTCACAAGCGAACTTAATTTCTGAAGACTTGGTTAAGAAACTTAATATTGAGACCATTCCACATCCAAAACCATATCCACTTGTGTGGATTTGTAAGGATGAAAATTTACAAGTTTCAAAGAAGTGCATATTGCGCTTTTTAATAACTGCACATTTTGTTGACACAGTTGAATTATATGTGGTTCCGCTTGATATTACAGGTGTTGTGTTAGGAATTCCTTACTTGTATGACATAAAAGCTATCTTCCATCACCATGAGAACAAATAGAATTTATTCAAATATGGAAAGGAGTACATTGTTAGAGCACATTGCAAGGAGACAAATATTTCAATGCTAAATGTAGGACATGTAAAAAGGCTGGTGAATTCAAGTAAGAATTTTGTTATTCTAATGATTAAGCCTAAAGCTGATGTTAATCATGAGTCATTTGAATATTGTGATCTTAATTTGAAATCAGATTTATATTATGTAGTTTATGCACATCATGAGATGTTTCAGGAGCCAACAGGATTGCCTCTTATAAGGGATATTCAACATTGGATTCAGTTTCAACAAGATTTTCCTCTTCCAAACATCGACATGTATCACATGTCGATAATGGAGAATCCTGAAAGAAAGAGTAAAATAAAGGACTTATTGGACAAGGGACTCATAATGCCAAGTACTTCGCCATTCGGTTCACCCATAGTTTTGATTCCAAAGAAAGATGGGACTTGGTGCATGTGTGTCGAATTCAGAGCTTTGAAAAAGATAACGGTAAAGAATTGATACCCACTCCCAAGGATAGATTATTTTTTGGATCAGATGAAAGAAGCAAAGTTTTTCACTAAGTTAGATTTACGAAGTGGATATCATCAAGTAAGAATTGTAGAAAATGACATATGGAAGACTGCATTCAAAACCAAAGAAGGACTCTTTGAGTGGTTTGTTATGTTGTTTGGTTTGTGTAATGCACCGACGACTTTCATGCGTGTTATGGATAATGTTTTGCGTCCATTTCTTGATGACTTTGTGATTGTGTATTTATATGATATACTGATTTTCTGCAAAACAAGAGAAGAGCATGTCTTGCATGTAAAGAGGGTACTTGATGTTTTGAAGAAAGAAAAATTATTTCTTAAGATGTCTAAGTGCGAATTTGGAAAGACTTCTCTAGTTTATTTGGGACACATTGTAGGAGGAGGCGCACTGAGAATTGATCCTTCTAAACTAGAAGCCATTGTGAATTGGCCCACTTCCAAATCAGTAATCGAGGTAAGAATTTTCTTAGTTGCAACTCAGTATTGGATAAATTTTATTGCTAAATTTTATGCCATAACAGCTCCTATGCATGCAATGACAAGTGTGAAGAAAGGCTTCCAATGGGGAGGCAAACAACATCAAGATTTTGAAGCTTTAAAACACAATATCAGTTCAGTTGGGTCCTTGCATTTCCAGATTTGAGACAACCATTTGAGATACAAATTGATACTAGTGATTATGCCATGGGCACAATACTTTTGCAGCATTTTAAGCCTATCACTTTTCATTCTGAAACATTCAATGGTGTTGTAATAAATTATCCAACATATGAAAAAGAGTTGTATGCATTGGTACAAAGCATCAAGAAGTGGAAACACTACTTGATGGGTAAAGAGACAATTATACATATCGATCATCAACTGCTACAGTACTTCTAGTCACAAACAAAATTGCAGCAATCACAACATTTCAGGTGGATGGGGATTTATTCAACAGTTTCACTTGGTTATAAGGTATAAAAAAGATATTTTAAATAAAGTTTATGATATGCTTTCAAGGCCAATTATAAATTATTCTACTTTAGTTAAAAATTATTCTATTGTACATGAGAGTTACATAGAACAATATGCATCTGATGCTGATTTCAAAGATGTATATGCTAGTTTGAGTGAAGCGAATCAAGTTGAGGAAAATGAATATCACATGCATAAAAATTTGATGTTTCATTTGGGCAAGCTTCGTAAACCACAAGGAGAGAGACTTAGTGTCATGAGAGAGGCTCATTTGTGTCTTATTGTTGGACACTTTGGGGTAAGAAAAATAGTGGCGCATCTATAGGGGTATTGTTATTGGCCTCGCATGATAGATAGTGTGCCATGTTTTATAACATGATGTTCTATGTGTGCAACAAGAAAGCCTAGCAATAGGAATCTTGGGTTGTATATGTGATTACTAGTATCATCAATGCCATTGGAGAGTGTCTCCATGGACTTTGTTGGAAGTCTACCTATGTTAAGAAAACATCATGATTATATTTATGTAGTTGTGGATAGATTGAGTAAAATGTGTATACTTATGCCATGTAAGAAAACCATTGCTGCTGAACAAACTGTTGAACTTTATTTTCAACATGTATGGGTTCATTTTGGTTTGCCAACTTCTATTGTTAGTGTCAAGGATTCAAATTTTGTTCGGAATTTTTGGTCCAATATTTAGAAGATGATGGACACAAAGTTGAAAAAGAGTACTTCTTTTCATTCGCAAACTGATGGTCAAACCGACGTGGTGAACAGAACTGTTGTGCATCTATTGAGATGATATTGCAGCAAACATCCCAAGCTGTGGGATGAACAACTACATTACATTCATCATGCTTACAACTAGGCCAAGCACTCTTCTAAAAATACTTCACCTTTTGAATCTTTATTTGGGTATTTGCTGAAATCACCATTAGACTTCATCTTTGAGAAGGATGTTCCAATTGATGGGCATAATGATATTGAAAAGGCTCGAAAGTTCATTGAGAAAATTCAGATTATTCATCAACAAGTTCAAGAACAACTTGAGAAGAGTCAAATCAAGTACAAGGAGAGCCATGCCAAACATAGATTTGATCACAAGTTTCAAGAATGAGATGAAGTATGGTTACACATAAGCAAAGAAAGGATGCAAGGAGAAGGTAAAAATCTCAAGCATATTCGTTATGGTCCATTCAATATTATTAAAAAAGTTCGTAATAATGCATTTCAACTTGAATTTCCTTCATATATGAAAATGTATTCCTTTGTCAATGTGGAGAATTTACGTTTGTATGAGCCTCAAATAGCTGTCTTACACCAAACAGAAATTCATCTATGAATTATTTCTACTGCAATAAATCAATATCTTCCTCTTCTAAAAGGCATTCTCCATCATACTTCACCTCAAGAGCTTTATTCAATTTTATGACAGTTTCAGCAGACTTTCCATCATCTCTTGCACATCCTGCAAACACATACGAACTATGCAATTTAAAAACACAAGGCTCCATAGCCTCGTTTGCTTCCCTTGTCAACATATCTTCAAATTGTTTTGAAATATTCCAATATTCCATGAGATCTTTCTCATTATCCTCTTAACCCAGAATTTCACCCTGTTTCGGTCCACAAATGGAAACTTCCAATTCTGACTTTGCTTCTCTGAGTTTTTCAACCAACCACTTCACTTGTCTCTATTGTAGCCTTCTTTATAACTTAGACCACTTCACTGTATTTTTCTTCAAAACCCAACCTTATCTTTGGTTTTCCTTTAGCAGCATTGTTAATTCATCGAGTTCTTTGCTTATCTCAGCCAACTCCTTGTCAAGCTCCTCTTGACTCATCCAGTTCTTGCGGATTGTTTTAGCACCATTTTCCTTCATCTTGTAGCTTTCTTCTGAACCTTTTCTATGACTTTCCATAGTCATATTCACTTATGTGTGAGCTTCAACACCTGAAACCATTCAACTTCCTTCTGAGTTGATCACCAAACCTCTCCTCTGTCTGGCTTCCAAGTCCTCTTTTCCCTAGAACTTGTACTTAGAAATCTTTCTCTCTCTCTAGTTTCTACACTCACTTCTTTTAAGGAATCTTTATCCTTATCTATTCTAAGCCTCAGCTGGAATAAGGTTCTGCTACAATCTCTAAGAACTTCTAAAATTTCTTCCTATAGTTTTACTACTGTAGTTTTTACCAATCATTCAACTGCTGCAAACTTTCATACCTTTATAATCAATTTATGTCTTAGCTGGCTGTCTCCTACAAACATGCAACTTTTGCACTCCCTTGATCTATTCAATATGTAAAATATCATTAATTAATAAAAAAATCATGCATACCATTTTTCCACATCACCTCTCTTTAGGATATCCTTATTTGTTGGCCTTTACCATTCCTGTGAATTTGGTTCTGTAGTTTTGTCTCCATGCTTCCACTATGCATTCTTCCAACAAATAGATGTTGTCCCAATAATAAATCCTAGGCTTTCAACAAGACCTCAATCCACATCAATTAGGATCTCTTTCCAACAATATCCAATCATAACATAATTCATGGCCTGAATTTCAACAGCATGATATCCTTGCTCAGCTACACACAGAGTCCCTTTCTGCAACTCATTTAATTCATTGTTGGAACTATCAATCTCTGTCTAAGTGAGAAAAATAATTTATGTGTTTATTTCTCAGTTTCAAAGAGGGTTTGTTCTGATACCACTAATGGTGCAGCCTCTTTTCACCTTTACCCACAGTGTGATATGAAATGAATAGCAACAATATCCAATCATAACATAATTCATGGCTTGAATTTCAACAATATGATATCCTTGCTCAGCTACACGCAGAGTCCCTTTCTGCAACTCATTTAATTCATTTTTGGAACTATCAATCTCTGTCTAAGTGAGAAAAATAATTTATGTGTTTATTTCTTAATTTCGAAGAGAGTTTGTTCTGATACCACTAATGGTGCAGCCTCTTTGTACCTTTACCCACAGTCTGATATGAAATGAATAGCATATGCATATATATATATATATATATATATATATATATATATATATGTATGTATATGTATATGTATATGTATATGTATATGTATATGTATATGTATATGTATATGTATATGTATATGTATATGCATATGTATATGCATATGTATATGTATATGTATATGTATATGTATATGTAGATGTATATGTAGATGTATATGTATATGTATATGTATATGTATGTATGTATGTATGTATGTATGTATGTATGTATTCAAAATATGCATCTTCATACCTTCAAAACCCATAAGCAGATTTTATTTCCCTTTATACAACTCTTATTTCAATTCACGCATAATGCAATATTAATTTATGTTCAAGACTTTGGTTAAAACCAAAGTGTCAACATATAAATATTCTGGCCCACACTATTACCAACACACCTTTTCATTATCGATTTTATGCAACCATCCATCCGATGGATATCACATTTTAATAAGCACGACCTTTAAGTTTTTCCTTATATGTGAAATGGCCATTTTTTGAGTGCAACATGGCACATCCAGACCCTTATCACACTCGTCAACTCTTTACCACTTACCACCCTTGTGTTGTGCGAAAACCACTGACTAATTTCCAAAATTTCTCCACCGTTTCATTTCTTTGCCAATTCCTGGTTCCAAGCAGAACAAAGTTCCAAATGCTAAATTCACATTCCACTACGCCTTCTCTCACGGTTCCTTTATATAATATTAAGTTCCAAAATGAAAATATAGTGTGATCACGACAAACAAAGATTTGATTCCTCTGTTGCTCCTCAGAGATTTAAACCACCAGAATTCTCCATGATCAATTCATTCAGGCTCTTTTCAAACCCTGTCCGCACTATAATGCAGCTCTGGATTCGGATCACTCATTAAAGGACTTGGTCACATATTATAGTTTTCAAAAATGATGTGGATTATTCAGATATTCTGCTTCAATGTTTCATAACTTGAGATGGCTAAATAGTTTCAATGCTCCGTCTCACCTTTCTCTGTTCTTCTTATCTGTATGCTATCCTATGATGTGATCTGGCCCTTTCAAAATAGACAGACACCATCCTCGATCCCTATTTTAATATCTCAGTAGTTACAGGCATATGACAACAGTTTTTCTGAGAACATTCAAATCGATCCAATAAACACCGTGCTCCATCTAGGCTTACCTCTTTACAACACTCAGGCTCACCCTAACGCCAATGTTTTGTGAACATCAAGAATTTCAGTTCATAAGACATGCAATTACATCTATCACACACCATCAATTTCTCTAGGCTAGAAACTCATATCAATTCTACCCAACGTTTAATTCAAAATTTATTTGATAAGAGTTTATTTACACAGAAAACCCATTTGGTTACTGATACATCATTTAGCACATATAAGAAACAAAACCAGTCACAATGACTTTAAATCTTCACTACTAATTGAATTTGTATAGACACGAACAAAAGCATTCTTACAGTCAAGATTTGGCCTGATGTAATTTTACACAACCCTTTTCTCTTTATGTATCTCTATGCCTATCTAAATTTTCATGCCTTTGAGGCATTCAATTTATACAAATGGATTCTAAAACAATTTTGTTTTAGATCCCCAGTTTACTCAACAAATATCTCATTATTCTAAGTCCTCATTAATTCCTAAAATCTCTCTTTTATCCCTAAGGATCCTCTCAATTCCATAAATCATGAGCTAATTCCTAATTTAAGATCTATAATAATTTCTCAAATCTCTCAATCTCAAATTCTCTCATGTTCTCCAAATTTCGAGAAAATTTACAATTTTTCTCACAATATTAATTAAATCTTATTCTAAATCACTCAAAACATTTAAAAAATACATTTAGAGAAACAACTCTCTTGAAAACATAAGACCCCTTAAGTCTCCTAAATAACCAATAAAATTTGAGCAGGATGCTCCTGCATCACTTGTTATTGGCATAGTAGAAGGAAAAAAAAGCATGTTGTCTCTTGTTCTGGGCACAAGAGTATCACCGAGGAGGCAGTGACATCATCTATTTACTCTTGAAGGGATTGTTCAAAATTCTGATCTCCATCACAATATTGAAGCCAAATGAAGCTTTTTCTAAGAGATAGATAGGTATGTTGAAGACACATAAAATTGTAATTATGGCACACTCTAATATTAGAGGATTTAAGACAGATCGAATCATCCTTCCTGTGGCAAAAGATATCGAGTTTTAGACCAACAAGTATTTCGGTAAGCAAAGGAAGCAAGGATCTCTAGCATCACTAGTTTCTTATGGAAGAATCAAAAGTATTTTATAACTGAATTATCCATCATATAGCCATACATTGTAGTAGTTGGAGCATTTAACTAAAATTATAAATTTGAGTTAGGCACTACTACGTTTGGGCAGAAATTTCGATAATAGAATCCGAAAAAAAGGATATACAAAAAAAACCCCAAGTAACGCGTCTCCCTTTTCGATGGTGCTCACAAACATACTATTCTGCTCCCTTCTTGGCATACTGGCCTTGTACAAAATGGGGACTTGCAAATAGGCTCCATTATTCTCCTCAAAAGAATCGTGTGCATGTATGCGCATAAATCCATGTACAGTGCGTACAAACCCCCTTCCCCCCCCCCCTTCCTCCCTTTTATGATTCTCCTCTTATGTCCCTTTTTTTATTTATTTTTCTCATTCCTAACCTTTTACTTCCCCTCTTCGCTGATACAATGCTCATTCTTCCAGGTCGCTTTATGTCCTCGAGCTTCAGATAGTCCAGCATGTTGCACCATTGGTTGGCGATCCATCTCCTCTTATTCTCTCCACCATTGGTTGGCGATCCATCTCCTCTTATTCTCTCCACTGAACAGATGCTCTAAGCCACCTCGTCCTCCTCTTCTGCCTCTCCCTTTTCATTGCCACCCTCCCTTGAACATCACACGTTGTCCTCCCAAGACTCCACCCCAACATCTGCAACTGCTCTCCCTTTTAAAGTAGTCTCCCCCACCCGAAAATCTTGGTCTATCCAGGGTAGAGTGCTTTCAAAACCACCCCTTTATGAATATACCAATGCACGTGGCGCTGGGAAATCACTAGGGTTTGACCTTGTCGACTGCGACGACGATGAAATCCACATCTTCGCCTTCAATGACTTGGCAGAATCCTTACATTCTCTCATTCAAGTTGGCCACATCTACAATGTTGCGAATGGCACTGTAAAGGTCCCCAACCCTTCCTATAACCATCTAAGACGCCCGTTCGAAATCCTCCTCTTCTCTTAATCAACATTGTCTCAAATTATCATTTATGACCTTACAATACCTTCCCATACCTTTCACTTCATGCTGATCAGTTCCCTCAAACTTTCACCTCGTAACTCAATCGTTGATGTCATAGGTATTGTCGCCTCGCTCTCTCCTTCCTCTGTTGTTCGCAAACGCGATGTCTCTGAGACTTAAAAACAAACTATATCTCTTCACGACATGTCCGAGAGCAGCATCAATGTCACCTTGTGGGGCAAACACTGCCATGTTGAAGGTCGCGCACTTTCCAAATTTGCATGGCTCGTGTCGTTTCCATACTTGCAATTAGGGGGGGAGAATCGTCGAGTTCAATGGCAAAACTATCGGCACAATCCATACCACTTCCCTACTTATAAATCCAGATATCGCTGAAACACAACAACTCAAGCAATGGTTTGAACAAGAAGTCATAAAATCTTCCTCGCCCTCGCTCAACCGAAAATACACCGGCATGAGAAAGAAGCCCCTCAATACAAAAAAAATTGTTGACATTCTCTTAATGTCGCCCGGTGGAAACGTTCCATGGATTTCACTCCGTGCTACTGCTACCTCAATTAACATGGATGATTTCTACTTCCTTGCATGCCTCCTTACCATTGATGGGATGAAATGCATGAAAAAGGCTTTACGACAAGATGAGAACACCTAGTATTGTTAAAAATCTCAAGGCTCCTTCATCGAGTGTGACTACTGCTACATCCTCCAGGTCCATTTTCATGAACACACTGGCCACCTTGAAAACGTGTTCCCTTTCAACGAAGGCATAAGTACACTTCTGGGCATCTTTGTAATGGAATTTTGCTTCCTCTCAGCCGATCCTAGAGATGTCCTGCACATATATAGAAAAATAAAAGGACGCCAATTCCTCTTCACACTATCTTTCATGACAGACTGATCCAACTGGATATTGGTGGCCACCCACCTATTCCACTTAGGCCCCCACCATTGTCTCTTTTAGTTTTTCAGTTTCGGCATAACTTACTTTTTTTAGCAGTTTTTCGGGTCTTGAACTTCTGGAGCCGTTTTGAGGCCCTAAACGACATTTTTTGGGCATCATTCCTTCATTGAATATCATTCTGTTTTGGAATGATATTCGTGGCGAAAGTTGTATTCCTCGGATAGAGATTTCTAATGATGTATCATGTGCATCAAACGGAGATAGTATGCCAAAGTTACGTCCCTGGGAAGTTGAAACACCAATTTACCCAAACGGGGCCCATAGTTTTGGCTCTTCATCTCCTAGGGTTAGGTTTTTGGATGTTTAGGGTTCTCCATTGTTTCTCAATAATAAATAGGCCCTCGAGCCTCATTGTAACACGGTTCGAGGCATATAGCCGCCACATCTCTTCTCGAGAGATAGCTACCCGGCGCCACTAGCTAGTTTTATTTCCATTAAATATGTCTGTAGGCAAATTTCGGTTCTTTGATATTAATGAAATGAAGCCTTATTTCCATTCTATTTATATGTTTATGGTTATTTCTATATTATATTGCGTTCCTGCAGAAATCCGGATCAGTGGTATCAGAGTGGTTTTCTTTTTCTCGATCCTTATTTGCATGTTCCCAATCAGGTAGGGGTATAAGGAGTTAGGGCACGATTTGGTGGAACCTTTGCAAGATCAACCTTGCAAACCCCAATGGACACCCATTGGGGATGAAAAGAAAGATGAGGGAGCAGGAGATCCTATCAAAATATTGCTCGAGGAGGCCCTCGAAAAACAAAGGAACACGATGATGGATAAATTTTCTCGGATCCTTGACGAGCACTTACCGGCGAGCTCATGCACCTCAAACTGACCATCACAGCCACTACGGAGGTGCGACTCCTTTTAAGGTAAGTAAATTTTGACATTCCCATATTTGAGGTCAAATAGACGCGAGTGCCATAGATAGATGATTGAATCTATTAGAAGGATATTTCTTGTTCATGACTTTTCGGGCCAGGAGAAGATTATTTTTTCACCTCTCGAAAGCTACCCCCCATGTTGGGGCCCAGTGGAAACCTCTTGTGAGAACAAGGACTAGATAGACCTCTCTGTTCTTGGCGTACCAACTTGGAATTCTTTCGAGATGCGTCAAAGAACGATGCATTAAGATGAGGGAGCTATGAGGACAAGTACATACAATGGACCACGCTGCGACAACAAAGGGATCGAGATGTGCACGAGCTGACGAATCTGTTCCATACCCTGCGCACAAAGTTGGGTATCAAAGATTCAGAGAAACATTCGGTGCTAAAGTATCGCAGCTGTCTGCACAGATACATTCAGGAGGAAATGGAGTTCCTCGACATCTCCTCATGGTACTTGGTATGACTTATCTTAGGTGTCTTTGCCGAATTGAGCGGGGAAATTCAAACAGAAGAAGCGAGACTTTGGATCTGCGAATCAAAAGAAAGGGAAAGGTGCTTCCAAACTGCAGAACAAAGGACAAGGCCAAGGCATGGCGGCTAAAGACAACCTGTCAAAGCCACAAGAAAAGAACAGCACCCCGAAGCCAAAGAAGGACACGGGAAAGTGGTGTGAGTTCCATAAGAGCTCCACTCACAACAAAAGTGAGTGTCGGGCCAAGCAGTCGCTAGTAGTCGAGATGAGGGCTTCTGAGTCAGATGCATGCTCTGAATCCGAATCAAAACCTGAAAAGGGGAATGAAAAAGGGAAACAGATTATTGATGCGGAGCCCAATGCCACTGTTGCCACTACAAAGATCCAAAAGGAGGAACCGAAAGATCCAGAGGAGGAGGAACGTCTCTTCCACTCCGAGATGTGGGTAAAGGGCTCCCCTCTACAGTTCATTTTCAACAATGGGAGCCAAAAGAACCTCATTTTAGCAGAAGCCGTGAAGCGGTTGGGCTTGCCAACCACAGCTCACCCACATCCATACACCATCGGGTGGCTTCACCAAGGACGAGATCTTCGTGTCAGCCAGCAGTGTCGCCTCCCCTATAGCATCAAGCCCTTCACGGATGAGGTATTATGTGATGTTGCTCCTATTGATGTTTCTGATGTATTATTGGGACAACCGTACTTGTGGAAGCGTCATGCTGTGTATGAGTCTCAACCTCATGCTGTTATTGTTACTTTGGGAAATAAGTTGTACAGAATACCAGAGGTACCACCTCCTGCGGCTATCTCTTTGGTTACTGCAAAACAATGCAGTAAGCTCATTTCCCAAACCAGGAAATTCATTTTCCTGACGATATGCCCCCAGGGCAAGAAGAAGATTGTGGCCACGACCTCCAGATAGGGCTCCTCTGCACGAAAACAACAAATGGATAAGGTTGTGGAGGAGTACGGGGACATTTTCACCTCACCCACAGGGGTTCCTCTGCACTGTCAGGTCAAGCACCCGATTGATCTGACCCCAGGTGCGCCGCTACCCAACGGACCGATCTATCGGCGCTCTGTTCTGGAGAATGATGAAATCAAGAGGCAGATTCGGGAGCTGTTGCAGAAAGGTCACATCAGACCAAGTTCATCGCCCTGTGGGAGCCTGATCGTGTTGGTACCGAAGAAGGATGGGATGTGGAGACTCTGTATTGACTATCGGGCGTTGAACAAGATCACTGTCCAGAATAGGTACCTAATCCCATGGATTGATGACCTTTTGGACCAACTCAAAGGTGCAAAATATTTCAGCAAGATTGACCTGAGGTTTGCATATCACCAGGCACCAATTGAACCCTCTGATGTGTGGAAGACTTCCTTCAAAGCCAAGGAAGGCCTTTCTGAATGGCTAGTCATGCCTTTCGGGTTGACGAATCATCCTGCAACCTTGATGAGGATGATGGATGACATCTTGCGGCCATTCACCAACTCATTTGTAGTGGCGTACTTGGATGACATTCTGATCTTCAGCAAGACTTGGGAAGAGCACCTTCACCACATCCGACAAGTCCTCCAAACACTGCGGCAACACAATTTGTGTGCCAATTTGGAGAAGTGCACGTTTGGCATGACCCACGTTCAATATCTGGGATACATTATTGATGAAAGGGGGGTTCATGTGGATCTAGCCAAGATCCAAGTCATTCGGGATTGGCCAGCCCCAACCACTATAACAGAGCTTCGCATCTTTCTGGGTCTTGCTAATTTCTACCGTAGATTCGTGTTGGGATTCTCTCATATCACTTGGCCCTTGAGTCAAGTCACGAAGGGAGGAGCGAGAGAAAAATTCTTTTGGTCGGAACCTCAACAAAAAGCGCTCACATTACCAGACTTGCAACAACCATTTTAGATTGAGGCAGATGCCTCTGGTATGATATTTGGGTAGTTCTTACTCAACAGGGACATCCAGTGGCATATCACAGTGAGACATTGTCTGATACAGTTCGCAAGTATCCCACCTATGACAAAATAATGTATTCCATTGTGAAAGCCTATCGAAAATGGAAGCATTACATTTTGGGGAAGGAAACAATCATCCACACAAACCACTGGCCCCTGCAGTTCATACAGACACAAGGGAAGTTGCAGAATGATCGCCATCAGAAGTGGTTCACATATCTGCAACAGTTTCACTTGAACATCAAGTACAAGAAGGGTAGCACCAATAATGTTGTAGACTACCTCAGCCGACCACCGATCGTGGCGCTCACCACCGTGCTCAACTCTTGCGGGCACGAGACTTCTGATTGGCCACTTCTCTATGAGAGTGACCCAGAATTTGGCCACACTTACAAGACACTCTTGGGGGGTACGCAAGTTCCAAATTTTCACCTCCAAGATCACTTTTATGTCACCTGGGACACCTTTGTGTTCCTTCAAGCGAGCGTGCCAAGATGATATGGGAAGCACACTACAGTCGAGTCGCTGGGCATTTCGGGGTCGAGAAAATAGTAGCAATACTACAGAAGTATTTCTATTTGCCGAACCTTCGAAAGGATGTCAAGAAGCACATCAGATCCTGCACTTCTTGTGCCATTGCCAAATCGACCATCAAGAAGCAAGGCCTGTACACTCCACTACCTACCCCTAGTCGACCTTGGGAATCCATCTCCGTGGATTACATGTCGAGCCTTCCTTCTACTAAGAATGGAAATGACTGTGTTTTCGTGGTCGTTGACAGATTCTTGAAGATGGCCATTATGGCGGCCTGTAAGAAGAATATCACAACAGAATCCACTGCTAAACTCTTCTTTGAATGAGTGTGGGTGCACTTTGGGATCCCACAGTCTATCATATCAGATCGAGATAGCAGGTTCCTCAGCACATTTTGGTTTAGCCTCTGGTCAATGTTGGACACAAAGCTCACCAAGTCCACAACTTTCCATCCCTAAACAGATGGCCAGACAGAGGTCGTCAACAGAATGATTGTACACATTCTGCACATGTACAATTCAAAGCATCCACGCACATGGGACGAGAGCCTCCCCTATGTACAACATAGTTATAACAGGGATCTCCATAGTTAAATTGGCCATAGCCCCTTTCAGGTGGGCTTGGGATTTCCAGCCACTATGTCCCATTGATGTATCCATGCCATTTGCAGCTACTCAGGACGATTCAGCTCATGTCCAGTCTGAAGTTGACAAAGAAATTAGCTACATCGAGCGCATTCAACACATCCACCAACATGTTCATGATATATTGGATAGAGCTAATGCAAAGTACAAGCAGCGCCATGATTAACACCGGGTGCCACACAACATCCAGGTGGGCCACAAAGTATGGCTACATTTGCAGAAGGATCGCCTCACTGGACCCCACCGCAAGCTTCGCCCGCTCTGATACGGGCCATACACCGTCACCAAGGCTGTAGGAAACAATGCCTTCGAGCTTATTATTCCTCCATTCCCTGGTCTGCACCCAGTCTTCAATGTGGATCGCCTTCGTCCTTACTTCCCACCTCTACTAGACACCTCGGACATTGCAGAACAAATCACACCAAGAGAGTTAAACCTAGACTGCATGGAACAGGCCACCACAGATTGTATCATGGACATGCAAATCAAGAACACTCGCCAACAGAAGATCCAACTATATCGGGTTGTCAAAGCTGGCCAACTCCTGCACCAAGGAAAGTGGTTCACCGGGGACCAAGTTCAGCAGAAATTTCCTCATCTCATGGAGGAACTTAACGCAATGGGGACCATTGCTTCCTAAGGGGGGAGGAATGATCCAGGTGGATATTGGTGGCCACCCGCCTATTCCACTTGGGCCCCCACCATTGTCTCTTTCAGTTTTTCCGTTTTGGCATAACTTACTATTTTTAGCGGTTTTTTCGGGTCCTGAACTTCCGGAGCCGTTTTGAGGCCCTAAACGACGTTTTTTGGGTACGAAAGCGGCAGCGAATTTTCTGATAAAATTCTTCCCGACAGCTGTAGTCCTCGGATAGAGCTTTCTAATGATGTATCATATGCGTCAAACGGAGATAGTATGCCAAAGTTACGTCCCTGGGAAGTTGAAACACCAATTTACCCAAACGGGGCCCATGGTTTTGGCGCTTCATCTCCTAGGGTTAGGTTTTTGGATGTTTAGGGTTCTCCATTGTTTCTCAATAATAAATAGGCCCTCGAGCCTCATTATAACTCAGTTCAGAGGCCTGTAGCCGCCACATCTCTTCTCAGAGATAGCTACCAACGCCCTAGCTAGTTTTATTTCCATTCTGTCTGTAAGCAAATTTCAGTTCTTTGATATTAATGAAATGAAGTGTTATTTCCGCTGCATCTCTGTCTTTATGTTTATATGTTTATTCTGTTGCGTTCCTGCATAAATCCGGATCAGTGGTATCAGAGTGGTCTGCTTTTTCTCAATCCTTCTTTGCATGTCCCCAACGAGGTCGGGGTATAAGGAGCTAGGGCTTGATCTGGTGGAACCTTTGCAAGATCAGCCTCGCAAACCTCGACGGACGCCCATGGGGGACGAAAAGAAAGATGAGGGAGCAGGAGATCCTATCAAAATATTGCTCGAGGAGGCCCTCGAAAAACAAAGTAACGCGATGATGGATAGCTTTGCTCAGATCCTTCAACGACTGCCCACCGGCGGCGCATCTGCATCCAGTAGCCACTCTGGAGTTGCGACTCCCTTTAAGGTACAAGTAAATTTTGACATTCCCATATTTGAGGGTCAAATAGACGCAGATGCCATAGATAGATGGTTGAATCTATTAGAAGGATATTTCTTTGTTCATGACTTTTCAGACTGGGAGAAGATTATTTTTGCACTCCTCAAAGCTACCCCCCATGTTAAGGACTGGTGGGAAACCTACTGTGAGAATAAGCACCAGATAGAACCCTCTCTGTTCTCGGCCGTACCAACTTGGAATTCTTTCCGAGATGCCGTAAAGGAATAGTACTATCCCGTGGGGAGCTATGAAATACAATGGACCACGCTGCAACAACAAAGGGATCAAGATGTGCATGAGCTGACGAATCTGTTCCATACCCTGCGCACAAAGTTGGGTATCAAAGATTCAGAGAAACATTTGGTGCTAAAGTATCACAGCTGTCTTCACAGATACATTCAGGAGGAAATGGAGTTCCTCGACATCTCCTCACTTGGTATGACATACCGGTATGCTGCCAAGATTGAGCAGAAATTCAAACAGAAGAAGCGAGACTTTGGATCTGCAAATACAAAGAAAGTGAAAGGTGCTTCCAAACTGCAGAACAAAGGACAAGGCCAATGCATGGCGGCTAAATACAACCCGTCAAAGCCACAAGAAAAGAACAGCACCGCCAAGCCAAATAAGGACACGGGAAAGTGGTGTGAGTTCCATAAGAGCTCCACTCACAACAAAAGTGAGTGTCGGGCCAAGCAATCGCTAGTAGTCGAGATGAGGGCTTCTGAGTCAGATGCATGCTCTAAATCTGAATCAGAACCTGAAAAGGGGAATGAAAAAGGGAAACAGATTATTGATGCGGAGCGCAATGCCACTGTTGCCACTACAAAGATCTAGAAGGAGGAACCAGAAGATCCAGAGGAGGAGGAACGTCTCTTCCACTCCCAGATGTGGGTAGAGGGCTCCCCTGTACAGTTCATTGTCGACAATGGGAGCCAAAAGAACCTCATTTTAGCAGAAGTTGTGAAGCGGTTGGGCTTGCCGACCACAGCTCACCCACATCCATACACCATCGGGTGGCTTCACCAAGGACGAGATCTCCATGTCAGCCAGCAGTGCCGCCTCCCCTATAGCATCAAGCCCTTCACGGATGAGGTATTATGTGATGTTGCTCCTATTGATGTTTCTGATGTATTATCGGGACAACCATACTTGTGGAAGCGTCATGCTATGTATGAGTCTTGACCTCATGCTGTTATTGTTACTTTGGGAAATAAGTTGTACAGAATACCAAAGGTACCACCTCCTGCGGCTATCTCTTTGGTTACTGCAAAACAATGCAGTAAGCTCATTTCCAAAACTAGGAAATTCGTTTTCCTGATGATATGCCCCCAGGGCAAGAAGAAGACTGTGGCCACGACCTTCAGACAGGGCTCCTCTGCACGACAACAACAAATGGATAAGGTTGTGGAGGAGTACGGGGACATCTTCACCTCACCCACAGGGGTTCCTCTCCACTGTCAGGTCAGGCACCCGATTGATTTGACCCCAGGTGCGCCACTACCCAATGGACCGATCTATCGGTGCTCTGTTCTGGAGAATGATGAAATCAAGAGGCAGATTTGGGAGCTGTTGCAGAAAGGTCACATCAGACCAAGTTCATCGCCCTGTGGGAGCCCGATCGTGTTGGTACCGAAGAAGGATGGGACGTGGAGACTCTGTATTGACTATCGGGCGCTAAACAAGATCACTGTCCAAAATAGGTACCCAATCCCACGGATTGATGACCTTCTGGACCAACTCAAAGGTGCAAAATATTTCAGCAAGATTGACCTGAAGTCTGCATATCACCAGGTACCAATTGAACCCTCTGATGTGTGGAAGACTGCCTTCAAAGCCAAGGAAGGCCTTTTTGAATGGCTAGTCATGCCTTTCGGGTTGACGAATGCTCCTGCAACCTTGATGAGGATGATGGATGACATATTGTGGCCATTCACCAACTCATTTGTAGTGGTGTACTTGGATGACATTCTGATCTTCAGCAAGACTTGGGAAGAGCACCTTCACCACATCCAACAAGTCCTCCAAATACTACGGCAACACAAGTTGTGTGCCAATCTAGAGACGTGCACGTTTGGCATGACCCAGGTTCAATATCTCGGATACATTATTGATGAAAGGGGTGTGCATGTGGATCCAGCCAAGATCCAAGTCATTTAGGATTGGCCAGCCCCGACCACTATAACAGAGCTTTGCAACTTTCTGGGTCTTGCTAATTTCTACCGCAGATTTGTGTTGGGATTCTCTCATATCACTTGGCCCTTGAGTCAAGTCACCAAAGGAGCAAGAGAAAAATTCTTTTGGTCGGAACCTCAACAGAAGGCGTTCAAAGAATTGAAAAATCGCCTCTGTTCTGCCCCAGTGCTCACCTTACCAGACTTGCAGCAGCCATTTGAGATCGAGACAGATGCCTCGAACCGAGCTATTGCTATTGGGGGCGGTTCTTACTCCAGGGGAAATCCAATGGCATATCACGGTGAGACATTGTACGATACGGTTCGCAAGTATCAACCTATGACAAAGAAATGTATTCCATTGTGCAAGCCTATCGACGATCGACGGTAAATTTTGGAGAAGGAAACAATCATCCACAGGAATTTTAGGCCCTGGCGGTTCATACGGACACAAGGGAAGTTGCGAGATGATTAACATCAAGAATGATCGCCATCGAAGTGGTCCACATATCTGCAATGGTTCACTTGAACATCAAGTACACGAAGGGTGGCACCAATAATGTTGCGGAGCGCACTCGATTAGACCATAGATCGTGGCGCTCACCACCGTGCTCAACTCTTGTGGGCACAAGACTTACGATTGGATGCTTGAGACTTCTGACTGGCCACTTCTCTATGAAAGTGACTCAGAATTCGGCCAAACTTACAAGGCACTCCTGGGGGGTACGCAAGTTCCAAATGTTTCACCTCCAAGATGCACTTTTATGTCACTTGGAACACCTTTGTGTTCCTTCAAGCGAGCATGCCAAGATGATATGGGAAGCACACTACAGTCGAGTCGCTGGGCATTTCGTGGTCGAGAAAACAATAGCAATCCTGTAGAAGTATTTCTATTGGCCGAACCTTCGAAAGGATTTCAAGAATCACATCAGATCCCGCACTTCTTGTGCCATTGCCAAACCGACCATTAAGAAGCAAGGCCTATATACTCCACTACCTACCCCTAGTCGACCTTGGGAATCCATCTCCATGGATTACATGTCGAGCCTGCCTTCTACTAAGCATGGAAATGACTATGTTTTCGTGGTCATCAACATATTCTCAAAGATGGCCATTATGGCGGCCTGCAAGAAGAATATCACAGCAGAAGCCACTGCTAAACTCTTATTTGAACGAGTGTGGGTGCACTTTGGGATCCCACAGTCTATCATATCAGATCGAGATAGCAAGTTCCTCAACACATTTTGGTCTAGCCTGCGTCAATGTTGGCAACAAAGCTCATCAAGTCCACAGCTTTCCACCCCCAAACAGATGGCCAGACAGAGGTCGTCAACAGAATGATTGTACACATTCTGCGCATGTACAATTCAAAGCATCTACGCACATGGGACGAGAGCCTCCCCTATGTACAACATAGTTATAACAGGGCTCTCCATAGTTCAATTGGCCATAGCCCCTTTCAGGTGGGCTTGGGATTCCGGCCACTATGTCCCATTGACGTAGCCATGCCATTTGCAGCGGCTCAGGCTGATTCAGCTCATGTCTAGTCTGAAGTTGACAAAGAAAGTAGCTTCATCGAGCGCATTCAACACATCTTCCAATAGGTTCATGATATATTGGATAGATCCAATGTGAAGTACAAGCAGCGCCATGATCAACACCGGGTGCCACACAACTTCCAAGTGGGCGAAAAAGTATGGCTACATTTGCAGAAGGAGTGCCTCACTGGACCCCACCGCAAGCTTCGCCAGCTCCGATACGGGCCATACACCGTCACCAAGGCTGTAGGAAACAATGCCTTCGAGCTTAGTATTCCTCCATTCCCTGGTTTGCACCCAGTCTTCAATGTGGATCGCCTTCGTCCTTACTTCCCACCTCTACTAGACACCTCAGACATTGCAGAACAACTCACACCAACAGAGTTAAACCTAGACTGCATGGAACAGGCCACCACAGATTGTATCATGGACATACAGGTCAAGGCCACTCGCCTTGAAGATCCAACTATATCGGGTTGTCGAAAGTGACGACTCTTGCACGGGAAAGTGGTTCACCGAGGAATGAGCCAATGAAAATTTCCTCATCTCATGGAGGAACTTAACGCAATGGGGACCATTGCTTCCTAAGGGGGGAGGAATGATCCAAGTGGATATTGGTGGCCACCCACCTATTCCACTTGGGCCCCCACCATTGTCCTTTTTAGTTTTTCAGTTTCGGCATAACTTACTATTTTTAGCAGTTTTTCGGGTCCTGAACTTCCGGAGCCGTTTTGAGACCCTAAACGACGTTTTTTGGGCATCGCGCCTCTAGCAAATATCATTCCGTTCCGAAATGACATTCACGGTAAAATTTGTATTCCTCGGATAGAGCTTTCTAATGATGTATCATGTGCGTCAAACGGAGATAGTATGCCAAAGTTACGTCCCTGGGAAGTTGAAACACCAATTTACCCAAACGGGGCCCATAGCTTTGGCGCTTCATCTCCTAGGGTTAGGTTTTTGGATGTTTAGGGTTCTCAATTGTTTCTCAATAATAAATAGGTCCTCGAGCCTCATTGTAACTCAGTTCAGAGGCCTGTAGCCGCAACATCTCTTCTTAGAGATAGCTACCAGCGCCCTAGCTAGTTTTATTCCATTCTGTCTGTAAGCAAATTTCAGTTCTTTGATATTAATGAAATGAAGTATTATTTCCGCTGCATCTCTGTATTTATGGTTATATGTTTATTCTATTGCGTTCTTGCATAAATCTGGATCACGGACACCTTCAACAGTGTTGAATGGATACAACCAACTCTTATTCATGCAGAAGAACTCCCTTATGCCAATGTGTTGACTCTCCTCCTACAAGTCCTGCAGCCCGCTCTTGTCTCCCCAAAAATAGTTTTTTGTTGGCTTTAGCCGTGCATTTCTACCTCTCACCCATTAGTTACCCTCCTCTCGTGCCATACATAGGCTTCCCCCCTAACACCTTTCTTCTCAAAATTTGTCCCCCCCCCCACCCGCACCCCCCCCAACACACTCTCCATTTCTTCCCATCATTCCCCCCTGCACTCTTGTTGAACCTCGCTTGCCATTGATCATTGATTGTGAATACAAATTTTTTAATCGTTACTATATATTTTCGGCCCCTTAGAATTTTTAGTAGTTCTCCTAGATGTATGGGCGCTGACTCATTTCTTCATTACATTTTGTATATATGTCATTTAACTATGTTGTAATGGGTCTTCTTAATATATGAACATTTACTCACCTGGTTTTCCCTTTCCTCCTTCATTTTTTCATATTCTTTGCAACACACACATTTATTAATTGCACATATGAATATGCTATGCTTAGTATGGAAAATAATACAGAAATTGTTTCTTCTATTTTTTGTAAAATGCAAAATATGGCTTCACTTTACTCTAGCCGATACATGCAAAATGTTGTTTCTTTCAAAACTAATATTTTTTCATTTCAAAATCCCAACACTTATTTCTATGCATCCCGTATTCAATACATTTCCACTTCAATCATCACTCACACCATTTCCATACTACTATTATTTATGAAGAAAGACATAACACATAAAAATCTAACAAAAACAAAAATAACTAAACAAAATTTGAAATAAAATGCTTCATCTTCATGGTTCCATATCCTTTCATTTTACTTCATACACATGTTCGATTATTGACATACCTTTACTTATTTGCAGCAGCTATGCCAACCACACCAGAGAATAGTGTGCAAATGGAACAACAACGATGCCACTACACGCTTAACAAAGAAATAATTAATTCATTTCGTCGTCTCCTCTTCGCCAACCGTCAAGCCAACCTTCACTCTCAATCCAACACAAACCAAACTCCCATTCTTTCCCAAAATAACCTCCTTCCCCTACGTTCCACCCAACCTTTCGCAGTTCCCCTTCCATGTCCAATCACTGACCAAACCTTTCCAAACCCTTCAATTCCTTCACCTCTCGCCTACCCTATACATGTGCATCCCTTTCCACCTTCCCAACAAATTCTCCCCATCCATCTCCAACATGCACATCATCACTTTTGTGCAAGGATCGATGCACTTTGTCCCATCCAAGTTTGCTCAAATTTTCATGAAGCTTACCCATCCATGAAGACAAAAAAAAATAATGGAATCATTTCTTGTACCCATTGTGCCTCCAAACGAACAACCCACCGTTTCTCCTCCACAAACAAAATGGACCCAGGTATCCAACCGCATGTCCTCTCCTACCTTACTCAAGTTGAAGAGATGCTCATTTCTCGTGTGAACCCCATTATTCAAGTCACCCATGCAAATGGTGGCCAACTCAAATATTCCAGCCATACTATTAGCTTTCCTCAAGATATCATTAATATCACCTCTCTTCCTCGCATGCTGTCAGAACTATACATCCTTGTTGTAAGCAAAACTAGTAATTACGAAACATCCTATGAATTTTTTGTTAGTAGATCACGTGTTCATGCAAATTTGCAATTCAAACTACAAAACGACCCATACTACAAATAAGTCCATATTAACCAACTTTTTCTCTGTGCTCTTCTTGTTACACCCACCAACCACTAGTAAAAAATGATGAAATTAGTGACTAGGTGACTAAAAATGTTGGTCACCACAACTATTTCAAGTGAATTACTACTAAATTTGAACAATTCTGAGTGACCCAGCTGAAAATGACTAAATTAAATGACTAATTTATTCTAGGGATAAAATAAATGACTAGATAATAAGTGACCCAACTAAAAAAGACTAACTTAAATGACTAATTTAGTCTAGGGATAAAATAAACAACTAGATAATAAGTGACCCAGCTAAAAACGACTAAGTTAAATGAATAATTTAGTCCATGACTAAAATATATGAGTAGATAGTAAGTGATAACATTAAAAATGACTAACGTTAATGAATAGTGTAGTCAAAGAATAAAAATATGACCAACTAGAAAGTACAAGAAGTATATGATTTAGTCATTTATGCTAGTCATTTGTAATCGTGTCACTACGGAAATGGAACATTGTAATTTTGATATCAAAGTGTTACATTTCACTAAATTTTGACATTGCAGATGGATTCAGAGATAAACAGGGTCTCTGAATCCATCTGCATTGTTAAAATTTAGAGACAAAGGGGTTTCTTCCCCACATTCATGGATGTCATCCACAATAAACTTGTTAGTGTGGATTGATGCACCTTACTCAAGAGATTTGATCTAGGCATTTAGTAGTGTAAAAGTAGCCAAATACCCATCAACACTAATAACAAATTGTTTAGCTAACCCTTGTTTTCCATGAGAAAATACTAAAGAACTATTTTTCCACATTCGTGAATACATGTTACAAAGAATTATAACCAACTTAATCACAAATTAATTATAAATATATTTCTATATGTTCCTATGCTTCGATATAAAAGTGTATGTCTAAAAATCTTCTCAATGAAACAAATGCTTAAAAATATAATCATAATATTATTCACTTAAAAGAAAGGTGAAAAGATTATATAAAATTTATACAAACATTATATATCTTAAAAACAGCTTAAAAAATGAATTAATCTATTTTTTTTATTTTTTTATTTTAAAAGACATAATTTTTTTCTTATTTTTCAAGAAAAATAAAAAATTCTCTTCAAATTGACAACTTCATAAATATTTAAAAAATTAAATACTATTCAATATCTAAACCCAAGTCAAAGTGGTGGAGGGAAAAATCCCCAAATCAAAATGGTGGAGGGAAAAATCAAAGAAAAGCTTAAAAATGATAATTGGTATATTGTCATACAACATTTCCAAATGCCGTTTGCTCTCGCCACCACAAAATTTGATAATTGGAAACCAAATCCAAGTCGGAAGGAAACAAAACAAAGAGAGCAGAGCACATTTTAGATGTCAATGTAAATATACGACATAAAAATTCTACGCGTTCCCTAGGCTTTGGAGCCATTTATCTCTGTCTTTGGTTTTTGAACTAAAATGGAATTGAATTTGTTGAGGTTTTGAGGGTTTTTGTCCAGAGTTCTACAGTAGAACGATGGATTTGCAGATTTGTCCCTATGTCTTTACAAAGCCCTGGTGTAGCAAGGTTTGAAGGGTTTGGCCGGACTTTTGACAGAGGGTTTGAATCAAATTATTGAATGAACATCCACCTACATCATTCATTTCTTCAATGGAAGAGTATGTTAGAGATGACCCAAGAGCATCATCAGTTCGTAGGGAGTCGTTATGAACATCTACGTTAGGAGACTATACAATTTATTTCCTTTGCTTTCATTAAACCTTATGCTCAACATGTTAGGGACGAAAAATGGAAAGTTCCAATCGATAGACATATTTTTGTTGTAGAGAACCAGGGAATTGGAAATTCTTGAATTGCTAGAACAATTTCCACCTTTGCAGCAATATATTTATTGTCTAATGGGGTGTCAGGTATTACATAGGAGCCACCATTGTTAAATGAACAGTAACTCTGATTTTGTAGGTTGGCTACTTATTATATGTTCTTTATAATTTTTGAGTTATATGTCATTTCAATGTATTTTTGGATTGAAAGAACTAGATAATGTTGTTTATGGGTGAGCTCGTGTAATTATCTAATTATGTGCAGCCAGAAATGGAAGTTATATCATCTGATAGACTATGCACTCACAGTGATTTGTATAGTCTTCACTCTTTGGTGGCTAAAATTACTTTGTTGTCTTGCATGAAGAAAGAGGTTTCACTTGCTAAAGTTGATGTTGTACTTTATGATAGGGATACTTATTTGTGTTTTGTACAATGTTGTAGGTTTCAAGGGAGAGAATTAAAATTTATACTGCAATTAAGGATGTCACCATCAACCTTTCTAAAAAGGTAGATAATTTTATGGTTTATTATGTTCAATTATCATCTTAATCATCCTTGATATGTAGCTACTAATGACTGCAACTGTTTACCTACAGTTTTTTGAAATACAATTCCATAATGCTATTAAGGCTCTTCATATCTATAAGCGACCTGGTAAACAGGTATAGTTGGAAATCTACTATTCCATAAGTGTTTTAATTGATGTCTTCAGTTTCAAACCCTTTAAAAACAGTGGATATACCATTACTTTTTTATTTTTTAAGGATGATTGTGATCCAACATTACTTTCTTCCAAAAAAAAGTGCTTCAGACTGAGACATTTTAGGCTATGATCCATGACCTAGATTTGCTTATGTTCCTTTGGGTAGAGGCATGTGGTACAATTGTCTACATCCTAAAAAGGTTTCTCTCTAGGTATTGAAGGAAAAAACACCAAAGGAAGCTTTCATCGGTGAGAAATCCCAGGTATCTCGCTTTTTGTGTTGTTGTCCTGTATATATTCATATTTTTGAGGAGAAATGAACTAAATTGAAGCACTTAAATTTAAAGGGTGTTTTTTGGATATAATGATTCTTGCAAGGCCTATGGAGTCTACATTCTGTCACAATGGAAAGTAATAGTGGACTGAGATGTGAACCTTGTGATGATGCATGGTCCCTCCAGGTCTCAAGAGCGTTTCAGTAGAGGTCTAGGAGGGAGAAACCTTTTGTGTCCTAATGATGATTAGCAAGGTTTTGGAGGTGGAAGTGATGCTTTATTATTTTTTGGTTCAACAAGGTATCTTAGATGGTACTAAACACAGTAGGATGCATATGAGCATGTTGGATCTCCAAAGCCATCCTTTGTAGTGAGTTATATTTCTAAAAGGTTTCTGAATTATGTTGCACCAATGTCTTCCATCATTTTTGTAGAGCCTTTTAGTTATTATGGGAAGGTAGTTGGTTAGCAAGAATGATAGAATGTTTTTGTGGACGTGGACAACTCTATATTGAAGAATGATGTTTGGGAGATTGTGCCAACACAAGTTGGGTTTTTTTTATTTATTTATTCTAGGTGTTTGTTTGAGTTGAAGCTTGCAGCAAATAAAAAAGTACAAATGTTCTGCTCATAGTGAGAGTATTATCTAGAGAGGAGTTGACTATAAGGACACATTTACTCTAGTTTCTAGTGTACTTACATTAGGTTCGTTAATATATTTAGCACCAATTCTTGGTTGGCATTGATATCAAATTGATGTAAGAACATTGTTTCTTAATGGTATAATCAAGGAGGAAATATAGATCAATCACAACTCTATAATGAAGAATGTTGTTTTGGAGATTGTGCCAACACAAGTGGGGAAGTTTGTGATTTATTCTAGGGGGGTGTTTTAGGTGAAGCTTGCAGCAGATACCATAAAAATGTACTAAGGTTTAGATCACAGTGAGACTATTCTCTAGAGAGGAGTTGACTATGATGACACCTTCAGGATTTACTCTAGTTTCTAGCATACTTGCATCAAGTTCGTCATATATTTATCATCAATTTTTGGTTGGAATTTATATCAAATGGATGTAAAAACATTGCTTCTTAATGGTCTAATCGAGGAGGAAATATACATCAATCAGTTGAGAGACTTTCAGGTGTGTGGGTGAGAGATCCATGTATGCAAATTGAAGGATAACTTTTATGGGATGAAGCTGGTATCACATGCTCAGTATTGTAGGATTAAAGAATAATTGGTAGGTTCAAGCTTTACTATAGCTATTGCGGATCCTGATCTTTATTATTTATTTGGTAATTTGATTTTCTTGATTTTGTGAGATCATAGGGAAATTTTCACCCTAGGATTTCAACAAGTTCTTTTTTCGAACAATGACACCAAGCTTCATCCAATACAAATGAATGAAGTATTCAGTAAATAACATTGCTATCTCAACATTACAGCAAAAATACGATAGTTAAAACATGCAACATAATTTCATTGTACCACTATATTCTCCATATTTAATAGTTTAGTATAGTTTCAAACAGTTGCGGTATAATTTCATATTGGAAAAATTTGTATTCTAACCAGGAATCCATAGACCTGAAGAAACCTTTGCGAATTCTCGATCAGGGCTAATATCCGAATGGTTTTAGCGGTCAAGACGGAGGATAAAACTATTCTTCTTCCTTGGAATTCCTTCATAAAATTCTCTGAGAATCTATATAATAACACTGCATCGTATTAGAGAGTCTTGGATCTACTTCGTTCCTAAATCAATTCCTCTATAATTGCCTCAGACAACCACTCGGAGCTCTATATAGGAGTAGGAAATTTCTTGAGAAGTTAAGGCCTATTGCAGAGCACAAATATTCCCTGAGTGGCCTGAGGAAGGGGGTTGGATAGGATTAGGCTCCTTTGATGCTCAGAAAATTCAAATTAATATGCCTCAGAATAATTACATAAATAACCAGCCTCAGGGTTTTGTTTTCCTGGGAATTGTGATAATATCCTGCGTTAGATCATTCTGCTTCTACCTCAGGATGAACTTGCAGGGAATCAACTTCAAAATAATTCTATGTTCTGCCTCAGTACAGATCTATCTAACCCTAGAATAAATTCAGATGCATATTCTTGTGGCTTTCTCCTGCGACTTGGGTCTGTCATAGGGTTATGACAAGCCTCCGATTGTTCTCAAGAAAAGTTTGTTTTCTATTTGAATGACTTCCTTCTAGGTTAAAAAAAACCACAGACTGATTCAGGGAGAAAACCATTGGTTTGTCTCTGGGAAATTTTTCATATAATCTTAGGCTTCAGTGGCATTCCTCTGAACATGTTTGAAGTTTTTATCATTATTTACTTCCTCTCATGTTTTTTTTCCAAGGAAAAATTAGTAATTCTCATTATGAGAGAAAATTACATGTTTTATCTACATCATAGTCATCTATGCATAATTCAAAATAAATTACAGTCATATATTTCATATGTTCATAAATAAACTTTGTAAAAAATACAGTGAAAAATAGAAATATCTACATAATCACATGAGAAACAATAAAAAACCGGCCAAATCCCTGCCAAAAACCAACCAAAATCGACAGCCTGGTTAGACTGCCCCCCGTCCCTCCATATCCTCTATGACGGGTCTATGGAAATACTGATACTCATTTTGTCCATCTTGTTTGATAATGAACTAGTTACCCCACTCTAACTGCCATGCTTCTTTGGATAGTTGATCAGCCACTTAGTTCCGTTACCTGTAAATGTGAGAAACAATAATGGAATAAAAAAAGGATTTAGTGCCATAACCTCATCCAAAAAATATTTAAGACTATGAGCATGACATCATGCTTCATTTCTGAACTAGTTAATAACAATTTTGGAATCCCCAAATATATGAATCCTGTTGCAACTCTTTTCTCCAGCGAAGGTGAGGAGGAGTTTGAGACTGTTGAGCACGACATAGTTGTTTGTATCTGGGCCTAATCACATTTTAGTCTTATATTAGTGAGATTCAAAGATATATAGAGTAGCCACCCCTCCACAGCCATGGATGTTTTATGCCCCATCGAAATAGGCCCACGGGTAGGAATTGTTAATAGACTCTAGTGCTAGAATTCTTCCTTGTCCTCCGGGCTCATCGTTTGGAATTGAGAGGAAGAGCATAACAATAGTGTTACTTATGTGAGGCCAGTCTATCAGAATACTTTGAAAGATATTTTTATTACGAGCCAGCCAGGTGCCACAAGATATCGAGAGGGGAATATTACGTTCTTTTCAGCATATTTTTGATTTCCACCAATATGACCAAGCCTCAGAAACAAAGTTTCCATTCCAATGATATGTGATGGCTAGGGCAGTTATGGTAAGATTCCAGATTATTTTTCTAGAGGGGAAGGTGAGGAAGAGGTGATCCATGTCCTCGGCCTGAGATTTGCAAAGACATCATTTGGAGGGATTGTGGATGGATCACCTCATGGGGTTGTCCTTAGTTGGGGTGCAGTTGGTGAGTATGCACCACATGAAATTTTTTTCCTTTGGTGGTGCCTTCAACTTCCAAAGGTCTCTCCAACACCACAATTTGTTTTGGGTATCAAGTTATGCACATAGAGAGACATACCCTTCCTTTGGAGAGTATCTGCCCTTGGGAGATAAATCCCATAAAATTTCTTCCTCCCTCTTAGTGATTCTGATGTTGGTGATAGAGAAGGCCCTAAGATAATTGTTCCAAGTTGGATGCCAATTATCTGGGATGTCGAGATCTTGTGCCAATTTCCAGGACTGTGTGATCCAAGAGGAGTTAACTCTGTCAGAAATTTGTGAAATGGTTTGAATTCTTGCGTCCATCAAGTTTTGTCTAATGGCCAAAGGTAATTGGCACACGTGACCACAACCAGACCAGGAATCCACACCAATATCAAATTTTTCACCTGATCCAATGCTCCAAGCAAGGCCTTTCTTGATGATGTGAATGTATCTAGTGATGGCGCGCCAGATAATGGAGGATACATGAATGTATGAGTTGGGTCCTTTGATCTACTTGAGGGTAGTCCTAGGAGCACCAAGGTCAAAATAATTACCCACTGTCAGGTTGTCGGATCCATTGAGATAACACCAAAGGCATCCAAGTACCAGTCTTTTGTTGTGGATCTCGTAAATGTTGACGAGATTCCATCATAAAACCCTAGTAATGAGCGATGAGCTACCTTAAAATGGTAGTGAGAAACTCCCCTCCATAGTGTCAAAGCTATCAACCAGGGTCTCATGGCACCGAAGAAAAGTAGCAGCTACCCTAAACCGATTCAGTGCTCTGCCATGTGCTAGTTAAGCTGTCATGGTGTCCACCAAAAATTTAGGGTTTGCTCCAGTTAGGGTTCCGCCATCACTTCATCGTCACTCCTCCTAGTAGCTATCTATATTCCTCTCATGTTGCATATACACACTTTCCTATTCATTTCCAAATGTTTATTATATGAAAACAAATTTTCTGGCAGCATTTTTCTGAGTAGAATTTTGTGTCGCTTTTGAAATTATTTGTTCAACTTGTATGGTAGGCTGAAATATTATCAGAGTTTTATGAAGTTTGAAAAGATGTTGACCTTGGATGTGGTTTTAAATTTCATACGCTTGAACAGGTAAAGATAATTTTTGAATTTTTTCATCATATTCAATGCCATTTTCTAGTGTAATGTTATGTTGTTGGACATTATAGATGTGCTTTGTTTTACTTACTTTGTTTGTTGTGAATCAAATTACTCAATCAACAACCACCCTCATCATTCATTTTTGCAATCAAAGAGTATGTTAGAGATGCCCCAAGAGCATGATCAGCTCGTAGGGAGTCTCTATGAACATCTACCTTAAGAGAATATACAGTTTATTGAAGACATCGAAGTTGCATTTTGTTTTGTATTTCCAAAGCTCTAGGAAATTTTATAATAATTATCTTTAATTTGTTGAAGCTATCGGTCCTACTGAATTATTTAGATATGTTTCACTTTTATTTGACTCATTATTGTATCTTAAATCAGTGGGGTTGGCTTAGAAACAGAGACTGGGCTTGTTGGCATGGCATCTAGCCTCCCAAGGCCCATCAACAACATAGCTTATCTAAGTTGTCTTTAAATCTGCCCACCAAAAGCCTCTAAAGTGGGTAGAAAACCCAAAAATTCTCCTCCAATGTAGATATAAGGGCTTCCAATGCCATTGACCAAGTGGGAGAAGGGGACCTTCAAGTTCCCCCACAATTGTAACAAATCCTCCACTAAACAAGCGAGTTCCACCTCCAAATGTCTTTCAAAGTGGGCACTAAACCCTTTTTCTCTGATATAGGCTCATGTACCTCCAATAAATGATCCTTCAAAGGGTGTATAGACCTTAAAAATATTCATTATAATGGCCACAAAACCGTTATGAAGTGGGCACATGCAAGGCAAATATTCCTCGAAGTGTAGAGTGCTTCAAAGTGAACTCATCTGGCTCCTTTAAAAGTGGGAAAAATCATCCTTTGTGTCCTCATAAGCTGGGTTGAACACCCCATTTCTACCATCTGTCTGTTGTGCAAAGAAATGGGCTCTTCAATAGGAAATGCCCCATAGGATGAGAAAATTTCTCCTAGAAATGGTCACAAGACTTTACACGCACAGGTCAGCCCATCATAAATTTCATTTCACATGTGTAAAAATCACGTTAAATAAATGTTGGTTCCAACAAAAAAAGTTATTTTGACCCAAATTTAGGTTTCCTTTCTTTAATTTTATTTTTAATTCCAGTGCTCATACGTATATATATTATACACAGGAGAGAGACCTTACACCAATTAATTCTCTTAGGTAACTTCTGCTATGAAATTAGGTATTGTTCTCTATATACTTTTCCTCCCTTCAGGTTCCAATTTAGTTTAGGACTTGGTTTATGATTGCAGGTAAACTTTTTGTGGTGTCCTATTTATGTTTGCATGCCCAGCTCAAGGTCTCTTCTGAGCCTCTACTTATGCAGCTGACAGGGTTCCAAAAGATGCACCTATAGCCATCATGTTAGCTGTCTGCCCAAATTATTTGAACTGCAGTGATCATGTGTTTGGGAGCTTGAGTTGCTTGATGTTGAGTGTCATTGAAATAGGACAAGACAAGATGAATCCTTAATTCTGACATTGTGAATATTGGTTTCCATAATAATACAAACCTCAGAAAGGTCTCTTATCCTTTCTTCATTGCTCTCTATAGGAGTAATACTGACATGTGAACAATTATTCTATCAGACAGTTTTGACCCATCCACTATCCCTCCTCTGGTCCTTGTATTAATGTGTTATCACCCTCCTTGCCTATGCACTATATGGATTATATAGAGGAATCTTCTAGTAGATCAAAGCCTATGATATCATCTTTTGTTACCTTTCTCATGCATTCAAATTCACCTCTCAAACTAGATCCATTCTAATAATACATTTCCTCACACTCCGGGAAGTATGGTCCCATGCCAATATAGTTGATATGTTTCATAATGTATTACCAACATATATTGAATTGGGACAGCTCCCCTGGTGATCCCGTTTTTGTCTTAAACAAAAATGTGGGTAACAGTACCTCTAGGCTCTATTGAAACCATGTATAATAGATTCTGATATTTACCTTTAGATATGTAAGATGAATGATTATCTCACAGGTCTGCATTAAGATGACTGTCATGGAAAAATTGGGTGCCTTCACCTCATTCATGAGTTTAAGCCTCGCCAGATGTTGCATAGAGTTTTTTAGTTTCCTTTCCTTTTCAAAAGTTTCTAATTGACATGTTTGAGAAAATACCTTTGTAATAAAATAAATATAAGGCCCAAGATCTTGCCTAAAATTCGATGCCACAATTTTCTTGGATGCATTTCAAACACCATCAAGACATAATTAATTGGATTTTAGCATGCATTTTTTTTACTGAACATTTAAAACTGAATTTTGATTTCCATATGAGCTTTCATAAAATTTGGTTCTACCAACTATAGTTTGCTTCATCAAGTTTTACAATAATTAATTCTATAGTCGCTACATTCCAACAAGAAACACATTCAAAATATTTAATTTGTTCAAGCTACAAGTCCTACTAATTTCATTAGACAGGTTTCACTTTTATTTGACTAATTATTGTATCTTAAATCAGTGAGGTTGGCTTAGAAACAGAGAGCTTCGGTTCCTTCTAGTTCCCTAATCCTTTAAATGTAAAAAATGAGTCCATGGATTCTATGAAGGATTCCAAAAATATAAATGAATAGCCACCTTTGTCTTTGTCCTATTTGATTGCAGTGGTTTTTTCTTGCTACATTTGTGTCCAGACTTGCTGTTACTAGACATCTTTAGTGTTGTGTCTATCCTCCCTACCATTCCATTCTACCTGCTTCATGGAATTGATTGTCTCATTTCTGAATCTTTCTCTTGCTAGGTCAATATTAACCTGAGTCCTCCACCTCCCATCTCCACTTTATTTTGTTCATTGGTTGCCTGGTATGAAATGAATAGTTTTTGAGAATCAATCAGTTCCCTATCCCCAGAGTTCCTATCCCCTATTTCTAAGCATTCAGAGATCATTTCATCTACAACAATGACTTCCCCTAAATTTTTATTGATGTCATGATCCAAGAGTTCTTCCCTCTCCAGTGTACACCCCTAAATTTGCTAACAAGTTTTCCACTTTGAGCCCCGTTGTGGTGTGTGAGATGAAATCCATGTTGCTCGAAAAGGGCTAATTTAGATTTTATTTTTCCAAGCATGTTGTTAATCTCCAATGCACTTCTAAACATATAAGGAGAGATAAACTATATATTGACTTAAGAGTGCTACCTAGCTACTCTATTATAGATCTACTTAAGAGTATCACATAGCTACTCTATTATAGAGCTACTTAAGAGTATTGCATAGCTACTCTATTCACTCTATTTTGGAGCTTAAAACTTTCAACTAATGAACTTTAATTTGAGTGGGAAGAGCTCATTTCATCTACAACAATGACTTCCCCTACCTTTTTATTCAATTTCTTGATCCAAAGAGTTCTTCTCTCTCCGATTTCCACCCCAAAATTTTCTAACACGTATGCCACCTTGATCCCTAATGTGGTGTGTGTGAGAAATGAAAGCCAAGCTACTCGAAAAGGGCCAACTTGGATGCTATTTGTCCAGGCATGGTGTTAATATCCAATTCACTTTTAAACTGATAAGGAGAGGTGTTAATCTCCAATTTTTTGCTGATTTTATATTATGGATTTGGAGAAAGATATCATTTACACACCAGAAGGTCCATTCCTTCACCAACAAGCTCAAATACTAAAGCAACTCAGTTGATGGTTGTTAGGAGAATTTGGGTACCTCTTGAAAATGCAACAAATGTAGTTGTTGTAGCCAAGAAAGGGCAGGGTGGGCTTTACAATCCACTACCTACAACTATTTTTTTCCTAATTCTAGCACATTACTGTTAACCCTCCATTCCACAAGGCCATGAGTATTATTTCCAAATGAATCTGTCAGCTTCAAAGTCATAGCTTCACCCCTCAGTCAGACTTTATTGTGACCAAAAAAAAAAAAAAAAGACAACAGACACCATCAAAATCTCAAAACTCCCCACAAGGACCCTTGCAGTGTAATGGCCAATCCTTTGGGACCAGGGGAACCTCTACAGATGCAAGAAGAGAGGAAAGTGTAAGAGAAGATGAAAATTAAGATAGTTCTAGTTGGAAGGAAAAATACTATGGTGAAACTACATTGATGATGAACAAAGGCTTGTCGTTGGAGAAAATAGAGGGAAAGACCTTTGTTCCAATGGTTTCTTGTGTGAGATGATAATATATCCTTAGGATTTCCTTATGGCAGATTAAAGGAATATTGGCAGTTGAGAAGGCACATCCTATGGTACCATAGTTAGGGATATTGCATCAATAAAAGGAGTTTTTGTCCTACCACAGTCACAGACTAAAGAAGCGGACAGACTAAATATAACAAAAACTATTAGGCAAGTGGACCTATAAGGGTAGCAAGACGCCCAACCTAGTTAAGGCATCATTAGCATAGTAGACCTTTTATAGACTAAGGACCAAATGTACCTATGAAAATTATTGATAATTTTGTGTATCATTATTCTTCATTTGTTTTTTAATACCAACATTATAAGTGGAAATTGTTCTAGTTGCATAGGCATATTGTTACATCAGTCTCAATATATAGAAATTGCAGAAGAATTTATGATTGTCATGCATCTTTTACATCACTGAGGATATCTATTGTTATATGAGAAAATGAACATTCATTGTTGTTATGGTTTATAAGTTATAACCTTCTTGATAAATTGTTGAAACCCTATTCAAAAAATAACCATACAGAAAAAATCCCCCTTGGGACAATAGAGTGGTATCAAATTTGGCTCACCTTGCCAACCTAGGAGCATTTTGATTGATGTCACTGGCCCAAATCTTTAGGGAAATCTTCAATGGAAGAGCAGGCTTCGAAAAATACAAGGAAAACTATAGTTTCTCAATGGAAGCTTAACCAATAGCTGCTAACTCAGCTTCTTGCCCAATGGGGGAACAATGCGTGTAGCAATCAACATGTTCTTATTCAGCCTAATATCCCTAGATAGACTAGCACTGGGGCATACAATCAGAAGAATCTAGGACCTAGGCTTCCCCAAATCCTAGATGGCCAGAAAATAGGGAATTGTGGACCACTATAAAGGAACAAGATGCTTCAGATTATTAGAGGGAGTACCAAATGCTAGAAGAGGGTACTCGAGCAGCCCTAACCTTTCAGGAGTTTTGCAACATTAAGTATGAAACTAGGCCCAAAATGGTGGTAAGGGCACACAACATAATGCAATGGTCACTACATCACAACATGTAACAATGCCATTTCGCACTCTTCAGGCAATCCCACAAATGAATATTGATCAAAGAGGGAGGCTTCTCCTTTTGTTCAATATGAAATATTGAGTTTGGTCACTAATGAAAAGCTTGTGCAAGTAAGGGTAACTTATTTGTTCAATCCAAAAGAAAATGTCAAGGTCATCACAAAGGGGAAACGAAGGATACTTGTTTCTGTATATAGAACAACAGGAAATATGAGGGAAATGGATATATCGATTAGTGGAACTATAGTAGATAGTAACATTGAGCCATCTACTCGTAAACTAGATACCATAGGAAAGAACCCTAACTGTGCAAAAATAATCCGAGGGAAAAATTACCCTAGCACCTTACAATTGGCATATCTCTTAGGCACACTTGTATATTTATTTATTTTTTAGCACTTGTGCTTGGATTTTTCACTTTTTCTCTAGCACACTAGCCTCTATTGCACTTGTGAGGAGGGTAATTCATAATTTGGGTGAGGAGACTATTTCAGAATTTGATTGAGACTTGGTTCCATTGATCCTTTTATTGACCCTCATAAATCCTAACATCCACCAGCTAGGTATGTTGCCACTGTATGGCAAGCTCAATTTTTTCACTCTAGTGATATATGTCTCCATCTTCCACCTTCCTTCTGCCCTCTTTTTTTTATATTTTTGAACATAGGAAAATTTTGAAAAATGTTTTCCATTTTTTAAAAACATCAAATGCATCACTTATCACTTGAATTTCATAACTCTTTCTCTATATCGAGGCTTTTCTCGACTTCATCCTCACGAAATTCAAGCATGCAATGATACCACTGTCAGAAAACTTGAAACACACACAGAGGAAATATAACAAAATTAAGTTTATTAAAATTGGAGTGATAATTACGTAATATTTGACACTCTTTATTTATAAGTTTGGTAGTTATCCAGCCAAACTTTTATAATCAACATAGATCCTTCTTAACCACAGATCTATTAAGCACCAAGAGTGATAAAAAAAACCAATTCACAAACCTCTTGGCACCTAAAGAATTCTGGAATAAGATGGATCAATACTTGTTTGTGTTATTTTTTATTTTTCTTTATTTAATTTTTTATGTTTCCTTTTTTCAGTTTTTGTTCAATTGTTAGACATCAAGTTGTTTTTCATTCTAGCTTATGCACGGTACACATCTCATCCATATTGAGGTGCAGAATGCACCTCACTTCTCTCACTGCAATCACTAATATTATACTAATAATAAATTCCATTGTGACATTTAATGACCAAAAATAATTCATTAACAGTGCACTAGGTTGGGTGAACTACCCAGAGCCCAAACTAGTAAAAATTACTTTCATGTTATTGCTCCCAGACAATCACTACCAGAAAGTAGTTGCTGCCTCTTTTGGCAATAAAGAAAAATATACAGTTTCCAAATTAAACATGGACTTATCATGACAAAACAAACATGTGACGACAAAAATTGATAATGAGACTTTTACAAACATAAGCTGGAGATGAGATCAAGCATTGCATGTCACACTATCACCCCTTACAATGAGAATGTAAGAAGATCAAATTATTTTTTTTCCATCACGACACATATTTGAAACCATTAAAATTTCACAGTTTTGCACAAATATTTAAATTGAAAATAACTTATCTTGCAGCTTTGGGTGAAAACCATAACAATACAATAATAAATTGAAAACTCACATAGCTTCTTGTTGTGTCCCGTTACAATTTGGAGCCCAACCCTCAGCTGAATCCCACTTATGTCCAACCGAGACCAAATCTTTAGAATCAGACTTGTATGATGTAAATTGACCTTTATTGCGTTGCATCCTACACAAAATAGCCAAAGTAAATGAATTTCTTTTGATGTCAGTTGAATCTCTGCAAACTTCTGTTAACTTTGAATAGTGAATCCCAGACTTAGACATGAATAAAACCCGTAATAAATATGGGAATTTTGGCACAAGATCATTTCATAACATAAACATATATTGATAGTGAAAGAGGTCATGGTGGAGAACCAAAATATTGTTTCTAGGCCCTTTTGAGTGTTGGAAATTTGAAATGATTCATATTCAATAGCTTAATATATCCTAGATTTTACATTTCTCATTGACCATTTTTCTTCTTTTGAACATATATGCTGTTCAGTTTATCAAGAACTGGCATTTTTCTGAAGACAAGTAGCATTTGAATCCATAAGATAGGTACTTTTTGTGAAAACAAAATGTGTAGGTACCATGCAAAAAGTATTTATATAGCCTCAAAGATAGTAGAATATTTAGAAGATATGAAACAAATATCCATAAAATGCTTTAAAAAATGTCTTATGTAAGCCTACTATAATTCTATGCAATTTTCTTGCAATGGTTAATAGAACATCAGAGGTATAGTTTTCAAAATCGAGATTAAGGGAGTGTCAGATTAGACAAGAAGATAATTAGTTGACAACAAGAATGGGAATAAAACCTCACAAATTCTTGGATGAAGATGATAGAGATGCAACAGATAACAGAGCTAGAGATCAAATGGGAAAGAAAACGCTATTAGGGATATCACCAAATGTAGGAACTGGAATTTTGCATGTTCAAGTAAAATCAACAAAAAATCAGAGAAGGGTGTATTGGAGAGGTATTCATACCATATCAAAATTTGCTGGTATATATATTTATCTTCAGAGATGTTGCACATTTCTTATGGGTTGTTTTGGTGTTAGAGAAGGGTGTATTGGAGAGGTATTCATGCCCTGTTTTTCCCAATATGTAATTAATGTTTTCTAATGAATGTAAAGACTGTTGTTCATTCTTATTTGATGGTTGTTGCTGATCTCTTTTCTTCATTCATTGCATTATATGTTGGTTGGTTTTGAGTTGGAAATGATTTAGCACCATAATGAGCTTATCATATAGTTCCTCATATCAATATGTTTTTATTTTATTTATGATCCTTATGTACACATAACTTGCTGATTTCCATTATCTTAAGCTTCTTCATCCAACACTGCTTTAATTGTTTGTTAAAAGGATAAGTTATTCAGTCTTGCTTGTGTTCTCAATTTATATTTTAAAGATCATTAAACACAAATCACTAATCTAATTTTTAGATCTATGATATTAGATATATTAGTGATTTTATATTATAAAAATCATCCTTGTGCTGGAGGAGAGCTGGCCTAAAGAGGAGACAACTTCTAATGAGTTAAGAATGGGTAGAACTTGAGATAGTTCCCCTAAGGTTTGTACTTGAAAATTGGACTGTCTCGTGTGCGGATCCAGGAGGTAACAAGTCTGACTAGTGAATGGTCACGAGTCCAAGTTGTGGGCTTGGTTATAGGGAGTTAGGTTTAAATGTTACACAACCAAAACTTAATGGATAATGTAATAACCACCCAAAAGGTTGCTTGATGGGAAAATATGTGTTAGCCTATGAGTTTTCATCCTTATCTATTTAATAGTTATTAGTATGTTGGCACTCTTCAGTTTATGAGGTGATTACTTCCATGTATGATATATTCATACCATTGGATTAATATACTATTGAATATGGTTTAAATCCTTTTCCTCCAATTATTATCTTGTGTCATGCTTGCACTATTTCTTAACTAAATGGATTGTGGATGCATAAGAGGGGAAGAGGAAAAGGGGCCCATGGGTTTATTTTCCTTGAGACATTTCCTTTGGTAGAGTACTCTAATTTTTCCCATGCTTCACTAAAAATCTTTTCCGCTTGCCTTAGACTTATGTGCATGAAGAAAATTTGTCACATCCTTGGGGAAGACATGTATTACTCATGCATGGGAAGGGATATACTGTGTAGTTTTCATTGGGAAAGTCTCTTCCTCCATTATTACTATTCCACTATTCCTCACGCTGCGAGGAACTTCTATGATTTTCCATGACTGCCATTGCCCATAGCTAGGAGAAAAAACCCATGTCCTTTAGAGATGTATGAGCTTGTGGTAGGGTGGTAGGCTAAAGCATGTTGGTGGTTGGTAGAAGACATATTAGGTCCATTTCAGGAAAATTCATGGTTGTAGATTGAGTAGACAGACTGGGAATCTTGAATTACCATTACCCACTTGTCTTATTTGAAATTTTATTGAAAATGAATAAATGAACCAAGGTATACTAGTTTCAGGTATCCCCAAAGAGAATCTATAGTTCAGACTCTTCAGGCCTACACTTGAACACTGGAAGGATTTTTGAAATATAGTAGAGCAAAGAAATGATATCCTAACCTGGTGTTTTCTCTGGCCAAGAGGAAGATGGTTGTGGCTGATTGGAGGTTAGTGGACACATTCATGTTAAATGATAAGAGTTTAGTCTTGTCTATGTATGGTTTATATCTGTGTTCATACTTTTATCAATCAGATAGTGTCAATATTTTGACAATGTTTCTTATTGGGTATACTATAAATACTGTAGCCTTCTTCACTTGCATACATATTGTTTAAATCAATTGTAAATACATTTATATTTTAATAAAATTTCCATATTAAGGAAAATAGATTCCTTAAAATTGAGTAAACGTGGACACCAAACTTAAACCAACTAAAAATTTCCTATATATGATTTGGCATTTTTCCTCTGCATGTCTTGAAATATGGTGTTGCTATGTTTCATTATGTCTTCAATGTTTGTTTGATAGAGCTTTGTTGTCTAGATGTAATGAGTTTTCTATTCCTTTATTTTCTTTTCTTTCCCTTTTTATTTAAATATATCTTTATTTTTATTAGCTATGATGCTAACTACTAGATGGAGTGGTCTCAAGCACAACTACAGGGTCATATGGTGACCCCTAGGGTTGGACATACTGGCGTAACAATAGGTGAAAATTGGTATATTGTAGGCGGAGGAGATAATAAGAGTGGTAGGTTCAAGCCACATCTCAAACATTCGCTTGTTGATTACTAATAGTGCATCTATTTTATTTACATATAACTTTTCAAGTATTATGAATTCAATATTTTCAAGTTATTTATTATCTTCCTTTTTGTCAGTTAGTGACTAATGTTCTTCCTCTTAGGTTCATATCAAAATAGATTCCCGAGACTCAAAATGTTGATTCTTAACAAGTGTGTCTGAGATGCTCGTTTTAAATATTTCTAAGCTTGTTTGGTCTGTGGTAAAAACTGTGGAAGGAAGGGTACCAGCTGCTAGTGATTTGATCTCTACTTAAATTCTATGAAATTCCCATCTTGGGTCTTCTTTTAGATATGTGTAACATCAATTCATAAATAATTAAAGATAAATATATTTTCAAGGCTACCGCGCATCATGAAATTCCAACAAATATGTATTATAATCAATATCTAAGTCATATGTGAGAGTTTTGAAATTAGACCTTTCTCTGAAAGCTACAAAGGAGTTTTAATGCCATTAGGGGAACTATAGTTGACAAGAAGGGAAGCACATAGAACGTAGTCATAGGTAAGCATGTGGGTTGTCACGTTAGGTGCAGGAGCCTGCATCAAACTTCCTGCGCCTACATCCAAAATAGTCTTGCCTTCAAAATGGTGCACGTTCTCAAATATAGTTGTTTAATAAGCATACATCCTCACGTATCACATTTTGGAAAAGAGTTGTAGGGAATCTCCACAATTCCCTCATTTCCCATGTCTTTCCTTGTACCAAATCACTAAAATTCGTGCATAGCCTTTACTTAATAACAGATCTTTTCTCTCTTCAACATCTCATAATTATAATGAAAAATTACCTCAAGATGTTTTTTATCAATGAAATTTGCCTCATGAGAAGGTGTCTCATCTCCAGGATCAATTTTCTCATTAAAAACCCATTTTCAGGGAATTTATAAGGAGGGTGATAGAATAAATTTAAGAGACATAATTAAATATGACTTTGTATTTCCCCAGTTTTGTAGGCGATGTAGGTAATGAGGCACTGATGGATCAAACCCTATTGCCAATAGGAAAAGAAAACTATGCAAATAAGGGGTGTCTGATGCATTTCAGTTGGTAGAAAAGGATCTACCAACATCACCTCGAAGAAGCATGTAGTTTCGAGTGTAGTTTGCCAGGAGAGGTGGGAAGTTGTGGTCGAATTTTTTTGGTGCAAGAGCTATGGCCTACAGGCAAGCCTGCACTAAAAATAAACAAAACCACAAGAATTAGAAGGTGGCAACTCACTAAGAAGGAAGAAACATGTTCTAGACTAGTCGACACCACTCAACCATTGACAAATCACAAGGGAAAAGGTACACAAATGATCGATTGAAGGGTAGTTGTTAGCATAGTTATTTTGTGGACAGAGGAGTTATATCAGAGCCAGCTAGACCTATGTCAGTGAAAGTTTAGTAGCCTCCATGCATGTGGTCGAGTAGCCTAGTTGAAGCTGCAGTGATGGGTCATTAGGCACAATCCGGCCGAGAATTGGAGAAATTGCAGTTGACAAGTGGGGAAGCACATAGCTAGTAATCCTAGGTAAGTAGGTGGGCTATGAGGCTGATTGCAGGAGCATGTGTCAAAATTCCTGCACCTACATCCAAAATAGTCTTGCCTTCAAAATGGTGCACATTCTCAAATATAGTTGTTTAATAAGCATACATCCTCACGTATCAAATTTGGGAAAAGAGTTGTAGGGAATCTCCACAATTCCCTCGCTACCCATGTATTTTCTTGTACCAAATCACTATCATTCGTGCATATCCTTTACTAAATAGCAGATATTTTCTCTCTTCAACATCTCGTAATTATAATGAACAATTTCCTCATGATGTTTTTTATCAACAAAAGTTGCCTCATGATAAGGTGTCTCATCTCGAGGAGCAATTTGCTCATCAACAAAATTTTTTGAAGGAATTTATAAGGAAGATGATAGTATAAATTTGAGAGAGATAGTTAAATATGACTTCATATTTCCCTAGTTTTGTAGGTGAGGTGGGTAATGAGGCATTGATGGATAAAATATCAAAGGAATATTTACAAACAATTCTGCACTCTTTCCAAAAGGATATGAACCCTCAGCCACCTAATAGGACAATAGAATTCTTCTAGGGGTTATATGACTTCCTTCAAACAAACCAACTAAGAATTGTTGACAAATTAAAATAGACAGGAAATATTTGGGAGCTTTCAATTCAACATTTTAGGCTTTAATCCCAAAAATTAGACAAGAATGAGATGATTTCAGACCCATATCACTATGTAATTACATCTACAAAATCATTGCAAAAATTATTGCATGTCGGGTCAATCCATTAAGTTTATTCCATGTCATTAGAAAAAAATTTCATCCTTCTTGGGAAACAAATACATTACGGAATAGGAGTAGCGCCCCAAGAAGGAATTTATAACATCAAAACCAAAAATTACAAGAAATTTTAGTGAGTTTGTCTTTCCAAGGCACATGATAGAGAAAAGTAGCTTTATTTAGGGCTACTCATCCATATAGGGTTCAATGTGTTATTGGTCATCTAGATAATGAATTTTATTTCCTCAATATCTTTGCAATTATAATTAATGGCTCAACCTATTCTTCTATCATGCCTATAAGAGATCATGGGTAGGTATGACTAATGGCTCCTCTGATATTTTTGATTGTAGAGTAGGTGGTCTCAAAAAAGTTATAAGAGAGTCAAAAAGAACTATAAGCTTGACAACTATACAAATAGGAATTGCCCTAAAATTGACATATTTCCTCTTTTTTTATTATGTTTTACTTTTGGGTGATAAGACCAAGGCAGATTCAATTAAGCTTGAGGACCCTACCCTTGAAGAACCAAAATTCCTATGTTAAAAACTACCAGCAACTAAGGAGCTACAAGAATCAGCACCATCTTTGATTTGAACCTAAACAGTCTTATTATCTCCAAGTATTTCCCTACTCACAATGACTAGTAGATTCTCCTCATGGATTATTTCTCTCATTCTATCTATTAGTAAAATCCACAAAATATATCCCTACATTTGAATCTTGGGAAATATACATATAATTGTTATCATTTAAAATATCCATATCTCTTGGAGCCCAAAAATCCATTTGCTTTGGATAAGCTTTATATATAACCTCAAAATCAACCCTATTATAAGTTGAAGGACCATTATGTCCTCTTGAGTCTTGAAAAAGTATGATGGAATGAAACTGGGTGAAAACCAGAACTAGGTTTACCATGTCATAACCTAAGTTCATTGAGATGACGACCTCGTTTTGAAGACCTCCACCATACAAACTAGGACCACCCATAATTATCATTTTCATCTCTCTTTCATCATCAATACTAACATACTGAGGACTTATAACCCATGGACACCCATGGTTGTCATTGCAATGCAATTTATTAGAATACATGCCATGTCCACAAGTTTTTATATTTAATATGTGCATCCAATGTGGCCATTTATTATTATGAGATTTACCACATACGAAAATGGAATCATTCACATAATTTTGAAGAAGTCTACAAATTAGGTCAACATAATTCTTTTAAGATTTACAACTATCCTAACATTTGTTGGTTCGTGAAGCTCGAGCACTTTCATAACAAAAATAGGAATAGTCAAACAACAAAAATGGTCCAGTCTCTTTTCATTTTCTAATATTATAATGAAGTTTTATTAGAGGCATTGTTTGTTTATTTTTTTTGGTTTGAAAAGGGTTTTCTCTTGGTTTTATGTGTCTTTCAATTTATCATATGTAACATGTTAAGAAATGGGAAAGAATAATGTGTGACACTTATCTTCCAGAATTTGATGTTGAATCGAAGGATACATATTTTAACCAAGCTACAGTTCGCTTTGGTAAAGACAGAGGAACATCTAAAAAATATGCCTAAGAATACACCATATACAAAGTTTGAACATAAGTAATATATGCATTTTTATTTTGCAGATATGTTATTTTTTTAACCCAATATATCACAGCAAGAAAAATATTGATATTGTATAAATTGTTTGAAGACCTCATTGAGGTATATTTTTCTGATATCATACCTGATTGATAACTTCTCATATGTCAAGAAGGATTTAAATATGAATTAATATGTTCATGAAAAAAATTATATTCAAATTTTATAGATATGAAAGATTAAAAAAAAATGTCAATGTCTTCATTTGATTGTTACTTGACTCTATTGTGGGTAGGTTACTGGAACTATGATTGGAAACAGGATGGGGAGACAATGCATAACACATCTTGGATATGATTCACTTGTTTTTAGAGATCCTTTAGGCACATACGCCATCAATTTTGGAAATGTTTCTAGTAGTAATTCATATGGCTTTTAATGTTTTAACTATTTCACCTCAGGGTTATTTTTGGAAAGAGAATGTTTTAGGAATGCCAAACATGACATCGGTAGGAAGGTAAATAATTTTTTTATAATTGCAATTTCCATTCCATGATATCCTCTCTTTATTGTTTGATTTTATTTTGGACGTTTCTTTTGATTTTTTTGTCGTTTAACTGTTAAATTAAAAATACTTTGTATCATGTCCATTTAAACAATAACCAAAGCTTGAAGATGAAATTAGTATTACATGATATTTATTGGAATCATTATAGTTATTTTGTGTTAAAATATTTCCATGAATATTAGAAAAGTTTACTTTCATGTTGTTATTTGAGCACATGTTGTTTATATACTTGACCAAGTTCATGTGTTAGAAAATGAATTTTTTTTGTGAATAAAACGACAAGGATTAAGCATCACACCTCATTTATTCATTTTCACAAGTTAGCTAGAACTTGAGCTTTTCAGCATCTAACTTAGTTGACATGATTGTTCCTAATATTTCCCTGAAGGTTGAATACTAAGTTACTAAGGTGTTTTTTTTCTATATATAGTGACATTTTATTTGATTTTTTTATACAGGTTATCTGGCCACATTATATTTGCCACTATCGCCCAACTGAAGAAAATTTGTTCGAGTTTCTTACCTGTAGTGGGGAAAATGGCTTTGAAATTTCTAATGTTGACGTATATGTCATATAAACTATTTATAGTCAAATTTTACTTTATATTCTAGTGTTCATTGTCATTCATGTCTTACACTCTACATTGTATCTTCTTTTGTTTTCAGAAAATGAACTCAGTATTGATGGTAAGAAGAAAAAATTGAAGAAATAGGAGAGCAATAACATTGGAGCGACAAATGCAAAAAAAGAGAGAGAAGAGAACTGGTCTGGTGATACCCTTAGAGCCAATATTCCACATAAGACACACATATAGATACTGATGGTCAGGTCTTCGGAGTTAGTGAATTCACCTGCAATGCCTTGGAAACACAATGATAATGTTTTGAAGTGATGAAACATCATTTCAAGTGTAAATTGTAGTCCAACCAATATTAAGTTGGAAACTCATTGTAATACTTTAACATTTCATATAATATAATTTATGTGGTTGAAATTATTTATAATTGCACTTCATATTGTTTAGTATTGTAATTAACATATGCAACTTTTATGTTTTCATATTAAATGAACATGCATATTGTATGATATTTTTTAAACCATACAAATTAATTTATGGTGACTAATAATGAACACATAAAATAAATTTAAAGGTACTAAATTAATAGTTTATATTGATTAATGATGAACACACATAAAATAAATATATGACTAAATTAGTCATTTATAATAATTATTAATGAAAGTAAATGAAATCAATATAAACTAATGAATTAGTCATTTATATAATGAATATGAAACTACCAAAAAAAGATAAATGACGACGGAAAATGATAAATTTGTGATTACAAATAATGACTAAATTTTGTATATATATGACTATTAGTAGCTAATTTATAGTATCTTATAACAGAACCAAAAATTTATTCATATTTCTTTGGTTAATTAGTTTAAAACGATGACTAAAATTTGCATATATATGACTATTAGTAGCTAATTTACAATATCTTATAACACTACCAACATTTTGATCATATTTGTTTGGTCATTAATTGGTTTTCTCGGGTGATTATATAGTAATATATTGTGTTGTATATTTGTTCATTAATTGTGACAATTAATGACCAAATTAATGATTGAATCAATGACTAATTTATTGACCAAATCAGTGACTAAATTAATGACCAAATATACTACTAGAGCACAAAATTGAGATAAATGATTAATGACTAAGCTAAAAACGACTAAAATCTGGTCGCGTTATAAGATACTATAAATTAGCTACTATTGGTCACTGACTGAAAAATAGTCGTTTATATGAAAATTTTAGTCATTATTTTAGGAACTAATTAGTTATTTTGTACTAGTGAACATTTCCAACATGATACGCCATATCAGCACGACTTCCATCCCACTTCAAGAAGGCATTTCGAAAATCCTAATTAAGAACTTCCCCACCCATGCCCGTCTGACCTCTACCCATCCTGCTTTGTTTCAACTGTACCAAACTCTCATTCAGAAATTGATAAAATACTTTCCTCCATAGAATCCTCCAATTCCACACCCACCCATTCAATTCAATGGCCCATCATTGGTCTCTCCCCAATCAATGAATACAACATAGAGGGCCACTTCTCCATGGCCTTCCCAACCCTCTTCCCCACCAAATCTGCCATGATTAACCAACCAAGAATTACAAAAGTAGATATGCAGGAATACACTTTGCATCTAATGTGGTACCATGACAATTGTTTTGGGCAGCATCCTCGATTTCGCTATTACTTGTACAACCTTATCATGTGCCATCGCATCTAAGAAATTGATTTTGTGTTCATTAAAAGGGACTTTTCAAGTACCCTTCAGACAACAATCGCAGACCTTCACTACCACCTTCAAAAAATTCCACCTTCCACCATTCTAGACCATATTATGCATTTCGGCTCATCCTTACGTGGGAGCCGTTCATTCTGGACCAGGGATAGAGGGGAGCTCACCGACATGATCATTCAACAAGGTACCCCTACCATATTCTTCACACTAAGTGCAGCTGATACCAAATGGCCTAACTTGAATAATGTCACGCCTTCCAACCCTCCATCTAATTCACATGAACAAACTTGATGGAGAATCCAAAAAATTGTTGCAAACCCACACCAGGCATCTCAATAGATCCATTGCAGATTCACAATATTCCTAGAAGAGGTCCTACTTGAAGGATTTCCCGTAAAGGATTACTGGTGCAGGTATGCATACTATTCCTTCCCCGTCTTTCCTTTCGTTGCTTTCACTTCCACGCATCCATATTACCTTTTCTACTTGTTCTTTCTAAGGTATGAATGGAAATATCGAGGCTCTACACATATCCATGGTTTCTTGTGGCTTTATAATGCACCTGCTATGGACACTCTCAACTGGACCAATGCTACAGATGTCCATGGGGCCAAATAATTTTTCGATACATACATCACTTCTTGTAACCCTTTCCCCCTTCAAAACCGAGCTCATGGCATGAATCACTCATCTGTATGAGACCCATGCCTCCTTAGGACACATGAAATTTTTGTGGCCAATTAGTTGCAAGACTATGAACAACTTATAAATTTCGTCCAAAGGCACACAACTTGCACTCCTCTACATGTTTGCACCAAAGAAATAACACTACAACTTGACACTATGGAGCTCCATGAGAGGTTCACGACACCTCCTCTCTTCATATTGATGCTACTAGCCGGAAATTATACTGATCCCCTGCTAGAAATGATGGAAAACTAAATGTGCACAATGCTCATCTACTTGAAATATGGAGGGAAAACATTGACTTTCAACTAGTTCTCTCACGCCATGTTGTGTTGAACTACATTAAAAATATGCAGCGAAAGAAGAGGCAAAGTTCGAAAGCTACTACCAAATGCTCTCCCGTCTCTCACAATGTGCCCCCCCCCATGATGCTCCTACTATAACTGTTGTCCGCAAAGTCCTATCAAAAATGGTCGCTGATAGGGACATTGGTGCACAAGAAACATTCCACATGCTACAAAAAATCCCACTAACAAAGTCCAGTCATTCTTTTATCTCCCTCAATGTAAAAAAACAAGTATTCAAATCTGTTTCACAAGAATTGGATGGTCATCTTCCATCAACACCTTTCATTGCCTCCTACATGCAAAGACCACCTACACTTGTGGGATTGCCTCTTATTGAAGTTGCACGCTCCTGGTCCTTCTCCTCCTATCGAAAAACATCACCATGGAAACACGTCTTCCTTCCCATGGTCATGTGCATCCTTCCTTGTTACACCTCCATTCTATCGAAAGAATCAACATGCTATTTATACTTCTATTGGAGCAAACTCCTTTTGTACTGCCCTTTTCGTAGACTCCCTGACGACATTGGCACATCCAACGTGGCCATTTTTTCACATTGGAAACAAACTAGACACAGGTATTAGGCTTGGCATGTTCACCATGCCCCCTCTGCCCCAGAACTTTCCGACTCTGGCTGTTCATCGCTTGATGACCCTCCCCATGCCCCCACCATAGACATGGATTAATGGAAATTTCTCTCTCAACTCCACCCAGGTAACAACATCCTCCTCGATGAGCTTTAAATTCTTGGTCATTGTGACTTTGATGCAAACCATAATTGGGGCCACTCTATAATCCCTTCACACTTGCAAGAAACAACCATCTTCTTCATAAACTTCAACCTCTCCTCCCCAAGAATCCACCAACTCCCAAATCCATGATCACATTCCCTTTCCTCTTTGTCCCCAAGCCAAAACATTGCATTCAATATCATTTTCTCCCACTTCCACAACAATTCTGCCACGACAGTTTTAAGAATGATATTCCAAGGCATAGCTAGCACCATAAGGTCATTCCTAATTGAATGCCTCGAAAATTCCTTCCTTGACATCTCCACCAATGGAGAAAACCCGTTCCTCTTGCTTGCTCCAACCGATGTTGCAGCATTCCACATTAATGCCCTAACAATTGACTCTGCTCTTTGCATCCCTATATCCTCTATGGAACCTTTAGAAAGTGAATCCCTCTTGAACTTTCAAGAAAAACTTCGGCATGTAAAATACATTGTAATTAACGAAATGAGATTCATTGGTCCTAAATTTCTTTCTTGAATCGATGATCTCTTGCACGAGGCATTCCCATCAGATAGAAAAAACCCATTTGGTGGGTGTTCTATAATCCTTGTGGGGGACCTTGGCTAGCTACCAGTTGTCAAAGACATGCCAATATATGTAGGCACTTCTCGTGGCACTGCACTATGGCGAAGCTTTGATATTGTGGTTATGATTTCAATAGTGTTTCAACAACAAGGAACAATTCCTACTCAAATTTCCTTTCACCAACTTCTTGCCAACCTTGAAAATGCAACACCCACTATTGATGATTGGAAGCTTCTTATGACACGTTCAAAACAAACCTTCCTGAAGCCAAACTCTAGTCATTCTCCAATTCAATGCATCTCTACACAACAAATGAGGTTGTTTCCCTACACAATAAATCCTTGTTAAAAACACTTACCCATCCAGTTGCACATTGCTATGCTACCCAAAGGAGGCAACTCCCTGCGAAGAAACTGGAAGATGATCAACTAGCTATGAAAATACTCCTTTGTGACGGACAACGTTTCATTCTCACCAGCAACTTGTGGGTTGAGGCTAGCCTTGTTAATGGTTCGCACGGCACCATTCACGCACTCATATATACACCCGACTCTAAACCCCCCGAACTCCTATCATTTGTTGTTGTTGAATTTATTCACCACAAGGTTCCACCATGGGATCCTTCAAATCCAAATTTTGTGCCAATCTCCCCCATAACAAGGGGTTTGCAAACACAACTGCCACTCTGTATGGCATACGGCTTAACAATCCATAAATCGCAAGGCATGACATTAGATAAGGCAACAATGGACATCGAAAACGTTGATCGATAAGGCCTAACTTTCAGAGTTGTATCAAGAGTTAGATCGTTGAATGATCTTTGCATCTCTCCTGCTTTCTCCTTCACATGCTACTCACGGATGTAGGAAAACCCTTTCATTATACGCAAGAAAAAATAAGAGACGTACCTTGCCTCCAAATCTATTACTCAAACTCCTTGAAGACCTTCTACTATTGGTACCTTACCTTCCCTTCCCTTGCATTCTACTTTTACATCTTCCATCTTCTTTTTCATCTTAACACCTTGCAATTTTCCTGCTTAATTTATGTTTTCAATTTCCAATGTAGTTTCACTTAAAAATGGTTGCTACCATTTCTTTGTTGTTGTGATTTCCCTTATGATTATTTAGTTTTTACATGTTCACTTACATGCTTTTCCTTTCCTTGCAGAAAAATATAGATCATAAATATATTTCACAACTCTACAAATTTTCCAGCAAATCAATGAACAAGAGGCTTCCCTTCTGACTATAAAAGAGCAGTTACTTTGCTCGCCTACTTTGCCTTTGTACCAGTTGCGCCCGACGCTACAACTACTTCAAAGGATTAAAGCTTTCATGCATCTCCTCATCCATGTACATGAAAGGGATGCACACAGACAACTCTGAGCATACTATCTTGACCACGTCCCACCTCTGAACATTAATTGGTGTTGTCGTTGTCACGCAACACCTTGTTTTTATGACTAGGAGTACCCCCTTATGGGAAACTCTGCTAGACATCCACTCTGCTAGACATAGTGCAAGTTTTTTTTTTTTTGGGCAATAGAAAAAATCTTCTTCTTCAAAAGGAAACAATACATCTTATTTTTTTTACTTTTAATTTCTATAAAGTAATGTAAATAGAAAAAATTGCCATGTTTGCATGTGCAATCATGCTACTATGTTGTCACTTGTTCCTTCGTTATTTTCCAAATAGGTTTTTTGCTATATTGAAAAATATTTCTCTTCATCATTCCTAATGTGAAAAAAAAAAATTATACAATACAAGTCCTTCTTCATACCCTTGTTCCTTGTTTCTTTTCCAGATTCCTTTTCACTCTTTAACCTTTTCTTGAAATGTATTCATTGGAAAAATAATATGAATCTATGTTGCATTCAAACATGTCACGGTTACATGCTACGTTGTTATAATTACTTTCCCGAGGTCTATACCATTTTGTTTCATTTTTTCCACAACCCGTAAATGCAAAGCCACTATATTTCATTTCCACTAGATTTTATTGTGTTGTTCTATAGGTTCATTATTTTTGAAATGCAACAAAGTTCCAACAAATTGTAATAGAACAACCATGTCACATTTTTGTTCTCACTATTTTCATTTCCACATACTAATAATTTACAGATTATGTCTCACATACACATATGTTGTTCTTTTCTCCATGTCCTCCTCAATCATTCTGTAAGAATCACCATGAAGATATTTTCAGTTTTGTGCTTCATTCAACAAGGTTTGAATGTTATATAACATATCTTTACAAATCTTCCTCAGCTTTAGCTCATCCACGTGGCAGACAGACCCACCAGAAGGAGGCTTTTCGTCCATTTACCAACTCCAAAGTAGTAGGGTTTGTTAAAAATTTGTTTCTTCTGAATCCTTTTGGCCTCTAGGCCATTGGGATGACCATATTCATACAAAAAATACTTCGGATTTATAATCATCTTTACTTCTCATATGTCTTTGCATACACATACAATGTTGACATTTCCTACTGTCAGGTATAGATTTGAATTACTTTCTCACTCTAATTATCAATAGAAAAATTTCACTCCTTCACATTTAGCTTTAGGACGTTTTCCATATCTCAATTTTGTATATCATTGACTTGCAATTAGTCTGGACAAGCTTCTAACTATCAAATTTTGTGACTATCGGTCTATTCTTCCACCACTGAATAAATTCTTCACTTATTCAACCTCCTCATCACATTTCTTGCAATGCTTAATGGCCATTGTATACATGAAAAAGTTGCAAGAGCTGCCTCCGATTGTCACGTCGAAGCTAACACCTTCACAACCCCTCCATCTTTCGGCGTCCCTTTGCACCTCCTGGTGCATTTGCTAGTTTAGCTTTAATGAAGAGTGGTCTGATTAGTTAGTTCATAGTCTTTGGCGAGATTCATAGTTTTATGGATGTAAAAAAAAATTGATGGTAATGATTTGATGTATATTGACTTTTTTTTTTGTGGGTGTGGGTATTTTGTTTTTTTATATGAAGAAAAAACATATATATAGACTTCCTAAACTATATTTTATGGAATTAAGATGGAGTTATCTCAATCATTGGATATTATAATTTTATTTTGAAATTCATTTAATTAATGTGGTTTATATTTGGGGTCTTTTTTCTTCATTTATCTCTTCATTATTAAAGCAACAATATTTTGGTTGTAATTGACAATACTTCGAGTAAATACACTAGAAAAAATGTACCTAAGGCTAGGATTTGTTTTTTTTCTAGAATTTATGTTGAAGTATTCAAATCCCATCAGCAGAAAATTTTGTTCATTGTGATAATGCTCTAGGAGAATACCCCCCACCCTTGTAGAATATCGGCTCTTGTTGAGTCATAAATTTTTAGTATATCTGGATTACAGGTTTTTGGATATACACTTGGTGTTATAATGAAAACTGCTAGTGTAACACACCCTGCTTCTTGGATCTTGTTTGTAGTCAAAATTTTTAGTCAGATATATATTTCTGGCAAGGTATTGTGTGCGTCAAACAAAGATTATATGCCAAAGTTATGACCCCCGGAAGTTGATGTACTAATTTACCCCAATGGGGCTAACAATTTTGGCACTTGATCTCCTAGGGTTATGCTTTTGGATGTTTAGGGTTTTCCATTGTTTCTCAATAATAAATAGGCCTTCGAGCCTCATTGTAAAATAGTTCAAAGGCATGTAGCCTCCAAATCTCTTCTCACACATAAGCTACCATGGCCCAAGCTAGTTTATTTCCATTATATATGAAATCATATTTAAATTCTCTGATATTAATGAAATGAAGTTTTATTTCTACTTCATTTATGTGTTTATGTTTATATCTGTATTTTTTGTGTTCTTGCATAAGTCCATACCAGTGGTATATTGGAAATACTAAGAGGGGGGTGAATCAGTATTTCTTTTCAATTGTTAATTTTACCAGTTAGATCACTCATATTTATAACACAAAATGAACAATGATGGAATAGATACTTTTATTAATTTCTTCTTTACAATAAGTAAAGTACAATAATTATATAGGGCTTCAAACCTAGATGAAGACTCTAATCTTCCAGGCTCCAACCTATATTGTGCCAAGCACCAACTTGGTCTTTCCAAGGCTCCAACCTTGTCAATTTGAGGCACCAACCTCTAGGGATCCAACCCTATCTTTGGTACAGGCTCCAACCTAGTTTCTTGAGGAATCCAATCCTCTAGGACTTCAACCCTATCTTCCAAGGCACCGACCTTGTCTCTATGAGGTTCCAACCTCTTGGCTCCAACCCTCAACTTCACTTCATCAAAATATGTTTGGTTATTCTTCAGGGCTCCCAAAGTCTTCTTCAACGAGCCTTTTCACACTTAGTCTCCATGTCACATCATCAATGACAACCTTTTCTTCTTATAAGGTGTCACCACTGCTCTTCATTGTACCCAAACAATTTCTCCAAGTTACTCCATGAGGACTTCAAAAAAATGTCATGTCTCCAAGGATACCTTCAAGATCTACTTCAGTTATGCTTCTATTACCCTTCAATGGATCTTCAATAATGTTTCCTCCTTTGATGAATTATTCAATACATTTCTTCAAGAAAAAACTTCTACAAGCCTTCAATTGTGACTCAAAAACTCTTCCAAGAAACCTTCAAGATGCAAATGGTATTCTTCAAAAAACAAGTCTTCAAGGTCCTCTTCAATTCTCCAAAATATTTTTCAAGGTTGTCTTCCAAATTCTGCTCCAAATAGCTTTGAATGCTACTCCAAACAAGCCTCTCTCAAAACTGTTGTAAGCTCTTATTCAAGGCTTCACTGCTCTAAGTAATGTAACTAGGCTAGTTCCATATTCTTCAAGTGTGCTCTCATATTTCGATAGGTCTAAAGAGCTTTGTGTAGCAAAGATTATCCTTAAGTCCAAATATTGTGCAATGTAGAGTACCTTCAGGTCTGCAATTTATTATTCACAAGGTTGTTATCAAAGGTTTTTAAATAATCCAAGAATTGCAGCTTCAATATGGTCCTAAGGATGTCTTCCTTGAGGAAAGAAATATGAGATGCTTGTTCTGATATAATGCTACCTTCAGGTCTGCAATTTATTATTCACAAGCTTGTTATCAAAAGTTCAAGCCTTAAAAATTGAGCCCTAATTGTTTGTTGTAGGTATGTTCCTGAGGTTAGTAACCTGTCCATAAGTTATAGTCTGAGCTTCTAAGCCTCCTTGCTGACCACAGGTCTGAAATAGGATTGCAATATGATTTTAGGTTACTTCAACAAGTGGCTGTCACAACACAGATTTTTGTACAACAATTCCTCAAAGCTATATCACACTTTAACAGCATAATTAACCCCAAAATATCCTCCTCAGCCTCCTTGGTCACTTCTGTGCTTCTTTTCTGTATGCTTCACAAAAATTTTGATTGTTAAAATGAGGTCTTCAACTCATATTAATACTGGTTTGACGTTAGAATGAATGGACACATCTTTCTGGAGGTAGGTCGACATGAAGGGCCAGGATAGGTCGGCTGACTACTAAGGTTATTTTTTCTTGACTTAAAAATTCCATATCTCATCAACTGTTGGGATTTTTGGGGCAAGTAAAGGTTCATTGGAAAGAGGAAAAAGTCCTCTTTCAGATGGTCTAGGACTCATTGTGATAGGCTTCCTCCAAGGTGATAAAATTTATTTTTCTTTATAACTATCCTTGATTTTTTATGTGCAGAAAGGGATTAGGACAACAAGAGGTCATTAGGCCTTCTTCATTGTTATTAATCCAACTATGTCTTTATATTATTTCCATGCCACCATGAGGTCCTCCATGTCATCTTATGTCAGCAAGTGATTCATCATAGTGTCATCATGTATTCAAGTCATAGTGCAGTGATATGACATAGGAAACTTCATCATTAGGAAAGTTCAAAGATAGTAGGATAGTCTTCCAACTATCAAATGAGATATTCCATGTCATCATCTAATCTTCCAACCATGTGATCATCATCACGTGTATTTCTCCATATGTCATCAAATATTAAGGTCTAGATCATCAAGTGCATGCAATATTAGATCAAGTACTTCTTAGGGATTTCTTCATTAGTGGTTTGACTTCTTCGTGACTTGACATCTAGATCATCAAGTGCATGCAACATTATATAAATTACTTCTTAGGGCTTCCTTCATTAGTATTTTGACTTCTTAGCGACTTGACATCTTCATTGATGGTATCAAATAAGAGTCATGGCATCATCATATAGAACCAGAAATCTAAAGAATTTTGACATCCAATTCAATGCCATATTGACATCAATGACAACCTTAGGCCAAAAATCTCCCCATTTGTCATTGATGGCAATATTCTTTCCCTTCCAATATTTTCTCCCCCTTTGACATCAATGGCGAATGGGGTACCTAAGAACTCCCCCTATCATCTTGATTCATGTTGCTCCCCCTGTCATGGTGCTCTTCCTGGAAATATGGTTCATGATAGATGTGTTTATATTTCTTCATGTAATGAACCATCTCCTCCTGTCTACACAAATTCCTTTAGCTCATGAAGGATTGCTCGCATTGTGTGATCATATAGAAGGCATCATCATAATATCATGATATTTATTCAATGGAGTTACTTCCGAGAGATGATCTATCAAGATTGTCCATGTGTAACTCATCAAGGGTTTTATAGGGCCCATTCACGAACAGCTTCTACAAGAATGTTCAAGAATTAAAAAACTCCTCCTAACTGTATGTATGGTCTCTTTTATGGAAAAGTCTCATCATAAAATACTTGGAATATCAAGGATGAATTCATCAAGTCAACAACATGTGTTGTTGGTTGGAGTGTTCAAGGGACTTTCTCATTCAACTTGCTTCCTTATCCATACTTGTGTAACTTTCTTCTCTGAATTGGTTGTCATGGTTTTAGGGACCCAAGTCAAGTTACACTCACTTTCCATATGTCCAATGTCATGGCAATTGAAGCACTCCATCTTGTTCATGAATGAGTAATCATTACTTCTTCTTGAAAAATTGCTTATAGAAGATTGATGGGGACCATTATATTTGTCTTTGTGATATTCCCTACAATATTTCTCCGTGTGCCCAAAGTTTTACAAGAATAGCAATGACTAAGAAATATAATTTGGTACCTGAGATATGAAGATTTCCTTGATGTAATTTTGAAGTCTTTTTTCCTTGCGATTATTTGATAATATTCATTGCCTTTTGTATTCTTGACATCATATACAAGTCTCCTTGGAGTATGATTTCTTCCATTTTTGTTTTGACTCTTCTTATTACCTTTGCTGGAACTGGGAGCATCAACATTACTTCCTAGCTTCCTCACATCCTTGTTGTTTGAAGCATTATCATTCTTGCTTGAGGGTTCACCTACATAACCAAGACCGGATTTATCAAGGGGGGATTTTTTATGACTTAGTATGTCATCGAGGGTTTGAGAACTCTTCAAGTTCTTATTTAGTAAGTAAAATTCATTTTTAATAGAGACAATTTCCACTTTCAATTTTTCACAATCTTCATCTTTCATGACTAGTTTCTTCTTCATTTCTCCCATCATCCTTGTTGCTTTGTGTGCTTCGATTTTAAGGGAGATGATATTTGATTTCATTATGAAGATTTATTCATTTTCATTTGTGAGAATTCTTTACATTTCTTCTTTTATTCTTGTAGCTTCACATGTTTCAGCCTTAAGAAGATTGATATCTGATTTTAGTTTGAATATTTCTTCATCGTTTTCTTCTACTTGAGATTTAAGAGAGGAGACCTCTTCCTTGTATTGACCAATCTCTACTTAATGATTGTTCAAGCTCTTAAGTCTTTGTTCAAGGTGTCTTGACAAAGTTTCTTCCCTTTTCTTCTCCTTATCCAATTGATTTGTCATAGATATGACTTATTCATGATGCTTTATTTTGTTTTGATGAAATTCCTCTTTAATTTTGTCGAGCTCCTCACCTCTTTTTTGTACTTGAAGCTTGAAAAAGTCAACTTCATTCCTTGTCTTGTCTCGGTTACCATCTTGCACTTTCTTCTTAAGTTCCTCATTTTCCTTTTTCAAACTTTTAATCTCTTCCATGGAAGCCATAATTTTATTGAGAAGATCTTCTTCAAATTCTTCTTTGTTCTCTTCATCTTCTAGGTCTTATTTAGCCTTGTTGTCATCTCTCTTATCTTCAACTTCCTTGATGGATTATAGACTTCTTTCGTATTTTCCATCATATTCTTGACTATATATCATTTTCAATGCTCCTTTTAAGTGAATATCATGAAGTTTGTCCCATAAGACTTTTGTTGATGAACATTTTTCAAAATTGTCCTTCACAAAATTTGGTAACCCATTCAAAATTGCCTTCATTGCTCTTGTATTGTACTCCTTGGATTCTTTGTCCATCATGTCATTAGTAATCAAAGAATTTCCAAACTTAAATTCCTTGGGTCTTCAAGAAATTCCTCATTCTTGCCCCCCATATGTCAAAATTTCCATTGAACAATGGAACCTTCACAAATTGATTGACTTCAATTTCGATGGTTGAGGAAGACACATCCTTAGGAGTATTGGAGACTTTCTTCCTTGGCTTTTCCATTTGTGTTCTAATGATAAACCTTGAAGCTATTAGGCTTTCAGTGAAGGTACTGGCTCTGATACTAATTGTTGGAAATACTGAGAGGGGGATGAATCAATATTTCTTTTCAATTGTTAATTTTACTAGTTAGATCACTTACATTTAGAACACAAAATGAACAATGATGGAATAGATACTTTTATTAATTTCTTATTTACAATAATTAAAGTACAATAATGATATAGGGCTCCAACCCTAGATGAAGACTCCAATATTCAAAGCTCCAACCTATATTGTGCCAAGCACCGACTTGGTCTTTCCAAGGCTCCAACCTTGTCAATTTGAGGCACCAACCTCTAGGGATCCAACCCTATCTCTGGTATAGGCTCCAACCTGGTTTCTTGAGGACTCTAATCCTCTAGGGCTCCAACCCTATCTTCCAAGGCACCAACCTTGTCTCTATGAGGCTCCAACCTCTTGGGCTCCAACCCTCAACTTCACTTCATCAAAATATGTTTGGTTATTCTTCAGGGCTCCCAAAGTCTTCTTCAACGAGCCTTGTCACACTTAGTCTCCATGTCACATCATCAATGACAACCTTTTCTTCTTATAAGGTGTCACCATTGCTCTTCATTATAACCAAAGAATTTCTCCAAGTTACTCCATGAGGACTTCAACAAAATGTCATTTCTTCAAGGGTACCTTCAAGATCTGCCTCAATTATGCTTCTAATTACCCTTCAATGGATATTCAATAATGTTGCCTCCTTTGATGAATTCTTCAATAGGTTGCTTCAAGAAAAACCTTCTACAAGCCTTCAATTGTGACTCAACAACTCTTCCAAGAAACCTTCAAGATGCAAATGGTCTTCTTCAAAAAACAAGTCTTCAAGTCTCCAAAAATTGTTTCAAGGTTGTCTTCCAAAGTCTGCTCCAAATAGCTTTGAATGCTACTCCAAAAAAGCCTCTCTCAAGACTGTTGTAAGCTCTTCTTCAAGGATTCACTGCTCTAAGTAATATGACTAGGCTAGGTCCATATTATTCAAGTGTGCTCTCATCTTTCCATAGGTCTAAAGAGATTTGTGTAGAAAATATTATCCTTAAGTCCAAATATTGTGCAATGGAGACTACCTTCAGGTCTGAAATTTATTATTCACAAGGTTGTTATCAAAGGTTTGTAAATAATCCAATAATTGTAGCTTCAATATGGTCTTAAGGATTCCTGCCTTAAGAAAATAAATCTGAGATGCTTGTTATGATATAATGATACCTTAAGGTCTATAATTTATTATTCACGAGGTTGTTTTCAAAAGTTCAAGCCTTAAAAATTGAGCCTTAACAATTTGTTTTAGGTCTGTTCCTGAGGTCAGTAACTTGTCCACAAGTTATAGTCTGAGCTTCTAAGCCTCCTTTCTGACCATAGGTCCGAAATAGGACTACAATAAGGAAGTGATAGTCCTAACACAACTAGCACAGGAGCCACAGATGGTCCTTTGGACAACACTGATGCCAAGGTCAGGGGGCGGCCAATAGATGTCCTAGGGACCGGAGTTCTTTGATTGACTCCAACGAAAACTGATTTTCATGGAGGACTGGCCCTACTCTGGCATATATTTCACTAGTGATCCAGACCTCCCACTCTCGGAAGGAGAGGATTGGGATGAAGCACTTGGTAAGACTCATTTTTTAGTGTTATGAGTATTAAGAATTTTTTTGTGATGTATGTTTTGACATTAAATCCATGTGCTATGAAGATGTTAGACCAGAAAGACCTACAGGCATGTCTCTAATAGCGAGGTGAGTCCCTCGCGACTTTGATATTTCCCCTCATGGTGAGGGAGGGGAGGAGGAGGAAATCATGCACAACCTGGAGGGGATCTCTCATGGAGTTCTGGACTATGTTCGATTCGACGATGTTCCTTGTGCATACCAGAGACACATTGTAGGGGTGTCAAACGGATTTCACTACTTGCTGAGGCGGCTCTTACGGGCAGTGGCATGCTATCATGATCATCATGTCGATTAGACCTAGGCTTTATTTCTACATATTTTGAGAGACATGATGTCTCAGGATGTAACAAAAACACATATTTTTTGAAATTTATGGTGCATACTGATGCAAAACTTTGATATATATATATATATATATATACATCTATCTTCCTATTTGGTATGATTCTTTCATGTGATGATGATTTTACAGATTATGCAAATGTCTATCTAATACAATGTTAGCCACTGTATCAATTAATGCATTCATTTGTCTAGGAATATGTTGATATTTGATATAATCAAAATGTCTTTCCAGAAAATGAACAAGTAAATACAATATTAAAATGTGAGGGTTTCTAACTGAATAATGCCCATTAAGTTGAAGAAAAAAAATCTGTGAGTCTAGACTTACAACCAATGCACTAATTCCGAGGATAATCTCCTCGGTTAATAGTTCAATAAAAACACTATACTCAGCGAAATTGTTTGTAGTCCGTCCTAGACAAATACCTTGCAGATCTATCAACTCACCAGTAGGATCATAAATCACCCAGGCTAGTGAAGACAAGTTTCGGGTACTTCGGGAAGCACCATCCGTGAAACCAACATAAGGGGTAATAGACATCTGCACAATAAGCAACGACCCAATAAGCAAGAAGATGCTCATAAAATATACCAAGCCAAAAATTGTACAAAAATGAAAAGAAGACCTATGTACACAAAACATGCACGAATGACTCATGCATAATATTTTTTGAGATACAACCCATTTGGGCTGATCTAAAGGTTGACCTTTATAATCAATGAGCTCATAGGCCCCATTCTTCAAAACATGTTTAATAATGTAGGGCCCATGTCACATGGGTTGAAATTTTCCTGCCCCCCGCTTAGCATGAGCTTGGTCGTACAGGAGGACGAGGTCTCCTTCTACAAAGGAGCAAGGGGAAACTGAGTAGTCAAAATGAGCTTTGACCTAATTTTTTTGTCCCTCGATGACCAAAGTAGCAAAGCAACGAGTTTCATCCAGCTTTTCTAAGTAGATAAGATGCTCTTCCTCAGGTGAAGTGTTGGGCAATAATTAAACAGCCAATTTGAGCGAAGGTGTTTGACACTCAATTAGAACGGTAGCTTCTAGACCATAAATAAGCTGGAATGGAGTGAATCTGGTCACATCCTTGAATGAGGTTTGTTACGCCCAGAGTGCCGAAAATAACATGAGATGGAAGTTGGATTTTTGCATCCCAATCGTACGTTGAAGCATGGTGACAAGAACTTTGTTCACAGCTTCAACTTGGCCATTGGCCCGAGGGTATGATGTTGAGCTGTCTTGATGCAAACCCAACCTGGAAGTCAACTCTACCACCATATAATGATGAAAATGGGAACCATGATCGGTAACGATGGCTTGAGAGACACCAAACCTAGAAATGATGTTATTGAATATGAATTGAGTTGTTATCTTACCGTCAACGACAAGTGTAAGCATTGCTTCGGCCCATTTGGTGAAGTGGTTAATGGCTACGATAATATAAGCATTCGCCCCAGCTGAGTGAGGGTTACACGTCATAAAATTGATGCGCCACTTCGCAAAGGGACCAATGGTAATGACAGGGTGGAGATGTGTAGGCAACGTGTGCATCTTGTGCTGATAGATCTGGCAATCATGACCTTTATGGACAACGACAATGTAGTCCTTAAAGATAGAGGGCCAGAAATGCCTAGCACGAAGAATATTCTGTGCAATGCCATAACCAGACATGTGACCACCATAGGCACCACTGTGAGAATCATTCAGAACTTGCTCAGCCTCCTTGAGGGTTAAACACCAGTGGAGAATGGAATCTACTCTAACGCAATAAAGTGTATCTCTGACTATACGATAAGGTTACGATTGATGGCAGATGTGTTGATGAGAATCCTTCGTCAACTTAGATCTAATGGTAGAAGTCCGGAGATAGACGATGATATCATCATACTAAAGATTGAGGGTGCTAATAAAAAAAAGTGTATCGTCTAGAATGATTTGCTCAGAACTAGACGAAGCGGAGCTAAAGGGGAGGGAGCAGATCAGGTCGACAAAGACTAATGATTTCTTTGACTTGGAAGTAGTAAATTCCAAATTGAACCCTTGGAGGATAACAATCCACTTTGAGTATTTCCCCCTTAGCAATTGTCGAGACAATATATAGGTCATGGGGTTGCATTCAGAAATCAAATTCATAGTATGCAATAGAATATAATTACGAAAACATTGAATCACTTGAACCACATCTAATGCTAAGTTCTTGACATGGGAATAGTGCGTTTCAGTATCAAGAAGGTTACGAGACAGGTAGCAGATAACATGCTCATCACCGTCATCATTGTCTTGCACCAGAACCATGGAAATTGTGCTCAAAGTGGCAACTAAATAGAGGGAAAAATCATGATGACAGTTCAAAGGACACAAGAGAGGAGCATTGATAAGCAACGTTTTCAGAGCATCGAAATATTTCTGGGCGACCTCATCCCGAAGGAAAGGGAAGCCCTGCTTTAGTAATCACATGAATCCTTTAGCCACTTCAGCATAAACGACGTAAAAAATTAGCCTTCCCCTATAGACTCTGCAACTGATGTAGTGAAGATGGAGAGGTGAGATTAATGATAGCCTTGTCTTTGAGTGGATCAAGGCGAATCCCATCTTTGGACATGATGAACCCCAAGAGTCTACCGGAATCGACACAGAAGACACATTTGTGCAGATTTAGCTGGATGTTATTGCGTCGAAAACAAAGAAATATCTAACGAAGATGGTTAGGATGGTCCTTGCATTTAGCTAAATACATTGGAAGGTCATCCAGATAAGGCTGAGCGATGTGCTTCATATCATGAAAAGCGTATAACATCGCTCACTGAAACGTGGCCCCAACATTATTCAAGCTGAAAGGGAGCATCTTATACGTGAAAGTACCTCAGGGATAGATGAAGGCAGTCTTATGCTGATCAGTCGAGAGAATGCTAATTTGGTTATAGCCAAAAAAGCTTTCCATGAGGGAAAAGATCTCACTCCCAGCGTAGTCATCAATGATCTGATGGATAAAGGGAGTAGGATAAATATCCTTAGGACAGGTCTGATTGATGTCACGATAATCAACACAGACCTGAATAGTACCCTGTTTCTTATCTACAGTGACAATGTTGGAGACCCATTCTGTCAAGGGAATCGAGTAGATGAAACCAACGTTGAGAAGTTTTTCAACTTCACTTTTAATGGCAGCAACCTTTCGAGGGTGCATAGGGTGAAGGTGTTGATGAACAGGCTTTGAACCAGGGTAGGTAGGAATATCATGCACCACTATATTTGGATCGATGTTGGGCATTTCTTTGTAGGACCATGCAAAGACATCGCAGAAATTGTGTAAAAGGCTAGTATAAACCTGGACTTCATCAGAAGAACAGGTGACCCTAATATGGATGTTCTCGACAATTCCTGGTTTCACATAAATGTCCATATGCATCGTTTGTGTGATATTACTCAAGTTACCCTATGTAAAAAATTCATGTGTCATAATAGGTGTTTGAAGTGGAGGAGAAGGAACCTAAGATGCAAACCTCTCAAGATAGGTAGACATGGCCCAAGGCCAGGCATGAACGAGGAACGATGATGACTATCATCCCACATAAGTTCCTCGAGAAACATGGTTTCCACGATGGCTTCATCCAAGCGAAATATCTCTTTCAAGGGATCGGGCAAATCCGAATCGTCGAGCTAAGGGGATTGAGAATAAGTGTCAAGAGACATGCTGAAAGGAGCATGATCAGAAGATGGAGGTTCCAAAGCCGCGATGAGTTCACAATAGTCAATCTTGATTGGACTCAACGACATCGAACCTCCGAAAGAATCAATCTTTTCAAGCGAAGAGATGATCCACGGATCATTAGACAAAGAGATCATATTGATCCGAACAGTATTGGGTGGAGGAAGGGGAAAAATACCCATGAGGGCTGGATCTTTGAAGATACCTTGCCCAATGCTCTTGTAGGGAGTAGGAATTTGATCCCCATACAAAACATTGTTCTCGAAAGAAGAGGTGAAAAACGAAAATTGATAAAAAATAACAATATTTCCTTCATGCGGGAATTTTAGGACATGAAAGAGAGTGGATGGAACGCACATCATGGCGTGAGTCCAACTGCGACCGAGGAGAAGTTTGTAATTGAACTTGGCATCAACTACTTCTACCTCGACATTGACTATCTTCCCTTTCAAGGTAATGGGTAAACTAGCGAGAACACCTAAAGGTTTTGATTCCCTTCCATCAAATGCTTCAAGGGAATTTGGCGATGAATTCAAGGTCGGAGAACCAATGGATTTCTAGCAAGAAGATGACATGACGCACGTAGATGCACCCTCGTCCACAAATCCTCGATGGATATCGAGACCATTAATACCAACTTGTATGATGATCGCAATTTGGTGCGGGAGTCATAGAAAAAAATTCTCTAAATCGAAAGTGAGAAGGCTAGTATCAGCAGGATCAACCCCACCAATCACCGATAACAAAGCCTTCCATTGAGACGAACAACTCTAAAGTACTTTTAATGCAGATATTGCAGATGGTGCCTGAGCCAAATCCTCAACAATACTGTAATGTTGAGAAGCATGGGCATTTGGATTGTAAGAAGACTTGTGGAGTACACCTTTGGAAGGTGGCCGTACAACAGGCTTAGTACTGGGCCTTTCAATCTGTAAAGGGCCAGAAGCAGGCGAAGGAGGAGGACCATTAGAGATCTCTTTCCCCACTACCTGTCGTGATCCGGTATAATATTTTGACCGAATAGCAATAGAAACGGATGCAGAACCATTTATCATGAACACCTGAGAGCCAAATAGGGAAGAGGATTGAGGTTTCTCTACCATCTAGGTCTGCTGAGATGGAAAAGGTTATTTAAGAACGATTGTAGTTCACTAGGTTCCCTTTGAGCAATCTGCTCACTTCGATTCATCGAGGACAGTCCTTGGTGTAGTTCTCTTCGTCAGAAATCAAACAAGGGTACTTCAACTTATGCCGTGAACCATCATCAGCACGAGATTTAGACGAATCTGCTATCGGGGTATCGGCTTTGTCCTTACCTTTACCCTTCTTTTTCCCCTTGGAAGTTTTATCTACCTGATTGGCCTGAATGGCATTGACTTCCATGGTTTTACCAGAATTCGGGGTGGGATGAGAAGCAACATCATTGGAAGGATTAGACTTTTTCTTCCCAGGATTTGAAGGAGAAGACTTCCGAGAGGTCCGAGACATGGAACCAATAATACCATCAACATAGGGGTCACTGGTGATTTAGAAGTTCTAGGTCAAGGGGCATTAGAAAAGATGTCATACAACCTGCCAGACTGAGAGTACACAAGATCAAGGTACTGGACACGATCAATGGCCTATTCCTCAGTTACACATGCCCCCATAGCTATGTCTTTAGCGAATTGGTTGATAAATGAGGTAGTGAACCAATCAATTAGAAGCTAACCAAGAATATCAAACTTAATCAATAGATGACGATGCCTCCATTCATGAATATGATTTGAGATGTGAGTAGCTCGGTCCTGTTTCAAGGATTTTAAGAGGTGCGTCCCAGTCTCATAGTGAACCGGTAACTGAAAATGGGTAAGAAATACCATGGCTAAAGAGTTGAAATCTTGAAAATACCACGAGATAATTCGATGTACCACTTTGTAGCGGCACCTGTAAGAGTCCGTTGGAAAATACAGAGTTGGATGGAATCATCAACCCAAGAGTTAGAGGAACACCACAAGTGGTAAGTCATAACATGCGCTTGGGGGTCTTCTCCGGACTTGTCCTCAAACTTAGGACAATCACCAAGAATCTTAGTCAGAATTAGAGGCCAATATGAGTTATGAAGAATCAGATCGTTTGTTAAGTTTGACACACCAGGCAGTTCCAATGTAGCAAGAAATGGTAATTGAGGATTAAAAGGCATTGGAGGTCTTTAATAAGGACTTGTGTTAACATTCCATCCATTTTGAGAGAAATTTTTCCCTCATATGTTTTGTCCTAGAGGATTCTGACCATAGGGGTTATACGCCTGATAATTTAGCCCATACTGGGGTTGAGGAGCAAGATATTGATTTTGAGCTTACCACTGAGGTCCTTGGAGGGAAATGTATGGATTCTGTTGTGGAATGTAAGCATTGCCTTGAGGCTGATTATACACCAACTAGGATTGATTTTGAGGGTAATAAGTGAAACCTTGGGGCGCACTATATATTGGTTGATATTGACCTTGAGAAGGGTAATAAGCACCTTGAGTTTGAGCAGATGGACCTTGCTGAGTAGGAGGGCCCTACTGAGTAGGTGGACCCTGTTGAGCAGGTAGACCTTGCTAAGTAGGATGAACAGGTTGAACTGGAAGCCGAGCAAGTTGAACTAGCTACTGAATAGATTTAACTGACAGTTGAGCAGGTTGAATCAGGTGCTAGGGTTGGGCAGGCTGCCCCTGTGGAGTAGGTTGGCCTGGATACTGAAAGCCACTAGGTTGCCCTTATGGAAGAGGTTGGCCCGATGGCTATGGTAGACCAGTTTGCCCCTGATAACCAATTTTTCCCAGAGCAGGACCATAGGGTTTTCCTTATTGCAAAAAGTTTTGGCCATACTGAATGTATGACTGTTGCTGTTGTACAAGAGGTTGTCCCTGTGGTGGATACATTTGCCACCCAGGAACGTAAGATGCTCCTACTTGATATTGATATTGAGGCTGACCGGAAGGACCGTATGGTTATCCTTGTTGGACCAAAGGTTGACCTTGTAAGGGCTTGCCTTGTGGACTATAAGGTTGTCCCTGTGGACCAAAGGTGTATTCCTGCTGAGCAAAAGGTTGTCCCTGTAAGGGTTGTCCTTGCAAGCCAGAGGGTTCTACCAGTAGAGTCAGTCCAAGATGAGAAACTATCTAATAAGTACCATAAACAGCCTGATGAGGAGCAATAGGGGGCATGTAGATGGGATTACCATAGACATCATAGTGATGTGGAGGATTGACAGGAGCTTGGAGCTGCTGAGAACCCTGAGAGTTCTGCTGCTGAACAACCAACAAATACTCTTCAAAAGTAAGACCACCAGGAATAATAGGGGAAGTCCCAGCCACACTAGAAGCAGGTGCGGATAAAGAAGCCACACAAATGGTAGGTTGGACTGGGATGGATGTAACAACGACCGACATGCTAAGTGTCGAAAGTGACAGCCCTAATGAAGGATGGACTAAACTCCTTAAAGGAATAGATGTACTGGATCGTGCTATGGATGCAACACCATAAATAATGTGACTCAAGGTATGATAACTGGGTGGTAGTGACACCGATGATTAGAAACACGTGGGAGATATTGAGGGAAAATTTGATATTCTCCTATAGAAACAGGCATTCCTTCACTACCATTGGGACTCGAAGAATCCATGTCTAATGAAGCCATAAGATCTTCGAAAATACTACAAGGGCTAGGAGGTAAAACAATGACTAAAAATGGTGATCCCGAAGTAAGAGGAGGTAATTCTCCCTTGTCCCCAAAACTTGACCAAGCACTTGGAGGAGGCCAATTGAACTCAACTCACTCTTCAGGTGGAGATCGAGTAGCAAGAGGAAATACAATCGAGAGAATAGGCCGTGAAAATTTAGCAGACTTAGTGGACTAAGGGGTTTCAAAAGAAACGTCCAGAAAAGGACTACCACTAGGAGACAATCAAGAAGACGACGAAACTGGTTGTTCTACCACTGTGACAGTATTTCAACATAGGAAGGAAAAAGAGGTAGCCAATCGAGGGCTTCAGGATCAAAGTCTAAGGAAAAAAAAAAACAAGCCAAGTAACAAACTTTTAACGGGCATGTGATCGTGGGTAATTAATTTTACGACATTAAAACCAGACTTTCTTGTTTCATGTTTTAAGAGTCGAGAAATAGACAAAAGATGACACTAGTCACTTTCAATTTTAAACGACCATGAAAGGACAAGTGTTGGATGATCTCTTCTCTTTTTAAGGAGTCACGAAAATATCGAAATGAATACTTAGGTAATCTAAGTAAGAGAGTGTACTAAGTTTCCGTGAACTTCCATATATACGTTGGTGATTAAGTGAAAGAGAAATGACCAAGGATTTAACGTACGTGTAGGTATTCTCCCCGAATGCTATGTCCGGTGTATCATGGTTACAGGGCGACAGACTTGGCTTCCTATGTATAAAGGATTTGAACCTAATGGGGTCTCCCTTTATATACTCGATGGCATGGGGAGCACAAGTCTGTACTAGCACTGTCTAAAGCCAAATGATGAACGATAGTTACTAGGTTTAAAAACGTCGGAACACGTCTCTAGCCTAGACCACTAAAATTTTTTGTGTTAGGTTCCATTTCTTCCTTAGGTTAATTCAATTGATTTTGAAGTTGATATTGAATTAGTGTTTCAGTTTGAAGGCCCTACCGAATTTTGATCTCGAATTTCCTAAATGCAAGCTATATGCAAAATAACACCATTTTCCATTCGATGAATGCTAATTAAGAGAAGGATAAGGATCTTTCAGACAGTAGAAAACAAGGAAAACATACGAAGAAGTCTCCTAATGCATCTAATACAATAAAAAAGAGAAATGAAAACTCTTTCCTAGATGCAAGCGCTTGTTATGCGAAAGACTTTTTCATTTCTGATGCAAAAGAAAATATGCAATCTTTTTATTTTTCAATAACATGAAGCACACAATGCACTAATTACATTAAAAAACAAAGAAAACACTAGTTCTGAGTATTGACAATGTAGGGAGCTAAATTGAATGATTCAATCAAAGCAATACAAACAAAAAAAAGCACTCAAAACAATAACGCACTCTTTCAAACAAAGTGAAATCCTTCTAAACGACCCAAAACAAGCAATGTAATATATGCTCGAAAATGAAGAGATGGAGAGTCAAACAAACACAAAAGTAATCATTCAACAAACCAAAACTCAAAGGATCAAGAAAGACATAGGCAACCGATCAAGGAATTGAATTGACAAGAACCAAAAGACTCGACCTTCAATTAGAAGGCTCAGTGAGTGAAAGACACCTAGAACCCTAGGGCTATGTACTGCACTGATAGGAAAATAGGTAAACAACTGATAAGATCCAGCCTAAAGCAGTCAAAACAACTCAAAAAATACCAATTGCAAACCAAAAAAAAACCAAAGTCAAGCACAACTGACCAAAAACTCAACAGGGAGGTCAAAACAAACCCTACATGACTTGACGCAACTATAAGGCAGTAATCTGCGCCAAATAGGGGTTGGTGCTACTGCAACAAAAGAAACAAGTGCCAATTGGCGCGATTATTCAAAAAAAAAGTGCGCCAAGCCAGATATCTATGGGATAATGGGAAAACCAATGAGCAGAGGTCAATCTTGACACTCCGGAGTTGAACAAGAGGATTCTAAACAATCAAGCAAGTCCGAAAAGATAGACAAGCAAGAAAACAATTGAAGTCAACTTGACAAGGGCGAAATGACAAACTCACATTGATCCCTAGTGGAGTCGCCATTTTTTTATGTAGGTAAATCCTCTCTGTGGAAAAATATGTTCCCTCTAGCCCTAGAGTGGGTCTAGTAACAAAGGGACAAGCTAAAGTGCAGGTTCCTAATTAGTGAATGAAAAAGAACAATGTAGATTGACCTACCTGGAGTCCAATGCTGTTGTCATGGCTGACGTGGTGGCCTCTTGATCTCTATCTTGATAGGTCACGATCCTTCTGCAATGATGCTTAGAAACCTACACGAGGATCCGAAAAAAAGAGCAACATATGAAACAATGATATCATTCATAATTACTAACCAGTCAAGGAGGGTTAAGCATATTGCATAAAATAAAACACCTTTACGCAAGATGGAAACCAGACAATAGTCATGTATATGTATTAATAGAAGAAAGAGTTACAACGGGAGCCTTGACATCGCAGCCTCCTTCAGCGGGGTTTAGTTGAAGCGCGTCTCGATGAATTGTTGGGGAATTCGGATGGGATGAAGACACAACTCTAAGCTCTCTCAATAGGGGTCTCTTTCGTTCTATCTTTTCTAACAACATTTACAGGAGTCTCTTTAGCGTTTCAGCTATAATATGTTTAGTTCAGCTAGCACATCAATGGAAGATGATTATATTTATAGAGGGAGAGGGGAGGTTGGGATCCCTACAATAGTGGAAGGGAGGCCTTATCCCTTGGGAGGTTTCCCTAAAAGGTAGAAATAAGAGGCCAAAGGAGGGAGGGCATGGTTATTCAGTCGAACCACTCCAGATGACTCGCCCACAAAGTTTGTTATGATGGAAGCTTCACCTCTATTTTTAAAAAACATTCCATAAACAGGTTGACACAGGTATCTCACTGGGACAGAGTGCCAATGGGCACGGGACCCAGTATTTATTTCGCAATCGGTGCGAGGGCATAATGTTCTACTAGCACCAAGGGAAAAACATTTGTTTCTGATGGTCTGTTCAGGAAATTGTCAACAGAAGGAAGTTTTTCCTCATGGAAAGGGATGCAATGATGGTCTTTGTAAGGCATGACACTTTATTTTGGTCATAGAAATGAGCCCCCAATGTTTAGGATGGGAATTGCAGGGACAGTGACAAAATGTTGTGTAACACGGGGAATGTTAATCTGCTATATTTTTTTGTTGAATTTCTAAGTATTTTGGGTAACTGGTTAGCGAAATCCTAATTTGTTCTATAAAATATGTATTAGTATTACTAACATACACTTTCATTATAGTGTAATCATGTCTACTCAAATTGTCTACTATCTTGTTTTCTTTGCCTTTTATATGTCTAATGTCAAATTCAAACTCCCTGAGAAACACCATCCACCTTGCTTTCTTAACATTGAGATTGGGTTGGATGAAAATAAATTTTAGGCTCATATGATTGGTTACCAAAGTGAATTTATTTCCTAACAAATAATTCCTCCACATCCTTATAACATGTATAACCACAACTAGATCTAAATCATATATAACATAATTCCTTTCATGTGCTTTTAACATTCTAGTTTCATAAGCTATTACTAAATTGTCTTGCATCAAAACTCCCCCTAGCCCTTCCATACTAGCATCACTGAAAACTATAAATTATTTATTTGGATATGCAAGTTTTAATATAGAAACTATTGTGAGTAGATGTTTCAGTTTATCAAAACTCTTTTGACATTTAGTAGTAAATTCAAATTTTACTCCTTTGTTTTTAAGGATGTGAAAGGATATGCTAATTTCAAGAATTCCTCTATAAATCTATAGTAATATCCTATGGTTAATTATATATATCATCAAAAAACAAACATATCTTTTGGTATGGGCCAATTACCATATATCTAATATTTTTAGGGCCAACTTCTAGTCCTTCCCTTGAAATGATGAGGCCCAAGTATTGTATTCGGGTTTTGTAGAACTCACAATTGCTAAATTTGGCATAATTTCTTTTTTTTTTCTTAAAGTTTGAAGCACCTATTTAAAGTCTTCCATATGTTGTTCCTCATCTTTGGAATATAATAGGATGTCATCAATAAATACGAGCACAATTTTTTTTAAATAACCATAGAATATATTGTTCATCAAGCACATAAAGGTTGTTGAGGCATTAGTATGGCCAAATGGTAACACTACAAACTTGTACTGTCCATATCTGGTCCTGAAGGATGTCTTATGAATATCCTCACCTTTGATACTAAATTGATGATATCTAGTCCTTAAATCAATTTTGTAAAAAATGGTTACCCCCCTCACTTGGTTAAACAGATCATCAATGCGGGGCCAGGGATATTTTTTTCTTGATAGTTTACTTGTTTAATTGTTTATGGTCAATACACATTCTAAATGTACCATAGTTTTTCTTGTCAAATAATATGGGAGCACCCCATGCTGACACATTAGGCCAAATATAAAATTTCTCCATTAGTTCTTGCAGCTGCATCTTCAGCTCCAATAATTCAGGTGGACTCATTTGGTAAGCTTCTCTAGAGACTGGGGTTGCACATGGTACCAAATCAATGGAAAAGTCTATATCTATGCGAGGGGGAAAAATTGTAATATTCTCTCGAAAGACATCTCAAAATTCCTTAATAACCGACAGGGTATCTAATTTTGGTTCCTCCCCTTGTTGTTCACATGTTTCTACATGAACCATGAATAATTATCACCCGTTCCTTGCACTTTTTTTAATTTGTAAGGGTGAAATTTTTCTAACTAATATGAGTTTTGGTATCCCCTGAATTATTTGATTTTTTCCATGTCGATTCACACATCTCACTGGCTTTTCTAATTATTTTATAATGGCCCCTGGATTTTCCAACTGGTCCATTCCTATTAGTACATCATATGATCCTAGGGAAATTACATTTAAGTCTATTGTTATAGAATAACCATTTAAGTAAAGATGACACTGCTTTACTTAGTTGGTTACCCTTCTCTTGGTGTCGGTTGCTAACTGTGCCATCCAGAAAGTCTTATATTTTTGAGCTTTAAGTTTACATTTTTCAACCACCTGTGGTCCAATGTAACTTAAACTAGCCCTTGGATCAATTAAAACATAAATAGGTTGGCTGGAAATAATACCTTTAATATCAATAATTGTTGATTAATGTTATGCTTGTCTATCCTCCAAGGTTGTGCTTACTCTACCGATATTTCTGGAAATATCATTCACTGTAGTAGCTTCATGGAAAACTTTGATATTCGGAATGGATCTGGTATTATGCGGACAATCCATCAAAAAATGAGGTTCTCCACATGCCCAACAGTTCATTGGTTCTTTTCCTTTACCTCCTCCAATGTTTTTGTTGTTTAGGTCCATTGGTTTTGATCCAGCTTGAGATTGGGCCACCTTATTCATGTTCCCCTCGATGAACATTTTCCATTGATGGTCTTTTCCAAACGTTTTTGACATAGCGAGGTTTTTTTCTTTTTGCTCCAGTTACAGGTTTAGGCCTCTCCTTATTCTTCCAAAACATGGGGCCTTCCCCCTCACTCATAAATTGTTGATAACATAACCTCTCCTTTCTGACCGCTTCATCTATGGTCTTAGGATTATCAAATTCAATACGTTCCCTATAGATAGTGGGAAAACAATTCACAAAGCGTTGCACCTTGGATTTTGCTTCTTTAATGTATGGTACATGCCGCAGTAAATTGGTAAACTTTGCCACGAATTCATCAATAGTTAACTGTCCTAGCCTTTAACTCATGGAACTATTTGGCACAGTCATCATAATAATGTTCACTTAAGTATAGTTTTTTATAATTATTTCTAAAATCCTCCCAACATATTGTCTTCTCCTCTAACAGATGCACACTTTTAACTTATTCCCACAAGAGGGCAGCTTTACGTTGCAACTCATAAATGGTCAATCTGAATTTTAAGTTTCTCTCATATTCATAGACTTGGAAATATTTGGTCATATTAAGTAATCATGCTTGTGTGTCCTCCTCCTTTTCCCCATCAAAAGTAGGGAGCTTGATTTTCCTAAATTCCCATTGTAGTTCTATTTGTTTCTTTTTCTTCTGTGTTCTCAGATATGTTCTATCAGATTCCCCGCCCACTTTCACATTGCTTTGATTCTGTGCCCCCTTTTTGTTCCTTTCACTATATCAAGTTCCATTGTTTTATGGCTAGGATTTTCAGTCAGCCCTCTGGTCATTCTTTCCTGTTCCTCGTTGGCCTTTAATAGACGCCCATTGTATCCCCTCAAATATGTCAGTTCTTGCTACAGGTTTCTAATCACATCCATGAACTGGGTAGCCCTATTTCCTAATTCGAGATACAAATATTCATCTTAAGTGATGATTGGAGCCTCCTCAAGCATGGTTTTTTTGTCCCGTGATCAAGTCACTTTCTCACGTTACAATTTAAACAAAATCAATGATCATTTATTCCTTATTTCAACTTTTTAGACCTACATAATTGTTTTTTTGGTGATTACCTAAAGCCTAATGGTGTACTTGGGCTCTCATACCATTTTTCATAACTCTTCCCGTGTAGTACAAGCTATTTTTTTTTTTTAAAACTAGTTTATAACATTGGTACTCTTTTTAAATATTATGTATCTCTTTTCACTTTTATTTTGTGAGCACGTTATTGATACCCTTATTAAGTAACTATCTCTCACTTTGCACCTAAGAGAATTATCTTAATTTATAAGTCTAGAATAATTAATGAATAGGTATGAGGGGAATACCCTCTTAGCCATATAAACTATATGCCATGGGGTTTTCACTAATGATATTATTTGTGTATTATGGTTCTATGGGTGCACCTCCTAACCTTTACGTGATAGCTCATGTTGTATGTATATAACACATAAACCATGTCTTTAGTCGATGATCCACTAGTGATAAACTCTTTCAAAGTTCCCATACCACCTGTACGAGTTTTCCTTGTAGAATTAACCCGCAATCAAATTTTTCCACCTTCCTTCATCACATGGAGGCCATGTGACTGTCATGATGACATTGAGACAATTACGCGATAGAGTTTGAACGGTTAAGATGAGGGAACACCCATCGAATGATTAGTCTTTCTCTCCGTAACCCTAACTCATTTTAAACCCTAAGGTCTTGGCCAATGTGACATTTTCGTTGCCATTCTCCCCGTCTGTGCCTCTATTTATTCTTACTCGACATTTGGCTTCCTGTGGACTCGCATCTGCCATGAAAAACCCGCATACTCCACATACCTCCGCCACTAGTCATTTCTGGTGTTCTTACAAGTTACTAGATTTATATATGTATTTTTAAATTTCATCCTCTCTCTTTTGTATTATTTTTGTGGTAGATTTCTACCTCCTCACTCACGATCTTAATATTTTCTCTATGGACAATCAAAGTTCGCTTGGACCCTTCTTTGGGTATGAATCTTGACTTCGGGTGACTATTCTATCATTATTAATTTTCGCTGGTCTGGGGGTTTTCATTGGTTTCGTTCTAGTAAGAATCCATTCCAGTTTCAAGGCTATATTGCCCAAATCCACTGGGGTTTTATCTTGTCAGTTTCTCTTCTTCCTTGTACAGAGAGTACTGGAAGGCGTACCCCTCCATTTTTTGGCCTAACCTCTAGAGGAAAGGGTCAGGTAGAGTCCCAGTACTTTAGACTGTATTCTCTTACTTTTTTTTGTCTGTATAATTTTCTTACATCTGAACATATCTAACCATACATGACGGTCCACTCTTTTCCATACAGGTTATGCGTGCACATAGTCATAATTGCAGTGGCCTTAGTCTGCGGAGAAAATTTATACACGCTACATCCAAGTAATTAGGAGTTTCGGTTTACCCTCAGGCTCTGGAAATTACATGTTTTCTTAGTGTATATGGCTTCATTTCTATGTCGGTATAATCCTTATGGAATTATTGCATTACTTTAACTAAATTTAGCGCTCCCCTTTCTACTGTGGTGTTGATAAGGGTGTGGCTATGAGAGACATCCACAGACGAGCTCTTTGGATATTTGATTTCCTTTATATACAATTTTATGTTGTAATTTTTTTTCCATTTTCTGTATTAAAATCACCTTGGCCGTTTCACATAGTATATTTCCCCCTATTCTACAGGTACGCACTGCCCCTTATAGTAGTTTCCTCCCGATTTAGTCGGTGCGACACTATGAATTGGGTGATGTCGACTCTTTGAACTTGAGGTCGATTAAAATTTATTTTTTTGGGTTTGGTTTCTTCCGACATCCCGGTGTTTTCCTGAGTGATAGCGTATAATACTCCCCAATAAAACACATTTTATGAATAGTTTAAGAATTAATTTAGAAGGGGTTTTATATATTTTTGTGGCTAAGTCCATTTGTACTGCTATAGTTTCCAAATTTCGGTTTCAGTTTTACTCTGTTCTCATTTTGTTTTCAGTCTCATACTTAAGACGGTTTACTGCACAACTCTTTCTTCTTCTTTCATAATTTTGTCAGTAGGTTTCTGTTTGAGCACACCTCCCCAACCAAGATTATTGGCATCTGATTCTACAATTTTGAAATATCCATCTTCTGCAACATGTAGAATAGGGAGTTTCCTTACCTTGGCTTTGATCTGTCTGATTGACGTAGTATGGGCTTCTGTCCAAGGCTTTGGATTCTTTCTGAGTCTCTGGTTTAGGAGAGACCTGTCAATGGCACAGTTTGGATAAAAATTTCTTACATAATTTAAACAGCCCAGAAATCTTTGCAGTTGGGTTTTATCCAGAATGATGTCTAGAAATTTATCTGCAAACTCTAACATAATTCTGTAAAGAAATTAATCCATTCTCTATAGTGTGCCCCGGGAATTTGATCTTAGTCTTACACAATTCCATCTTTTTCTTTACTAATCTCATAAAAATCTTTAGATGCCTGAAGTGATCTTGAAGATTTTTTGAGAATATTAGGAGATCATCAATGTATGCTAGGAGCCATTCTGCATAAGGTTTGAAAATAGAATCCATTACCTTCTGGAACTTAGAAGGTGCATGCTTTAGTCCGAATGGCATCACATTCCATTCATAGTGGCCTCCAGGAATGCTGAATGCAGTTTTCCACTTGTCTTTTTCTGCTATAGCCACTTGCCAGAAGCCAGATTTCAGGTCAAACTTAGAAAATATCTTGGCTCCTGCTATCCTTCCCAACAGATCTCCCTTATGTAGGATAGGATAAGTATCATCTGCAAGAATAGAATTAAGAGGTTTATAGTTAATGACTAACCTGGGGATACCTCTTATCTGTTCGCTTCTCTTATTCACATAAAAGCCATAGCAGTTCCAAGGACTGCTTGACTCTCTGATCAACTTTCTCTGCAACAGCTGATTTATTTCTTTCTCGCAGAGCTCTCGATATTCTTTGTTCATGGGAATTACTCTAGATTTGCATGGTCTGCCCGTATATCCTTATTTGTAGGGAAATTCAATATTATGCTATTTTCGGTGCCAAAATGCATTTGGCTCTTCTGCACAACATTGTTCTTCAAACTGTTTCTGTAGTTCAACAATTTATTTCTGAACTACTGCAGAACTCAACTGATCTTCAATTCTGATCAGGTTCTTGTGGTCTTTTAGTTCTGCAAGACTATCTTCAGCTTTTTTGAGTTCCTGAATGGCTTGTACCATAGTAGATATTCTCTGTTTAGAAACATAAGGCAGCTCAATTCTTTTTCCCTTTCCATCAAAATTAGGCATTGTAATGAAATACCCTACCTTATTGTTCTTGGTTCTCCATGAACCATGAGTCTCTACAGCTACAAGGAAAACATTTCCTAAGATGCAGTCAATAGGAATATCAGCCACAACAAATTTTTCTTTTAAACAATGAGAATCAAAACAAACCATGGCTTTAGGAATCTCATATTCAAGTGTTTTGTCCCCTAATCCCACAATTTTTCTTTCTGCTTTAGCCCAAAACTTTGAGGGGACAATCTTCTTATCAAGGATGTTTACATCTGCACCTGAGTCAATTAATGCAGTCACATTATAGGTCTTACCATGCACTAAAATATTCACCTTGACATGGTGGTGTTGGTATTGAATAGTAAGAACCTGCATTTCTCTGAATCCAAAAACAGGATCAGCTTTTCCTTCAGCAATTTCAACCTTTGGTTGTTTAGGAGCATAATATGAAGGAGTTCCATGAATAATATAATTAATATTTCTGCCTGAAATAGGATGAAATTCTTCCTGTTTGTCTTTTTCTAATTCAGATACTTTGTATTTGAGGGCAGAAATTTCACCTTTCAGTAAGTGTATCTCCCTACTCACCTCCCCCAAAGTGAGTGCACGAACTTTGCTTTGTTTTTGTTGACGGAGATAACTTCTAGTGTTCTGCTCATAAGAAGTATCCAAGAACAACGACTTCTTAGAGGGTTTTGCAGAGGAGGAAGCACCCGAGGATTGCATAAAAGCATCAAGCAGCCGGGTCTTCAAATCACCATCATCCATGGCTCGAATCTGGGAAAAAATTTTGATATCATCTTCTGTAGTTTGAGCCATGAGGACTTTAACTTTGCCTGTAAATTCTTCTCCAAGCTGATCATCAGAAGAAAAACCAGAATCTGATGAAGAACAATGTTCAAATTGACAATTGTCAGAATCAGGACATTCACAATAAGCATGAACTTCTTCAATATCAGATTCAGAAGAAGAATATTCAGAATTAGAAACAGAAGAAGAATCTTCTTGGGCTTGTTGGATCATCAAGCGGGGGCAGTCTTTGGTTTTGTGAAAACTAGAGCCACATCTGCCACATTTATCTTCAGTTTTAACTTGCTGTTTGCCTTTATATTTCTGTTGGGAAGAAATGATCATTGATTTTGTTTAAATTGTAACATTAGAAAGTGACTTGATCACGGGACAAAAAAACCATGCTTGAGGAGGCTCCAATCAGCACTTAAGATGAATATTTGTGTCTCGAATTGGGAAACAGGGCTACCCAGTTCATGGATGTGATTAGAAACCTGTAGAAAGAACTGACATATTTGAGGGGATACAATGGGCGTCTATTAAAGGCCAACGAGGAACAGGAAAGAATGATCAGAGGGCTGACTGAAAATCCTAGCCATAAAACAATGGAACTTGATATAGTGAAAGGAACAAAAAGGGGGCACAAAATCAAAGCAATGTGAAAGTGGGCGGGGAATCTGATAGAACATATCTGAGAACAGAGAAGAAAAAGAAACAAATAGAACTACAATGGGAATTTAGGAAAATCAAGCTCCCTAATTTTGATGGGGAAAAGGAGGAGGACGTACAAGCATGATTACTTAATATGACCAAATATTTCCAAGTCTATGAATGTGAGAAAAACTTAAAATTCAGATTGACCATTTATGAGTTGCAACGTAAAGCTGCCCTCTTGTGGGAATAAGTTAAAAGTGTGCATTTGTTCGAGGACAAGACAATATGTTGGGAGGATTTCAGAAATAATTATAAAAACCTATACTTAAGTGAACATTATTATGATGACCATGCCAAATAGTTCCATGAGTTAAAGGCTAGGATAGTTAACTATTGATGAATTCGTGGCAAAGTTTACCAATTTACTGCGGTATGTACCATACATTAAAGAAGCAAAATCCAAGGTGCAACGCTTTGTGAATTGTTTTCCCACTGTCTATAGGGAACATATTGAATTTGATAATCCTAAGACCATAGATGAAGCGGTCAGAAAGGAAAGGTTATGTTATCAACAATTTATGAGTGAGGGGGAAGGCCCCATGTTTTGGAAGAATAAGGAGAGGCCTAAACCTGTAACTGGAGCAAAAAGAAAAAAACCTCGTTATGTCAAAAACTTTTGGAAAAGACCATCAATGGAAAATGTTCATCAAGGGGAACATGAATAAGGTGGCCCAATCTCAAGCTGGATCAAAACCAATGGACCTAAACAACAAAAATATTGGAGGAGGTAAAGGAAAAGAACCAACGAACTGTTGGGCGTGTGGAGAACCTCATTTTTTGATGGATTGTCTGCATAATACCAGATCCATTCCGAATATCCAAGTTTTCCATGAAGCTACTACAGTGAATGATATTTCCAGAAATATCCCTAGAGTAAGCACAACCTTGGAGGATAGACAAGCATAACATTAATCAACAATTATTGATATTAAAGGTATTATTTCCAGCCAACCTATTTATGTTTTAATTGATCCAAGGGCTAGTTTAAGTTACATTGGACCACAGGTGGTTGAAAAATGTAAACTTAAAGCTCAAAAATATAAGACTTTCTGGATGGCACAGTTAGCAACCAACACCAAGAGAAGGGTAACAAACTAAGTAAAGCAGTGTCATCTTTACTTAAATGGTTATTCTACAACAATAGACTTAAATGTAATTCCCCTAGGATCATATGATGTACTAATAGGAATGGACTAGTTGGAAAAGCCAGGGGCCATTATAAAATATTTAGAAAAGCCAGTGAGATGTGTGAATCGACATGGAAAAAATAAAATAATTCAGGGGATACCAAAACTCATATTGGTTAGAAAAATTTCACCCTTACAAATTAAAAAAAGTGCAAGGAACGGGTGATAATTATTCATGGTTCATGTAGAAACATGTGAACAACAAGGGGAGGAACCAAACTTAGATACCCTGTCGGTTATTAAGGAATTTTGAGATGTCTTTTGAGAGAAGATTACAAGTTTCCCCCCTCGCATAGATATAGACTTTTCCATTGATTTGGTACCATGTGCAACCCCAGTCTCTAGAGAAGCTTACCAAATGAGTCCACCTGAATTATTGGAGCTGAAGATGTAGCTGCAAGAACTAATGGAGAAATTTTATATTTGGCCTAATGTGTCAGCATGGGGGGCTCCCATATTATTTGACAAGAAAAACTATGGTACATTTAGAATGTGTATTGACCATAAACAATTAAACAAGTAAACTATCAAGAAAAAAATATCCCTGGCCCTTCATTGATGATCTGTTTAACCAAGTGAGGGGGGTAACCATTTTTTACAAAATTGATTTAAGGACTAGATATCATCAATTTAGTATCAAAGGTGAGGATATTCATAAGACATCCTTCAGGACCAGATATGGACAGTACAAGTTTGTAGTGTTACCATTTGGCCATACTAATGCCTCAACAACCTTTATGTGCTTGATGAACAATATATTCTATGGTTATTAAAAAAAAATTGTGCTCGTATTTATTGATGAAATCTTGTTATATTCCAAAGATGAGGAACAACATATGGAAGACTTTAAATAGGTGCTGCAAACTTTAAGAAAAAAAAAGAAATTATGCCAAATTTAGCAATTGTGAGTTCTACAAAACCCGAATACAATACTTGGGCCTCACCATTTCAAGGGAAGGACTAGAAGTTGGCCCTAAAAATATTAGATATATGGTCAATTGGCCCATACCAAAAGATAAGTTTGTTGTTTGAAGATATATATAATTAATCATAGGATATTACTATAGATTTATAGAGGAATTCTTGAAATTAGCATATCCTTTCATATCCTTAAAAACAAAGGAGTAAAATTTGAATTTACTACTAAATGTCAAAAGAGTTTTTATAAACTCAAACATCTACTCACAATATTTTCTATATTAAAACTTGCATATCCAAATAAATAATTTACAATTTGCAGTGATGCTAGTATGGAAGGGCTAGGGGGAGTTTTGATGCAAGACAATTTAGTAATAGCTTATGAAGCTAGAATGTTGAAAACACATGAAAGGAATTATGTTATATATGATTTAGATCTAGTTGTGGTTATACATGTTATAAGGATGTGGAGGAATTATTTTTTAGGAAATAAATTCACTTTGGTAACCAATCATATGAGCCTAAAATTTATTTTCATCCAACCCAATCTCAATGTTAGGAAAGCAAGGTGGATGGTTTTTCTTAGGGAGTTTGAATTTGACATTAGACATATAAAAGGCAAGGAAAACAAGATAGTAGAAAATTTGAGTAGAGACGATTACACTATAATGGAAGTGTATGTTAGTAATACTAATACATATTTTATAGAACAAATTAGGATTTCGCTAACCAGTTACCCAAAATACTTAGAAATTCAACAAAAAAATATAGCAGATTAACATTCCCCGTGTTACACAGCATTTTGTCACTGTCCCTGCAATTCCCATCCTACACATTGGAGGCTCATTTCTATGACCAAAATAAAGTGTCATGCCTTACAAAGACCATCATTGCATCCCTTTCCATGAGGAAAAACTTCCTTCTGTTGACAATTTCCTGAACAGACCATCAGAAACAAATGTTTTTCCGTTGGCGCTAGTAGAACATTATGCCCTCGCACCGTATGCGAAATAAAGACTGGGCCCCGTGCCCATTAGCGCTCTGTCCCAGTGAGATACCTGTGTCAACCTGTTTATGGAATGTTTTTAAAAATAGAGGTGAAGCTTCCATCATAACAAACTTTGTGGGCGAGTCATCTGGAGTGGTTCGACTGAATAATCATGCCCTCCCTCCTTTGGCCTCTTATTTCCGCCTTTTAGGGAAACCTCCCAAGGGATAAGGCCTCCCTTCCACTATTGTAGGGATCCCAACCTCCTTCTCTCCCTCTATAAATATAATCATCTTCCATTGATGTGCTAGCTGAAATAAACATATTATAGCTGAAAATGCTAAAGAGACTCCTGTAAATGTTGTTAGAAAAGATAGAACGAAAGAGACCCTTATTGAGAGAGCTTAGACTTGTGTCTTCATCCCATCCGAATTCCCCAACAATTCATCGAGACGCGCTTTGACTGAACCTCGCTGAAGGAGGCTGCGACGTCAAGGCTCTTGTTGTAACTCTTTCTTCTATTAATACATATACATGACTATTGTCTGGTTCCCATCTTGCGTAAAGGTGTTTTATTTGATGCAATATGCTTAACCCTCCTTGACTGGTTAGTAATTATTAATGAGATCATTGTTTCATATGTTGCTCTTGTTTGTGGATCCTCGTGTAGGTTTCCAAGCATCGTTGCAGAAGGATCGTGACCTATCAAGATAGAGATTAAGAGGCCACCACGTCAGCCACGACAACAGCGTTGGACTCTAGGTAGGTCAATCTACCTTGTTCTTTTTCATTCACTAATTAGGAACCTACACTTTAGCTTGTCCCTTTGTTACTAGACCCACTCTAGGGCTAGAGGGAACATATTTGTCCACAGAGAGGATTTACCTACATAAAAAATTGGCGACTCCACTAGGGATCAATGTGAGTTTGTCATTTCGCCCTTGTCAAGTTGACTTCAATTTTTTTCTTTCTTGTCTATATTTTCGAACTTGCTTGATTGTTTAGAATCCTCTTGTTCAACTCCGGAGTGTCAATATTGACCTCTTCTCATTGGTTTTCCCATTCTCCCATAGATATCTGGCTTAGCGCTTTTTTTTTTTGAATAATCGCGCCAATTTGCGCTTGTTTCTTTTGTTGCAGTAGCGCCAACCCCTGTTTGGTGCTGATTACTACCTTATAGTTGCGTCAAATCATGTAGGGTTTGTTTTGACCTCCCTGTTGAGTTTTTGGTCAGTTGTGCTTGACTTTGGTTTTTTTTTGGTTTGCAATTGGTATTTTTTGATTTTTTTTTACTGCTTTAGGCTGGCTCTTATCAGTTGTTTACCTATTTTCCTATCAGTGCAGTACATAGCCCTAGGGTTCTAGGTGTCTTTCACTCACTGAGCCTTCTGATTGAAGGTCGAGTCTTTTGGTTCTTGTCAATTCAATTCCTTGATCGGTTGCCTAAGTCTTTCTTGATCCTTTGAGTTTTGGTTTGTTGAATGATTACTTTTGTGTTTGTTTGACTCTCCATCTCTTCATTTTCGAGCATAGATTACATTGCTCGTTTTGGGTCGTTTAGAAGGCTTTCACTTTGTTTGAAAGAATGCGTTATTGGTTTGAGTGCTTTTTTTTGTTTGTATTGCTTTGATTGAATCATTCAATTTAGCTCCCTACATTTTCAATACTCAGAACTAGTGTCTGCTTTGTTTTTTAATGTAATTAGTGCATTGTGTGCTTCATGTTATTGAAAAATAAAAAGATTTCATATTTTCTTTTGCATCAAAAATGAAAAATTCTTTCGCATAACAAGCGCTTGCATCTAGGAAAGAGTTTTCATTTCTCTTTTTTATTGTATTAGATGCATTAGGAGACTTCTTCGTATGTTTTCCTTGTTTTCTACTGTCTGAAAGATCCTTATCCTTCTCTTAATTAGCATTCATCGAATGGAAAATGGTGTTATTTTGCATATAGCTTGCATTTAGGAAATTCGAGATCAAAATTCGGTAGGGCCTTCAAATTGAAACACTAATTCAATATCAACTTCAAAATCAATTGAATTAACCTAAGGAAGAAATGGAACCTAACACAAAAATTTTTAGTGGTCTAGGCTAGAGACGTGTTCCGACGTCTTTAAACCTAGTAACTATCGTTCATCATTTGGCTTTAGACAGCGCTAGTACAGAATTGTGCTCCCCATGCCATCGAGTATATAAAGGGAGACCCCATTAGGTTCAAATCCTTTATACATAGGAAGCCAAGTTTGTCGCCCTATAACCGTGATACACCGAACATAGCATTCGGGGAGAATACCTACACGTACGTTAAATCCTTGGTCATTTCTCTTTCACTTAATCACCAAGGTATATATGGAAGTTCACGGAAACTTAGTACACTCTCTTACTTAGATTACCTAAGTATTCATTTTGATATTTTCATGACTCCTTAAAAATAGAAGAGATCATCCAGCACTTGTCCTTTCATGGTCGTTTAAAATTGAAAGTGACTAGTGTCATCTTTTGTCTATTTCTCAACTCTTAAAACATGAAACAAGAAAGTCTGGTTTTAATTTCGTAAAATTAATTACCCACGATCACATGCCCGTTAAAAGTTTGTTACTTGGCTTGTTTTTGTTTTTCCTTAGACTTTGATCTTGAAGCCCTCGATTGGCTACCTCTTTTTCCTTCCTATGTTGAAATACTGTCACAGTGGTAGAACAACCAGTTTCGTCGTCTTCTTGATTGTCTCCTAGTGGTAGTCCTTTTCTGGACGTTTCTTTTGAAACCCCTCAGTCCACTAAGTCTTCTAAATTTTCACAGCCTATTCTCTCGATTGTATTTCCTCTTGCTACTCGATCTCCACCTGAAGAGTGAGTTGAGTTCAATTGGCCTCCTCCGAGTGCTTGGTCAAGTTTTGGGGACGAGGGAGAATTACCTCCTCTTACTTTGGGATCACCATTTTTAGTCGTTGTTTTACCTCCTAGCCCTTGTAGTGTTTTCGAAGATCTTATGGCTTCATTAGACATGGATTCTTCGAGTCCTAATGGTAGTGAAGGAATGCCTGTTTCTATAGGAGAATATCAAATTTTCCCTCAATATCTCCCACGTGTTTCTAATCATCGGTGTCACTACCACCCAGTTATCAGACCTTGAGTCACATTATTCCTGGTGTTGCGTCCATAGCATGATCTAGTACATCTATTCCTTCAAGGAGTTCGGTCCATCCTTCATTAGGGCTGTCACCTTTGACACTTAGATTGTCGGTCATTGTTACATCCATCCCAGTCCAACCTACCATTTGTGTGCCTTCTTTATCTGCACTTGCTTCTAGTGTGGCTGGGACTTCCCCTATGATTCCTGGTGGTCTTACTTTTGAAGAGTATCTGTTGGTTGTTCAACAACAGAACTCTTAGGGTTCTCAGCAGCTCCAAGCTCTTGTCAATCCTCCACATCACTATGATGTCTATGGTAATCCCATCTACATGCCCCCTATTGCTCCTCATCATTCTGTTTATGATACTTATCAGATAGTTTCTCATCTTGGACCGACTCTACTGGTAGAACCCTCGGGCTTGCAAGGACAACCCTTACAGGGACAACCTTTTGCTCAGCAGGAATACACCTTTGGTCCACAGGGACAACCTTATAGTCCACAAGGCTAGCCCTTACAAGGTCAACCTTTGGTCCAACAAGGACAACCATACGGTCCTTCCGGTCAGCCTCAATATCAATATCAAGTAGGAGCATCTTACGTTCCTGGGGGGTAAATGTATCCACCACAGGGACAACCTATTGTACAACAGCAGCAGTCATACATTCAGTATGGCCAAAACTTTGTGCAATAACGAAAACCCTATGGTCCTGCTCCGGGAAAACTTGGTTATCAGGGGCAACCTGGTCCATCATAGCCATCGGGCCAACCTCTTCCATAAGGGAAACCTAGTGGCTTTTAGTATCCAGGCCAACCTACTCCGCAGGGGTAGCCTGCCCAACCCTAGCACCTAATTCAACCTGCTCAACTGTCAGTTAAATCTATTCAATAGCCAGTTCAACTTGCTCGGCTTCCAGTTCAACCTATTCATCCTACTTAGCAAGGTCTGCCTGCTCAGCAGGGTCTGCCTGCTCAACAGGGTCCACCTAATCAGCAAGGTCCATCTGCTCAAACTCAAGGTTCTTATTACCCTTCTCAAGGTCAATATCAACCAATATATAGTGCGCCCCAAGGTTTCACTTATTACCCTCAAAATCAATCCTAGTTGGTGTATAATCAGCCTCAAGGCAATGCTTACATTCCACAACAGAATCCATACGTTGCCCTACAAGGACCTCAGTGGTATGCTCAAAATCAATATCTTTGTCCTCAACCCCAGTATGGGATAAATTATCAGGCGTATAACCCCTATGGTCAGAATCCTACAGGACAAAACATATGAGGGAAAAAATTCTCTCAAAATGGATGGAATGTTAACACAAGTCCTTATTAAATACCTCCAATGCCTTTTAATCCTCAATTACCATTTCTTGCTACATTGGAACTGCCTGATGTGTCAAAGTTAACAAACGATCTAATTCTTCATAACTCGTACTGGCCTCCAGTTCTGACTAAGATTCTTGATGATTGTCCTAAGTTTTAGGACAAGTCCGGAGAAGACCCCCAAGCGCATGTTATGACTTACCACTTGTGGTGTTCCTCTAACTCTTGGGTTGATGATTCCATCCAACTCTGTATTTTCCAACGGACTCTTACAGGTGCCGCTACAAAGTGGTACATCGAATTATCTCGTGGTATTTTCAAGATTTCAACTCTTTAGCAATGGTGTTTCTTACCCATTTTCAGTTACCGGTTCACTATGATACTGGGACGCACCTCCTCAAATCCTTGAAACAGGACCGAGCTACTCACATCTCGAATCATATTCATGAATGGAGGCATTGTCATCGATTGATTAAGTTTGATATTCCTGGTCAGCTTCTAATTGATTGGTTCACTACCTCCTTTGTCAACCAATTCGCTAAAGACATAGCTATGGGGGCGTGTGTAACTGAGGAACTGGCCATTGCTCGTGCCGAGTACCTTGATCTTGTGTACTCTCAGTCTGGCATGTTGTATGACATATTTGCTAATGCCCCTTGACCTAGAACTTCTAAATCACCAGTGACCCCTATGTTGATGGTATTATTGCTTCCATGTCTCAGACCTCTCGGAAGTCTTCTCCTTCAAATCCTGGGAAGAAAAAGTCTAATCCTTCCAATGATGTTGCTTCTCATCCCACCCCGAATTCTGGTAAAACCACGGAAGTCAATGCCATTCAGGCCAATCAGGTAGATAAAACTTCCAAGGGGAAAAAGAAGGGTAAAGGTAAGGACAAAGCCGATACCCCAATACCAGATTCATCTAAATCTCGTGCTGATGATGGTTCACAGCATAAGTTGAAGTACCCTTGTTTGATTTCTGACAAAGAGAACTACACCAAGGACTATCCTCGACGAATCGAAGTGAGTAGATTGCTCAAAGGAACCCAGTGAACTACAATTGTTCTTAAATAAACTTTTCCATCTCAGCAGACCTAGATGGTAGAGCAACCTCAATCCTCTTCCCCATTTGGCTCTCAGGTGTTCATGATAAATGGTTCTGCATTCGTTTCTATTGCTATTCGGTCAAAATATTATTCTGGATCACGACAGGCAGCGGGGAAAGAGATCTCTAATGGTCCTCCTCCTTCGTCTGCTTCTGGCCCTTTACAGATTGAAAGGCCCAGTACTAAGCTCGTTGTACGGCCACCTTCCAAAGGTGTACTCCACAAGTCTTCTTACAATCCAAATGCCCATGCTTCTCAACATTACAGTATTGTTGAGGATTTGGCTTAGGCACCATCTGCTATATCTGCATTAAAAGTACTTTAGAGTTGTTCGTCTCAATGGAAGGCTTTGTTATCGGTGATTGGTGGGGTTGATCCTGCTGATACTAAGGCCTTAGACAAAGTTTTGAATAAAACTATCAAAAACCCTGAAGATGCTAAATTTGCAATATGGCAAGCTTTGTTTGCTAATTTTGACTTTAAGGTCGAGCATATTAAGGGAATTGATAATTCTCTGCCAGATTTTCTCAGCAGAGAGTTCATCCATCATCAAGAACAGGAAGAAGAAGAAGATTATAACCATGTTATGGTTATTATCATAGAATGGGATCATACACAGCAAAAAGAGACACTCAGGTCTATTTTAGATGATGAATCATGGGCTATGTACAAGGAGAAATGGAGGCCTACATGGCAGCTCCGAAATACAAAAGTACTCGATGCAAATCTGTAGAGCCATACTGATATAATGCATCTTATACCTGAAAGGAGGGTCTATCCTAAAGGAAGTAAGTGGATACATGACATGATATACTCCACAAGTATGATAGCCTCCTATGAAGCAAAAAGATCCCTCTCGCAAGATTTTTGTGATCTGTCAGTCATTTGTATTGGTGGAAGTGACAGAACAAGAATCTACTATAAGTCTTATACAATCAATCGAACAAGGTGGCCTGGAGGGTATACTGGAGGAAGATACCAGACATGGCCAGGAAATAATCCTGACTTGATTTTTCCTGACACAGTTTATAATTTTGCAGGATACAAAAAACTATGGTGGGATCTGCTGAATAAGGATGGGCGCGGTGAAACTCACCACACCAAGCTCAGATTTGGACCTACCTAGATAAACCAATCCCACTATGCTTGCCCCTGGACATGTGACTATGTACTTAGCTCTTATATTATTGTACTATGTATTTAATTTTCACCTAAAGCTGAAACATCTGTAAAATTTGGACTAGAGGCCATTTTTTTATTAATGATGTTAATAAATTATCATTTTCCTTCTTAAAAAAGAGCGCTTATTATGAGGGTAAATTTAGGCGGTGCGTTTCTTTAATGTTTCTTATCTGGCTCGACATTGATATACACCATAATTGTATATTTTCATGAATTTGTGTTTGTTGGAATTTCTGAGTATTCCAAAACATATACATGGTAACATGTTGACCACCTTCAACACAGATATTAAAAAAAATCTTGCTAGAGAGAGATGGAAAACTGCGTCTATTTCATTAAAATGAAAATATATTACAAAATGGTTCTTCCTCTTCCAATTTTTTACAAAATGGTTCTTCCTCTTTCAGAGGGATCTTTTGCTGGACAGAGATGGAAAACTGCGTCTATTTCACTAAAATGAAAATCTATTACAAAATGGTTCTTCCTCTTCCAATCTGTTACAAAATGGTTTTTCTTCTTCCAGAGAGATTTACAAAGATGTGGTACTGCAGCAACACACAATGTCCTTCATAAACTTCTCTCCATCTCTCACAAAAATGCACACATAGTGCTTACAAAATTACTCTGTTTACAGTGTTTTTGCCTTCGGGCACACACTAAAAAACAATACATTGTCAACTACATGCACATACAGAGTCACAAAAAAAAACTATGTATATATTTCCACACTCTGTCACTACTATATTTTTACTTTCTGCCTTCGGGCATATATTGCAACCACTCCGTGTTTTTTTTTCTTTTAAAAAAAATACACAAAAATACACAGTAAAAAATAAAATTACATCACTATCTTTTGGTTTTTGCCTTTAGAGCCTTTTAAAACTTTTCATAACAAAAATATTAAAAAAAAAAAAAAACAACCTATCTTTATATATATATATATATATATATATATATATATATATATATATATATTATAAATATTGAAAAATATTTATAATATATATGTATTAAAACCTTTACATATATATTAACTTAAGTCAAACCTCAAAAGACTTTGTCGTGAACACTTTAATAAAAAAAATTAAACCTTATCCAGGGTTACAAACCCTTGCAAATTTCAAAATGGGGATTAAATCCCTTTGCAAAGAAAAATCAAGTACCAAATGCCCCATATGCCAGCAAGCCCAATTCCACGCGATCAATCTCTGATTGGTTGATGCTGGCCGCCCCAAACTTCAAATGAAAAGTAAACTTGATTTTAGAAAATTATCGCGTACCAAAAATGTTTCGTGATGTCAGCTCCAAAGTTGCAAGATAAGTTTCTATTGGTCCACGTGTCCTTGTTTAAATTAAATAAAAATGGCGGTAAACACCTATGCTTTGAATGCGGTGGTTGTAGTGATTTAATGGTGCAGCATGGAGAGATTTAAACTGCTGGTTGCGTGGTCAGTGAACCATGATCCTTCAATGCAAACACAAGAAATGGCTATGACCTTGAACAAAATTATAAACTTGCAGGTTTTACGTCAGAGATTAAATAGCTGGGTTGAGTGCACGTTCAAGCAAAAAATTTATGAGCTGCTGCTTCCGTCCTTTTGCTGCTGCAATTGAAGTTAATATTTCAACACTCCCTCTTAAATTCAACTGTTGGGTTTTCTTCCATACCCAAACACTTCCTCAAATAACTGAAACCCTTTTGCCCCAATGGTTTTGTCAAAATGTCTGCAAACTTCTCCTTTGTTGTGCAATGCTTCAGAACAATTTCACCATTATTCACTAACTCTCTAATGTAGTGATACTTGGCATTAATGTGTTTCGTTCTTTTATGAAAAAATTATTTCTTTGACAATGCTATAGCTGAGATATTTTCACAATAAATTGTTGTGCCTTTTACTTGTTCTTGACACAAACTTCTCAAAATTCTTCTCATCCAAACTGCTTGACATGTTACTGCTGTAGCTGCCACATACTCTGCCTCTGCTGTAGATAAAGCCAAAATTGTCTGTTTCTTATAAGCCCATGAAATGGCTCATGAACCCATATGAAAAACATAACCAGATGTACTTTTCCGGTCATCTATACTTCCAACCCAATCACTGTTAGTATATCCAATCAATTCAGAATTTTCTGAAGTGGTATATAAAATACCATACCTTTTTGTTCCTTTCAAATACTTTGGAATTATTTTTTCTTCTTGCCAATGTGCCTCCTTCGGCCTTTTTATAAATCTAGAAATTCAACTCACAACATACATAATATCCGGCCTAGTTGCAGTCAAATACATGAGGCTGCCAACTATCCTCTTGTACAAACTAGGATCAAAATCCTTATCACTGTCATCTTTGCTGAGTTTCAATCCCATCACTATAGGAGTAAATGATTCCTTGCAATCCTGCATATTAAATCTTTCCAAAACTTCATTTACATATTGAGCTTGAGAGATAAAAATATTATTTTCATTTTTCTCTACTTCTATTCCTAAGAAGTATTTCAACAATCCCATATCAGTGATCTCAAATTCATCATTCATGACTGATTTAAAATTCTCAATGAGGTAAGCATCATTACTTGTAAAGATCACATCATCAACATATAAAACAACAATCAACATCTTACCATATTTATCCTTTATGTATAATGTGGGTTCTCCTTCACATTTTTTAAACCCATTTTCCAGTAGATAGACATCTATTCTACTGTACCATGCTCTTGGTGTTTGTTTCAGCCCATAAAGAGCTTTCTTCAATCTGCAAAATTTATGCTCTTGGCCTGCTTTCTCATAGCCCAGAGGTTGTTCAACATAAACCTCTTCCATCAATACTGCATTTAGGAATGTTGATTTCACATCCATTTGGTAAACCTTCCACTTGTGTTGTGCTGCTATGGACAATACTGCTCTCACTGTTTCCATTCTTGCAACCGGTGCAAAATTTTTTTCATAATCTCTTCCATGTAATTGTTTGTAGCCTTTGACAACAAATTTGGCTTTGTGCTTTTCAATCTTACCTTCAACATTGCTTTTGGTCTTGTAGACCCATTTCAATCCAATGACTTCTTTACCTTTTGGAATATCAACCGATTCCCATGTTTTATTTTTCTCTACGGTATTCATTTCTTCATCCATAATATCTATAATTTCTTATCTTTTATAGCTTCTTCAAAACAAATAGGATCATCTATATGAAAATACAATGCAAATAAAGAGTTCATACCTTCATTTGCTTCCTCTTGCTCATAAATATCATTCAAATTTCTGAATCTGGTTCCTCTTTCACTTGGTGTACTTGTGCTTGTAGAGGCACTCGAATCTAGTCCTTGTGGTGTGCTTGAAGAAGAACTATCATTACTTCTCAACAGTGTCCTCATTCCTGCTTGTGGTGTCCCTTGCTGTCCTTGTGTTGGTGGAGGTGGTGCTGCTAATGAGGGATGTATTTCAGTCATCTCATCCTCATTCTTGTCATGAGACAAACATCTTTTCACATTGACTATTTTCTCAATGCTTCCATTTGAAGCTTCTTCCTCAATGAACTGAACATCTCTGCTTATAACAAATTTCTTGGTGGATGGGTTATACAATCTATATGTCTTGGATTCTTTACTGTATCCAATAAAAATGCACTTCTCCCCCTTACTTTCCAACTTTTTCCTTAGATGATCCGGAATGTGTGCATAAGCTACATAACCAAAAACTCTCATGTGGGTGACACCTTGTTTTATTCCACTCCATGCTTCTTCAGGAACTTTTTTCATTACTTCTTTGGTTGGGCATCTATTCAAAATGTATGCTGCACAATGTACAGCTTTAGCCCAATATTCATTTGGCAAATGTTTTACCATCAACATACTTCTTACCATATCCATGATGGTCTTATTTTTCCTTTCAGCAACTCCATTTTGTTGCTGTGTGTACCTTGCTGTAAATTGCTTGTGTATGCCATTTTCTCTACAAAAACACAGAAATTATTTTGAGATATACTCACCTCTTCTGTCAGTCCTTAAAACTTTTATGTGTTGCCCATTTGGTTCTTAGCAAGGTTCTTAAAGTGGCAAAACTTCTCAAACACTTCACTTTTATATTTTAAGAAATACACCCAAGTTTTTCTTGTGTAATCATCAATAAAAGTCAGCGTATAGTGACTACTTGCTAGTGATGGTGTTTGAAATGTTTCACAGAAATCTGAATGGACAATTTCTAAGGGTGCCTTTGCCCTTATGGTCTTTCATGATGGAAAGTTTTCTCTGTGTTGTTTGCCCAAAATGCAGTCTTCACATAGGCTGTCTAGTTTATCAATCAATGGTAATCCCTTTACCATTCCTTTCTTATGGAACAAATTCAGTCCTCCAAAGTTGAGATGTCCAAATCTCAAGTGCCATAACAAGTTTTCATCCTTTGCTTCTCTTTGGAAAGTCTCTTATCTCATTGCTACCATTTCAACTCCTTTCCTCAAATCTGCTCTCATCTTGAGAGGGAACATCTGTTCCTTGTCATCTTAACTTGTGCAATGCATTTCTTGTGTTAGCCACCTATAAAATTTGACTATCCCAAAAGGTGGCTAAATCTATTTTTGAGCCTTTAAGGAAAAAATTCTATTACTAAAAATTTTTGGCTCTTGAAGACTCTTAAAGGCCTCAGGCCTCTGTTCAAACCTTCACTGTTGTTCCCATCTTGAAAGACTCTGAAATCCTGCTGATTTCCAAAGCAATATTGCTGCAAACACCATTTTCTCTTTTCCCTTCTTCCCAAATTAACCTCATCTATCTATCCCCTTATTTTCCACAAAAATCCCTCATTTCCATATTTCTACCTTTTCCCCTCATCAAAATCCCCTTTACAAGGTTTAAGACTCACTCTTGGCCTTATCGAAACCCTCATTTCCTTTGAAAAAACGTTGAAAAATCATAAAAATACATTGTTTTGAATTAAGCCCCCTTGGGCTAAGTCCCTAGCCTTTCCGCCCATACACCCTGGCGCCTGACCACGCGCTGAGCCAGTCGGGCACTTATCTGGTTTAAATAAATATTTCTTCGCAAACCATTAAAAAACCTTTGATATTTATTTTAAACCGTCGAAATTCATTTTATTTAATTTTTCCGCCCGTGCAAATTATGGAGAGATATCGACCGTCGATTCAATCCATAAGATTCGACGGTGCAGAGCGCGCCTCCCTATGGAACCCCCAGCTGTGCGCCATTTTCTGAAAACTGCGTGGTTTTTATCACACCACTCTTCGACGGAGGGCGGTTTTTGCCCGGTGGCCAGTGATTCCATACATCGCTTGACACACGTCCCTTGTACTATTTGTAAAACCGTCGTCCATCCGTTGTCCATCGCACGTTAATGTTCATACTGGGATGCCCAGTGATATCGTTGTGGACCGTCTGATCTTGGCCCACTGATCCAACGGTGATCGCTCGCCAAAGTTGCTCGATGATTAACAAAGGTGCGCGCAGATTAGCCAGGCCATCATTCAACAGCAAATCAATCTCCACCGTCGATCTGATCTGTAGATCGACGACCCACAATTCGTCACCCGATCTCTGCGTTTGACTTTCCATTGCCCAATCCCGACCATCGATCTCTGCGCGATCGATGGCTCAGATTTAATTTTTCTTCCACCTATTCAATGATCTCCCCGATTAATCCCAACCATTGGATGATGCCATCCAATGGCCCCGCTCCTTCCACACGCCCTCTGAAGCAGTCAAACTATATACACATGCTTTCATAACTTTTGTTTGTATTTTGCAGGATTTAATGTTTTTCCGCCATATTGAAGAAAATTTGTAGGCTGAGGGTGACGATCCTCTTGCCTTCGTTTCATCAGGGAAATCATTCACAGGGGTTTGCAATCTCACGTATCATCGGTGTTTCATGAGGCATCGATGCTGTTTTATCTCTGCGCAACCTTGCATACCAGCAAGAAAACCATGGATTTAACACTAATAAAGAGTATCAGCGTCGAAGAAAAAAGTACACTAGAACAGAGGATTAAAGGACAAATTTGTGGGGATTACGGCTAAGATTCTTATGAAAATCCTAATCCCCAAATAAAACACAGTTTACAGAAAACCTAAAGTGTTTTATCAAGCAGGAATGCTTCCATCGCCACAATCTGAGGCAAATTGATTCCTCTCAACTGCCACAGTGCCACCTGTTCCTCAAAGTACTCAATCAGAGGCCGAAGTTATTGATCAAAAGAATATTTTCGCCTCAGCACAGCCATACAAGTTACTTCTGCAATGAAACTTAATGCAAAAGATATCTGCAGAGTAACCCTAGCGTCACACAGGGCCTCAAAGGTCAACAAAGCTCCCACCGAGCTTAATTCATAAGTGTAAATCAATTAATACGGTGAAACACCTGTACAGTTTCTTCATTGAGCCCCCCAAGGGCCAAGAAGACATTAACTTTGTATTAATTGTAATTGAGATCTTTTATCAGATCTCACCTCCTCATTCTTCTATATATACTACAGCAGAAGATGAGTGAGGGGTTGGTTGTAGAACTTTGATATACATTTGAGCAAAAAAATTCTAATTGTACATAGTATTCACTGGCTCTTGGAGCTCTGCTGGTGATAGATAGGTTAAGCTGAGATGTGTAGATGGTTGCTAACCTAAAGCATTGGACTTAAAGCTGTAACTGGTTTGAAGCATCAATACAAGCTGATTTATGGGATCCTGGTCTATGTTGACGGTGATGTTTTCCTAATTGTAACTTGTTATTTTTGTTTCTGTTTCCATCTGTGTTTCATATTCTCTTATAAAGAACAACATGCATAGAGTTAGGACCTACTGTATATCAGTAACCTTCTCTAACTGAAAATATTTATCTGAATGTTTTCTTCTTAATTGTGTTATTTAGGAATATTTTAATTTAGTTTAAGCATAGGAATGCTGGCGTTCCCTTGTCTTATTGTCTTAGCTGAATATTATTCTTAGATGTTATTTTCAGTATATGTTTTGTGAAGATGAACTGAGGAAGATATGGTGAGCCCTGGTCCCAATTTGATCCCACAGACTATCTGATTGTTTCCCTTTGAATGTGTCAAAAGATGGCTAGTTTCAAAGTACTTACCAGATCTTAGGCCATTATGTTGTTATCTTTGTACCTGTCTTGAAAGTAACCAAGTAAAGAAGAGCTAGGGAGGATTTTTGGTGAGCCCAGCCCGCTAGTTTCTAATCCAAAAGTTGCCTTCAAGTTTCCCTCTGTTTTAAGATGTTTTATATTGAAAGTGTATCAAAGGCTGGCTAGTTTCAAAGTACTTACCAGATCCTAGTTTACTTTTATGTTTTTCTTGAGTTCATGTCAAAGGCTAGCTAGTTTCAAAGTACTTACCAGATCCCGTGCTTCTCTTGTTTTTGCATTTGTTTATTTCCCCTTCTTATTGTATCATTCCATTCCATAAATCAATCTTCAAAGAAATCCTTAGACATATATGACTTGCCCCATGGACCACTCTTGCCTCTTGCTGTTCCAATTAAACCCTATTATGACTCCATAGCCGAATGGACTAAAACCTGCAATTTTCTACCTTTTTGACTGAAGCTTGCTTTGATTGCCTGCAACTTCTCACCTTTGGAACTTTTTGCACTCATAACTTTCCACCTTGAACATTAATCACGCTCAACCATCCAAAAAACAAACAAACCCTTGGCCTTCATAACTAGCCTAATATTATAACCCCAAACTTCAAAGACAAATCCATCTTTGCACTTTTTGGAGAGATCCCTCTCTAGATTCAGGAGGGCTAGATCCTAGAATCCCAAAGTGGTTGAAACGATGTTGTTTTTGTAGTTGGAATCTGCCAATCTTGCTAATATACTACAGATCCCTAACATTTCTAGCGACTCCACTGGGGATCGAACCCAGAATCATTTCAAGAACATTCACTATATTAGCTAGCTGAGCCACCAGCAACTAACATTTCTGGTGACTTCGCTGGGGAACTAAGTGTTATTGATACCTTTTGAGACCTGAGAGAACCCTCAATTATGAAACATTGTGAGTAAAAAGCATCCTTTTCAAGCACTACCAAAAGAATGGTAATCATGATGAAACTTGTTTGAATCAGTGACAATCTAGGTAAACCCTAGGATTCTCTTAAGACTTTATCAAACCTTGAAAAATCAGCTAGCTTAGCCATAAGAGTAGACTGTCTTTGTCTCATAACCGTAGCTAAGTTTTGAAATAGAGTTAGCATATTCTTAGAAACCACACAACTCAAAAATAACTCAGAAAAAACCAAAAATATTTCATATTGGCAATAAAACACTTACTCCTACATTGATACTTACCTTTGTTGTGTTTTACCCCATACTCTTAGACAGAGTCTGGAAAGGGCCAGGTAGCTTCCGGATCTCATCCTCTTTCAGAGGTGAAATATCTGGTAAATTCCCTCCCAGTCAATCTCTGGTTAGAGTTTGTTGTGTTCCGAGATATCGTTGAAAAGAGATATTTCACAAGCATGGTGGTGGACCATAAAACCTTTTACCTCTAAAAAGAGCTAAAAACTTCCACTTGGTGACTCCACAATCCTGAACAGACCTTAAGACTCCACTGGGAAGAACCCTGATCATCATAATATTATTCAAACTCAGTTAGAGGACTGTAGGATTGAGATTTCGGTAAAACAGATTAGTTAACCATTCAAAGATTGTCATATCTGGTTGAACTTGTCTTGTTTATTTGGGTCTAAAAAAAACAACATAGTGGCTCCTAGGAAGATCCACACTAGAGCCTATCCTAACCTTGATCCACCTGAAGTAGTTGATAACTCAGAAAGTATCCTTAGGAAGTCTCGTAAGATCAAATTATCAACTATTTTCAGACCACCATTGAGAGTTAAATCAGTTCCTGAACATCTTTCAGCTCTACAAAAATCACAAGCTGACTTAGTAAATCCATTTAGAACTAGGTCATTTGATGATATAATCCAGCTAGATTCTGAGTCTTCACTTTCTTCTCCTGAAACTAGTGAACATCTTGGTAGTAGAGAAACAACACCTCCTGATTTACATTTCCTTCACAACCTAAGTGTCTCTCATTCGAGATCAGCTCAGCAATCTATTGTTGTTCCATGCGCACCCCTTCATCCAACATCCATTGTCCAAACCAATCCAGTCCAACCCACTTTCCCTTTTGTCAACCCACCCGTGAATCCACCTCCACCTCTTGCCATGGCTGCATGGTATGCTCCCTTAGTCCTTCCTGCACCATTAGTCAACCTTCCATAGGACTATCAGTCCAAAATTCCATTATATGATGCTAACAATACTACAACTACATCACAACATGTGGATAAGATGGATGACTATTTTGATAGAAATGAAATTGATGATGATTCTGTCAAACTTAGATTATTTGCTCAAAGCCTGGGGGGAGAACTAAGAAAATGGTTTAAAGGCTTAGCACCCCATAGTATCAATGATCTTCAAGGCTTCCATCAAACATTCTTAAACAAATGGGAAGTTAAAAAGAATCCTCTCCAATTCCTTTCTGATTACAAGAACCTTCATAGAAACCTTGGGGAAAGTGTCCAAGCTTATTGCACTAGATTCAATAGTGTGTACAATGCGCTTTCCCCAGAGCTAAAACCTCCACAAGGCTCAGCTTTAAACAATTTTCCTGAAGGGTTCGATTCTGACATGACCTTTCAGCTGAGAGAGAGAGACTTTGCAACTCTTGAAGATATGAAAAAAGGTGCTCTTTCTGTAGAAGTCAACCTGATGGAGAAAATAGCAAGGATGAAAGCTGAGAAGAAAGTATCTTTTAGAGAGGAATCCACACCTTCCACTTCCAATTCAAAAATGGAAAGAATGATGGAAGAAATGATGAAAGAGATGAGCATAATTAAGAGAGCACATGCAAGTCAAAACAAAAGAGCTCCTCAAAATAGAAACCAGAACCAAAATGAGAATGTTAGAAGGAACCAACCTCCCAACAGACCTAGGGAAGATGATCAGCAGATCACTCCTCCCTTTCATCAAAACTATGTAAGTGAGGTTGAGGAAACTGATCAAATAACAGAGGAAGATGATATCAACCTGTTTGGGGTAGATGATGATGAATTTGAGGTTCATTATGATAGAAAACAAGGTCTTTATACACCTTATGATGACAGAAGAGATGATAATGAAGATTATTACTAAAACATGGAGAATGCCATCACGGAACCTCGAAGTGAATATGACCTTAGAAGTAAGTCTAGTCAACAAACCCCCAACAACAAAACCTCTGACAAATCCTCACAAAATAGCACTGCAACCAAGCCTAAAGTTGTCAAACAAAAGGATAAAACAGTGGCTAAAAAATCTGATAAAGGTAAAGGAAAAAACACTCAACACAATGAAAAACACAGTGCAGACATTAGTAGTACTAACGCTACAGCTAGTACTCTTGTGAAAACAATTTTATCAAATGTAAATAAAACAAAATAGCAACTTGACATTGCTAATAAAATGGTAGTTAATAAGGCTGAAACAAGTTTTTCAAAGAACCAAATTTCGTTCAGCCTGGAGCAGGAAATATCAAAGATCAAAATTTTTGTTCCCCTCACCGAGTTAGCTGCCCAACATGTATATAGGACCCAAATTTTGAAGGCTTTAAATTTAGAAGACAACAATGACACAGTCAATCTTAACGATGACCAACCAGAGCTTATTTTTGGTCCAAAGATTGAAGGAAAATTTCAAGAGGGACATGTTCCTCCCTTTTATGTAAGTTTTAACGTTCATGACAAGATTTTGCACAACACTATGCATGACTCAGGGGCTTCTCATAATATAATTCCTAAAGCTGTGATGGAGAGCTTGGGTATATAAATCACCAGACCTTATAAAGACCTTTACTCTTTTGATTCTAGCAGAGTAAAATGTTTAGGATTGATCAAGGACCTCTGTGTTAACTTAGCCCAAATTCCAGCCAAATTCTTAGTCATGGATATTGTTGTGGTGGATGTGCCCCCAAAGTATGGAATGTTACTCTCAAGGTCTTGGGGGGCTAAGTTACAAGGGACTATGCAAATGAACATGAACTATGCGACTATCCCTGTTTTCAATCAAACTAGAAAACTATACAGGGAATCCCATATGAAATACACGGTCACAAGCCAAGACAGACCACAAAACTCTCCTATCTATTCTGTCAATACAGGCCTCGATTCTTTTATCATGTTTAATGATGAAACACTTAGTGAAAAAGTCACTTTAACAGAATTAATGGCCGATAGAGAGGAGGAGATAAATACCAATGAACTGTCAAAACAGTTTGCTGAACCTTTCAACAACAACAAACCAGATATGGGTCTTGAACTACAGGTCATGTGTCCTTCACTTCTAAACATTGAGAGTCAAGAATGTATCCCTCAAATAAATGAAAATCTGGGGGAATAAAAAAAAATTCAACTTAGTGCTGAGATTCCACAACAACCCTTGAGCACGATAATTGAAGAGGAACCTAACCAAGATAAAACCGAGAAAAGTCCTCTCTGGAGTATATATTTCGATGGGTCATGCACTAGAATTAACGCGGGTGCAGGTGTCTAGATTACTAACACTGAAAACAACCATACAGAATGCATTTCATGCAAATTAAACTTTCAGTGTTCCAATAACATAGCAGAATATGAGTCCCTTCTCTTAGGCTTACATCTTTTGAAAAAGTTAGGAGCCGGAAGAATCAATGTATATGGGGATTCCGAATTGATCATTAGGCAAGTAAACGGGGAGTATAACACAAATCATCCCAGACTTAGAGCCTACCGAAATGATGTCATGGACCTTTTAAAAACATTCGAGGAGTCCAAAGTAATTTTTTTCCCAAGAAAAAGAAACATTGCAGCTCACAATTTAGCCTTTGCAGCTAGGACATGCTTAGCGCCATTTGAAACCAAAGACTGTACAACTGAGATAAAGTTTAGACCAGCAGTGCCTGATAATAAGAAGTATTGGCAGGCGTTTGACAATGACAAACAAATAGAAGACTTCATGCAATTCAGAAATGAATTCGAACTAAACAGTTCGGACTCAGATTATGAAACAGACTGCAGTGAAGAAAACTTTCTCGGTGAAGAAGAACCGTCTCTTGAGCCTGTCATTATTAACCTATTGTCTAGCAAACTTATGAACGAAACAGAGGAGTTGGAAACTCTCCATGCTAAAGATGAAAGTTTGCCTAGAGGTCTGGCCCCTTTGGAAGAGTTGTTTGATTTTGACGATGTGGCCAAAAAACCAAAACTAGAACCTATAGAGACTGAAGTGGAGGAGTACAATATAGGCAGTGAGGAAAAACCAAAAATGATTAAATTGTCTAAAACTTTACCAGCTCACATTAAACTCAGATATATAGAGTTGTTTAAAGAGTTTTCTGATGTTTTTGCGTGGAGTTACGAAGATCTTAAATCCTATGACACTGAAATAATACAGCACAAAATTCCCCTTAAAGAAAACCAAAAACCATTCAAACAGAAGCCACGTAGAATAAAACCTGTCCAGTTTCCTTTGGTTGAGAAGGAGATTAAAAATATGTATGAAGATGGTATTATTTTCCCTATTAGATATTCTGAATGGATATCTAATCTGGTGTCTATTAGGAAGAAAACTGGAGAAATCAGGCTTTTTATAGACTTTAGAGACTTAAACAAAGCTTCATTAAAAGACAACTACCCTATACCCAAGATGAATCATATTTTACAAAGGGTGGTAGGGTCTAGAAGAATTTCTTTGCTAGATGGCTATTCAGGGTACAATCAGATCTTGGTTTACCCTGCTGATCAATTAAATACAACCTTTACTACACCATGGGGCACTTTCATGTATGTGAAAATGTTCTTTGGTCTAATGAATGCTGGAGAAACTTTCCATAGAGCCATGGACATAACATTCTTGGAATAATTGGGCTTCTTCATCATTATCTATCTTGATGATGTCACTGTGTTTTCAAAAACATATGAAGAACACTTAGAACATTTGAGAAAAGTTTTCGAGAAGTGCAGAAGGTTTGGAATATCTTTAAACCCTAAGAAGACACTATTCGGTCTCCAAGAAGGTAAAATTATTGGACACATTATTTCAGAAGAGGGTATAAAGATAGATCCAAAGAGGATTGAGGCCATATTGAAAATCTCTCATCCTCCAAACATCAAGGAGTTCCAATCTTTTATTGGGAAGATCAACTTTTTGAGAAAGTTCATCCCTAATTTAGCTGAGCTCCTTAGGAATATCACAAATATGCTGAAAAAGGAGCAAGGGGTAAAATGGACCTTAGAAGCAAAGCAATCCTTTGAACTGGAAAAACAAGCGTTAACCAAAACACCGGTTCTGATAAGTCCTGATTTTTCAAAAGATTTTTATATTTTCTCGTTTGCATCAGAACATACCATTGCTACTGTCCTTTTACAGAAAAACCCACAAGGAGAAGAGAAACCTATTGCATTCTTTAGCAAGGCATTGAGGGATGCCCCTTTGAAGTATAACATTATGGAGAAGCAAGCTTTTGCTTTGGTTAAAGCATTGAAATACTTTAGATTTTACATCCTTCACTCACACATCATTTCCTTTGTCCCAAATTCAGTCGTTAAAGACATTCTAACACACGACCTGGATGGTAAGAGAGGTAAGTGGATTGTTGTTATTCTTGAATATGATTTAGAGATAAAACCCACTAAGCTCATCAAAGGCCAAGGTCTAGCTAGATTAATGGCTGAATCAAATTGTGAAGTTCTTGATATTCATATGATTAATGCTTTAGATGATCAAGAGGAAATCTCAACACCCATTTTTGAAAACCATTTTATGAATTCCTCTTGGTATGCTGATATTCTTTATGTTCTGCTTAATTTGAATACACCTCTTGGTTTGACAAAAACAAAGGCAAAGTTCCTAAAACTGAAAGCTGTAAACAATTGCATTATAGATAAATGTCTGTATTGGAAAAATGCAAGTGCTCTCTTGCTTAAATGTTTGCCTGAGTTTGATGCAGAGAAGGTTAAGTACCAGTTCCATGAAGGAGAGTGTGGAGGTCATTTGTACTGGAAGACAATAGCCAACAAAATTTCGAGGGTTGGTTTCTATTGGCCTACTCTTTTCCATGATGTACACAAGATGATCATAGCCTGTCATAAGTGTCAAATTTTTGAAGGCAAAAGAAAATTGCTACCCCTACCTCTGCATCCAATCACTGTTGAAGCCCCATTTCAACAATGGGGACTTGACTTTATAGGAGAAATCCATCCACCATCTTTTTCCCAACACAGATGGATTCTCACTGCCACAGACTATTTCACTAAGTGGATAGAAGCCATTCCTTGTAGGCAGGCCAATGATTCAGTTATCATAAAATTTATGGAGACTAATATTCTCTCCAGATTTGGCTGTCCTACCAAGACCATCACTGATAATGCAGCAGCATTTGGATCAAAGAAGATGGTTGAGTTCTGTCACAAATATCAGATAACATTGGAGCATTCCACGGCCTATTACCCTTAAGGTAATGGAATTGCGGAGTCCTCAAACAAAAGTTTAGTAAACATAATCAAGAAATTGTTGGAGGACAACAAGAAGTCTTGGCACACAAAGTTGATTCATGCACTTTGGGCTGACAGATTGACTTTGAAGAAATCCATTGGTATGTCACCCTTTCAGCTTGTGTATGGTACTGATGCAATTTTTCCAAACAGCCTTGGTGTACCAGTGATAAGGTTGATTCATGAGTTGGAGACTGAAGATAATGACATGATCAGAAGAATAAATCAAACCATTCTTCTTCAGCAAACCAGAGAGGAAGTTTACAACAAAGCATTGCAGAAACAAGACAGCATTAAGAAGCTTTTTGACAGAAGAACGAAGGCCAGCAATTTCAAGATGGGGGACAAAGTTTTAAAGTGGGACTCAAGAAGGGAAGAGAAGGGAAAGCATGGAAAATTTGACAACCTATGGCTTGGCCCGTACTCTATTCATTCAACTGCTGGTAACAATGCATTTTTCTTGCAGGAGTTGAATGGAGCAGAATTGTTTGGAGGTCCTGTCAATGGCAGGATGCATAAGCATTGCTTCTCTTGATCCATGTTATGTTTTGAAGCCTTTTTATCTTTTCCATTATGAATATTTCATCCACCACTGCATTCAAATTTGTAAAAAACAAAAATACAAAAACAAAGAAAAGAAAGAAAAGAGGGCAGATTTTGAAAACAAGCAAGGTATAGCCCCATACCAAAAAAGAGAGATAAATCTGAAAGTGTGCAAGCTCAAATGCCACTCCTAAAAAAAACACTTCTAGTTAGTCAAACTATTTAATCTTGACTAATTAGCTTTAAATTTTCTGCTGATAGGATAGCGAATTTGATATGCCAAACTGTCTAATCTTGGCTTATCAGTAGATAGTTTAGGATAGAAATTAAAGGTTCAAACATGATCAAAATCTGAACCTAAGGTTGCAAAAAGAAATGAATCAAATTTGTTCTATTTTTCTGAGTCAAAGAAATGTAAAAAATTTGGTTCTAATTAGCTCAAAATCCGAACCAGAAGAAAAGGAAACACAGCTCAACAAGAGCCAAAATAGAGTTGTAGAAAAGAGGAAGGAAATGTGTTCAAATTTCAGATCTTAAGCCTTCCATTTTTATTTAATTTTTTGTGAAATAAATGTCTATTTGCAACTTGTTTTTATGCCATAGACCAGCATCAAGTTAGACTGTTCAATCCTGACTTGTATGCTTTTGAATTGCTGTTATAGAATTTAGAGAATAAAAATTTGTTGGACAGTTTAATCCCAACAGATAGTAGAATAGGTAGACAAGCATCTGAACTCAACTGTTTAATCTGAGTTCAAGGAGAAATAAGGAGTAGAATTAGATTAGTTTCCTACTTTCAAAAGAATAAAATGTTGTGAAAAGAGTTTTCCAATACAAGTGCACTCTATCAGAGAAAAAATGTTAGATTTGTAGGATTGGGTAGGTAGAAAATTGTATTGATGAAGATCCATTTCTTGTATGACTGCTAATACATTTTCAGAGAAAATCATCCCAGCACAGGAAGAGCAGCCCAATGGATTAGGCAACTGATCAGCCTCCTAGAGAACATCAATGGATCAGGCACATGGTCAGCCTCCTACAGAATGCAGGTCTGAAAGTTCTTGATGCCTTCAAGAAGGCACCATCCCCAAGTGGAGCAACTATTAGCCACCTGTAAAATTTGATTATCCCAAAAGGTGGCTAAATCTATTTTTGAGCCTTCAAGGAACAAATTATATTACTAAAAATTGTTGGCTCTTGAAGACTCTTAAAGGCCTCAGGCCTCTGTTCAAACCTTCACTGCTGTTCCCATCTTGAAAGACTCTGAAATCCTGCTGATTTCCAAAGCAATATTTCTGCAAACACCATTTTCTCCTTTCCCTTCTTCCCAAATTAACCTCATATTTCTATCCCCTTATTTTCCACAAAAATCCTTCATTTCCACATTTCTGCCTTTTCCCCTCATCAAAATCCCCTTTACAAGGTTTAAGACTCACTCTTGGCCTTATCGGAACCCTCATTTCCTTTGAAAAAACGTTGAAAAATCATAAAAATACATTGTTTTGACTTAAGCCCCCTTGGGCTAAGTCCCTAGCCTTTCTGCCCATACACCCTGGCGCCGTGACCACGCGCTGAGCCAGTCGGGAACTTATCCAGTTTAAATAAATATTTCTTCACAAACCATAAAAAAACCTTTGATATTTATTTTAAACTTTCGAAATTCGTTTTATTTAATTTTTCCGCCCGTGCAAATTATGGAGCGATCTCGATCGTCGATTCAATCCATAAGATCTGACGGTGTGGAGCGCGCCTCCCTGCGGACCCCCTAGCCGTGCACCGTTTTCCTAAAAACGCATGGTTTTTTATCGCACCACTCTTCGGTGGAGGGCGGTTTTTGCCCGATGGCCAGCGATTCCATACATCGCTTGACACGCATCCCTTGTAATATTTGTAAAACCACCATCCATCCGTCATCCAACGCGCGTTAATGTTCGGACCGGGACACCCAGCGATATCGTTGTGGACCGTTCGATCTGGGCCCACTGATCCAACAGTGATCGCTCGCCAAAGTTGCTCGATGGTTAACAAAGGTGCATGCACGATAGTCGGACCATCATTCAGCAGCAAACCAATCTCCGCCGTCGATCTGATCTGCAGATCGACGGCCCACAATTCGTCACCCGATCTCTCCGTTTGACTTTCCATTGCCCAATCCCGACCGTTGATCTCTGCACGATCGATGGCTCAGATTTAATTTTTCTTCCACCTATTCTATGATCTCCCCGATTAATCCCGACTTTTGGATGATGCCATCCAACGGCCCCTCTCCTTCCACACGTCCTCTGAAGCAATCAAACTATATACACAAGATTTCATAATTTTTGTTTGTATTTTGCAGGATTCAATGTTTTTCCGCCATACTGAAGAAAATTCGCAGGATGAGGGTGACAATCCTCTTGCCTTCGTTTCATCAGGTAAATCATTCTCAGGGGTTTGCAATCTCACATATCATCGGTGTTTCATGAGGCATCGATGTCATTTTATCTCTGTGCAGCCCAACATACTAGCAAGAAAACCAGGGATTTAACACTAACAAAGAGTATCAGCGTCGAAAACAAAAATGCACCAGAATAGAGGATTAAAGGACAGATTTGTGGGGATTGCGGCTAAGATGCTTATCAAAAGCCTAATCCCCAAATAAAACACAATTTATAGAAAACCTAAAGTGTTTTATCAAGAAAGAATGCTTCCATTGCCATAATCTAAGGCAAATCGATTCCTCTCAGCTACCACAGTGCCACCTGTTCCTCAAAGTACTCAATCAGAGGCCGAAGTTATTGATCGAAAGAATATTTGTGCCTCAACACAGCTGGAAAAGTTACTTCTGCAATGAAACTTAATGCAAAAGATATCTGCAGAGTAACCCTAGCGTCACACAGGGCCTCAAAGGTCAACAAAGCTCCCACCGAGCTTAATTCATAAGTGTAAATCAATTAATACGGTGAAACACCTGTACAGTTTCTTCATTGAGCCCCCCAAGGGCCAAGAAGACATTAAATATATATTAATTGTAATTAAGATCTTTTATCAGATCTCACCTCCTCATTCTTCTATATATACTACAGCAGAAGATGAGTGAGGGGTTGGTTGTAGAACTTTGATATACATTTGAGCAAAAAACTTCTGATTGTACATAGTATTCACTGGCTCTTGGAGCTCTGTTGGTGATAGATAGGTTAGGTTGAGATGTGTAGATGGTTGTTGACCTAAAGCACTGGACTTAAAGCTGTAACTGGTTTGAAGCAACAATACAAGCTGATTTATGGGATCCTGGTCTATGTTGGTGGTGATGTTTTCCTAATTGTAACTTGTTATTTTTGTTTCTGTTTCCATCTGTGTTTCATATTCTCTTATAAAGAACAACATGCATAGAGTTAGGACCTATTGTATATCAGTAACCTTCTCTAACTGAAAATATTTATCTGAATGTTTTCTTCTTAATTGTGTTATTTAGGAATATTTTAATTCAGTTTAAGGATAGGAATGATGGCGTTCCCTCGTCTTATTGTCTTAGCTGAATATTATTCTGAGATGTTATTTTCAATATATGTTTTGTGAAGATGAACTGAGGAAGATATGGTGAGCCTTGGTCCCAGTTTGATCCCATAGACTATCTGATTGTTTCCCTTTGAATGTATCAAAAGCTGGCTATTTTCAAAGTACATACCAGATCTTAGGCCATTCTATTGTTATATTTCTATGTGTCTTGAAAGTAACCAAGTAAAGAAGAGCTAGGAGAGGATTTGTGGTGAGCCCGGCCCGCTAGTTTCTAATCCAAATGTTGCCTTCAAGTTTCTGTCTGTTTTAAGATGTTTTCTATTGAAAGTGTATCAAAGGTTGGCTAGTTTCAAAGTACTTACCAGATCCTAGTTTACTTTTATGGTTTTCTTGAGTTCATGTCAAAGGCTAGCTAGTTTCAAAGTACTTACCAGATCCTGGGCTGCTCTTGTTTCTTCCTCTGTTTATTTCCCCTTCTTATTGTATCATTCCATTCCATAAATCAATCTTCAAAGAGATCCTTAGACATAGATGACTTGCCCCATGGACCACTCTTGCCTCTTGCTGTTACAATTAAACCCTATTATGACTCCATAGCCCAATGGACTAAAACCTGAAATTTTCTACCTTTTTGACTGAAGCCTGATTTGATTGCCTGCAACTTTTCACCTTTGCAAATTTTCGCACTCATAACTTTCCACCTTGAACAGTAATCATGCTCAACCATCCAAAAAACAAACAAACCCTTGGCCTTCATAACTAGCCTAATATAATAACCCCAAACTTCAAAGACAAATCCATCTTTGCACTTTTTGGAAAGATCCCTCTCCGAATTCAGGAAGGCTAGATCCTAGAATCCCAAAGTGGTTGAAACGATGTTGTTTCTGTAGTTGGACTCTGCCAATCTTGCTAATAAATTACAGATCCCTAACATCTTGCTTGGTGGTTTATCCATGATGGTGCATACATCATCTTCAAAGAAAACATTGTACCCGTTTTGAATGAGTTGTCCAATGCTCAAGAGGTTACACTTCATACCAGGCACATAGTAAACATATGATATGGATATTCCTTCTCCCTTCTTTGTAAAAACACTTACTCTACCTTTTCCCATGACAGAGACCTTACTGTCTGTCCCCAATGTTACTTGAGACTTTACATTTTTATCTACCATGGAAAACATGGAAATGTTTCTAGTCATATGGTTGCTACATCCTGAATCTAGAAACCATATATCTTCATTATTCTCTTCTTCAGCCATATTACATGCTAAAAGCAACTTATTTTGACTAATATTTTCTTTTGTAAAATTAGTACTAGGTCTATTACCCATGTCACTCTGTTTCTTCCTACATTCATTTGCATAAGACCATACTTCTTACAGTAATGACATTAGACTTGGGATTTATCATACCTTTGTCCATATGCTTGATTTTATCCACCTTTGCTAGCTACTTCCTTGGCCTTGGTTCTGATTTTTATTGTTTCCCCTTCCACTTGCAGGGTTGTTTCTTCCTCTTCTGTTTTGGCTTCCACCTCTTCTTTTTCCTCTGTAGTTTCCTCTGCCTTGACCTCTTCCTCTTCCAAAGGACATTTGGGTCTTGAAGGCATGCCCCAAATATGAGTGTGCATTTCTACCTAATCTTTGTTCATGTGTCATTAGTGATGCATGAAGTTAATCAACTGAAAAATTTGAGAGATCCTTTGTCTCTTCAAGGTTTGTGACTATCACATCAAACCTTGAGGGTAAACTCTTCAACACTTTTCCACAATTTTTCTTTCTTCAAGTTTTTCTCCATGAGACCTTATCTGGGTAACTAACCCAATCACATGCATGAAGAATGAGTCTATGTTATCAGAATCTTTCATACAGAGTTTCAAAGTCTGTGCTTCGCAATTGTAGCTTTTTTTTCTTCATCTTCTGCATACCTTGACAGGAAATCTAGAGGGTGTCCCATGCATACTTGGACCTCTTAGCTACTGCTATCCTTGGAAAAAAACTTTCATGCACTTCTTGATAGAGATAAAAGAGGGCTTTTGAGTCCTTCTTCCTATTTCTCTTCAACAAATCCTTATTTTCCTGTGTTAAGGCATTAAAAGCATTTTCATCTGTTGGTTCTTCAAAACCATCTTCAACAAGCTCCCATAAGTCTTGAGAGGAAAACAAGGCTCTCATTGTGATTTCCCAGTAGTCATAGTTCTTCCAATTGAATTGTTAGAGTTAAGTATTTCCAATACTCGTGCTTGTGCTGGCTCCTGCCATTTCTAGCACACTGAACTATGTTATAAAGTTGACTATGATTTTTAAAAAAAATTCTCTTTGCTTAAGAGACAAAATCTATCTTCAAAAGAGACTTCTTTGGACTGCACTTTTTAAACAAACTCAAAACTCGGTTTTTAAGAAATACCTGGACTTTTGCTGAGCCTTCACTCTACTGGACAACTACTGCAACAAACTCCTTCCTTCAACTTCTTTGACTATCCTTCAAAGAGCCTGGACTAGCTCTGATACCATGTTGGAATTTTTGAGTATTCTAAAACACATAGAGGGGAATCAAATAACTCCACCTTCAACACAGAGATTAAAAAAAATCTTGCTGGACAGAGATGGAAAACTGATTGTATTTCATTAAAATGAAAATCTATTACAAAATGGTTCTTCCTCTTCCAGAGGGATTTACAAAGATGTGGTACTGCTACAACACACAATGTCCTTCATAAACTTCTCTCTTTGTCTCTCACAAAAATTCATGCACAGTGCTTACAAAATTACTTTGTTTTTGCTTCACAGTGTTTTTTCCTTCGAGCACAGACTAAAAAAAAACAATACACAGTCAACTACATGCACATATAGTGTCACAAAAAAAACCATGTATATATTTCCACACTCTTTCATTATTATTTTTTTACTTTCCGCCTTCGGGCATATATTGCAACACACTCTGTGTTTTTTTTTTCTTTAAAAAAAAAATACACAATAAAAAAAATAACATCACTGTCTTTTCGTTTTTGGCTTTCGAGCCTTTTAAAAATTTTCATAACAAAACTATTAAAAAAATAAAACAACCTATCTTTATATATATATTATAAATATTGAAAAATATTTATAATATATATGTATTAAAACCTTTACATCTATATTAACTTAAGTCAAACCTCAAAAAACTTTTTCGTGAACACTTTAATAAAAAAAAAAAAAAACCTTATCCAAGGTTACAAACCCTTACGGATTTCAAAATGGGAATTAAATCCCTTTACAAAGAAAAATCGCATACCAAATGCCCCATAAGTCAGCAAGGCCCAATTTTGTGCGATCGGCCTCTGATTGGTTGATGCTGCCCTCCCCCCCCCCCAAACAAATTCAAATGAAAATTAAACTTGATTTCAGAAAATTATCACGTACCAAAAATGTTTCGTGACGTCAGCTCCAAAGCTGCGCGATAAGTGTTTATTGGTCCACATGTCCTTGTTTAAATTAAATAAAAATTGCGGTAAACACCTGTGCTTTGAAAGTGGTGGTTGCAGTGATTTAATGGCATAGCATGGATAGCTTTAAACTGCTCGTTGCATGGTCATTGAACCATGATCGTTCAATGCAAACGCAGGAAATGGCTATGGCCTTGAACAAAATTATAACTTGCAGGTTTTATATCAAAGATTAAATAGCTGGGTTGCGTGCACATTCAAGAAAATTTTTTATGAGCTACTACTTTTGTCCTTCTGCTACTGCAGTTGAAGTTAATATTTCAACAATGTTTATGTACTTAGTTTTCATCTTCTACATCATGTTTAAGAGGATATGACTTTCGTATCTATGCATTTCCATACTAGTGATACATTGAACTAATTGTTCTAAAATTGTTTTAAAATTGATGCTATAGTGTTATATATTTTCCTCTATTTTAATTATGAACTACGTATGAATTATTTTGTGCTTAGCGCTATTGTATATATTTCTTGTTTCTCTTTCCCTCTTTTCTGTTGCATCTTAATCCTTAATGGAAGTCCATTTGGTGAAAGCAAAGGAATTCACTAATTCCTACTTGGTATTTTAATATGTTGTAGATTTACGAGACTGTTATCAAAATTTGTAAGTGTTCTTTTTATCTCAGACAAAAACATTAAGCGAAGAAGTTAGGAGATCTTGACTGATAAGTAATAATTTGATATTCATACCCCAACCTTCACATTCGGTTATCCTAAAAGCAATTTATTCCATGTCTAGTTATCCTGTAGGAGACTCATAACCTCATATGTTTTTATTCATAAGAGAATCGAAATTAGTACTTGATAAGTATTTCCCTATATGCAATAAACTCAAATTGAAAACTAATGAGTTCCTAAGTCTCTGAAAATATTGGCTCAAATGATTAAGAGAGAACGGGTGTTTTCCACTAGTCCTAAGAGCTCAAATTGCATCGATTATTATAGTTCTCTTTTTAAGAGACAAACTGATTTCTTACAATTTCCTTTTTAGACACAACCCTCATAGGCATCTCTACTGCAAAGTATAATAAATTACTATCCATGTAGGTGCTGCCTACCCTACTCTGTTACGAAGCTATTTACAATTTAACTTCTCCCATCCTTTGAAAATAATTGTACCAGGTTATCTGTTACGGATCTATTTACAATTAGACTTCTCCCATCCTTCGAAAATAATTGTACCAAATCATCTAAATGTCACTCATCTACCTTTTTTGTTAACAACCATTAGAGTTATGAAAAAAACTAGCATGCATTATGGCAAAATAATCCAAAGTTCATACAACAGATTTTTACACTAGAAAAATACTTGCATGTCTGTAGAATAATAAAATGAACCTTCCAAGATATTTTCATTTCAAATTTTAGAGTATATATCTCTCTTTAGTAAATTCAAAAATCCAGTAAATAAATAAGTACCTCTATATATTTTTTTTCCAATATATTCATAAGGAATATCATTTATTTATGATTATTCCTACTAAGATGATAATTGTGAATACACTAAAATAACTGAAATAAAGTAACGTGGTGAAGATATTCCAACCAGAATTAATCCTACTAAGATGACAATTGTGAATACACTAAAATAACTGAAATAAAATAGCATGGCGAAGATATTCCAAAGTAACATCACGCAGATATTCCATGAAGATATTCCAACCAGAATCACCCATGCAAAAATCACTTAGAAATATAACACTTTTCACCACCCAACCTTAAATTGTAATCGTCCAATTTAATCGTGTTGAAATAAAGTAACATGGCAAAGATAATCCAACCAGAATCACCCATGAAAATTTCACTTGGGAATATAATACTTTTCACCACCCAACCTTGAATTGTAATCCTTCAATTTACTCGTGTTGAGATGTTAATTGTAATCTTCCAATTTACCCCTGCATTGAGATGTTCCTGCCATGGTTTAAACAACCTCTATTGATCCCTTGCATACTTATTTAAAAAACGTACCCTATGTTGAGATGTTCCTGCCATGGTTTCAACAACAACCTCTATTGATCCCTTGCATACTTATTTCAAAACCTTACCCCTGTGTTATGTTCCTGCCATGGTTTCAACAACCTCTATTGATCCCTTGCATACTTATTTCAAAAATTTTATTTCATGATAAATTTTTCCTTTAGCGATGTTCTTTTTCCTTATTTAAAAACCTTTCTTTCATGACAACCTTTTCCTTTAGCAGCATCCTTTTTTTTGTCCTTAATGTCTGCTTCTTCCTTAAAAGCTCGTCTTTCACTCCAGCAGTGCTTTATGCTCATCCAAGCTTAGCATTTTTCTCGAGCAATGCTTTATGCTTGTCCTAGCTTTAGCATTTTTAGCATTTAAACAATTTATCATTTTTCTCGAGTAGTGCTTTATGCTTGTCCAAGCTTAGCATTTTTAGCATTTTTCTCGAGTAAACAATTTAATGGATTTTCTATCTTATCCATTAAAATTATCTAGAATCTAATTTAAAATTATCATCATGAAATAATTATCTCAATCTCGGTTTAATTTAAAATTCTCATCATGAAATAATTCTCTCAATCTCGGTTTAATTTAAAATTCTCATCATGAAAGAATTTTCTCAATCTCAGTGCTTAAAAGCACTTTTCTCGAGCAGTGCTTTAGCATTTTTCTCGAGAAATGATTTATGCTTGTCCAGGCTTAGCATTTTTCATTTTTCTCTATCCTATCTATTAAAATGATCTAGAATCTAATTTAAAATTCTCATCATGAAAGAATTCTCCGAATCTCATTTACCAATGAGATATCCATTAAACTTATCTAGAATCTAATTTAAAATTCTCATCATGAAAGAATTCTCTGAATCTCATTTACTAATGAGATTTTTGTTTAAGAATTCTCTGAATCTCATTTACCAATGAGATATCCATCAAAATTATCTAGAATCTAATCTAAAATTCTCATCATGAAAGAATTCTCTGAATCTCATTTACCAATGAGATTTTTTTTTTTTCCTTCTTTAGAAAGAATCTCATTTTCAAGTGTCTCCTTCGCAAGTAATTAATATTAATAAAAATATTTATTTACAATGTACCTCATGGATTATTCTTACTGACATAATTCAGTCTAAATAAAACTAACATTAAACCAGTAAAGGGATATTGGATTCATATTTATATGAAAAAAAAAGTGGTTGAACAAATATTTTTGCAAAATCTATAAATCTAAATAGCTTAGACTCAATATAGACCCGTGAGGGTATGTCGGGCTTTATGTCGGCCTTTTCAACCATTCTTACTGATACAATTTAGTCTAACTAAAACTAACATAACCATTCTTATTGACATAATTCAGTCTAAATAAAACTAACATTAAACCAGCAAAGGGATATTGCGTGCATATTTATATGAAAAAATAAGTGTTTGAACAAATATTTTTGCAAAATCTATAAATCTAAATAGTTCAGAAAACAAGAACCATTTAAAATTATTCTTTATATCAATATAAACCCGTGAGAGTAATGGGAAATTACACCAGAGCGGGGAAGGAAACCGATTAAGGTAAGTTTCCATTGTTGTAAGTTTATTTTAACTCATACAAGAGCTCAGAAAAAACAACTTGGCGTTGTAGTGGAAGGATTGCAGGCAGAAGGAATTTTGTAACGCTGTTGGAAGGCTTATTGGTATGTAATGATTTTCATGACTCTTACCTCCCAGTTCGAATTTTCTGCTCTCATTCTAGAAATTGAATAAGATGGATCTACAGGAGTATCTGCAATGTTCTGTGTTTTGAATGAAAGGAATTGTCCCTATTATGTATTGTTCTGTTTGTTTTGTTTTCAGGAAATGGTAGATGTTGTCGGTAAGGATATAGAACCCTGTTTGTTTCCATAGTCCTCCCGCCCCTGTTTTACTTCAACTCTGTAATTGTAAAACACCTTGGTTTCCTCTACACTTTGATTTAGGAGATAAGTTGCATGTCTGTATGTTTTGCTATTTGTCTTTTACTCAAATGAAAGGTCAGGCAACGACATTTCCAGTTTTGCAAAACTACAAGGGAGATGAGGCCTGCATGCATTGTTGGTATATTCGGACTGCCTGAAAGGGGAATGGCAGGTCTAGCTATCTGCAGAACCATGTTTTTCGTCAAACCATGTTTTCTTTATACTACTTGTGGGTCAATGTATGAAATGGTCTGCGAAAGCATGTATGTTTGCATAGTTGAGTTTTACATTCTATGGTTATGTCAACTACCATTAGCTAAATGTTTGTAAATGGGTCACTGTTTGTAAATGGTTTATTATTTATAATTGGATGCAACAAAAATTTTGTGGGCATAGTCATTTCCTGTTTTCATTAATTCTTCTATGGACTACTGTTGGGAACGAGTTTGGAAAGTATGTTCCTTTTTGTAATTTTGATTCTGGTATGCAAAATTTGTTTTCTCAGAGAATTTTGAATCCTGTGACAACCACTAGGGACTACCAGTTTCATATTACTAATCATTCACTAGTACATTTGGCCGAAATTCCGACACTTTGGTTTCGACACTTTTGACCAAATGTCGGAAATTTCCCCAAATTTTATCAATTTTTCAAATCCCGCCCACAACTGTTGCTATACCAACATTTGGAGACAAGTGTCGGTATTGCGACACTTAGAAGTTAGTGTCGGTCTTCTGACGTTTGTAGCAAAGCATCAGAATTTCGATAGTTTGGGCAAAAATTCAGAATTGCGACGACGTAGAGCTAAGTGTCACTATTGAGATGTTTGAGGAAAGCATCGCTATTGTGATAGTTAGGGTAAAAGTGTTGGAATTGCGACAATTCGGGAAAAAGTGTTGGAATTGTGACAACGTAGAGCTAAATGTCGCTATTGCGACATTTGAGGAAAGCGCCACTATTGCGACAGTTCGGGTAAAAGTGTCGCTCTTGCGACAGTTTGGGCTATGTGTCACTCTTGCGATGTTTGTATGAAACTAGTGAGTGTTAATGATTAAGTAAGTGTAAAAGTGGTGCAACATTCTAAGTGTTTGTGTATTGACAATTGGCATGGTGAAGTCGAAAGTTGTGTAGAAAGAAGATGCGTCCAAGCTAAAAACAAAGGTATGCATCCATAGTTTGTATAGGTTTTCTCTTGAAAGCTTAAAACAAAGGTATGCATCCATATTTTGTATAGGTTTTCTCTTGCATCTCTATAGATGAAAATTAAAGGGGAAGAAGATAACTTTGTTGCTACTCATTAGGGATAGGCACCAACGTATAGTGATTTCAAATGAAAACCTTGCATCCTGCATATGAAATAATAGATTTTTCTAGATTATGGATAGCTCATTGACTCAATTTGCATGTTATCCTATTTTTATCGATTGGAAAAATCTTGATTATGAGGTTTACAATGAGCAGGTTCATTATAGTCGAGCTTCATTGATAGTGGATTGTTTAAAACCTATAGTTTATATTTTAGTGATTGCACATGAATTGTTAGTGGCACAATGCAGAAGCATTGATGATCCTTTTATGGATAATTTTGGATTACTATGCATTATTGGTTTTCAAAGTTTTGTGAAAGGTGTAATCTAGGGTTCTTTCCCAAGCCCAGTAATTAGATGCTTTGGGTTCCACAACAAGATTTAATGCGGTTGTTGGAGTTTTCGAGACAAGGTTCCACACTCAATACTTGTTATAGGGAAGTGTTCGGGTCGGGTAGTTTCATTTGAGGGTGCCCGTATCAGTTTTGCTAAGTTGTGACCACCCGGGTCCCTTGTGCATGTTCGGGCAGCCCGTTTGCCATTTTCTCCCTTGTGGCATCGTTCGGTTAGGCACGCCGTGTCAGGTCGCCAGACCAAGCGTGTTCGGGTCGGGTCGTGTCATTTCGTTTGAGGGCACTCGTATAAATTTTTCTAAGTTGTGACCGCTCGAGTTCCTTGTGCACGTTCGAGCAGCTAGCTTTCCATTCGCTCCCTTGTGGCATTATTTGGTCGGGCACATCGTGGCGCGCCGTGTCAAGTCACCCGAATGAGCACGTTCAGGTCGGGTTGTTTTGTTCGAAGGCAACTGTATCAATTTTGCTAAGTTGTGACCACTGGGGCGCGTTGTGCACGTTTGGGTGGCCCATTTGTCGTTTTCTCCCTTGTGGAATTGTTCATTCGGGCGCGTCGTCTCGCGCCGTGTGAGGTCGCCCGACCAGGCGTGTTCAGGTTGGGTCGGGGCGTTTCGTTCGAGAGTGCTCGTATTAGTTTTTCTAAGTTGTGACCACCTGGGTGCCTTGTGCATGTTTGGGCAGCCCGTTTGCCGTTTGCTCCCTTGTGGCATCGTTCGGTCGGGCGCGCCGGTGAGGTCGCCCGACCAGGCACTTTCAGGTCGAGTCATTTTTTTCGAGGGCGACCATATATATTTTGCTAAGTTGTGACCGCCCAGGTGCCTTGTGCACATTCAGTTGACCCGTTTGCCGTTTTTCCCTTGTGGCATCATTCAATCGGGCACGATGTGTCGTGCTGTGTGAGGTTTCCCAACCGGGATTGTTCGGGTCGGGCCGTTTCGTTCGAGGGCGCCCATATCAGTTTTGGTAAGTTGTGACTGCCCAAGTGCCTTGTGCATCGGGTGGCCCGTTTGTTTTTTTCTCCCGTGTGGCATCGTTCGGTCGGGTGTGCCGTGTGAGGTTGCCCGACCGGGCGCGTTTGGGTTGAGCCGTTTCGTTCGAGGGTGCCCATATCATTTTAGCTAAGTTATGACCGCCCAGGTGTCTTGTGCACCTTCGGGCAGTACGTTTTCTGTTTGATCTCATGTGACATCGTTCGGTCGGGCGTGCCTTGTCGCGATGCGTGAGGTCGCCCGATCGGGCGCGTTCGGGTTGGGTCGTTTCGTTCGAGGGCACCTATATTAGTTTTGCTAAGTTGTGACCACCTGGGAGCCAGCTTGTGCACGTTCGGGTGGCCCATTTCCTATTTTTTCCCTTGTGGCATTGTTCATTCAGGCGCGTCATGTCGCACCGTGTGAGATCACCTGACCCGGCGCGTTTGGGTCGGATCGTTTCGATCGAGGGCACCCATATCAATTTTGCTAAGTTGTGACTGCCCAGGTACCTTGTGCACGTTCAGGTGGTCCATTTTTCATTTGCTCCCTTGTGGCATCGTTCGGTCGGGTGTGTTGTGTGAGGTCGCCCGACCGAGCGTGTTCGGGTCGGGTCGTTTCGTTCGAGGGCACCCGTATCAGTTTTGCTAAGTTGTGACCACTCGGGTGCCTTGTGCACATTTGGGTGGCCCATTTTTCGTTTGCTCCCTTGTGGAATCGTTCGTTCGAGTGCGTCATGTCGTGCCGTGTGAGGTCGCTCGACCGGGTGCGTTCGGGTTGGGTTAGGCCTTTTCATTCGAGGGTGCTTGTATCAGTTTTGCTAAGTTGTGACCACTCGGGTGCCTTGTGCACCTTCAGGCGGCCCATTTTTCATTTTCTCCCTTGTGGCATCATTCGGTCAGGCATGCTGTGTCACGCCGTGTGAGGTCGCCCGACTGGGCGCCTTCAGGTCAGGTCGTTTCGTTCAAGGGCGACCGTATCAGTTTTGCTAAGTTGTGACCACCCGGGTGCCTTGTGCACATTTTGGTGACCCGTTTGTCATTTTCTCCCTTGTGGCATCATTCAGCTGGGCGCGCCGTGTGAGGTCGCCCGACTGGGCACGTTCGGGTTGAGCCATTTCGTTGGAGGGCGCCCGTATCAGTTTTTCTAAGTTGTGACTGCCCGAGTGCCTTGTGCATCGGGTGGCCTGTTTGTTGTTTTCTCCCTTGTGGCATTGTTCGATCAGGCGCGCCGTGTGAGGTCGCCCGACCGAGCGCGTTTGGGTCGGGCCATTTCGTTCGATGGCGCCCATATCAGTTTTGCTTAGTTGTGACCATCGGGGTGTCTTGTGCACCTTCGGGTGGCCCATTTTCTGTTTTCTCCCCTGGGACATCGTTCGGTCGGGTGTGCCATGTCGCGCCATGTGAAGTCGCCCCACTAGGCGCGTTTGGGTTAGGTCGTTTCGTTCGAGGGCGCTCATATCAATTTTGCTAAGTTGTGACCACTCGGGTGCTAGCTTGTGCACGTTCAGGTGGCCCATTTTCCATTTTATCCCTTATGGTATCATTCGTTCAGGCACATCGTCTCGCACCGTGTGAGGTCGCCCGACTGGGCACGTTCAGGTCGGGTCGTTTCGTTCAAGGACGCCCGTATCAATTTTGCTAAGTTTTGACCGCCTGGGTGCCTTGTGCACGTTCAGGTGGCTAATTTTCCATTTGCTCACTTGTGGCATCGTTCGATCGGGTGCACCGTGTGAGGTCGCCCGATCGGGCACGTTCGGGTCGGGCCGTTTCGTTCGAGGGCGTCCGTATCGGTTTTGCTAAGTTGTGACCGCCCAAGTGCCTTGTGCACGTTCGGGTGGCTTGTTTTCCATTTTCTCCCTTGTGGCATCGTTCATTCGGGTGCATCGTGTTGCACCATGTGAGGTCGCCCGACCGGGCGTGTTCGGGTCGGGTCATTTCAGTCGAGGGCGCTCATATCAGTTTTGCTAAGTTGTGACCGCTCGGGTGCCTTGTGCACATTCGGGTGGCCCATTTGTCATTTTCTCCCTTGTGCCATCGTTCAGTAGGGCGCACCGTGTGAGGTCACCCGACCGGGCGCGTTTTGGTCTGGCTGTTTCGTTCGAGGGCGCCCGTATCAGTTTTTCTAAGTTGTGACTGCATGGGTGCCTTGTGCACATTCAGGTGGCCTATTTTCCATTTTCTCCCTTGTGGCATCGTTCGTTCGGGCGCACCGTGTGAGGTCGCTCGACCGGGCGCGTTTGGGTCGGGTCGGGTTATTTCATTCGAGGTCGCCCATATCAGTTTTGCTAAGCTGTGACTGCCCAAGTGCTATGTGCACATTCAGGCAGCCCGTTTGTCATTTTATCCCTTGTGGCATCATTCAGTCAGGTGCGGCGTGTCATGCCTTGCGAGGTCTCCCGTCCAGGCACGTTTGGTTCGGGCCGATTTGTTCGCGGGCGCCCATATCAGTTTTGCTAAGTTGTGACCACCCGGGTGCCTTGTGCACGTTCGAGCGGCCTGTTTGCTATTTTCTTCCTTGTGGCATAATCGTTCAGTTAGGTGCGTCGTGTTGCGTCGTGCGAGGTTGCTCGACCAGGCACGTTTGGGTCAGGTTGTTTCGTTCTAGGGCACCCGTATCAGTTTTGCTAAATTGTGACAGCCCGGGTGACTTGTGCACATTTGGGTGGTCTGTTTTCCATTTTCTCCCTTGTGGCATCGTTCATTTGGGCGCGGCGTGTCGCGCCGTGTGAGGTCGCCCGACTGGGCATGTTCAGGTCAAGCCGTTTTGTTCGAGGGCACCAATATTAGTTTTGCCAAGTCGTGACCGCCCGGGTGCCTTGTGCACGTTCGGGTGGCCATTAGCTGTTTTCTCCCTTATGGCATAATTCCTTCGGGCGCGACGTGTCGTGCCGTGTGAGGTTGCCCGACCGGGCGCGTTCGAGTCGGGCGCACTGTGTGAGGTTGCTCGACCAGGCACGTTCGGGTCGGGTCGGGCCCTTTCATTCGAGGGCGCCCATATAGGTTTTGCTAAGTTGTGACTGTCTGAGTGCTATGTTCATTTTCACACGGCCCATTTTCCATTTTCTCCCTTGTGGCATCGTTCGGTCGGGTGCATTGTGTCGCGCCATGCGAGGTCACCCGATTGGGCACGTTCAGTTTGGGCCATTTTGTTCGAGGGTGCCCGTATCAGTTTTGCTAATTTGTGACCACCTTGTGCATGTTCAAGCGTCCTGTTTTCTATTTTCTCCCTTGTGGCATATTCGTTCAGTCAGGCATGTCATGTCGCGCCATGCGAGGTCGCCCGACCGGGCGCGTTCGGGTCGGGTCGTTTCGTTCGAGGGTGCTCGTATCAGTTTTGCTAAGTTGTGACCACTCGAGTGCCTTGTGCACCTTCGGATGACCCGTTTTCCGTTTGCTCCCTTTTGGCATCGTAATTCGGTCTGGCGCACCATGTGATTAGGTCGCCCGACCGGGCGCGTTCGGCTCGGGCTATTTCGTTCGGGGGTGCTCGTATCAGTTTTGGTAAGTTTTGACCGCCTGGGTGCCTTGTGCATGTTAGGGTGGCCCGCTTGTCATTTTCTCCCTTGTGGAATTGTTCAGTCGGGTGCGCCGTGTGAGGTCAGCCAACTAGGCACGTTCGGATCGAGTCGTTTCGTTTGAGGGCTCCCGTATCAGTTTTGCTAAGTTGTGACTCCCCAGGTGCTTTGTGCACGTTCGAGTGGCCTATTTTTCCTTTGCTCCCTTGTGGCATCATTCGTTTGGGCGCACTGTGTCGCATCGTGTGAGGTTTCCTGACCGGACGCATTCGGGTCGGGTCGGGTCGTTTCATTCGAAGGCGCCCATATCAGTTTTGCTAAGTTGTGACTGCCTGAGTGCTGTGTGCACATTCGAGCAGCCTGTTTTCCATTTGCTCCCTTGTGGAATCGGTCGGTTGGGTGCGCCGTGCGAGGTCGCCCGACCGAGCACATTTGGTTCGGGATGTTTTGTTCGATGGCACCTATATTCCTGAGCCCTAACCCATCTAACCCCCAAAAACCTAACCCCATTAGCCCCTAACTTCTAACCCCTAAAATCCTTAACTGCTAAATCCCCTAACCCCTTAAACCCCTAACCCATTTAACCCTCTAAACCATAAACCTATAACCCCTTAACCCCTAACCCATTAAACCCTAATTCCCAACCCCTAACCCATTTAACCCCCTAAACCATAAACTTCTAAACCCCTAACCCATTTAACCCCTAAAACCTAAACCTATAAACCCTTAACCACTAACCCTTAAACCCTTAACCCCTAACCCATTTAACCCCCTAAACCCCTAAACCCCTAACCCATTAAACCCCCTAAACCCTTAACCCCTAACCCCTTAAACCCTATTTCTCAACCGGCCTAACCCATTTAACCCCCTAAAACCCTAACCCATTTAACCCCCTACCCTAACCCTTAACCCAAAAAATCCTTAACTACTAAATCCCCTAACCCCCTAAACCTTTAAATACCTATAACCCATTTAAAACCCTAAACCCTAAACCTCTAACCCCTTAACCCCTAACCCCTAGCTAAAATCTTTAACTACTAAATCCCCCAAGCCCCTAAACCTATAAATGTGCGCCTATCCCATTTAAGCCCTAAACCCTAAACAAACTTTAACCCTTAACCCCTAACTCCTTAAACACTAATTCCCAACCCCCAACCTATTTAACCCCCTAATCCATAAACCTTTAACCCTTAACCCCTAACCCCTTAAACACTCATTCCCAACCCCCAACCCATTTAACCCCCTAAACCCCTAAAAATCTAACCCATTTAACCCCTAAACCCTAGCCCCATTAACCTGTAATGACCCCTAACCCCTAAAATCCTTAACTGCTAAATCCACTAACCCCCTAAACCTCTTAAACCCTAACCCATTTAACCCCCTAAAACCTAGCCCCATTAACCCGTAACAACCCCTAACCCCTAAAATCCTTAATTTCTAAATCCACTAACCCCCTAAACCTCTAAAACCCTAACCCATTTAACCCCCTAAACCTCAAACATCTAACCCCTAAACCCCTTAACCGCTTGATTTTCTAGGGGCCGGTTACCTTGATATTAACGGTGGTGTATTCATACTCCTTCTGAATAAACAATAAAGAGTGGCAGCCATATTAGAATTGGAGCAGACAAGATAATGGGCCAGCAACCCATTAGCAGCAGACCTGGAACTCAGCAGATCCTATCCTTTCTTAATAGCATGGGGATTCATACTTTGGATCAGATATCTCAGTGGGATGCTCAGTCACAGATTTGGAAAGGATGTATCTTCCCAAATATACCCATTGAATTGGAAGCAAGCCTCACCAATCTTCAAACCCATATTCATGGCATTTCCCCCATCAAACGCAACAATGATGATGGCTTTCGCTGGGATCCCTTAGGCTCTAGCTACACAGTCAAAGCAGCTTACCAGTAGATCTGCATCAATGAATACTCCATGCCCATTTGCGCACAGTGGAAAATAGCTTGGAAAAGGGAGACTCTCCCAAAAATAAAATTATTTATTTGGGTTCTCCTAAAAGGGAAAGTCCTCACGTATGAGAATCTAAAAAAACGTGGGGTAATTGTCCCATCTCACTATCCAAATTGTCAAGAAACTGAGGAAACCATTCAGCATCTCTTCATATATTTCTCCTTTTCCATTGCTTGTTGGAGAGAAGCTTTTCGGAACATCAACCTTCCCTAGGGTCTCAACAACTCCATTGCTGAAGTCTTGCATCTTTGGAAAAGAAACTATCCTTGGCAACATAAGAAAAACAACATTGCTCGTAGTGTATGGAATGCTTTACCATGCTCTCTCCTGTGGAATATATGGCTAGGTCGAAATTGCATGGTTTTCAAGGACAAAGAAACCAACATCAGGAAGTTATACAATAAGGCATGGAGTCTCACATTGGAAGCAATGTCTGCTAAAAGTCAAGGGAAACTTGACACAATCAAACTCTATGTTGAAGAAATGAACTTCATAGGGTATTTACTGGACAAAAAAAATAATTCCCACAGTAGGAGTGACATTAAAAACAACAACAATTCTAGCTACAGTTGGAAAATTAGAATGAAAGATGAGGAGTTTTCTCTCTGGCTCAGAAAATGCAACACCCATTATCTCTTTTTTGATGGTGCCTCTAAATCTAATCCAGGAATGGCCGGGGCTGGAGGAATCATCTGTAATGCCAATAGAGACATCATAACTGCCTATGAATTTCAAATACTGTCTCTTATTATTTCAGTTTGTTCGAATCTATACTAGCTCAGTCTTTCATATAGTTAATAATGATGGAAGCAAAAGGGATTTTGTTCTCAATGTTGTCCTCCCCTACACTACTTCTCATTTGGCGTCGAGTGCGTTGTGCACGTTCAGGTGGCCCATTTTCCATTTGCTCCCTTGTGGCATCATTTGGTCAGGCACGCCATGTCGTGTCGTGTGATGTCGCCCGACTGGGCAAGTTCGGGTTGGGCCGTTTCGTTCGAGGGCGCCCGTATCATTTTTTCTAAGTTGTGACCACCCGGGTGCCATCTTATGCACATTTGAGAGGCCCGTTTTCAGTTTGCTTCCTTGTGGCATCGTTCGATCGGGTGCGCTGTGTGAGGGCATCTGACCAAGCACGTTCGAGTCGGGTCGATTCGTTCGAGGGCACCCGTATCAGTTTTGCTATGTTGTGACCTCTCGAGTGCCTTGTGCACATTTGGGTCTCGTTTACTATTTGATCCCTTGTGGCATCATTCGTTTGGGCGCATCGTGTCACGCCGTGTAAGGTCGCTCGACCGGGCGTGTTTGAGTTGGGTCATTTCGTTCGAGGGCACCCGTATCATTTTTGCTAAGTTGGGACATCTCGGGTGCCTTGTGCATGTTCAGGTGGCCCGTTTGCCATTTGCTCCCTTGTGGCATTGTTCAGTTGGGTGCGCCGTGTCGCACCGTGTGAGGTTGCCCGACCGATCCGTTTAGGTTGGGCCGTTTTGTTCAAGGGTGCCCGTATTAGTTTTGATAAGTTGTGACTGTTGGGGTGCCTTGTGAACATTTGGGTGGCCTGTTTGTTATTTGCTCCCTTATGGCATCGTTCGTTTGGGCACGTCGTGTCACGCCGTGTGAAGTCGCACGACCGGGCGCGTTTGAGTCTGGCCATTTTGTTCGAGGGCACCCATATCAGTTTTTCTAATTTGTGACCATCCGGGTGCCTTGTGCATGTTTGGGTGGCCCGTTTGACATTTTCTCCCTTGTGGCATTGTTTGGTCGGGCGCGCCGTGTGAGGTCGCTCGACCGGGCACGTTCGGGTCGGGTCGTTTCGTTTGAGGGCACTCGTATCATTTTTGCTAAGTTGTGACCACCCGGGTGCCTTGTGCACATTTGGGAAACATGTTTTCCATTTTCTCCCTTGTGGCATTGTTTGGTTGGGCACGCCATGTCGCGTCGTGTGAGGTCACCCGACTGGGCGCATTCAGGTCCGGCCGTTTTGTTCCAGGGCACCCGTATTAGTTTTTCTAAGTTGTGACCACCCAGGTGCCTTGTGCACATTAGAGTGGCCCGTTTGGTATTTTCTCCCTTAGGGCATCATTCGTTCGGGCATGTCGTGTTGCGCCGTGTGAGGTCGCTCGACCGGGCGCATTCGGATCGGGCTGTCTTTGCTCAGTGGCTCCAACAGAGAGTGCAGATCATCGTTCGAGAGTTGCAGAGCAGCGCCATTGGCTTCCTCGTCCAGATTTCTTGTCTTACCATCGCCCTTGATCCTCCATGTTTTTTTCTCCAGTTTGAGAAGAGGGGGGTTCATACTAGCTTCAATTCCCCAAATTGACTCATGCCAAGTCTTTTAAAGATTGAATGATTACAAAAGCTTCCCTATTAGACATGTAGTTTGGTCAGTCACCTATTGGAGGATAATTTAAATTTTAAACCTCATTTTAATTTCTAGATTCCAAAGCTCAATTATAAGCCTGAACTATAGCAAGGGTTAATGCCATTGTTCATGGGGTACATAGCTTGTGACATACAAGCTGCCATAATTTCCATTATGTGAACTATAAAACGAGCCAATTTTGGAATCATATCAGTCTTTGAATCACAAGAATTTTAGTGTAACTACCAAATAGGCTTGTATCTCTATTACCAATAGGGATGCCCCTCTTTTGGAGTGTATGGCGCAGAATCAATTTGAATTTTGTCCTTGAATTTAAGGAGCATAACTAGGCTCCTCATAGAAAAAAATCAAAGGAATTGTCATTACTAAGGATTGTGCGTAGAATCCATATAATGGCCCTATTAAGTGATCCTTGTCTGTCATTGCAATTTCCTAACCTAATCTGGAGTCTTGAAGCATGCCAAAAAATTAAAATAGTATTGATAATTACAATGGAAGCTACCAAATCTGAATTACTATTTGCATTCAATCACATGTAAAGATCCAAGCAAAGAATAATACATAAATTATAGAGAAAAAATATATATATAAAAAAAGAGATTAGAACTCCAAATATTTAAAATACAACATAATTTAATAATGTAAAGTTTAAAACTCCTTTTAATAAAGAATGATGATTTAATAGGTTAGAAGGATTACTATATGCAAAAATCAGTCCATTATTTAATCATATAATTTTAATTGCTTCTCAAAAAAATATGTTTAATTTTTTTGATTGTATATATTTTTAAACAATTGAAATAAACAAACATTTAATTATTTAGAAATTATTTTAATTATTTAAAAATTATTATAAATATTAAAAAATATATATTTTTAAATTAATTTGAGTGGCATTAAAAAAAACACATGTGTTTCATTTCAAAATTTCAAAAATTTTCAAATATCAAAAGTTTTAATTTCCCTCTTTCATTTCCCTCCAGTTGCATGGTTTGTCCAGGGAAGGAGGGAAGATGCGGCCATACTGTCTCCGGTTTCGTGGAAGGATGCAGCCATACTATTGCAAGTTTTGAGGAAGGATGCGGGAGATTTGTGCCCCGAACCATGCTCATAGATCTGGCACCATGGACAGTGTGAGGATCTCTACATTTCTCTCAACTCCAAAACTCCAAAAATGGGTATCTTATTCTTCAATACAACAAGAATTTTGGTTGGCGTTTTAGCTTTTTTTTCAGGATCTTGTCTCATGGGTCTGTTTGTAATTTTTTCTATTGGGACTACAACCCATTACCAACCCGATCTGATGAAACAAATGCACAGTGGCCTCTGTGGGAGCTTATAAGCCTGATCAAACCTTACCAAAGAAGCTGCACTGCTATCACTCGTTGCCAACATTACACTGACTAAGCTTCACTTGACTTCATCACCTTTTCCCCCTTGTTGGAACCCTACTAGATGGCACATTTGATTGTCTAGACGAATAATATTATTTGTGTGCACGCGTAGGCAATAATCTGCCTAAATTAGGGGTTTTGGTTTTGATCCCTAGCTGGAACTTGTATTACCTGCATTATTTGATCATTGTTCTGTTACATAAGTTAAGTGTCCAGCTACTAAGAGAAATGGCTTACTATGCACCTCAATAGCTATCACAATGTCTTCCAAATTTTTTTCCTAAACTGACTAAGGTTTGGATCAATGAAGAAATATTGAAGTAAACTTTGAGATTGCTTAGGGTTCTAAACTATCACAATCTTTGTTTTACCTAATTATCTTATTCTTTTGGTTTAGTAATCTAATTCTTTGTCATGAAAATTTTAGGTTTTAACAGACATACACCCAAAGGTTCAATCCACTACTCATATGGCTTTACAGTAGGTAACATGCCTTGTATCCGAGTGTCAATTCCAATCCTCTCTATTTTGTTCAATATTTATTGCTTACTATTCTATTCAAATAATTGTTATTTTAATGGTGCTAAAAAGTTGGCAGTGTAATCAAGAACCCTGAAATATCTGCACTAGTTTCATCATTACTCTTGAGTATCTCAGATCCCAATGAATACACAAAGCATTCTCTTGACATTCTTCTATAGGTATTTTTTAAAGTTTTCTGTCAGGTGTTCTATACCATTTTTTGTGAGATTTGATGTTGTTTATTTATTACCAACATCTTTTATTCCTTTATCTCTTACCATCATTGCAAACAATGTTTGTCAATAATATTGATGCTCCATCACTAGCATTGTTGGTGCCTATAGTCCACCACGGTCTTAGGGAAAGAAGTGCAGATACGTGCAAATAAAGGAGCCCAGATTGTTGGAAACATGTGTTCTTTGGTAATAGAGCCAAAGGATATGCTACCATATATAAGCTTGATGCTTCCTGAAGTGAAGAAGGTATTGGCAGCATATTTTTCCTTGTATGTGTCTTATTGAGATATTTTGTTCAGACATTTCTAATTAATTTAAATTCTGCACAGGTTCTTGCAGACCCTATACCAGAAGTATGTGCTATTGCAGCTAGAGCTCTTGGGTCACTCATAAAGGGCATGGGTGAAGAGAACTTCCCAGATCTGGTGCCTTGGTTACTGGAGACTTTGAAATCATATAACAACAATGTTGAGCGATCAGGAGCTGCACAGGGCTTGAGTGAGGTAGTTGAAATTATGCTAAAAAATTCTTTAATTGTGGGCAACTTATGCATGCCTAGACACTTAGGCCTATGAAAAAACTGCTCGAACTGCAAACATTAATTGATTGGCACCACCATGATAGTTCCCTCCACTAGGAAGAAAAGTTTCTTTCTCTCATGCCAGTGGACTTGCTAGCTAGCTTACCATTTGGTTGACGTAAAGCCTTACTATAAGGATGGGAAAAATGATTGCACTTTTCTAAGTCTTTCATGTGTATGTGTTTGAGTTTAGAATTATAGATTAGCACATGGTTAACTACTGTAAAGTGTTGATTGTGGTACTATATAGGTACAGTAGCAATGGCTTTTTGTTTTGAAAGGAAATCCTTGTGTAATCCCCTCTCCTTCCTCGACACATCTGGATAGATGGCAGATCTTGTGTAATTTGATTTGAACCCATGATCTTGTCTCTAAGAACATCCTCAAGAAACTTCCTTTTCCCTTTCTTTGTCTTATAGTTCCTGGATCCTTCTTGAAGCTTATCAATGAGTCTTTTACCCTGTTCTTGACCTGCAACTTCTAAAAATTTAAAAAAATATTTGGAATTCGGCTCCATGTCCCCTGTTTTGGCCTTCATTTCTTTGACATCCTTGTATATTATTTTTCTTAAGTAGGTTTTTTTTCCATATTGATGTTTTCTTGTATGTTTCTTTTCCAAGTATGTTATACACCTTTTCATATCAGACTTGTCATTCATTTGCTTTATCTCATCTTCATATTGAAACCTGAGATCATTATTACAAATCAGAGATGCTTCTTCAATTGCTCTTTGTACATGCATCCATAGTTCATAAAAGACTTGTACTAGGCTAGATCTCTATACATTTGAGATTGTCATACCAGAAATTTTTTAGAATTTTGATTGCCATCTATTCCATCTTGTGAAATCTTGGAGCTTTCCTTCGGTTGATCCTCTACCCTGTTTATTTGAGGTCCATGACTTTTTATTTGCATTGCATTTGTTTTCAAGAGACAAATTTTTGTCTTTCTCCTTTATGACAGCTTCTTGTACTCGTTCATCTTCATATTCTTCAAGTCCTGCAAACAAAAATCATATAAACAGTTAGACTGAAAAACTTGATGCTCATTTTCCCCTGTTGATGCCTCTAGGATTGAAGACCGGACGCGTTCGGGTTGGGCCGTTTCGTTCGAGGGCACCCTTATCAGTTTTTCTAAGTTGGGACCTCTCGGGTGCCTTGTGCATGTTCGGACGGCCCGTTTGCCATTTGCTCCGTTGTGGCATCGTTCAGTCGGGTGCGCCGTGTCGCACCGTGTGAGTTCGCTCGACCGGGCGCATTCATGTTGGGTCATTTTGTTCAAGGGCGCCCGTATTAGTTTTGCTAAGTTGTGACCACCTAGGTGCCTTGTGCACATTTGGGTGTCCTGTTTGTTGTTTTCTCCCTTATGGAATTGTTCGTTCGGGCGCGTCGTGTCGCACTGTGTGAGGTCGCACGACCGGGCGCGTTCGGGTTGGGCCATTTCGTTCGAGGGCGGCCGTATCAGTTTTGCTAAGTTGTGACCATCCGGGTGGCTTGTGCATGTTCGGGCGGCCCGTTTGACGTTTTCTCCCTTGTGGCATCGTTCGGTCAGGCGCGCCGTGTGAGGTCGCTCGACCGGGCACGTTTGGGTCGGGCAGTTTTGTTCGAGGGCACCCGTATCAATTTTGCTAAGTTGTGACTGCCTAGGTGCCTTGTGCACAATCGGGCAACCCATTTTCCATTTGCTCCCTTGTGGCATCATTTGGTCGGGCGCGCCATGTTGCGTCGTGTGAGGTCACTCGTATTAGTTTTTTTAAGTTGTGACCACCCAGGTGCCTTGTGCACATTCGAGTGGCCCGTTTGTTGTTTTCTCCCTTGTGGCATCATTCGTTCAGGAACGTCGTGCCGTGCCCTGTGAGGTCGCTCGACCGGGCACGTTCGGGTCGGGCCGTCTTTTCTCAGTGGCTCCAACAACGAGTGCAGATCCTCCTTCGAGAGTTGCAGAGCGATTCCATTGGCTTCCTCGTCCAGCTTTCTCATATTACCATCGCCCTTGATCCTCCATGTTTTTTTCTCTAGTTTGAGAAGAGGGGGGTTCATACTAGCTTCAATTCCCAAAATTGACTCATGCCAAGTCTTTTAAAGATTGAATTATTACAAAATATTCCCTATTAGACATGTAGTTTGGTCAGTCACCTATAGGAGGATAATTTAAATTTTAAACCACATTTTGATTTCTAGATTCCAAAGCTCAGGTATAAGTCTGAACTGTAGCAAGGTTTAATGCCATTGTTCATGGGGTACATAGCCTGTGACATACAAGCTGCCATAATTTCCATTATGTGAACTGTAAAACGAGCCAATTTTAGAATCATATCAGTCTTTGAATCACAAGCATTTTAGTGTAACTACCAAATAGGCTTGTAGCTCTGTTACCAATAGGGATGCCCCTCTTTTGGAGTGTATGGCGTAGAATCAATTTGAATTTTGTCCTTGAATTTAAGGATCATAACTAGGCTCCTCATAAAAAAAAATCAAAGGAATTGGCATTACTAAGGATTGTGCATAGAATCCATATAATGGCCCTATTAAGTGATCCCTGTCTGTCATCGCAATTTCCTAACCTAATATGGAGTCTTGAAGCATGATAAAAAATTAAAATAGTATTGATAATTACAATGGAAGCTACCAAATCTGAATTACTATTTGCATTCAATTACAGGTAAATATCGAAGGAAAAAATAATACATAAATTATAAAAAAAAATATAAAAAAAAAGAGATTAGAACTCCAAATATTTAAAATACAACATAATTTAATAGTGTAAAGTTTAAAACTCCTTTTAATAAAGCATGATGATTTAATAGGTTAGAAGGATTAATATATGCAAAAATTAGTCCATTATTTACTCATATAATCTTAATTGCTTCTCAAAAAAATATGTTTAATTTTTTTTATTGTAAATATTTTTAAACAATCAAAATAAACAAACATTTAATTATTTAGAAATTATTTTAATTATTTAAAAATTATTATAAATATTAAAAATATATATATTTTTAAATTAATTTGAGTGGCATTAAAAAAAACACACGTGTTTCATTTCAAAATGTCAAAAATTTTCAAATATCAAAAGTTTTAATTTCCCTCTTTCATTTCCCTCCAGTTGCATGGTTTGTCCAGGGAGGGAGGGAAGATGCGGCCATACTGTCGTCGGTTTTAAGGAAGGATGCAACCATACTATTGCAAGTTTGGAGGAAGGATGCGGGAGATTTGTGCCCTGAACCATGCTCATAGATCTGGCACCATGGACAGTGTGAGGATCTCTACATTTCTCTCAACTCCACAACTCCAAAAATAGGTATCTTATTCTTCAATACAACAAGAATTTTGGTTGGCGTTTTAGCTTTTTTTTTCAGGATCTTGTCTCATGGGTCTGCTTGTAATTTTTTCTATTGGGACTACAACCCATTACCAACCCGATCTGATGAAACAAATGCACAGTGGCCTCTGTGGGAGCTTATAAGCCTGATCAAACCTTACCACAGAAGCTGCATTGCTATCACTTGTTGCCGGCATTACACTGGCTAAGATTCACTTGAATTCATCGCCTTTTCCCCCTTGTTGGAACCCTACTATATGGCACATTTGATTGTATAGACAAATAATATTATTTGTGTGCGCAGGCAGGCAATAATCTGCCTAAATTAGGGGTTTGGGTTTTGATCCCTAGCTGGAACTTGTATTACCTACACTATTTGATCATTGTTCTATTACATAAGTTAATTGTCCAGCTACTGAGAGCAATGGCATACTATGCACCTCAATAGCTATCACAATGTCTTCCAAATTTTTTTCCTAAACTGACTGAGGTTTGGATCAATGAAGAAATATTGAAGTAAACTTTGAGATTGCTTAGGGTTCTAAACTATCACAATCTTTGTTTTACCTAATTATCTTATTATTTTGGTTCAGTAATCTAATTCTTTGTCATGGACATTTCAGGATTTAACAGACATACACCCAAAGGTTCAATCCGCTGCTCAGATGGCTTTACAACAGGTAACATGCCTTGTATTCGAGTGTCAGTTCCAATCGTCTCTATTTTGTTCAATATTTATTGCTTATTATTCTATTGAAATAATTGTTATTTTACTGGTGCTAACAGGTTGGCAGTGTAATCAAGAACCCTGAAATATCTGTGCTAGTTTCATGATTACTCTTGAGTATCTCAGATCCCAATGAATACACAAAGCATTCCCTTGACATTCTTCTACAGGTATTTTTTAAAGTTTTGTGTCAGGCCTTCTATACCATTTTTTGCGAGATTTGATGTTGTTTATTTATTACCAACATCCTGTATTCCTTTATCTCTTACCATCATTGCAAACAACGTTTGTCAATACTATTGATGCTCCATCAGTAGAATTGTTGGTAACTATAGTCCACCACGGTCTTAGGGAAAGAAGTGCAGATACGTGCAAAGAAAGGAGCCCAGATTGTTGGAAACAAGTGTTCTTTGGTAATAGAGCCAAAGGATATGCTACCATATATAAGCTTGATGCTTCCTGAAGTGAAGAAGGTATTGGCATAATCTTTTTCCCTGTATGTGTCTTATTGAGATATTTTGTTCAGACATTTCTAATTAATTTAAATTCTGCACAGGTTCTTGTAGACCCTATAACAGAAGTATGTGCTATTGCAGCTAGAGCTCTTGGGTCACTCATAAGGGGCATGGGTGAAGAGAAGATCTCAGATCTGGTGCCTTGGTTACTAGAGACTTTGAAATCAGATAACAACAATGTTGAGCGAACAGGAGCTGCACAAGGCTTGAGTGAGGTAGTTGAAATTATGCTAAAAAATTCTTTAATTATGGGCAACTTATGCATGCCTAGACACTTAGGCCTGTGAAAAACCTGCTCGAACTACAAACATTAATTTATTGGCACCACCATGATAGTTCCCTCCACTACGAAGAAAAGTTTCTTTCTCTCATGCCAGTGGACTTGTTGGCTGGCTTACAATTTGGTTGACGTAAATCCTTACTATAAGGATGGGAAAAATGATTGCACTTTTCTAAGTCTTTCATGCATATGTGTTCGACTTTAGAATTATAGATTAGCACATGGTTAATTGCTACAAAGTGTTGATTGTGGTACTGTATAGTTACAGTAGCAATGGCTTTTTGTTTTGAATGGAAATCCTTGTGTAATCCCCTCTCCTTCCTCGACACATCTGGATAGAGGGCAGCTATTCTGAGTTAGTTAATTTGATTTGAACCCATGATCTTGTCTCTAAGAACATCATCAAGAAACTTCCTTTTCCATTTCTTTGTCCTATAGTTCCTGGATCCTTCTTGAAGCTTATCAATGAGTCTTTTACCCTGTTCTTGACCTACAACTTCTGAAAATTCAAAAAATTATTTGGAATTCGGCTCCATGTCCCCTGTTTTTGCCTTCATTTCTTTGACATCCTTGTATATTATTGTTCTTAAGTATTTTTTTTGTCCATATTGATGTTTTCTTGTATGTTTCTTTTCCATGTATGTTATACACCTTTTCATATCAGACTTGTCATTCATTTTCTTTATCTCGTCTTCATATTGAAACCTAAGATCATTATTACAAATCAGAGATGCTTCTTCAATATCTCTCTGTACATGCATCCATAGTTCATAAAAGACTTGTACTAGGCTAGATCTCTATACATTTGAGATTGCCATACTAGAATTTTTTTAGAATTTTGATTGCCATCTATTCCATCTTGTGAAATCTTGGAGCTTTCCTTCGGTTGGTCGTCTACCCTGTTTATTTGAGGTCCATGAATTTTTATTTGCATTGCATTTGTTTTCAAGAGAAATTTTTTTGTCTTTCTCCTTTATGACAGCTTCTTGTACTCGTTCATCTTCATATTCTTCAAGTCCTACAAAACAAAATCATATAAACAGTTAGACTGAAAAACTTGATGCTCATTTTCCCCTGTTGATGCCACTAGGATTGACATTTCTCCTCTATGATGGATTGAACTTCTTAAATTTTCCATGAGACTCTTATCTTGTCTCTCATCCACCTCTTCTTCATCAAACATTGGTTGTATCTCAATTTCATAGATAAATATTGCTTTCTCTGCCCCTAAGGACTGATTTTGATACCTTTTTCTTCCTTCAACTCTTTTTTTTCTCCATGCCCCTAATTTGGGCAGAGTGCTTGATGGAAGACTCTGATTTCAGTGAGTCTCAGGAAGGATACAAGGTTTTTTTGAACGTTTATGATCTAAGCCAGGGACTTGCATGACAATTGACTTCCTCATTACTTGGTAGAGCCATTGAAGGACTCTGGTAGAGTAAATATCAAAATGTTATGCTTAAGATGTATTTTCTAAATAAATCTCTTTTTCTAAAAAAAGGTATATGTTTTGCATTAGTTTACATTGATGTTTAAATTTATATTGAAAAAATTACATTAAGCCGAACTACAACTCGAGAAATTTCAGACTTAAATTAAGATAAGTTGCTTTTCATTTATTGAAATTAAACTTTACCAAAGATTAAGTTTGAACAGAGAATAATTAGCTTGTGTGGAATTTGAATCCTTTCCAGTAGGTGAGTTGAAATGTCAGTGCCCTCAACATGGGTTAGGATTAATGGTAGAGATCTTGGGTTTTATTGGATGAGATCCATGTTCAAATCCCATGGAGTATATGAGTAAGGGAGGCCAAAAATGTGAAACGGGTTGAGGCAAAGTGAAAATGGATAGTCAGCTCAAAAAATTGGTAAATCTCATCAAATGTCAAGAACTATGAATGATGGACCATGGGCTATGGAATTATTGTTTGGGTCATGAAGAATAGGAAAATTGCTATTGGGTCGAGAGCTCATAAACAAGAATCTCAACACATATTTCTCCAATGGTGCTATTAATTTCGATTCCAATTCTCTCTGGCCTCATTTGAGAAGAATGGCTTCTTAATGTTGAGTATCTAATTATTACTTGGATCAATATTGTCCAATTCGATTGTATAATCATCCCTAGTTCCTTCCCATTGCCTCCTACATGGTTGAATTGCATGAACATATTACAATTATGGTGGCATTTATAGTCATTGTATATTTTCCTCAACAATAGAATAGCACTTAAAGCTGTGTTACTGGATCTGTTGGTCCTGAGGGATGGATAACCAGATTGGATCCTGATCCGCTAGGATTTCCCCGAGATATGTTTTGTACTTGTCTACTGTGTAGATCGAGACAGATCCCTCATCCATGAAATGAATCCCAAGCATCATGATTCATAAGTGGATCCAACAATTTTTGTACCATAAAATATGAAAATAAAACAAATTTGTTTGGTATTCTGTATTCACCCAAAATTGGTTATCCTTTGTGCTCATTCATGGCTTAACCAAAATTAAGTGACAATTTTTGTTGCCAATTAGATGTATTTTGAGTGGCTAAGAGGGAAGTTGGGTTCAAATCCCAATATGTGATATGCTTACTTAGTGAGCCAATTGTTATCGAGATGCTAACCTAACCTTGATTTTTAAAGAATATGGTTTACTATGGCTACCATCCATGGAATGAAGGAAAAGGTAGGTGTGTTTCCCCAGGAAAAGCACATTCTGTGCAAAAGAATATCAAAAAATATATACATTTTAAAAAATTTATATACCGTTGTGTGTTTACAATATTTCCTTCCAAGGAAAAAAATGCTTTCTTTATTTCAGTAGAGAATAAAGAGCACTCTCTTAAGGCACTCAATTCACGTTACAAATAGGTGAGACTGTCTACTTGTTTGTTAATCAAGTAATTTTTCTTCCAATATTTTGCAGTTACATGAAAGTTCTATCCAAAAAATACCTAATTGATATCAAAACAATCTCAAGAGTCAAAATTATTACTAAAGTCCATGCTAAGACATATTACAGTATTCCAATACTTTTTTTATTATGTATTACAATACTATATAGACCCTCAATTTACGTGACTATTCAGTTTACTGTCATGTTTTAAAGTTTCATTTTTTTATTTTTTAAATTGAACCCGCCATCGGTATATCGACGCTTTGCAAGCATCACTCTTCTGATGCCTTATAAGCGTCAGTCATTCGACACCTTGAACGTTTGCACTTTTCGTCGGTCTTACGACATTACATTTTTTTTTTTTTTTAAAATGTCTGTCAGTATTGCGACAGTTCTTCCTTGCATCGGTATTGTGATGCTTCTGCAAAGTGTTGGTATTCCGACACTTTGGGAAAGTGTCGATATTGCGAAACATTAATAAGCATCGGAAGAGCGACATTTAAAACGTCAAACCACATATCATCAGAATTGCGACAGTTTACAAACATCGAAAGAGTGATAGTTTACAAACATCAGAAGAGTGACGTTCAAAACGTCAGACCGCATATCGTCGGAATTGCAACAGTTTACAAACGTCAAAAGAGTGACGGTTTCGAAAACGTCAGAAGAGTGACAGTTTTTTGGAAACGTCAGAAAAGGTGTCGGTATTGCGACACTTTGGAAAAGTGTCAGAATTGTGACGTAATGGCTACCCACGTTTTGTCCAGCCTCGAACTGTCGCTCTTCCGACGACTATGTGTCGGAATAGCGATGAAGTGGCCGTCATAAATTGGGCTAAATTTTCTAGTGATTCTCTGGTCTATACAGGGACACTATTCAATTTTACAAGGGATCTTCTATGTCAGGACATAATGGCAAGAGGTCAATCAGGTAAATGAAAAGACACAGGCAGAGGAAAGAATTAGCAAGAAAAACAACTTGAGGGACCAAGCAAGTGAGGCAGGAAGAGAAATAAGCAAATTATGGAAAATACGGCTGGTGTTTATGATGCAGGAAATCCAGTTCATATTCAAAATACTATTGATGCAGGAGCATCAAGGCAAATTTTCATTTTTTAATATGTAATAAAGGGGGGTGTGACATTTTTATTATTTTATTAATTAATTTGTTATTTTTAAATAAAATAGGAGATAAATTATAAAAGTGAGGATTTTGTAAATATTCTTTTATTAATTAAAAGGATATGAGAGAAATAGAATTAGGAGCAAAATTAGGGAGTAGGAATTCTATGTATGGGACTTTTTTGAGTCCACACCTAAAATATATTTAAAATAGATTTAGTTGAGGATTAGGTGGAGAGATCTTTGGAGTAAATTAAATTCATTATTTATGTATAAATATGAGTGGTTTTTGTGAGGAAAATACACTTGAATAGTTGAAGAGCTGAGGGGAGTGAGAGTGTGATCAGTGAGAGGGTTTCTACTTGGGAGCCTTCGAGCAATTGTAAAGGGCCATAGATCTCGAATATCTGGCCAAATCAAGAGTTTGTAAGTAATTTTGTTTTGTTTCAGATTATATATATATTGGTTGATTGGGAAATTTCTTGTTAGATTCTGAAATTGAGAGTTGAATCGTGCGCCTGAATTGGTCAATTATTGTATGGATGAAAATTGGTTATAGAAATGATGAATTATAAGATTGTATAATTATTTGAATTTGCAATGAGACATTGGTAATGGATCGATGCCATTGATGGAATGGCCGTGGAATTCTAAATCAAATTATTAGTAGCTGGACATATTTCCTTTTAAAGTCACTCACATATTTGAAAAGATTCATCACTTAAAAATCGATCAATCTAAGAGAGAATTGAATCTGAGTTTCAATTTAGAAGTAAGGTATGAAGTAGAACTGTCTATCGATCCAGATAGGAGATAATTGGTGCAGTAATGATCTATGAAAAAGATGAATTGTGCAGGAGTGAAGGAATCGATATTATTAATATCGATGTTGCAGTTAATAATTGAAATGAATTCTGAGAATTATATTGGGTGCTAATTAAAAGAGAGAATTAGTACGTTAATCCTGTGAATCAAAATTGAATGCATTGTGTTACAAACTTAATAGCATATGTGCCAAAGAACTTGAATACGTTATATTGCATACCTGAATGTGTTGTATTGCAGAATGGTTGAATGCGTTATATTGCAGACTTGAACTAACATGTGTGCAAAAAGGATCGCAGATTGAATCCGATCCGATCGAATTACTGATTGACTAAAGATGGGGCTACGAAGTAATAGTGTAATGGAGGTTGTAACCTGGAAGCGTAGAGGTTGAATTCGATCAACATTTTAATTCAGAATAGAAATGTCAAGAATTCTTTCAAGTTGATTACAGTATTATATGGAGTGCAGCAAGGGTGCAGAGTCTGAGTAACTATTTAAATAGAGGGTTTGTTGAACAGCGTTAAATGCTGAATAAGGTTGATGTGTGGAAACGTTTGACAAATGGAATAATGAAGATCTGTGCGAGGGGTTTAATTCAGTTGATGGGTAATCCATAATGTAGATAAGCGTTATTTCAATTATGTAGAAGAATGTTGGCATTCGACTTTTAAATTAAATCTGTGGTTCATGTGAATCGATTGCATAGTGGAAGTTTGTGTGTAGAGGCATAGATATTAGATTGACGCTGAAACAAATGATATTCAACAAAGCTATGTTTTTAAATCGTGACATTGATCCATTTTCTGGGCACATTAATAAGTGGCACATGAAGAAGGGGAAATCGATTGTATAAATCGAGGTTTATTTGTGTTTAAAATCGGTCAAGCAGAGATCGATTAGGAAATGCGAGAGATTTTTGAACAATCACTCTTGGAAGGAAGGCTGGAGTAGTCCATTTGGAAACGCATAATACAACAGAGAGCATGCATAGTGAAGTTCGAAGCAAAGAGCAGTTTGACTTCAATTGAATGTAGATCTGGAAATGTAATTTGTGTTAATTGCAATTGAAAGCTGTGTATGGCACAGAGCTGATTGCGTTCGAATTCTATTGTATTTGATATGAATTAAAAATGTAGAGATTGTTGTCAGCGTTGGACAGATGGTCATGGTTGCAGCAGATCATACATGGAGCGTTGAAAGAAATGGAGAAGCGGTATGAATTTGCCATGTTGAGATTTTAAAGCATGGGCACATTCTTTTTATTGAATTTTGATTATCTGGTAGATAAAATGCATATGTGAATGTTGGGATTTAGATGAAAATTGAGAGTTACTGGATTTGGTTATGGATTGAGAGTTTTAAATTGGGATTGTATTGAAGCTTGAGTTTAATCCCATGGTAATTTGATTGTGGAGTTCATGGTTTTGTGTCATTGTTTGAAGAAGTTCCATTCATGAGGGAACCTTTGTGTGAAGATTGTTGGGTTCTGATTTTGAACCATATGTTTATTAGATTTCGCAATTGAAAGTTCATGAAATTTCCAGACATTGAAGTCTTATCTGGGCATTTGTTGAAGATGCATTTTGTCATGCATGGTATTGGAAAGATTCTGGGTATTGCAGGGTTTGCTATGCATCATTTTGGTATCAAAGCAGGAAGGCTCTGTTGAAATTGAAGATGTTTTTTTTTTTCTAAATGAGTGCAGGAAGGTTCTGTTGAGAACTGAAGAGTGTTTTATTTGAATGTATTCTAAATCTGATATGCAAGCTACACAATTGCAGTGAACATGATTGCAGAAGTGAATGGAGGAAAAGATCATGCAGGATCTTAAAGGTGAGATGATTTTCTGATTTGGAATTATGATTGAAGTCTATGGTTGTAGACAAGATGATGGCAGTGAACCTGACATTCAGCTAAAGGCTGGATAAGGAGGACAATTGCAGTGTCCTGAAGAGAAAGTGAGTTGAAGAGATAGCATAGAGAGAGCAGAGAGAGTGCTCAAGAGGTTCCAGAGGCAGTGAACCAGTACTTACCAAAAGCCTAGATCCAATGAAGCAGATTAGTGAGGTAAGGGGCAGTAGGAGAGCTTGTTGTTGCAGAGGCTAGTACAACTCATGGTGAGTGAGAAAATCATGGAGAAGGTGATCATGGAGGATCAGAGAAGAGGTTCAGAGGAATGCCATAGAGGTGAGATGACTGATAAATTTCGAGAAAGAGAGATTGCAGTAATTAAGGTACAATTGCAGGTACTACAAGAATGGCAGCAAGAGCAGGAAAACCAGAAAGGAGGATGGATCTTTCCACTGAAGGGAAAGAGAGTGATTTGGCAACCATTGTAGATGAAGTTGAGGCAAAGTGTGATTGCCTTATTGAAGGAGGAACTTAGAGTTCTTGAGCCAGAGATGGAATTTGAAGATTCCACACGCAGATCTGTTCAGAGGGAAGTGCTTGAGGAAGCAGTCAAGATTGAAAAGTCTTGTAGTTTTAAAACTAATAAGTTGTGTATGTTTGCAGGTACAGTACAGGGAGATGAGCAAGCTTTAAAGTTTTTTAAAGAGCAAGAGAATCTGAAGTCTATTCAGATCAATGCTGAGATAGCCAGATCTCAGGAGGAAATGAAGACAAAGAAGTCTAATCAGAATATTGGTGTAGAGAGAGAAGGACCAACTAATGATTGGTCAAGAGCTGGTGAAGGTATAGAAAATTGTGTAAAGTTTCCAAGTTCTACTCCTAATGAAATTGTTGAATTGTATAGGAAACTAGATCTTCAGAGAAGAGAATTGGAGAGGCAGAGAACTTACATACAGGATAATTTGCTGAAGAAGCAAGGTAAGGAAGTTGTCATGAATGATAGTCCTGGAGCAGAGGATGGTAACAAGGATAGACTAGCTGACAGTCTCATGATAAATGCAAATCAACATACTGATGTGCTGACAAAGGAGTTGGAAGAAAACTCAGAGCAGCATACTGAAGTGTTGCCAGAGAAAGTTGAGGAGAAAGCCAGTAAATATTTTCTGAGTCCCGAAGAAGACTTGGAACTGCAGATGGGAAACTTGGTGATTGAATCAACAAGTGAGACCATTGGGTCTTGTGATTTTGATGCTGACAATTTGATTGTGTTTACAGGTGATACAGAAGACAGTCCATCACTTGGAATTTTCTTTGAAGAAGAAGAACTATTGCAGAAATAAGATGATACAATCATGTCTCATAAGCAGAGGCTTGTTACCATGGGTGACAAGAAAGATTTCTCTTGTCTGTATACCCAAGAGAAGACTGGTGGACAAAATTTTGAAGCTGCTATAGTGATAGAGGATGAGGCTACAGTGTTGGAAGAACTTGATTTGATTGCCAAAATCAATCAACATGATGATGGACAATTACTGAAGATTGTCGAAGGGGAAGATGAAGGCTATGTTAGAACTAATTTGCAGCATGTTAATGAAATGCTTGAGGAGAAATGGCTGAAATGTTTGCTGGAGACATTTGAACCAGATAAATTTGCAGGTGATGAGAAAAGAAATGTTGCAGAAGGACAGGAAGTTTGGGAGGCAGCAACATCTATGGTGGCAGCTGAAGCAACATGTGGGGTGATATCTGCAGGAGTAAAACCAATGTTATCAACAATCAGGGAGATGATAGCTGAGACAGCATTAGCGGCAGCAACGGGAAGTGAAAGAAGCAGCAGTAGACAAAGAAATTTCCAGACAGAGGAAAGGTTGGACATAGAGATTGAAAGCATCAGAAGACTAATGATGAAGGTGTCTCAGAGACAGCAGACAACATCAAGAAAGAAGAAGAATTTAAGCAAGAGAAAGACAACAAAAGATTACGAGAGCACAGCCAGTGGGGCAATGCAGCATAGAGTGTGGAGACCTGGAGAAGAACAACAAATAGAAGCAACGACAAGTGGAAAGTTACAGCACAAGATATGGGATCCAGGCATACACAGATCGAACACATGATTAGGCGATCATGTTTAATTTCAACCTTGGGAGTCTGATGCAGGAGCATCAAGGCAAATTTTCATTTTTTAATATGTAATAAAGGGGGGTGTGACATTTTTATTATTTTATTAATTAATTTGTTATTTTTAAATAAAATAGGAGATAAATTATAAAAGTGAGGATTTTGTAAATATTCTTTTATTAATTAAAAGGATATGAGATAAATAGAATTCGGAGCAAAATTAGGGAGTAGGAATTCTATGTATGCGACTTTGTTGAGTCCACACCTAAAATATATTTAAAATAGATTTAGTTGAGGATTAGGTGGAGAGATTTTTGGAGTGAATTAAATTCATTATTTATGTATAAATATGAATGGTTTTTGTGAGGAAAATACAATTGAATAGTTGAAGAGCTGAGGGGAGTCAGAGTGTGATCAGTGAGAGGGTTTCTACTTGGGAGCCTTCGGGAAATTGTAAAGGGCCATAGATCTCGAATATCTGGCCAAATCAAGAGTTTGCAAGTAATTTTGTTTTGTTTCAGATTATATATATATTGGTTGATTGGGAAATTTCTTGTTAGATTCTGAAATTGAGAGTTGAATCGTGCGCCTGAATTGGTCAATTATTGTATGGATGAAAATTGGTTATAAAAATGATGAATTATAAGATTGTATAACTATTTGAATTTCCAACGAGACATTGGTAATGGATCGATGTCATTGATGGAATGGCCATGGAATTCTAAATCGAATTATTAGTAGCTGGACATATTTCCTTTTAAAGTCACTCACATATTTGAAAAGATTCATCACTTAACAATCGATCAATCTAAGAGAGAATTGAATTTGAGTTTCAATTTAGAAGTAAGCTATGAAGCAGAATTGTGTATCGATCCAGATACGAGATAATTGGTGCAGTAATGATCTATGCAAAATATGAATTGTTCAGGAGTGAAGGAATCAATATTATTAATATCGATGTTTCAGTTAATAATTGAAATGAATTTTGAGAATTATATTGGGTGCTGTTGGCAATATGATGTCGAGTGTTGTCCTTAATGGCAACCCACTGAATGAAGATAAAGACATGCGACTGTTGACATGTGTTTTCCTTGATGGAAATCAACCTGATGAAGTTATTCTTGACGTGATGGACTTGGTAAATGATGTTTGTTAGCAATATGATGATGAATGTTGTCCTTGAAAGGCAACCCTCTTGATGAAGATAATGGCAACTTACTGGATGAATTTGTGCTTAATAGAATATGTTCTTGATGAAGTAAATCTGATGTATCTACAGTGAGTACAGAAGGGAACGAAGAAAGAAATTCAGTTTGTGATAAAAAGAGTATGTCTCAAGGCATACGCGGATATGTCTAGGAGAAGTCGCGTATGCACGCGGAAAAGAACGTTCCAAGTCGCGTATGGGCAAAAGCGCTCAAAAAGTGAAAAACCAAGGGTAACCACCATGGTATTGACCCATTGTATTGGGTAATGATTCGTCTAAATGACCCCGTCCAGGAATACCATCGGAAGTAATGTGGTTTTGGCTCATGGTATTGAAAAAGGGTAAACCTATATAAAGAGAAGAAATTCATTGTGCAAATGATGAGTGTGGGAGCAAGATGTCTGAGCTTGAATGAATACTTCTCTGTGAAGTATATCTGTATGGAAAGGGTAAAGGTTTGATGATAGATCTGAATCTATGATGCACCTATGAAGAAATGATGAAGCAGGATATCTAGATCTGAAATGTATTTGTATCTACTAGATCTTTTTATGGAGTGATTAGATCTGTGATGAGGCGAACATCTGTTTGAAGTAAAGGGTTGAATCTGAACTGAATATCTGATCTGAAGAAGTATGCAGCTTTGTAATGGTTGAAGATCCATACGCTAGTTAGCCGCAGAGGAAGCGCATATATACGCGGCTTCTGTGAAGAAAAAGCGCGTATGCGCAGTGAAGTTTATGTGCAGATGTATACGCTGGTTGATGTGGACGGAAGCGCGTATATACGCGACATCAGTGAAAGAAAAGCGCGTATGCAAACTAGGGTTTGCTGAAGTATGGGGTATGAAATGTATGATCTGATCTGCTGTGTTTTAGCTATCTGTTGTTGATGTTTGACTGTGCATAAATGAATGGAGAGGGTCCAGTTTGAAAATATGATGAAATGTGGCCTGCAAGTTGTGTTCTATTGAAGTTGTTGGATCCAGTGTGAAAATTGATGAAACGTGGTCCATAGAGGTGCTGAGGGTTGTAGCCTTCAGTCAGGGGGTTGTAGCTCCCTTCCAGGTGAGGCTGGTAAACGAGAGCAGGGGGTCGTAGCTCCCTTCCGGGAGAGGCTGGTAAACGAGTCAGGGGGTTGGAGCTCCCTTCCAGGAGAGGCTGGTAAACGAGCGCAGGTGGGTGCCTGCGTGCTGGTCAAGTCTGCGCCAGCACATATGTTGTAAGATGTTTTCTCTATAATAAAATATTGAAGGCTGAGCAACTGCAGCGGTGGTTTTTTTCCCGACTTGGGTTTCCACCTAAAAATCCTGGTGTTCATGTGTGATGCTTTGTGTGATGGTTTATTCTGTTCTTACTGCACATGTTTACTGTTTATTGAATATCTGATGAATAAATGATGGAATGGTTTAAGTGAAGAATTAATGACATAATTGGTTCTCTGTGTATACGCGAGTTTGATAAAGGGTATCCGCGTATATATGCGAGTCTTCTTCAGGAAAGTAGCGTATGGGTTTTGAAGTAAAGAAAAGTAAAAAGTTTTGAATATGCTGTAAATACTGATTCACCCCCCCTCTCAGTATTTTTCCCAACAATTGGTATCAGAGGAGGTTCTTCTGCAGAAGCTTGATCGCTTGAAGAAGATTCGTCGCAATGGGAAGTCAAGAAGGAGTGATGTCTATAAAGCCACCTCTATTCAATGGAAGCAATCTGATATTCTGGAAGGTACGAACAAAAGCATATCTGCAAAGTCTTGGTGCAGATGTATGGGCAATCATGGAAGAAGGTTATCAATACCCAGCAAGTATTCCTACTGATGCAGCAGAAAGGAAGAAGTATGAAATCAATGCCAAAGCGGTGAATGTCTTGTTAGGAAGCATGTCTGAATCAGAATTTGCTAAAGTGATGCAGCTACATTCAGCAAAAGAAATATGGGACAAAATCATTCTAAGCTATGAAGGAGACACAAAGGTAAAAAGTGCAAAAATCCAAACTCTTAGAATTGAATATGAAAATTTGAAGATGCATAGTGATGAAAGTGTTGCCAGTTTCTTTCTTCGTCTAGATGATATTGTAAATCGGATGAGAAATTTGGGTGAAACCATAACCAATGCTACTCTGGTGGAAAAGGTCTTAAGATCCTTGACTTCCAAATTTGACTCTAAAGTTTCAGCTATTGAAGAAAGGCAAGATCTGCAAACTCTTACTATTTTTCAATTACATGGTATTCTGACTGCTTTTGAAATGAGACAAGGAGGTCCTTCTCAAATCAAATAAGTTGCTTTTAAGGTATCTGCAAGAGGAAAAGAAAAGGAAGTTGTCAAAGAATCCAGCTATATATCCGATGAAGAAGAAGCGAATTTTGTGAGAAAACTCCAACTAGGAACTGGAAGATTCAAAGGTAAGCTTCCCTTCAAATGTTTTGAGTGTGGAAAAGTTGGTCACTATGCTGCTAAATGTCCTTATAAAGAAAAACAGGGTAAAGGAAAACAATTTAAAAAGAGGAAGAGTTATTATGCAAATGAATATGATGATGAAGTGTCCAGTGAAGATGAAGAAGATTCTGACCAAGCTCTACAAGTGCTCATGGCAAAGAAGCAAAAGAAGAAGGTTAATCGAGGAAAGGAGATACCTCAGAAATCATGTATAGCAAAAATTGAAGAAGATAAAACAGATTCTGACGAAGCTCTACAAGTGCTCATGGCAAAGAGGAAAAAGAAGAAGGCTACTCGAAGCAAAGAGATATCTCAGAAAATTGAAGAAGATGAATCTGATAGTGATTTGGGCCCTTGTAATCTTCTTTGTGCAAGCAATGGTGTAGAAAGTAAAAGTAAAGTTGTGGATCTAGAACAAGCTATCAAGATCAAAGTTGAAGAACAACAAAAGGAAATTGATAAAAAAGATTCTATCTACAAAGAGATGATCTCTCAAATGAAAGATCAAATAGAAATGTTGAATGGACAGGTGGACAAGTATCAAAGGTTTCATACTTATGCATCCAATCGAATTAAAGAAATAGAAGCAGAAATCAACGATCTAAATGCAGATCTCGAAAAATCAAGCAAGAAGAATGAAGGACTTGAAGCTGCAATCATCTTTCTACAAACAGATCTTGAAGCATCAAATAAGAAGAATGAAGAACCTCTGTCATTTGAAAAGGAAGGTCTTGAAGAAGAAATCATCTCTCTCAAAGAAGATCTGGAAAAATCAAATAAGAAGAATGAAGAGCTACAACAAACATGTGAAGAAAACGAAAATTGGTTGAAAGAAGAGATTCTAAATCTGAAGGATCAAGTAGAAGATGGAAGAAGGAAAGAAGAAAGCATGACAAAGCAATGTCAAGCCTTGGAGGTTGAGGTAAACATTCTCAAAGGTAAATTAGAAGAAAAATTTAAACTTTTGAGGTTTCAAGATAGTACTAATATTTTGGACAATATTCTGAGTAATCAAAGGTCTCCTGCTATCAAACTTGGTCTTGGTTTCCATGAAACTGTTAAAGGAGAATCTAGCTCACAAGGAAGTGCTAAAAATTTAGAGGATGTCAATACTAAACCTGAAGTGTTGAAAGAGACAAAAGATCAACCAACAATCTTGAATTCTCAAAGGAATTCATTCAAGAACGTTGAATGTTTTTTAGGTAATAAGCTGTTTTGGGCGTATTTGGGCAATTTCAAAAAGGCAGTTAGGCCACAGAGCAAAAAAAAATTCCTACATAGAAAGGTACTCTGGTTTCTTCAAGGGATATTGTTTTCATGTAACAAGTATGGACATAAAGCAGCTGATTGTAAAAGGAGGAAGATTAGAAATACTCATTATGATTCTTATGCTTATTTCTCTGGACACATGAGATGTTGTTCTTGTAACAAGTATGGACATGTAGAAAAAGAATGCAGGTTGAACAGATATGAGAAATTGGATAACTTCCGGCACACAAATAGAAAGTTCAAACGAATGCGGAAAAAGATGGAGGACCGATCAGAAACGTAGGGAATACTGACCCTACTGCAGTCATCCGCTTCTGAAGCTGACTTTTCTTATTGACTGCAGGAATGATGTGGGATACATTATGAGATTTAATAATGTATCGTCACAGGGGGAGCAATGTATGATGACTCTCATGGTTGATTTGATTATTCTGGTTGTATGTATTTCTGACAGAGCATCTGATATGAAGAAGACAGGTACAGGAAGTACAAGTTCAGGGGGAGATAAAGGAATGTGAAAATTTCTATGCTTCACTTTCCATACGCGGGTTCTATGAACAAAAGTCGCGTATACACGCGAGTTACAGCAGACACAGCCGCGTATGCATTGATGATAAGAGAGTTTATATGATAGATGAAGATCTGGAGCAGAGGTTCAGGGGGGAGTATCAGTCTGATTGATAATAACTGTATTATTGACTCTGTATCAGCTTAATTTCTTAGTTTTAAATAATGATGATATGATACTTGGTTACTTATGATTATGGATGAGTCCTGTTTGCTTTTTGATGAAGAGTATTCATTGTTGAGATGAAAGTCTTATAATTCGGAGATAAGGGCAGTTCATGCAGAGATTGTTGCTGATGATTTGCTGATGAACGTTTTCAGGTTGCACAAGTTAAGAAGGAGCACTGGTCCAGGGGGAGAAACAGGTTAAATACTAATGATTGCATTGTTGGCAATATGACTTCTTATTCTTTGGTTTTTGTGATACTCATGCTCAAATGATGATGACTTGATGAGATTTTGAGCCCTGGTTGCTGATAAGTATCTTTTGTGCTCACACATGGATGAGTTGGATTTCGTTTGATTCAGAAATAAGAATAGATCATGCAGAGTTTGCTACTATGGTTGAGATCTTTTGCCTACATATGTTACTTCATGTTAAATCTAGAATATCTTGATGATATTGGACCACATGGATGATTGCTTGACACATATTTGAAGATGCTGTTCCGGTATGATAATTTCTCTTGGAAAGATTGTATTGATGCTGAAAAGAATCTGAAGGCTTGGTTACTAATGTGCTTATGCTACAACCGTTGGATGACGCTTGAAGACGCAACTACACTGATCTATCTATCTGCACTCCAGGGAAGCATTCAAAAATCTCAGAAAGAAGTTGAACACTATCTTTTTCTCACAAAAGATCAGATCTGGTTAAAATTTAGAAGATGGAATTGGATACGCGGGTTTCCTGAAACACAGTCGCGTATATACGCGAGTTCATGCACATAAAACCGCGTATTGCTGACAAATTTATGTTTGGGGTCAACTCTCTTTAGCACAGCTGCACTGCTGTTTGGTATCTCTGGTATCTCTGGTGATGTTCCAGTTCTTATAAAATTGTCTCAATCTTTGATATTTTGATAAATATGCCTTGATGATTTGCTGGTGAAAGTGTTCAGGATGCACAAACTACGGGGGAGCATTAGTCATATGGAAAGGTTGCTTGGATGCACAGATTCAGGGGGAGCTTTATCGTTGCTGAGTATAATGCATTTTTGGCATTATGATGGCTCTGAAATATGTTATCTTTCTTGAGGACTTTCTGGTGTTGGTTATGAAAAGTCATATTTGTATTTTGATGAAAAGGTCATGTTGAGACTCATGATGTAAAATTGTAAATTTCAGTCATGTAAGGACTTGTCAAAATTTGTAAACCCACTTGGTTGGGTAGCTGAGTCAAATTTTGTAAACCCACTTGGTTGGGTAGCTGAGTTGAAATGTGTAAACCCACTTGGTTGGATACTTGAGTCTTATATGTAAATCCACTTGGATGGATATTTGATGTAAGTATGAGTCATTGGTGATAGGATTTTCATAGAGTCATGTACTTCATTGAAAAATTTGTTTGAAGATTCAGCATAAACTCAGGGGGAGCTTGATCACTTCAGTATATATCAGATCTGCAGAACGCTTCTTCCACATGAGGAGAAAAGGGGGAGAGTATGTTGGTTTTTGATCCGCCCTTTGCCCTTGATGTCAAAGGGGGAGAGTGACATGGTGTTTGAATGAAGAGAAAGAATGGTGTCAAAAATGGAGAATGTGACATGGTGTCATTATATTCTTAATGTACCTATCTGTTGTGGTAACCAAACACCATCGTGGTTGCCATCAAGTCCAAAGGGGGAGATTGTTGGCAATATGATGCCGAGTGTTGTCCTTGATGGCAACCCACTGAATGAAGATAAAGACATGCGACTGTTGACATGTGTTGTCCTTGATGGCAATCCACCTGATGAAGTTATTCTTGACGTGATGGACTTGGTAAATGATGTTTGTTATCAATATGATGATGAATGTTGTCCTTGAAAGGCAACCCTCTTGATGAAGATAATGGCAACTTACTGGATGAAGTTGTGCTTGATAGAATATGTCTTGATATTCAGCGAGTGTATCTACAGTGAGTATAGAAGGCAATGAAGAAAGAAATTCAGCATGTGCTAAATATTTGATGAAAAGAGTATGTCTCAAGGCATACGCGGATATGTCTAGGAGAAGTCGCGTATGCACGTAGAAAAGAATGTTCCAAGTCGCGTATGGGAAAAAGCGCTCAAAAAGTGCAAAACCAAGGGTAACCACCATGGTATTGACCCATTGTATTGGGTAATGTTTCGCCTAATTGACCCCGTCCAGGATGTAATGTGGTTTTGGATCATGGTATTGAAAAAGGGGCTCATGGTATTGAAAAAGGATAAACCTATATAAAGAGATGAAATTCATTATGCAAATGTGATGAGTGTGGGAGCAAGATGTCTGAGCTTGAATGAATACTTCTCTATGAAGTATATCTGTATGGAAAGGGTAAAGGTTTGATGACGTCGTCTGAATCTGCAAAACCAGGCAGGAAACCAGGCAGGCAGGATTTAATCCAATTACGAAATGTGTTGTATCTCCTAGATTAACATGGAGTGGTCCAGATACAAGTGGAGGCAAAACATCGTACGGTAAGTTGAATGGGCTGAATGTCGAGTACGAAAAGTATGCAAAATACGCAGCCAGTTGAAAGTCTGTCCGCTACTTCGAACGGGAGAAACCCCACAGTATATATACGGTTAGTTGAAGAAAAAGCGCGTATTCGCGGTGGGGGTTGTGTACGGTCTTATACGCTGAATTGATGGACGGAAGAAAGCGCGTGCTCTCGCGACATCGGTCGAAAAGCGTGTATGCAAACTAGGGTTTCAACAAAATTATGGTAAGAAATGTCTGATCTATTCTGTTGGTTTACTGATATCTGTCAGTGAGTTATATGTATCTGTTTCATGGTTGATTGTGCTTAAAAGTATGGAAAGGGTCCAGTTTGAAAATATGATGAAATGTGGCCTGCAAGTGGTGTTCTATTGAAGTTGTTGGATCCGGTGTGAAAATTGATGAAACGTGGTCCAAGGTGGTGCTGAGGGTTGTAGCCTTCAGTCAGGGGGTTGTAGCTCCCTTCCAGGTGAGGCTGGTAAACGAGATCGGGGGGTCGTAGCTCCCTTCCAGGAGAGGCTGGTAAACGAGTCAGGGGGTTGGAGCTCCCTTTCAGGAGAGGCTGGTAAACGAGCGCAGGTGGGTGCCTGCGTGCTGGTAGGAGTCTGCGCCAGCACATATGTTGTAAGATGTTTTCTCTATAATAAAATATTGAAGGCTGAGCAACTGCAGCGGTGGTTTTCTCCCGACTTGGGTTTCCACTTAAAAAATCCTGGTGTTCATGAGTGATGCTTGGTGTGATGGTTTATTATGACCTTCTTACGCATATTTCTTTTGTTTGTTGAATAAATTAATGATGAATGGTTTAAGTGAAGAATTAATGACATAATTAGTTCTACATTGTCATATAAGTTTGATAAAGAAGAAGATGGTACAAATTGAGGAAAGTAGCGTATGGGTTTTGAAGTAAAGAAAAGTAAAAAGTTTTGAATATGCTGTAAATACTGATTCACCCCTCCCCTCTCAGTATTTTTCCCAACAGGTGCTAATTAAAACAGAGAATTAGTACGTTAATCCTGTGAATCGAAATTGAATGCATTGTGTTGCAGACTTAATAGCATATGTGCCAAATAACTTGAATACGTTATATTGCAGACCTGAATGTGTTGTATTGTAGAATGGTTGAATGCATTATATTGCAGACTTAAACTAACATGTGTGCAAAAAGGATCGCATATTGAATCTGATCCGATCGAATTACTGATTGACTAAATATGGGGCTATGAAGTAACAGTGTAATGGAGGTTGTAAGTGATCCAGAAGGTTAGTTAAATCAATCATTTCAAACAAATGAAAATGCCGAAATGTACCTGAAGCCAGTTAGGTATAATGTAAATTCGTGAAGACACGGTCAAATGTATTTAAATAGAAGTTTGTTGAATATTAATCTTTGAGCGGTTAGTGTTGACGACGACAAATGGATAATGAAGATATTATTGAGGGTTTAATTAATTGATGGGTGACTCTATAATCTTGAAGCGGTGCTGATTATGAAAATCCTGGCGTTATTTTTTGTGCTACATGATTCTTGAATCGTTCGCTGGTGGAGGATTTATTTGTAGAGGCACTGAATATTAGATTGGTGAAAGCAAATGATATTAAATCTTGTTTTCGTCTTTCGTGATAATCCATTTTGTTTGGTAAGTGGCACATGAAGAGGGGGAATTGTATAACTGAGGTTTATTTGTGTTTAAAATACGGTGAAATAAAGATAGACAGAATAGAAATGTGAAAGACGTTGCAATATCTTGAAGGGCGGGGTAGTCCATTGAGCACCGCCGGAAGCATGGCGTGAACGAGTTCGAAGCAAAGAGCAGTTGGACTTCAATTGAATGCAGATCTGGAAATGTAATTTGTGTTAATTGCAATTGAAAGTTGTGTATGGCATAGAGCTGACTGCGTTCGATTTCTATTGTATTTGATATGAATTAAAAATGCAGAGATTTTTGTCAGCGTTAGAAAGACAGTCATGGTTGCAGCGGATCATACATGGAGCGTTGAAAGCAATGGAGAAGCAGTATGAATTTGCCATGTTGAGCTTTTAAAGCATGGGCGCATTCTTTTTATTGAATTTCGATTATCCGGTAGATAAAATGCATATGTGAATGTTGGGATTTAGATGAAAATTGAGAGGTATTGGATTTGGTTATGGATTGAGAGTTTTAAATTGGGATTGTATTGAAGCTTGAGTTTAATCCCATGGTAAGTTGATTGTGGAGTGCATGGTTTCGTGTCATTGTTTGAAGAAGTTCCATTCATGAGGGAACCTTTGTGTGAAGATTGTTGGGTTCTGATTTTGAACCATATGTTTATTAGCTTCCGCAATTGAAAGTTCGTGAAATTTCCAGACATTGAAGTCTTATCTGGGCATTTGTTGAAGATGCATTTTGTCATGCATGGTATTGGAAAGATTCTGGGTATTGCAAGGTTTGCTCTGCATCAACTATTCAAGGTTGGGAGAGACAAAGTGATGATGAAGATGAAGACCTCGAATAGCAGGAGGCTAAAATGGATTTTATTTTAGACCTAGGAAATACAAGAGGTTGAGTATCTCCGTTTTAGCAATCATTCAAGATGTATTAGAAATTAAAATGTGTCGTAGCAAAGGCAATGTCGAGCATGCAAGAAAGGGAAGGGAATCCAACAATGCTTTTTTAAATTTAGCAGATAAAACAGGACATTCGTGAGATGGCCAAGACACAGGTCCAAGCAACTACTCAAATTGGGAGGATTGAGTGCCAACTCCAAAGCATCCATCAAGTGGAAATGTCAGGGTCTAGTGAAAAGGAACCAACTCCCATGGATTCTTTTGATTGATAAACCTTCTTATTTTATAGTTTTTTATGTTTTTGGCGGATACAAGTAATAGTTTTTGTTTCAATTGTAAATTTTATGGACATAGTAAAGTAGTTAAAGCTGTAAGTAGAAGGAAAAAATAATATTAGTTTTGGTTGGCTTTTAACTCTCTGAGGTGGCCAACAGACATGGTTTCCTTCAGGCAGGTTGAGACTACCTTATACAATAGAATATGTATAGCAACTTGATCTTTAAAAAATAGAAAATAGAAAGGCACTATGAAATTTACAAAAAAATATATATATATAATCCTGCGAGGGTATGTCGGAGTAAATTATTAATTAACTGATAATACACACTACTATTCAATTATATATCAAGAAACAAGCTCAGGGTTAGCACCGAAAATTCATAAACATGTAATGGAAAAATAACCATATCAAGAATACTTAAGCAGCAATATCTATAGAGCGAATTGTGCATAAATTGTTGGAATGGAAGAAGAGTAAAGACACAAATAACACAAATATTTCAAAAAATAACACAAATGAGTTGCGGCTCTCTATTAATCACAACAAATTCAATCACAATTTTGCTAAATACAATCAAGCCGGGCAAGGGTATTTATCCTAAATCACTTGACATGCACACACTTACCAAACTCATCTATCACATAACTCAACTTGCTCAATGCTCACTTAACTCACTCTCTAACTCACTCACGAAATTTGTCTATCACAAAACTCAACGCTCATGTAACTGAATTTCTAAATCTGCATGTGGGAGTTAATTACATATTTTATAACTCCCCCTTAATTATGATCGCTAAACTAAAACATAACTCATGACAAATAAAACATGCATGCAAGTCTTTGTTTCAGCTAGGCTTACAACACCCAAGTTTATTTTGTGAAACTTAAACACATCTATTTCTAATGGCTTTGTAAATATATGAACCAATTGAGCACTAGATTTACAAGGCTTCAAGTGAATTTCTCCATTGCTCGCAAGTTCTCTAATAAAGTGATATATAGTATCAATATTATTTCTCTTTTGATGAAACACACTATTCTTGGATAGTACAATCTCTAAAGTGTTGTCACAGTATATTGTTGTTTATCCTTTCTATTTCCACTTGATTCCATCCAATAATCATCTTAGCCATACTAATTGACATGTTGCTGAAGTTGCTACTACATATTCTGCTTCTGCTGATGATAATGTCACAATGTGTTGCTTCACTTCTTAGATTCCAATGCTATCACACCTGAGCCAAGATGGAACACATAACTGGATGTGCTCTTCGGATCATCCAAACTACTTGCAAAATCACTATCTCTGTATCCAATCAAATATTTCTTTTCTGTACTTGCATACATTATGCCATAATCTATATTTCCTGCTATGTATCTCAGAATTATTTTCCAAACACTTCAATGTGTGTCTTTTGGAGTCTCCATAAATTTGGAAATCAAACTCACTCCTTGCATAATATCTGGTCTTGTAGCTATGAGATACATGAAGCTGCCAACCAATCTTTTGAATAGGGTTGGATTGAAATATGATCCTTTATCATCCTTACTTAACGTTGTATCTGTTGCAACTGGTGTAGGTACAGTTTTACAATTATCCATCCTGAATCTTTTCAGCAAATCTCTTACATATTTATTTTGGCAAATTAAAATTCATTTTTCATATTTCTCAGCTTAAATGCTAAGAAAATATTTCATGAGACCAAGATATATCATCTAAAATTATTTCATAATGGTTGCTTTAAATTCATCTAACTCAAGATCATCTGTAAAAATCATGTCATCAACATATAAGAAAACAATAAAAATCTGTCCATGCTCATTTAACTTTATGTACAAGGTAGGCTCAATGTTTCTTCTGCAAAATCCATTCTTAATAATGTAATTGTCGATTCTGCTATACCATGCTATAGGTGATTCCTTTAGTCCATAGAGCGTTTTCTTCAACCTGTAAACTTTATCTTCTTTACCTTCAACTTCATAACCTGGTGGCTGCTTCAAATAAATATTTTCTTCTAGAATTCTATTCTAGAAGGCTCATTTGACATCCATTTGAAATAATTTCCACTTGTTCTGAGTTTTTGTGGCTAGAACTACTCTTACAGTATTCAATCTGGCTACCGGAGAAAATGTTTCCCCAAAGTCTATTCCCGGTTGCTGCAAGAATCCTTTTGCTACAACTCTTGCTTTAAATCTATCAATTTTACCTTTCCCATTCAACGTTTTCTTGTACACCCAATTCTAACCAATGAGGTTTTTATCCTTTGGAAAATTAACCAAATCCCATGTATCATTCTTTTCAATAGAATCAATATCTTCATCTGTGACTTCCACCTAATTTTCATCTCTGATTGATTCTAATGAACACTTTAATTATCTAAAGATACAAAACTTCCATAAAAATCAGGTCTGTGTTAAAATGTCTCCTAAGAGTAGTTTATGCTTCCCAAGTTTACCATGATACCGTGCTTGAAGACTGAGAAATTTTTTTACCCGTTTCCTTCAAAATACCTCTTTTAGATAAGAGGTCCAATGTCCAATTATTTTCTTTTTACATATGTTGGAAATGTATATGATAAAAATTCCTTACCGGGTTATGAATCCTCATCATTCAATTCATAAGTATGGGGGGATTGAAATTAGTATTCTTTTTGACCCATTCAATAATTTCTTTTGCATCTCCATATACCTGATTTATTTCTAACCTTAGCCATTTTGTTGTGATAAGGACTCACCATAATCTTGTAATCTTTGATTTGTTTCTTGATACCATTCTGCCCTCCCACCAGAAGTGGAAGAAATTACTAGGCTTAGTAACTATGACTGCACCACATCTGCATTTCCTTCTATTGTTTGCTCCGTCAAGAAACCCAACAATATATTCTTTCCAAATATCAACGAATTTTCATTTCCTATTTCTTTTATACTTCATCACCGGCTCAATATCATTGAAAAAATCAACTGTCTTGATAATGGATTCTCTAACAATAAAATGTTTTTAATAAAAAAATGTTAGTGTTCCTATTTCGCCATATAATACATATGGTATATAATGGGAAGGACCTGTACTTCATGTGTGGAGTGAACCATGAGATAAGACATCTTAACAAGGGTTGATTAGTGCCAACGAAAATAAGCTTCATTTCTTCCATAACCCCATCCGAAATCAGCCTCGCATATGAGCATTTTATCAACAAATGATTTGTATCTTCCCCGCCACCACCCCCCCCCCCCCCCCCAAGCCCCCCACCGCATGCATAGAGGGAATATTTTGCGACCAATGAACCCATGTTTTTCTAAGTTGTTCCATGTTAATATATGATCATGCACTACTAGCCAGCAAAAAAATTTTAATTTTTTTTGGAGATTCCATCTCCATATATCCTCTAGATGATTATTATAGTAATTGATCCTCCCTAGCCTTGGCAACTTCAAGTAGATGTCTCGGACCATCAAATTGTTCTTTTCCATTTTACCTACCCATATCATACATTTCTTCTTATCACCAAGAGTGATGCCAACATATCTAAGTTTCACTACATATGACCCCCATTCCTCTTGATATATCACTCGTATGCCAATATCTTCTATCCTTCTCCAACTCTTCTAATCAATGTTTTGAGTCCCTGACAAATATATTTGTTGCAAGCGGATAATGTCCTTTATATGAAGGATTTGGAGCAGTTGCAAGGATAATCAATGATTTCCAACCTTCCCCATGATGGGATCTAATCGAATTTTGATTTTTGATCCATATTAATCCCCCCAACAGACAAATCCCAACATCCAATATAGATTTTGTTGAAAAGTGTAACTATTGACAGTCTTCATAATGACATGTGTAAATATGACTTTATGTAATTGATGTAAAGAAAAAAAGAAAATTATTTTTGTAATTCTTGAATCGCGGGTTTCATGATCAAGGAATTTTATTTTAGTTAAGGTTCCCATTGTGAGCCTTTAGGTTTGTCATCAAGTCATAATAGTCTATTGAGTCAATGTTATGTATGGAAGACCCTTCTTGGGCATGTTACAAATATATGTGATTCATTAAAAGAGTCAAAGAGACCCTCCAAGATCAAGGTCAAGCATCTCCTTCAATTTGGCCTTAAATGAAATTATGAAGCTTCACCAAAGGACACGTCGGCTCACACACAACTCAAGTCTACTAATTTATATGGGAAAACCACTATAAATAGGGAATCTCAACTTCATTTCAATGACATAATCTAGGTCAAGGAGAAGTATGCAATAAGGAGTGTGAGAATCATTAGGAAAGGATCCTCATAACCAAAGAAGAGAAGGGAAGGAAAAGTGATGCCTTTAGCTTTGTTTTTGGGTACGTTTTGAGCTAAATCACTCTGCAGGTGCAAAGTATGGACAATATATATTGCATAAGAAGCCTAAGTATTGCAGTCCCTTTTGAAGGTCAATTGAAGGAGAAAACTAAGGAGTATCTCAAGCCGAGTTGTAAAGGAGGTAGGCTTCACCTACAGTGAAGTAAATCAAGGTACAAGAGAATGCCATCTACATGTACTAGGGTTTCTGATAGGGCCGAGAAGTTGCAAGTCTGAAGGAGAGAAAAGAAAGTGAACATATGAAAGGTAGCAGAGGCAGAAGAAGAAACCGGAAGTTGACTATCGTTGACTCTATTAGGAAAAAGAGGCCAAAATAAGAAACTTGGTGTCTTGGTCTTGGAGGGGTCAAATAGGTCAAGGGTCTTAGTCTTGGTATTCGTCAATTGAATTTTCTATAAGAAGAATAATTTGCTTGGGGTTTCCTCTCAAGTGGGAGAGGTTTTGGCATTGGTTGATTGCCTATATTTTGTGTCTCTTGTCTCTTTATTGTTTATGCTTTGGTAGTTTCTTGATGAAGACCACTATAATAATCTAAATAAGGAGAATATCTTAATATAAAGGAGTAGAAATCATTCACAAACATTTATCATTACAAGAGAAAGCACCTAATTTCTCTACCATAAATTTATCAACAAAGTGTGCATCATACTTATCCATATGTGTGATATAACAAATTTCTTCTTGGCACTACTACTAATCCATGTGGAGAAATTTTGACCAAACATATATTTTTCCTTAAAGATATGAGACCACACACAATTTGCAAACACTTCCCTCCACATGTTTTTTATAATCAAAGTCTTGTCGAAAGTGGATGTATCTATGAAACCGAAACCTCCTTCCTCCACTGGCCTTGCAAGCACTGACCATCGTACCATATGAATTTTGTCTTGTAATAGTGTTCCAGCCCATAAGAAGTAGCTCACAACAGCTTCTATCTTATAGATGATATCCCTCGGCATTAAATAAACGTGCATCCAATGTACCACTGATTTCATTATTACCATCGTTCCTCCCATCATCAACCATCTATACTTCCAACTATCCATTTTTTTGTGAAATATATCGATTAACCATCCCCAATCCTAGTTATAGTATCCTTCTGGTTTCATCTTAAACCCAAGGTAGGTGAAACCATCATTCGGGATTGACGACGCTAACCCAAACAGATCACATGTGTCCTTTGTTACATTCTCCTCACTGTCATTGTGTAACAAGATCAAAGTTTTTTCATTCATACACAAAGTGGACACAACTCCATATGATTTAATGAGGTCTCTAATGGCTCTCCACTCCCCTACCATGGATTCCCCACCAAGTAACATATCATCTACGAATAGTAAATGAGATATGGAAATATTTCTAGTTACTCTTATCCCTTTAATAATTTCATTATCCTTTGACACACTCCTTTTTCAACTGAAACATTCAATAACTAAGAGAAAGAGAAATGGAGACATGGCACAAACCTATCTAATTCCTCTATATACATTCAAAAATTGTGAAGGTGAGCCACTAATAATAACAAAAGAATTTCTAGTTTTGAAACATGCCAAAATACATTTAATGTTAAAAAGAGACATAGCATATTTTAACAAGACCAAGAATAGGAATTCTCAATCAATGCAATCATATGCCTTTCTCAAGTCTACCTTTAAAAGGAAATATCTTGTTTTCTTGATTTAATAGAGTGCATCATCTCCTAGGAAATATTAATTACATATTGTATTTTTCTACCTTCTAATGAACCAAATTGTTCCTTTATTATATGCTTCGACAATACTTGCTTCAACCTACTCGCAATCAATTTCAATATCATTTTTTAAACCGGGTTGCAGAGAGATATGGGACAATAATATGAAAAGGTTCTTGGTTCCACCCTTTTTTGCATTAATGTTATTAAAGTCGCATTTATGGCCCCTGATATGAACCTATGAATCCTAGATTCTTTAGCTACTACCAAAATATCCAAGATCATCAAATCGATTAAGTGAATAAAAATTTCAACCCCCCACCCATCCAGGCCTAGAATTTTCTCCTTTTCACATTCATTCAATATCTTTGTCAATTCCTCCCTTATGATTAGTTGTCACAATTTGTCATTATACTCCGATGTGAATATGTTTTCAATTTCTTCGATGAAATTCATTAGTGACTAGAAAGATGTCTCATATGTTGAGAATTGGCCTTTGAAATGTGTGACCGCAACCTTTTTCAATAGATCTCTATGAATTAAATACTTTCCGATGTAATCCCTTATCCTCCTTATATAATTTATTAGTTACTCAGCATTAAAATTTGCATGGAAATATCTAGTATTTTTATCTCTAACTTTTATCCATGTCGTCTTGGTCTTCATTTTGATGTCTTCTTCCCATGAATGGAGAATGTACCTTCTCATACCCTCCAATTCAATGGTCATGTGCTGGTATTCCTCTGAGAAGAATAATGGGTCATGAGGATAATTGAAATAACTTTGGAAAATTTCAATCTCCCTAAAAGATTTAGTTTCACCCTCCTTCATCCCCTTAATCCATTCTTGAGTGTCCCTTTTCATCTCTCTAAGCTCTTTGCATATGGATACCATGTGATTCTGTGGAGGAGCAAGCAATGACTAAGACCAAAAATTTCATACCAGATCTCCAAATTCATCCATTTCAAGCCATTTTGGGTTGAATTTGAAGGTTTATAATCTCTGATATTCCCCTTCATCCCATGTCAGCATAATGGGCAAGTGATCAGAAATAAATGTTGGAATAATATAATATCTTATATCTGTCAGATGATTAACCATAGTTTGATTAACCAGAAACATGTTCATTCTTTCTTAGATACCCTCTTGACTAATTATCCCATTCCTTTAAGTGGGTCTAGGATGATCTGGCATCACATACAATAGGGAAAAATCATTCATCAAACCTTTGAAATAAGTAGTCATAATATCAATTCTATATTGTTGTCCCTGAATAGCCCCCACGATGATCATGGAACTTAATCAAAGGATTCCATATTGCACAACCTAGTTCCAAAATAGTCTATGCCCCACATATGGATCATATGAATTTATAATTCATACCCTTTGGCAGTTTCCCATCATGTGTCTGGTTCTTCTGGGTGAAGGCTGTTGTGATGCCATGGGCCTTGCGGTACTTTTTATCTACTTATATGCTAGTGTGGGTTGTTGGATTTCATTGGGGTGGCCATATTTGGGGCTTCACGATCATTTTGGTTCCTATAAAATCTTCTCTAATTTATTCTATACAAACTCTATTGGTGCCCTTGTGCCATTTTCTTCATGGTTATTTTCAAGGCCCTAATGCTCCTCAAATGGAGCACTTCCTTTTGTCTTTTGAATGAATAAAATGGGTCCATATTTCCACTTGCCACTTTATATTTCATGAAATCCTTTTAAATAATGAATTAAATATTCATCTGAGAGTTTGATTATGTCAACAACCACATGGTATCTCCTCATGCAAAATTTCTTCCAGATATGAAGAAAAGGTCTTGAACAATATGTACATTGAGAAATGTAGAGCAAGCAAGAACTTGTACATGTTTCAGAAAAGCATATATAAGACATGATAGAGAGGTATATCCCACATTGAAAAACTAAGAGAAATAATTGCAAAATAAGGATGAGCTTATAGGTTTTCAATAGGTTGAAATGAAATTGTACAAAGAATTAGTACAATCATATGGATTTGTATGGCCATATGGAACAATACAACAATTGAACAACTTTTGCCTTGTTTTTTTGTGTAGATCATATACCTCATTTTGAGATGATTATGATGATCATGCAGTTGTTATTTTAGAATCGTGTAGAGGTTTCCTTGAGCCTGTATTCAGAGGTAATTTTGAGAAGAAATTACTTGTGTATCTAGAAAACTCTTTTATTGTTTCAATGCATAAATTTCCAGTTATTGTGTGATTGATTCTATGATATGAAAGTAATTTCTACATTATATTAAATTTGGCAACATATCTATTTAACTAGGATAATATGGATAAAAAACACCTAGGGTTGAATTTTTGTAATGTACTTAACCCCAAATGCCTCAAAAGGTTAAATATGTCTCCAAATATGTGAAAATGAGTCCTTACCCCCAAAAATTTCTACTTGAGGGTGAAACACACCTTCAAGTACATGGAATCTCTTCCAGTAGGGTTATTTCTCACCACTTATTATATGCAACATCCCCCAACCACCTCTTTAAAGAAGGTGTCTGATCTCAAGACTCATGTATGCATTTGACCAACCCCATGTGTAACTTAGTGATACATGGCATGATCTCAAGTTGAGTTTCCATCTTGTAAAGCTCCATTTTTTCTCAGATCGTTCATCCACATGGTCTTAGGCCATATTTTTAACCTAAGGAAAAGGATATCCATCAATGAAATGACAAAAGAGAATGTAATACATGTAACCATTCTTCCAATTACATGTAAACACATGCCCGAATGGATCCTCATAATGAAATGCATCTTTGGAAGAACCTTCATCAAGCCAACCATACACCTTCTATATGCATGTTATTCCCTTGGATGATGAAGAGCTCCCAGGCTTGATGGATTTCAAATGTAGAGAGAATCCCAAGCTAGTGGATATGGGGCTACTAGTGCTAACCTTTGATATATGCATTGAATGCGATCTTCGTGAATGAGATGCTTTCTCCTTGATGGAATATTGTAAGATTTCAACCTTTTCAATCCACTAAGGATTCTATGAAATTCTATAGAGCCAATATATTTTTAATTATGAAGAGGTTTTAGGCAACCATGCATCATAGTGACTAGTTTCATGGAACCATGTTTCCCTTCCGAATGCAGGAAACACCATGAATCTGGACCTTACTATGTTGAAGTGTTATAACATCTTTACATAAGGATATTGGTATCAGACAAGATTTGGTGCTTTGTTGGGATTTTCATTACTCTTGAATGTGTTATGTTGTTTAAATTTTCTCTTGCATATCTAAATTGTGAGTTTCTCTTTTTTATTTATTTATATTTTTGTTTTCAAACTTCTATGGTTGTCATTAATTCCAGAATCCAGATTATCCACAGTATCATAAAACAATGGTCGATGTTTCGAATCCTAATGGGGATCCATCTTCAAGGCAATAAGTGAATGAAGAATGAAAGAAGGTTGCACAGGTCAACCATGTTGATGGATCCCTGTTGGTTCACTTCTTGTCCTAAAGATGGACACCCATTGGGATTCGAAATGTCGACCATTGTCATGTATATTTTATCAAATAATTTTCAATACGAAATGATATGGGATTTGTTTTTGCGTAGCTCTTGCGAAACCTCAAGCTGTCATTTTTGAAGAAGATTATGAAGAAATGAAATCCCAAAAAAATGGTGTAGAGTAAGGGCTCAATTCAAGACCATCAAGGTTAAGAAGAGAATCTTTCTCATGTTCTTTGTCTTCTGCAAATTCGAGTAATACTTGTAAGAAAATTTTCAACCATCTCTTTCTCAAATTTTGTTGAACATATTGAATTGTAAGGGAACTAAATTTTAGATGATTCCATGATTTTCAATTATATAATTTTTTTCAATGGTTATGTAGCCAAAATTCCAATCAAACAAATGAGCATCTAATTAGGTAATCCATCTGGAAATAATGAGTTGGATTTGGAGGATGCAACATGATTTGTTCCAAATTAAGGAATGATCTTTCCATTTCAACCACTATTCATGTATTTTGAAAATGTAAATTACTTTTTTGACATGCCCCTTGTATGGAAATTGAGCCTTGAGACTGATATATTATGTCATCCATATGTTGCCAATTTTTGTGGATTTTTGTAATTGATGGATTTGAATAACTAATTTTGGATTCATCTGTAGGAAATGAGGGAACAATGAGTGACTAAAGATAGACTTCAATTGCTCTGTTATAGGTGCATTCATACTTGGTGTTCTTATGACAATTATGGGGGTTAGTGGTGAAGGGAAGACATCTCTCATGGATGTTTTATATGGAAGGAAAATTGGGGGATATATTGAGGGTTATATCCAGATATATGGATATCTCAAAAATCAGGAAACCTTTGCTTGAATTTTCGATAACTGTGAGTAGAATTACATACATTCTCCAAATGTCATTTTTTGGGAATCACTGTTATATTTGGAATTTCTATGCCTTTTGAAGGATTTTGACAAATAAACCAAAGTTTTAAGTCTACAAAACTAATCAATTTCTCGTACGACATGGTGTCAAATAGTCATGTTTCTCACTTGCAAAATATTCCAATTTGCAGGCCTTTGTTGATGAAGTCATGGAACTTGTAGAATTAGACAATTTAAGGGATGGAATAGTAGGTCTTAATCATTAGGGGAATTTTTAGGTCTATAATGGGCCTCCTAAGGAAATAATAAAATAATAGTCAACCTAATAAAATAATATTTATGAATTTAGAATTCAAGTTTTTCGCCAAAATCCATATAACCATGGTTAAATTGAATTGAAAAGTTGCACCAAAATAAAAGTAATATAAAAAACTGTATTGATGTGACTATAAATAAAAATGAGTTTTTCAAGAAAAAGTCATTAGAACAACTAATGCATTTGTACTTTGTATTTAGATAACTTGAAATAAATTATAAATATAAATTCATAAATTCTTAGTTGTAAAACGTACCATTCATTAAAATTTATATTATTTAAATGATAAAATTAAATTATTAAATAACATGTAATTAATATACTATATAAAAATCAAATGATATAATAAAATAAATGTAATATATTATTTTATGTATTAATTTTATATTACATATTGAATTGATTTGATTTATAACGTAAGAAGAAATAATATATAATATAAAAATTAATATGATATATGAACAGTGTGTGAAGACATGAAGATTGTATAGGGATATTCATTGTTTCTTTCAAAAAATATGAAATGAAAATAATAATATTTTATTCAAAAAGTGTGAAATGACATTTATTATGGGTACTTTACTTTGTGACTTTAAAAGTACTTAGAATATTACCATGGTTAACCATATGTTTTTACCCACCATTGAGAATGTGACAAGTAAGTACATTTAACTCAAGCAATGCCACCACAACCATGGGAGATGATGGCATCCCCTAAAATGTGACTGGTTCTCATAAAGTGAATTTTGATTGTACATTTTCCTTAGGAGGCCCATTTTTTACCTCAAAATTCCCCTAATGAATGTGAGTCTATTGTTGTGAAATTTTTTTAATATCTCAAACAGAAATCCTACTATTAATTTTCATAATTACTTATCCTACTTACATTAAGGTATTAATCTGGAAAAAATTCAACATTGACATCGAAGTAAACACATTAACAACCTACACATACAAATCTAAACTGAATAACAAGCCCAATGACAGAGTGACACACACGTATTATCTAAACAACTGTCCCTAGAAAAACCAATGCGGGAAAATTGGTCTTCTAGTTGCTGGAGGGTTTTTATTATTAAGTAGAATCTAAGAACAACAAATTTGGGCACCAAACTCATTAACCCGACAGAGAAATAAATAAACTCAGTTATACCTCTATTCTAGAGATAGAAAAATTCACTGATTCACACCCTTGAATGAGATTACAGAACTCAACCCTTTTTAGTCTTTAGAAACCCCAGTGTTGCTTTGAAGCCCTCTACGTCAACGTTGATGGCATGCGTCAGCCCCTGCACTACTCAGGAAGGGCTGTGTCACCCCAGACTGGGTTACGCTACCCCTACGTTGCCCTGGCTCAGCCTATGTTAGCCTTGCTGGCCTCCTGTTGCCCTTTTGCTTCCATTTATGGGCCTGCATCAAGCCTGCGTAGCCCCTGAAGCCTTTGCGTTGCCCCTGCTGGGCTCTTGGCTGAGCTGCGTAGTTGCTACCTCTGCGTTGCCTTGGTATACTGCTTATATGCCCTCATTTCACTCTTGACCTGGGATAAAACCATCCCTCTCACTAATACTGCCCCTCACTGCAACTGAAACAGCCCCACACTGCAGCTGAAACACTTCTAAAATTCTTAGCAAACAACACATTAGAATTCCAGCTTAGTTTCAATGCTATGCCACTATGGGTGTTCTCCAATTGACCCCAAGCCCTATTCTGATAATTTTCTCGTTGAAACATCAATGGTAGTGATCTAATATTGAATCAACATCAAAGATTAGAAGATGCTTTATTCGTGTGACTTAAATCATTTTCATCACATGTTTAATTTAATTAACATTAATCTTTTAATTTTCCTCAATTAGACTTAGGGTCCTTAATTAAAAATGTTACTTAATTAAATATCTCTTAAACATGATGTAATTTTTTATATCACTTTCTCGATCTTGGAGATCTCATGTACTCTAGTCCCTCCACATATTTTGGGAGCTAGAGCACATCCGATGCTACTACAACACCTAAAAATTTCAACACTCCCTATTAGCGAGGAAAGTGCTCTAGCAAGAATACTTCACCTTGAAGTTTTGCACTGATCTTTGATGTGGGTCTTTGTGTTGATGCTTGGCCTAATGCCCTTCATGACTCTATTTCTACTTTTCTCTCGTATTGTTTCCCATGATGCTACTACTACCACTACTACATTTGTACTGCAACTCCCTCACAAATTGGTGCATTTTGTTGCCCATAGCACTGTCACTGCTAACTGCTACACTACAAATCAGTTGTTGAGGGTAAGAAACTAAAGTCCTCCTACCTAATATTTGACACACAAGTTAGCTGGGTTGCATCTTTGTCACTGAAGATCCATAAGAAACTACTCTGCACTATCATCTAGAGTTTTTTGCGTTGTTTCAACTTTGCACTGCGTAAGCAAACCTCCTCTACACTGCCTCTGCGATGAAGTACCCTAGGCTGCTACTACACTGCTCTATCCTCTTGAAGCCTCTGTGTTGCTGTAACTCTCCATTATGTAAGAAAGCCTTCTCTATGCTGCTGAATTCACATCAGCCCCTCTTCACTGTTGTTGCTACGTTGCTACTGCATCTGCACTGCACTTCTCCCTCTCAGGATCCAACTCTTCGTATGCTTCATCTTTGAATCTTTGCACCCAATGCTTCACTTGCCCGGCTACCATCTTAAGGATCTCGTAGCTCGTATCCGATCCAAGAGTTGGTCTACTCAAGGATCCTGCCTCACTCAATAGTTTCTATATAGATCGAGATCACCCTAATTTCATGGTTCATGAGCGCTCATGTCTACATCATCTCTGGAGCCATCGTCTACCACAAGAGTCTTTGAGGTAGAAGATTCCTTGTCCTTTTTCTTCTGAGGAAAATTGCTAGCAAAATGTCCTAGTTTTCCCCACTTGAAACACTTGATCTTTGACATATCATGCTTCTTTCTCCCTTGTTGCCTCTTTGATTCCAAGGTTGCATGTTCCTCTTCTTCCTTATTCACTTTGCTTGAACTAGTGTTGTACTATCTTTTGGTCATCCAAAAAATTCCCCTTTTGTGAGGATAGCCCACATGTTTTCCCAGTTGGGAAGGTCCGCTCTGCCCAAGATAATTTGGACACAAGTTTCCCAGTCCTCTATGACTACACTAAAAGCAATCCTTACCATGACATCGTCATCTATCTTGACCCCCATGACAGTCATCTGATCCCAGATCTATTGCAGTCTGGATAAAAAAGGTTCGATATCCTCTCCCTTGGCCATTAGGGATCACCATAGTTGGTTCTCCAAGAGAATATTTCTATGGATGGATCTTCCTTCATACAATGTGGGTAGGGCTACCCACATGTCATGAGCCATTTCCTTCTCAGATATGTGTGGTATGATATGATCTTGGACCCCGTCCATAAAGAAGCACTTGGCATGAGTTGCTGCTTCATTGTGCTTCTCATGTAGCTTCGCATCGATCGGTGTAGCCAAGAATTTTTATGGATGCTCTCTTATGTCGTAGGCCTCAAGGACTACCAGGATTCTAGCCTTCTAGATCATAAAGTTAGACAAGCCATCCAACCTATCTTGATCGCATAGTGTGTGTGACACCATCTTCTTAGATATTTATCGGAACGAATCTTCCTCTCCATACTAGAGACTTGGATCTAGGGTACTTGGCAAGAAAGGCACCCTCTGATCCCTATGATACTTGACTCCCTCTCTTGGAAGTCTACCAAAAAAAATGAATCAACTCTCTTCGATCCTCTGATCGATCTACAGATCTCTTTGGTAGTAATTTTTCTGAGAAGTTGTTCTCCTCCCGCTCTTTGTCAACTTAGCTTAGGCTAACTTCTTCACCGACAAAAATTTCACCCCACTAGCAATTGCTGAAGGTCTACAACTCAGCTTCCAGCACTCTGAACAAAAATCATCCTCTGGACTGCATCACCCTAGCTGGCCTCTACATGAGTAGATAGTCCCAACGTAGCTTTTGCGCTACCTCTGGACAATAAGTACATGGGCTTGCGTGAATCTGCGTGGGGGACTACGTCACCCTTACCTCTGCTTCCTTCTACTGCTGTGCTCCCTTCTATGGTTTGTTTTATCTGTTGTTTCTACTGATTTCTATGTTGCTTTCTACAACACAGATTCTTCAGCCTTCTTGCTGGAGATCCAGGCTAGATATGCAATCACTTTGATACCATGTGAAAATTTCTGAATATCTCAAACAAAAACCCTACTGTTAATTTTCATATTTACTTCTCCTACTTACATTAAGTTATTAGTCCAAAAAATCTTCATCATTGACATCAAAGTAAACACTTTAACATCTTATACATACATATCTAAACTGAATAGCATGCACAATGATAAAGTTACACACAAGGATTTTCTGGCCAACTGTCCCTGGAAAAACCCAATGCGGGAAAACAGGTCTTCTGGCCACTGGAGGGTTTTTATTATTAAGAAGAATCTAAGTACAACAATTCCGCGCACCAATATGGTTAACCTAACAAATAAATAGATAAACTACAGTTATACCACTGTTCTGGAGACAGAAAAATTGATTGATTCACACCCTCAAACGAGATTTATAGAAATAATCTCTTTTCAGTCTTTAGAAACCCCAACGCTGCTTTGAATCCCTCTATGTCAACCCTGATGGCCTACATTAGCCCCTGCACTACTTAGGAAGTGTCTGCATCACCCCAGACTGGGTTACATTGCCCCTACCTTGCTCTTGTTGGGCTTGCATTACTTCTATTGAGCTCATGTTTCCCTTGCGCTACCCTTTATGGGCCTGCGTCAAGCGTGCATAGCCCATGAAGCCTTTGCGCTGCCCCTATTGGGCTCTTGGATGAGTTGCGTAGCAGCTTCCTCTGTGTTGCTTCAGTCTATTTCTTCTCTACCCTTGTTGCACTCTTGGCCTGGGATCAAACGATCCCTTTCGCCAATACTAACCCTCGGTGTAGCTGAAACACTTATGAAATTCTTAGCAAACCACGCCCTAAAATTCCAGCTTAGTTTTAGTACTTTGCCACTATGTTAGCTCTCCAACTGACCCCAAGCCCTCTTCTTATCACTTTCCCATTGAAACATCAATGGTCGTGATCTAATCTTCGATCGACGACTAAGATTAGATGATGCTTGATCCGTGTGACTTAAGTCATTTTCATCACATGTTTAATTTAATTAAATTTAAAATTTTAATTTTCCTAAGTTAGACTTAGCGTCCTTAATTAAAAATATTACTTAATTAATTATCTCTTAAATGTGATGGATTTTATTAAATCACTTTTTGGGTTTTGGAGATCTCATGAACTCTAGTCCCTCCACAAAGTTTGGGAGCTCGAGCACATCTAATGCTACCCTAACACCTCAAAATCTCAACACTCCGTCTTAGCGAGGAAAGTGCTCCAGCAACAATAATTCACCCCAAAGTTGTGCAATGATATTTGGTGTGGGTCTTTGTTCTGATGCTTGGCCTACTGACCTTCATCATTGCATTGTTGCTACTCTCCTATATTGTTCCCCATGATGCTGCCACTGGCACTACTACATTTGTACTGCAACTCCCTCTCAAATTTTGCATCGTGCTACCCAGATCGCTACCAATGCTAATTGATACAGTGCAAATTAGTTGTTTAGGGTAAGAAAATGAAGTCCTCCTACCCAATATTTGACAGAAAAGTCAGTTTGGCTGCATATTCATCACTGAGGCTTTATAGGCTGCTCCTCTGCGCTATCATCTGGAATATACTACATTGCTACAACTCTACACTGTGTAAGTAGGCCTCCTCTGTGTTACGTCTGTGCTAAAGTCGCCTATGTTGCTATTGCGCTGTGCTATCCTCCCGAAGCCTCGTGCTGCTGCAAATCTGCATTGTTGTAGCACTGCACTACGTAAGAAAGCCTTTTCTGTGCTGCGTAAACAAGCCTTCTATGTGATTCTGACGTCACATCAGCCCCTCTGCGATGCTGCTACAACTGCACTGTGCTTCTCCCTCTCAACATCCAGCTCTACCTCTCCTTCATTTTTGAATCTCTGCGTCCACTATTCCTCTTGCTCTGCTACCATCTTGAGGCTCCCGTAGCTCGTATGTGATCCAAGAGTTGGGCTACTCAAGAATCTAACCAAACTTTCTAGCTTCTCTACATATCAAGGTCACCCCACTTTTGTGGTTCATGAGTGCTCATGGCTATGTCATCTGTGGAGCCATCGTCTACCACAACATACTTTGTGCTAGAAGCTTCCTTGTCCTTTATCATCTGAGGACAATTACCGGTGAAATGTCCTAGTTCGCCACACTCAAAACACTTGATCTTCGATAGGTCATGCTTCTTTCTCCCTTGTTGCCTCTTTGATGCCAAGGTTGCATCTTCCTCTTCTTCCTTATTTAATTTGCTCGAACCGATTATGTACTGCCTTTTGGTCATGCAAAGGATTTCCTCTTGTTGGAGGATAGCCCACATGTTGTCCCAGTTGGGAAGGTCTGCTCTGCCCAAGAGACTTTGGAAAAAAATTCCTAGTCCTTTGTGACTGCATTAAGAGAAATTATAACCATGACAACGTCATCTACCTTGACCCCTAAGATAATCAGTTGAAGGAAGATCAATTTTAGTCTGGGTTAAAAAGGGGCGATCTCCTCTACCTTGGCCATCATGAATAACCTCAGCTGGTTCTCCAAGAGCATATTTCTCTGGATGAATCTTCCTTCATACTATGTGGTTAGGGTTACCCACATCTCGTGAGCCATTGCCTTCTTGTCTACGTGTGGTACCACACGATCTTTGACCCCATTGGTAATGAAGTGATTGACATGAGGTGTTGCTTCATTGTGCTTCTCCAAGGGCTTTGCATTGATCAATGTAGCTAAGAATTTTTCTTCATGCTCACTTATTTCATAGGCCTCAAGGACTAGTAGGACTCTGGCCTTTCAGATCACAAAGTTGGATAAGCCGTCCAACCTATCTTGATCACAGAATCCATGTGGTAGCATCTACTGAGATATTTGTTAGAACGAATTCTCCTCTCTATACTAGAGACTCAGATCTAGGGTCCTTGGTGAGAAATGCACCCTCTGCTCCCTCTGACAAATGACTCTCTCTATTGGAAGTTTGACAAAAAAAATGAATAAGCTCTCTTCGATACTATGATCGATCTAAATATATCTTTAGTAGGAAATATTCTGCGAAGTTGTTCTCCTCCCACTCTTTGTTAACTTATCTTAGGCTAAATTATGTAGCAACATAATTTTCACCCTAGCAACAACTTCTGAATTTCTGCAGCTCAACTTCCGGCACTCTAAACAACAATCAGCTTCTGGACTACATCACCCTACCTGGCCTCTACGTGAGTAGACAGTCCCATCATAACTCCTATGTTGCCTCTACAGAGTAAGTACGTCAATATGCATGGATATTGTGTCACCCTTGACTCTGCTCGACTCTACTTCCTTTTGCTGCTACGCTACCTTCTCTGGTTCAGTTTATCTGCTACTGTTATTGCTTTTTCTATTGATTTCTACATCATAGATTGTTTAGCCTTCTTGCTGGAGATCCATGCTAGATCTCCAATCACTCTGATACCATGTGAAAATTTCTTAATATCTCGAACATAAACCCTATAGTTAATTTTTCAGATTTACTTCTCCTACTTACATTAAGTTATTAATATGAAAAATATCTAGCATTGACACCGAAATAAACATCTTAACATCATAGACATATAGATATAAACTGAATAGCATGCACAATGACAAAGTTACACACAAGGATTTTTTGGACAACTTTCAGCGGAAAGACCCAATGCGGGAAAATCTATCTTCTGGATGTTGGAGTGTTTTTATTATTAAGAATAATCTAAGTGCAATAAATTTTGGCACCAAACTCGTTAACCTGGCAGAGAAATAAATAAACTAAAACTATACATCTATTTTGGAGATAGAAAAAATAACTGATTCACACCCTTAAACATTATTTATAGAACTCATCTCTTTTTAGTCTTTAGAAACCATGACACTTCTTTGAAGCCCTCAGTATCAGCCTAGATGGCATGCATAAGCTCGGATGGCCTATGTTAGCCCTGATAGCCTGCATCAGCCCCTACTCTTCTCATGATGGGTCCGCGTCACCCAAAAATGGGTTACGCTACCTTATTTGGGCCTGTGTCAGCCTTGGTAGCCTCCAACTGCCCCTCCGCTACCCTTTCTGGGCCTCCAACAAGCTTTCATAGCCCCTGAAGACACTGCACTGCACCTACTGGGCTCTTGGCTGAGATGCATAGTTGTTGCCTTTGCACTACCTCCGTATGTTGCTTCTTTGCCCTCGTTTCACTTTCAGTCTAGCATCAAACCATCCCACTCGCCAATAGTACCGCTCGCTGGAGCTGAAACACTTATGAAATTCTTAGCAAAACACACCCTAAAATTCTAGCTTAGTTTCAGTGCTCTGCCACGGTGTGTTCTCCAACTGACCACAAGCCCTCTTCTTATACTTTTCTCATTGAAACATCAATGGTTGTGATCTAATATTGAATCAACGGCTAACATTAGAAGATGCTTGATCTGTGTGACTTAAGTCATTTTCATCACATGTTTAATTTAATTAACTTTAATATTTTAATTTTACTAAGTTAGACTTAGGGTGCTTAATTAAAAATATTATTTAATTACATATCTCTTAAACATGATGGTATTTCTTAAATTTCTTCCTAGGTCTTTGAGATCTGATGTACTCTAATCCCTCCACAAATTTTGGGAGATAGAGCATTTACGATGCTACCCCAACACATCAAAATCTCAACAATTATCAACAAAAAAAAGGAAAATGCTAACAGTAGTTGTTGAGATTGTTGCAAATCCTTCTATAATTATCATGGATGAACCCATTTCTATTTTAGATGCCATAGTAGCTCCAATTTCTATGTAAATTGTTCGTAATAAAATAGATAATGTAAGGACAGTTATATGTACCATTCATAAACCCAACATTGACATCTTTGAAGGTTTTTATGAGATAAATCAATGTCTAGAGTATGTGATAACTTATATTGCTGATTTTAGAGTTGTGATTTTTGACTTACTATAATGGGTTCAATTATTGTCGATGAAAATATCAGGGAAATCTTTCACTTCAGGGCACTGGGACATAATTCTTGCAATGTTGTTGAATATTTTGAGGTAACTACCTTGCAGAGTCCTGTACCTAGAAAGGGAATGGGTTTAATAGACTATCACCAATTTAGTTTCTAAATTTGAGTTAGTTTTCTTAATTTCACCATTAAAACTGTAGGTTATTCAAGGAGTAGAAAATATAAAATAAAAATACATTCCAGTTACGTGGATCTTGGAAGTTAGTTCTATTGTTTTTTAACATCTTCTATGGATAAACTTTGCATAGAATTACAAAAACGATTCCCTCCACAAGTAGGCATTAAAGTTGCTAATGTTTTGGCATGGGAAGCCCTCTGCTAGCATTATAACAAGTCTAAAATATTGTAAGCTTCTATGATCCATATCTAATTTAATAAAAAAAATTCTGGAAAATCACATAATCAATTGAGAAACGACACAATTCGAACTACTTAGTGTAGTTCATCATGAGGAGAATGGTTGTTCTGTTGATCTACATCCATCAATAAATATAATTCAGAAATGCAACGATCATATATATATATATATATATATTAACTATAATAAGAAATAATCCTAATATAAAAGGGGTTAACCAAAAAACAACCAAATTTAGTAATAATTAAAACAAGGGGAAATGTAAGAAAACCAAACAATAAAAAGGACAATAAATTAAATAAATTAAAAAAAATGGACGGTGGAAAGGAAGCCAGCTAAGAGACTAGGGATAGAATCCAACAACTACTTATCTTCCAACCATCATCCCTACTCAAAGTATTATATCTTTTCTCAATCTCAACTGCTTCCCTAAATTTTCGGTGATGAAAATGGTCAACACTAGCAATGACCTTGGATTCCTCTAAACAAATATCGTGCTTAGTCTTCCCAGCATGCTTGGCCAAAGTAGAGGTCTGAGTCCTACAATGCCTAATATCATCAGCGTGTTCTTGAATCCTCTTATTTATGGAGCGACCCATTTCTCCAATGTAAAGAATCCCAGAAGAACAAGGGATCATATAGACTCCTTTTATGCTTTTTGGGTCTAGTGGATCCTTAACCAATTTTAGGGAACTACAAATATTATCTAAGGGTCTAAAAGTGGAAGAACCATATGTTTCCTGAAAATCCAGGCAATTTTTTTAGTAGTTCCCCGTATAAAAGGTAATTGAACACTACCAACCAGTTCACCAAGTTTTTTTTTTAGATTATGACCTTTATTAGCATTTATAAAGGCCTTCAATCCTTGACATATACTATAACCATTCAACTTAAAAACTTTAAGCATATCAGATTTTTACTCCTCCAAGTGCTCATCATCAGAAACCCTAAGAGATCTAGTGGGTAATGTGTTGAGAACACCAACCTTTTGAGCTAGAAAATGATGAGAACTAGCATGCAGATACTACTCTGTATGGGTCTTCTTTCCAAAGACTTGGTGGGAGAGTGAGCCATCATTATTTCTGGAAATTAAAACATTAAGAAATGAAGTCAACCATCATTTTTAGTTTCCATAGTGAACTTAATAGAGGGATATTGATCATCTAGGTGCCAATGAAAACCATCTAACTTCTAAGGCCCATGAGACCAGTTTATGAAAGTGTTGTCAACAAATCGCTTCCATATCTTAAGATTAAAAGGAGTGGAAGCTAAGGATTTAGATTCAAAATCTTCCATAAAAAGGTTGGATACAACTGGAGATAGCAGAGAACCCACGGTAACACTACATGTTTTCTCATAGAAGGTTGGTGTTCTCAACACATTAGCCACTACAGCTCTTAAGGTTTTTGATGATGAGCACTTGGAGGAGGGAAAATCCCATATGCTTGAAGTTTTTAAGTTGAATGGTTATAGTAGACGTCAAGGCCTGAAGGCCTTTCTAAATGCTAGTAAAGGTCATAATCCAAAAAAATATCTTGGTGAATAGGTTGGTAGTGTTCAATTACTTTTTATACAGGGTACTACTGAAAAAATTGCATGGATTTTAAGGAAACATATGATTTCTTCCACTTTTATACCCTTAAATATTGTTCGTAGTTCCCTAAAATTGTTTAAGGATCTACTAGACCCCAAAAGAATGAAATTCTATATGATCCCTTGTTCTTGTGGGATTCCTTATATTGGCGAAACCGGTCACTCCATAAATAAGAGGATTCAAGAACACGTTGTTGATATTAGGCACTGTAGAACTCGGACCTGTACTCTGGATAAGCATGCTCAGAAGACTAAGAACCATATTTGTTTAGAGGAATCCAAGTTCATTGCTAGGGTTGACCACTTTCATCACCAAAAATTTAGGGAAGCAGTTGAGATTGAGAAAATATCTAAGACTTTGTATAGGGATGACGGTTGGAAGATAAGTAGTTGTTGGATTCCATCCTTATTCTCTTAGTTGGCTTCTTTACCCCATCTATTTTTTTATTATTTAATTTATTGTCCTTTTCATTGTTTGGTTTTCTTACGTTTCCCCTTGTTTTAATTAATGTTAACTTTGGCTATTTTTTATTCCGGCTAATATATATATATATATATATATATATATATATATATATATAACATCGATTAATTTATATATTAAAATTTTTGACTACGTTTATTGTTTAACTAACCTTAGTTAAATAAAAATTTTCATTTTTATTTCCAACTTAATTGACTAAATCTTATAATAATTTATGTATATTTTGTTACATTATTTTCTTATTTATATATTATTATATTTTTTTATTAGGCTTTTTTATTAAGTTTAATTCTTTTTATTCTTCTTGTTTGTTATGATTTTTCTAATTTTAGTATATACCTGTAATTTTATGTTTATTTGTAATTTGTATTTATTCAATTAGTAATTTATTTAGTTATTTATTTTATTTAACTATATTGACTATAATATTTTATCTTATTAAGGTTTATTTTCATTAATTTATATTTGAACTTTTTACTTGACCGTTGCATTTCTGAATTATATTTATTGATGGATCTACATCAGCACAACCACCATTCTCCTGATGATGAACTACACTAACTAGTTCGAAACACGTCGTTTCTCAATTGATTATGTGATGTTCCAAAAAAATTCTAAAAAAAGCATAAAAGATACTTAGATATCCACTTAAAATTCACATTTTTATATTTCATTATTTTTCTTGGACATGAAGGTGGAATAGAACATCTGTTAAATAGCTCAACTCAAGATCTATACTTCACTACCCAATACTCATAATCATTCTTTAGAGAGTTCACATCATGTATGTGGAAGTAGTTGTTTACTTACTGACAAACACTTGATTATAGTGTTGTTATATACTTCTTCACACCTACCTATGTTTTTCTCTTTGAAACTATATTTTGGAAAGTCAACACTGTAGAAATTATCCAAAGGGATTCAATTTGATCTTGTAATTTACTAAAACAAAATACTGAATACTTCTACAATTTGCAGAAACCAAATACGATCACACAATCACATGGTAAGAGAAAGTGACAATCAATCGCAAAACATAATATGTATATGGGGAAAAAAACTTCTCAAAACCCCTATATCTCTATATTGTATATGGTCAATATCATGAAACAATACAATGCTCTTTCTCCACTGATAAACTTCATGCACTCTACAGACTGTCTCACTCTGATCTAGCACGGATATGGCTTGTAATCAAAGCAAGTTTGGTCCAATATTTAACCTATTTCTTTCCTCTTCTTGGCCTACCTTCCTTCTGCAATATTGGGCTAATTGAGCTCCTATTAATTAAGAAATACCAATTACTTATTGCAAAATCCTTTAGGGCCTTCCCACTGACCTCATGCATGACTTGCACAATTTTCTAATAGTACAACTCATAGATCTCTTCCCTTTAACCTCAGTCTCAACTCGACCTTCCTTAGAACTGACATGAAACAACTATTTATAAATAATTGTTAGTTAGTTTATTGATCACTACTTGTGACATAAATCATATTTGATTCACTTGACCTCCCACTAGCTCACCTGTCAGTTAAAACTAGTTCAAACTGATTTTAATTGAAATAATTGAGTTAACTAACTACAATTCACAAATAACTATAAATGGACCCCCTTAAATCATGGGAGAATTCTACATGAATCCTCTTAGACCTCTAACTCGAATTTCCTAATATAAATAAGTATTCCCGAGTCAGTTAACTAATACAAGTTTTCATGAGATGAAATTACAATTTTTCTTCGAATTTAATTAAGGGTAATTAAATAAGAAGCCTCATATGGTACCATTTCTGGGTGCCATTTTCTAGATTCCATTTCTGGTTTCCATTTTCAATGTTTCTTGTTTCCAATTTCAACAAACACACAGTGGTATGCAGTTGAAAATATCTTGTACGATAGATTATTTCCCAAAAAATATTGTTTGGATAGACAAATCATAAAAATGTGTGATGGTCTCATTTTGTATGATATATACTCTTCTTAGATACTAATGACTAGATTATTTAATATCAGGGACATGAGCAATGATCTCTTTATCGTTGTTGGGGCTTTGTATGGAGTAGTTATATTCTTAGGAGTCAACAAATTTCAAATGTGCATCCTTTGGTTTTAGTAGAAAGAAATGTTTTCTACAGAAAAATGGGTGCAATAATGTACTCTACATTTCCCTATGCTTTGGCTTAGGTTAGTCCTATATCATTATTTCATTTTATTATAGACATTCAAATTATCCATGTGCCAAATATCGTCCAAGCATAATATGGGCCTATAACATTTCCCACCCAAAAATAAACTTTGAGTTTAAAATCCTTGAGTTATGATTTAATATGCCCACAATTTCTTACTAGCTCATACTAGTATTACCTGTTGCTAAGTGAACCCTTGGGATTTCTGGATGTGCCTTTCTTAGTTTTGAAAGGCCTTGAAAGGTGCATTACTACACAAAAGGGTAGTGTAATTCATTTTTTAAGTCTTAAAAATTAAAATGGAGTTGTCTTTAGTGCGACTTTTTGGAGTTTCAGGTGTCGGAATCCGGTGAAAAAATTTAAGGTAAAATATTAGTTTTTGTTATTTAATATGGTTTTTTGACTCTATATATGGATTCAGCACCCTCAAAAACCCCTAGGGCACTTCCATAGTGCAAGGTAAGAAATCAAATTCCTCTTTTCAATAAATTCCTACCAGATTTTAGAGAAATTACACCAGAAAAAGCCAACGTAAAAGCCTTCAAAAAGTCGCACTAAAGGCTAATCAAATTAAAATTGTCTTAAAAAAAATCTCAAACCAAGTGAAATATAATTTTCATAATAAAAAAGGTATTAAACTAAATACAATTTTGTTGAAAAAAAAAAAAAAAAACATGGTGGAATACATTTTAATAAGGGAGTTTCTCTGGTTCCAAAAAAACATCAAACACGTGTTATATTAGCAGATAGGTCATTTTTCACATTTTCCCCAATCATTACCTATTATATCCTTTTCTTCATTCTCTGTAATGAAACAAGGGAGGGTTTGTATGGTAGTAGAAGCCATGTTCTTATACCATTTTTGACCCATCATATACGAGACTTAAGGTTAAGAAATAACTTGAACCCTAGTATGAGTTCTTAAGAGGGAAACTAGAGAGATACTGACAGAGAGGGAAATGAGGCACTAAGCATTCAACAATGGTGGTAGTGGGTTCCGTTCAATGCTTTGGTAGGAAGAAGACGACTATAGTCGTGACATATTGCAAGCAGGGTTTAAGATTTATCCCTAATGATTTACTTATGCTACCATTGAGAACAAGATATTATTTTTTGAAGGCCCCACAAGGCTTGCTACCTAATTTTGATTGGACTTAGCCATTTTTTCCATTTGACATAATTTGTATAAATAGATTATGATGACAATTAGGTGATTCTTTTGGTAGTAATACATACATTTTCTGCCCCGGATGCGGGTGGAAAGACGTAAGGCTACAGAGATAAGCCTGTGGGACGGCGCGTGCCAAGGCCACATGGCCACCCACAAGCATCAGTTATGGCACCTACAAGCCTTTAATTCTCTAGGCCGTCACCCTGTGCGACATTTATGCTGTTGCGTGGGTTGAGGCCACCACCATTCAAAATGCCTCTTTCTAGTTCATCTTCTTAGCTCCTGGCCTCTGCGCTTGGGTTTCAAGTCCATCCTCCACTTCGTCTGGTGGTTTCCATGCCGTCTCTGTTTCCACCTGTTGGGTTTGGTTGCTCACCGGAGGCTGAGGCACCCAACTCTCGCACCTCCCTCGATAGACGCTGCAACCTGGGCTGTTGTGTGGAATTCCTCCCTGGCTTTCACTTTTCTTAGAGCCCTTTCTGCCCTCTACAATTTTCCACCTCGCTCGAGCTCAATTCGCCCTCCACCTCCTTGCCCTCTGCTGCTATTTTTGTTAACTTCCTCTCACTATGTGTTGAAATGCCTCGGCTTAGGCATCGCTTGAGATGTCGACGAGGCAGTTCCAGAGCACTCCCTTCTAGTCAGCGTTACTCTTCCACCACCAGCACTTCGTCGTCTTCTCCTGAGTGCCTTCAAGGTCGCTATCCCGCCACATGTGTGGGCATGGTCGCCTGGTCTCTTCTTCCCCCAGGTGCGCGGCCTCTTCTTATTTGTCTCCCCCTCTCTCTTAACCCGGTGCCTCTGCCTCCCTATACAGCCCGACCACAGCCCATTTTCACTTCCAATGCAGCACCAACCGCCCTCTGGTTGTGGCGACAGTCACTGTTTCCTTTAAATAAATTTCTGAGAAAATTCCTGGCCCCTCCTCTCTTGCGCGCCCAAGTAACATGCCCGGCCCCTCTGACCTCGTGCAACCTCCTCAAGCCTCGGACAGGGGTGCTTCTCATAAGGAAGGTGATTGTAGCTCAAGACTTCTTCAGGACAAAGGCAAGCAGGAAGGCGGTTGCGGTGCAGGTGTGGCGGCATCTCAACGTGGCCCCGTTCCGGATGATGATGATGGATATTGGTGAAGGATTGAAGAAGAGCCCCCCTCGAATGATTATGGTCTTTAGTTCCACTGGCATTGTCCAAGTAATTGTGTCCAGATCTCTTGTCATTTTTTTTGTTTTGGGATGTATTAGTTTACGACACGATGTAGCTGGTTTCCTCCATAGAGGCAGCTTTACAAACATTTCATGGGATGGTTTCCCCATGCGGGAAACTCAATTTTTTTTATTTTTCTAAGCTTTTAAAGCCATGGTTGACCTGCACTATTGAGGCCATGGCCTAGTTGTACTATATGTTTCATTAATAGATTTACCCTTAGAAAAAAAAAAATACATACATTTTCTGAGTGGGATTTAGTTGATCCTATAGAAATTTGATCCTACGATACTCCATTATGGTATATTTAGAGTTAGAGTCCATGATTCCACGCAAATGTTTTTTCCTAAGATGTTATTCCAACAAAGTCCACATTCACCTTGTGACTAGTTTGGCAATACCTGTGGCCATGTTACTCAATCTTGCCAAGTTCCTCACGCAATGATGTTGGCATCATGACAGTTAATTCAATAAAATTTTGAATCACAAAAATATCATCAATTCATAGTATTTCCAAGGTTAATTGAATGCACATCCAACCTCATTATTTGACTGGGAATTATAGTGACTAGTTCGTTATTCGCTCAGAGTCTACTTTTCCTCTAATCATTGGTGTAATTGTGAAAAAATTTCAGACCATTTTCATTGGTCAAAATCATCCACATTGGGCTTTAAATCATTGTCATTGTTTTGTTGCTTGGTGTAATTCGCTCACAATTTGAGTGTTTCATCCATTCGTAGTATGCTGGTTATGGTATATTCATGCATATAATTTCTATAAACTATATTATGACACTAAAATCATTTGGATGGTTTCTTGACAAATGCAGGCATCATTTTAGTGATCTTACAGTATAAATTTTCTTAAATATTAAATGTACAACTCATACATATTCTTCTGGGATTTACTATTGTGGAAAAATATTGTGCATTGTTTCCTTTCCCAAGTTAATAATTAGTGCACCATTATATACTTTTGGTATCAAATACCAAGGAACGTGCGTGGGAGCTCATGAAAAACCATTCATATTTGAATATATGGAGTTAAATTCATAAATTATCACGATTCTCTATGTTGGCACAACATATTTTGGGAGTTGCAAGTTCGTAAACATAGGCCTATTTATCTAGTTGGCATTGTAAGCACTCAAATCTTGAACCCAAATTGGAAGGTAGATTTCTCATGCAATTTTCATATGGAATTAGAGTGCATTGGTTTTGGTGGTTAGCATTGGTCTTGGAATTCCACAGTAAGAAAAACAAGCCTTGAAAATAATATCATAACATTTCTTTACAATAGGTAGGTTTGTTAGTTTCAAAATATGAAATGGCCAAACATGTCTTTGGTAAATTTATTCTAAGCAAAATTATAGAAATTTTATAAGGCACTACTACACATGAGGGTAATTTAAGACATTTGTTTAAGAAAAAATACATTTTTCATCTTAAACTTTTCCGCAAAAAACAAACCTTCATATTATTTATTGTTAACTTATGTTCCATTTAATTTAAGGCATCTTATAAGAAAAAATAACATTTCTTCTTAAACCTTCCCAAAAAAGACACAAACTCATGGGTCTCATATTAATAAGAGGAAATTCGAGCATCCCAGACATGGATGTTTGGAATTTCTCCCTCACATGAGGAAAATTTTAATTTATTCCCCTGGGATGACCCATCAAAGACTTGCAAGCTGATGATCTTCTTGGGATAGAAGGGTAGCATGACCCACATTGTCAGAGAGGTTGAGAATCCCAAATCCAAGATTTTCAAGAAGGAGATATGTGAATTTGTAACAATAATCGATACAATGTTATTGGTGATCGTGGGAGTGTTTAGTATTATAAAAAATCCTAGAGGGCTTTGAACACTTAACACAATTTGGCCTCATGCTTGTGAAGCCGTAACAGTAATCGAGACCTTGTTAATGTTGGCCATGGGTGTGGTTAGTTATATAATGAATCCCAGAGGGGTTCAAACCCTTAACATAATTTTGGATCAACACCTCAACAAGGAGGTGCGAAGGAGAATTTACAAGAACTGATACATGGCCAAGAAAAATCCTTTCACTAAATCTAGGGTGAGCTTGATGAAATGAAGTATGCTACCATCATCAGGGTTCTAGTTCAGACCCAGATTAAGAATATGAAAGTATTTAAGGATAAAAAGGCTCACTTAATGGAAATCTAAGTAAAAAGGGGAACAGTTTCTCAAAAAGGTAGATTTTACATATAAATTATTTGAAAAACAAGTTATCATGGATCTTCCTTTTCTGAAAGATGAAATTACTAATTCTATTGGTGTAACTAAGGGAAAATGGTATGAAGGTGTTGTAACCAAGTGGGGTGTTACAAGGCTACCTCATAAAACTCACAAGGGTTTGCGAAAGGTTCCTTGTATTGGCGCTTAGCATCCAGCTAGGGGTTCCTTTACTGTTACCAAGGCTGGTCAAAATAAGTATTATCATCGTATTGAGATGACAAATATCAACAAGAGTGGAAATAAAGATCAAGAATCTCACAGTGCAATGACTAAATTTGATAGGATTGAAAATGATATAACACCAATAGGTGGGCTTTCTCACTACGATATTCTAAAAGGTGATTACATTATGATAAGAGGATGTTGTATGGTCACCAAGAAGCAAGTTGTTACTTTATGACAATTGTTGCTGAAAGAAATGTTGCATATTTCCTTGGAGGAAATCAAGTTGAAATTCATTGATACATCCTGTAGGTTTTTACATGGCTGCTTCGAGACAGTCTAGGAGAAGGCCAATATTTTTGGTAATTTGAAGGCTTAGGTGTGCTAATTTCATCAAACCCCCAAGATTGAATGTAAATAGTGGATCATTATTCTATGCTCTAACCTAAAAAATTATTCGCCTTCAAACCTCTTATAACAAGAATGGTAAAGGGGAGTCAATGGCCATGGATCCTATGCTTATTCTTTTGTGCCATTGCCATCTTGGTGGTTTCCTCAGGGTTTTAACATATTTCATGATATATAGGTTTTGGCATGAGTTCGAGGTCATATGGAGAGAGAGAGAGACATGGGGGAGCTGAGTGGAGCCATGATATTAATTGTAGGTTGAAGAGATGGGGGATTAATGTTAAGTACCAGTCCCTTTATTTCATGCAGGGTAGCGAGACCATTTAGTATGGTCAGAGCTTATGATGGTAAGTTCAATTAATATCAGACATGATAATAGACCATGTATGTTGTTAAGAATTTTCAAATATGTGAAGCCAAAAGATGTGTTATGTCATTTGGCTTCCTCAATTCCATAATTTGTAAGCATTATTTGGGTGATGAAGTTTAATTTGAGCTGCTTATTTTAAATAACGATGAGAGTGTGTGAATATTTTGGATGCCTTTGTCTGAATTGAAGCATGAGAGGAATTTTGTTCAATTTGAGACTCCATTTTTGTTGAAATTGATTTAAAACTTGGGATTGATAAGTTAAAACTTGTGAAAAGAGGAAAAAAAGGATTTTATTTTTTCAAAATTGACGTTCAGTAGGTGTTATAAATCTTAATAGAAACAATAATTGTAGAAAAAAATTATAAATTAGACAAAGAAAATCTTTCTGAAGAATTTTTATGTTAATCTTAGATAGACAACACAGTCTGTCTAGGAAAAGGTAAGAATATTGAAGGAGTCAAGAGATTTTTAGTGCCATTCTTTATTTTTATGTAATAATTTTCAGAAATAGAGTTTTGAATACTTATCGTTGCTTACGAAGGAAAGCCAATGAACTTTGGTTGCAGGAATTCACTTAAGCAGTGTAATCCTAATAACATGGTGATGGTTGTACAAACATATCAGTAGCGATGATGTGTGAAGCGAAAGTTGGAAGGTGATTTTTAACAGAGAGAAGATTTGATTCCCACAAAGGGGGAGACAGACATTAAGAATGAGTTTAATGCATTGAGAGAGGTCCTTCAATGCCAACATCAGGCGATACAACACTACTAGAGTAATATAGAGGAAGAAAATTCTTTGACATCTTCAAAAGATGAAAAGTTGGTGATGATTTTGCATCTCCTCAAAGAAAAAGTTGAGGTGAACCCCCATATTTTCCATTAATATCGTCCAAGTAAAATACACCATTCTTGGGATGAATCACTAATAGGGTAGTACGGAGCATCAAACCCACAACTTCAATATTTTTCTAAAACAAAGAATATTTGTTTTTTTGAGGAATTATCAATTAACGGAAATTGTGTTCTATTTCGAGGTTGTTTAGTCTTAATACATTCCTGGAAGTCACATTCATCAACAACTGAGTTCATCATGTATGTCTCCCTCATTGTTTTAAATATCTTGAAGAAAATTAGAACGGATTGTGAAAGAACATTGTGCCAATCTAAAAATCCTCTAGGGTGGTTTGTTATGCTTATATGGAGAAGACATCTATATAAAAACATAGTTATTAAGATTTTAGGAATGATAATAGAGAGTGGGCTTGTTGGATACTAATCCTTGCATGAAAGGATCTATGAAAAATCTTGGAGGTCTTGGGAGTTGATGACGTGTTGGGATGGACATCTCAGAAGGTCACAAAGGTTAAAATCTTATGAATTGGGGTTTTTGCAGGTTGAAACTTGGACACAATCATTTTTCCTCCTACACAAATCTTAGTTCATACACACTCCCTTTCAGGAACTCACAAAGCACATAGAATGGAAGGGCCGTGTGAGAGTGGGATAATTTTTATTTTGGCTTGACCCATGATGTTATGGGACGATATTTTTGGTAGTTGAATTAGGAATTGGAAAATTTATACAATAAATTGGTTGGAAATGCATCTAGCTACCAGACGAGTTCTACGTGATTTGATGAACTGTTTGGAGAGGTTACTACCACACATAGATGTGATTCTAAGGCTAAGGCCTGAAAAATATTTTACGTTATTTAGAAATAAATCTTCCCAAAGTGGTGGAAATTCATTGTAACTTTGGCCAAACTTTATGGCCATCCAAGGAAATCAATTGAAATCAGGTATGGAAGTTGTGATATTTTGTTACCAAATATCTCATGGGTCTAGTCGTTAATGACCACTAAAGTATTCTTACATATAGGGGCCTCAATTCATGATCTCCTTCACTTTGGAAGGGTTGTGAGTCTAGAGTAATTGTCTCAACGTGCACCCTTTCAACAAAAATAACCAAGAATGAGATTAGGAATCGAGACCCCTAGATATAAGAATGCCTTGAAAATCCTTCTTTGAAGGGTTGTTTTTTGTGCATCTAGAATGATTATTTCTAATATTACCATTCCAATAAAATAACAAATAATGAAAGTGTCTCAAAAATTATGGCAAAGACTAGCATACTCAATATTAGATCCTCAATTCATGATCTCCTTCATTTGGGAAGGGTTATGAGTGTGAGTCTAGAATAATCATTTCAATGTGAACCCTTCCAACAAAAATAACCAAGAATTTGATTATGAATAGAGGCCCCTAGATGTAAGAATAACCTTGTTGTCCTTCACATGAGAGGGTTTGAATATTTTAGATTTTAGGTTTGTGTGTTGTACTTTTGTAGATGAAAAAATCATTTTCTCCACAGTGATGGCATGTTTTTTAGATAAAGTATTCCACAGTTATATTTAAAATATGTTGATTTTTCAAATCTGAAAGAGCATCCCTTTTTGGATTCAAAACGTGGAGAAGTTTGAATATTCTCATTCCATAGTTCAATTATCATTTTTTTACTTACTTCAAAGTTTATCCCACATGCTACTATTTAAGAGTAAAATGTACCTAAAATTTTATTAATAGTATTCGATGGAACCAAATGTTTGTGACATGGTATTTTTTCCATGTGACCACTCAGTCAATTAGCTTAATTGAGCATCCATGATGGTTGTATTTCTTATCAATGGATCCCTTGTGGGAGTGTGGCATCCAATTTTTTAAGGAATCAAACTATTGTGGGGGCTATAACACTACGCCACTTTCACTAACCCAAATTTCTTCCCATGCCCTCCTTGAGATATATCTAAAAAATTAGCATTCTATAGCATTATATACCACTATGCCACTTTCAATGACCCAATTTTCTTCTCGTAGGCTCCTTGAGATATATCTAAAAAAATAATATTCTTTAAAAACTTGTCCACCCGAGTGTTACACAAACATACATACAAATACAATTGTTGATGGACCTTCCTTTCCCCTACCTGTGATGTTAAATGTCCCCCTCAATACCCAGGTGTTACACAAACACACATAGAAATACAACTATTGATGGAACTTTCCCTACTTATGATGTTGAATGTTTCCCTCAATAAAAAATGCTTAATAATTAGTGGTTGACATTTATCCATAAATTGTTATGAGATTAAGCTTCGTATATTGTTTTTATTGTGCCAAAAAAGGGTATTAAATTCCAGTTTCAAATCTTTCTGCAAATGGGGTTTTGTTGCCATTTTTGCCTTAGGATCTGTCACGATGGTTCCTTCCATTTTTTTCTTTTAAATCTATTACAATGTTATAGGCATCGATTTTCTTATGGGACAATAGGGTTTCAATACAATGGATTTCCTTTGTCATCAACTGTATTCATTGCTGGTGTTTTGGCTCCTCTAAGGTCATTGAAAACCATATCTCTTACTGGATTAATGATCACATGCTCACATAATCTAGCATCTAATAATGGTGTGTAGGTGGTAGATTTAGGATGTAGCATGTTGATCGAAGAATGAGATCCCTTAGCAGATGTCATCACAAATGTTCTTAATGAAGGAATTTTGTATAGGTGAGCTTTGGATCTTGACAATAGAACCATATTTATTTGTACCTGTGTGTATCCAGTTGAGGTAACATTTTTTAGTTTATTAAAATGACATCTTTATTTTTGTTCTAGTAGTATTTAGTTATAATATTGTTCCTTGAATTTCTCTATCCCATTGATTTCATTGGGTTTTATCAGTTAATTGATGAGTTCATCAAGAATAAAGGCATGTTATGTGGGGAGGCATATGCTAGGTTGGTACTTGTGGCCAGAGACATAATGCCTAGTGGAGAATATATACTCATTGTTTCCATTCAAGTAATAAATTCATACTTTTAAAGGCACAATAGAATGGGTGCTAAATATATGACTAGGAAGAAATATTTTTTCTCTTTCAATATTGTCATGGTTAATGGTGGAAAATTCTGAAGGGAATTGGGGTTGTGAAAGGAGAGGTGGAAGTTTAAATGGGTATATTGAGTAGTCTGCAAGTTCACTGGATGGTATGAAATAGTCCACAAGTTCATTGGATGGTCCTAATGTTCTCATAGTAGTTTTCGATTTGGGAGATCTAACAAATTTTAGATCATCCTATTGTATACATTTGTGCATGTGGTTGCTACGAGCAGTGGTTTGGATGAGGCGGATAGATGTTGAATGGAAAAATTTGATTAGGTCGCCTCTTCCTACCCTGAAGAGAGGGTATGTATTACCTATAGGGTTTTCGGTTCACTGGACTGAAGGTATGCCATTAAAAAGCATTATGACCAGTTCCAACCTGGGCAACATTTTGTTATTCATTCAACATGTTCATTTGTTATAAGTGAAATTTTTTTTATGGGAAGAGTACAATACATAGACATGGTGATTGTAGACTCCATTTCATGTAATATTGTTTCACCACCACTCTATAAATTTGTTTAAACTTTAGTATGATAATTTGTTCAATGCATTGTGTTCTTTAATCCTTTTACCTTTTTTTTTAGTTCAAGATTCAGATTACATGCATATAGCCTATAGCCACATTTTACTAACTTTGTGGATCCCTAATTTTAATACATAATGAAAAATTAAAGGCCTCGAAAGCCTTTCGTTTGACAAAATCCTGTGTAGTCTTTACTTTTGTACTTTTAACAGATCTCTTGTTTTCTTTATCGATAATACATATGCATCACAACTACTACTAGTAGCAACTACTCCTTTCTAGATATATAACAGAAGTACAACAAAATAGTTCTAAAAAGGCCCAGTAAGAACTTTTATTTTACATTGGAATGTGGTTAACTATCAATATTAAGTTTTTAATTTAAATTGTGAATGTTAATGTTGCTAATTATTTTTTGAAGCTTCATCTTTTGTGAGTGAACCAAAATATTTTGGCTTGCTATATTATTTGATTTTAGGAAGTTGTTGCATTTGAAATGGGAAGCTTTTATTTTCTAGGATGATTTCATATGCTCCCCTAACATGTCTTATTAATGTTTATAGCCTGGTTTTTGGAAAGGTTTCTTCTTATGAATAGTTAATTTAAATATCATATACTTTAGTAAGCATGAAAATAGTTTCATTTTCATCTTCAACGTGAATAGAGTGTACAAGATTTTTCAAACCATATCTAATTTATTGCACGTCAATAGTATGACCCGGGATTTTCATTTGTATTATTCCATTTTTTATGATTATTTTCTCCTATCTTCTATGTGCATGTGGAAGTGCAACATTGCAGTATACATATTGGCTAGATAGGAAATATGGATGTTCTCGAACATAGGATTTCAGATGCAAAGATATTTTCTTGTTTAAGCACCAATATATTGATGAGTAATTTGACTATCAACAAGATTAACTGATTGGGTCATGGTATCAAATTTCCTTTATGAAAGCATATTTATAGCAATTATGGATTGTTCAAGTGCTTAGAAATTTCCTTAGTTTATTTTTGTAGATATTCTTTGAGATTGAATAATGTAGCATTTTTGGAATAATTATTTTAGAACTTAGGATTGGATTTAACTGGCGATGTCATAATGGAACCCATTTTATATTTCTTCATGCTTTTCTTTTGTTGACAAGCAATATGCCATGTTAATGGAGTATAATTTATAAATTAACACCAACCTTGATTTGTTGTGTTGTTTATTTTTGGAGGTTTCTACTTTTATATTGTTAAAGATTATTTATGAAGACTAAGTTTTTTATGATAGGGTATCATAATGTATTTGAATTTTGAACCATGTGTTTTATATCTCCTTCCCAAGTGTTGTAGCTCCTACAGACAAATCTTGGTTTATGGGGTTAGTGCCCAGGCATCTAAGTTTTCTTTTAATAGGTTTTGTTAGGAAGCAAGCTTTTCATTCCAATGAATTTTGAAGAAAATATTCATTCTCTATAAACAATAGGCTATGCCTTGAATATCTAAAAACTCAAATCTTAAAGAGGAATATTTTAAGGTATAAGGAGAATTATCTTCATAAGCATTTATGAATTCAAGAAGTTATAACTAGAGCTTAACTTATTTAAATAATAATGAAAATATTTCCTACCTTAGAAGCAACACGCTAAAGGTGTCAATTAGGCATACAGGAATTGTATGATTTGCATCTACCCTTTTAAAGTTATCATAAAAGGCCAACAATTTTAATATGGAAATTTAACCTAATAGGAAATGAGAATAGACAATCTACCACACCACAAATACTAGAAAAGAAACCATCTTCAACTTGGAGAGGAACACTTCTAAAAGAAGAATCTTAAAATTTTAGATGATATTAAGAAAGCATATTTAGGAAATAAAAAATTGATGATTGCATAATTCCTCATTGTTAAGGAACCATCTTCATCTTTGGGAAGGGTCCTTTCAAAGGAATAATCTCAAAAAATAAGATGATATTAAGAAAGCATATTTACGAAAAAAAATAGATGACTACATAATTTATCATTAAGGGACATTTTGAGAATATTGTAAGCCTTCTACCTTTTATTATAAGTTTATAATATTCCTAGGTTGGAAAGAGATTTTTTTTTTAAATTATAGGGAGGAGTCATCTTTAAAAAATGATATTAAGGAAGCATTTTTAAGGAGAAAACATATGACTACATATTTGTAGAGCAAGGGAATTTTGAAAGCCTGTTACATTTTATTTTGATACTCCCAGATTGAGGAAGGGCACTTTATAAGGTCCTGTAAGATGCACTTGTAATATATAATTCCAAAAAAGAAAACAAATTAGGAGAAAATTTCCTTATGACAAGCAACCATTGTTCTATGATGGCATCACACCTACCTATATAGCAGAATTTTGTGTTTTTCAGGAATTTATGCAAACATTTTGGGTTTAAGTAGAATCAATGGTATTTTTACAAGGTATTTTATAGGCAAAATAAATGATGACAATGACTCTAGTCTCATAGAAAAAACTTTGAACCTCAATCCGATGACTGATTCATCCTTTTCATTCATATTTCAACAAAGAAAAATTTACAACAGAAGTACTTTATACTGCCACATGAGGTTGATTGCATTTAGGGTAGGAGATATATTATCGAATATTTCCTCCACAAGAGGAGGCATAATACTATATTTTAACAGATTCTCTCAGGTCCTATTTTGTAGGAGAGAAGAAATTTGATTCTAGTAGCATGCATGGAAAATGAGTACAAATCAATATTATTGGCCCTATTACTAGATTATAAGAAATACAATTACATATTTGAGACCCTAACCTTATTTTTAAGGTATAATTAGATATTGTATACATTTTATTTCATTATAAGTCTTTCTGTCAAGGGGCTATCCAAGTCGTTATGCTAGGTAATGACATAAATTAGACTAATTGCATTCTCATAGATGAGAAGTGTCTTGCAGAGTGATGCCATTGTTTTTAGTGAGTTTATTTATAGAAATAAATGGTTATATTGTATCCAGCACTTGATAAAGCCAAAAGGCTTCTTCAACACTGTGGAGATTGTAGTAAACTATGCTTGGTAATATCTCTATTCCCTATCATTCTTAAAAGTGAAAAAAGAGAACAAAAAATGAACATTTTGAATTAAGTTTAATATTCATAATTTTGAGATTAATGGTTATCTGTTTTTCTCTTAAAGAAATTAATTAAGTTTAAGACCATTTTCCTTTTCTTTTCTTTATCTTACCATTTAAATTTTAAGCTTGCAGTGATTTGAATATTTTCCATTTCGACCTAATGAATGTTGACACTTTCTTAACGTTCAAAAGAATCATAAAAACTTAAGCTATCATGTTGAGATTTATGATTCTTTGGCATAAGTTTTAGTTGTGGTGTTTACTTTTATTACAAAACTTTGTTAGTTCTTTTTTAATTGGGAATTATTTTCAAACCTTACGATGTTTCTTAGTTGTGTGTTATGGAAAAATAATCTTCACTATACATAGATCCTTTCCACATTTAAGTCGATACAATAACATGTGCTTTTCCATATGAGTTGTCTCATACTTGGTGTTTCTGTCTTTTTCAGGCCATTACACAGGACTCATTTTTTATCAAATTTGAGAAGTCCAAGCATGCTTTGGATCATATTTTGAAGCATGTTGATTCCATAGTGCCACAAATATTAGGGCAACATGTGGGTAGTTGACATGCCACCTTTTTTAATTCTTTTGTTTTTAACTTTATACATGCCCCCAGGAAATTTTCCACTGTGGATTTGAGTATACAAGATAATGGAGAAGTCATGATTATTCATTTTTTATGTTTTTATATGCGGAAGTGAGCATATATTATATTTAAATAAAAAATTGTATGTTTTAGTTGTGTTTGACTTGATATTATCTAACAAAATTAAACCAAGGGGACCTAATTTTAGTTTCATTGGTTGGTTTTTAGCATGACTAAATGTGAGCCCTTGAAGCATGACATTATATCTGAAATGAAAGATATTTTTTTGTTCAACTTGGAATTATATGTACAAATATTCTACTATAGTGGACTTGGCTTGAGTTTTCGAGCCCAATTTTAACCTTGTCAAAGGCCTGCCGAGCAGTCTAGTTGTAAAAACTATCCTATGACCAGCAACACATCTATTTATGAAAACATGAAATCAAATTGAGTGATCAAGTGAGATTATTCAAGGTACACTACTGCTCAAAGGAGTTTATTCCATTTTCCTACCCTGTTGTAGCATGTACAAAATGAAAGTGCTACCTGAAATCAATGATTCACTACAAACACATTAAAACTTCATCAATAAAATTTTTTCTTCCCTTTTTCTTAGTTATCATGAAAAATAATGAAGCATAAAAATTCCAACATTCATAGGCTGGGTTTTTTTATCACTTATGGGATCATCAAGAATTTGGGTACGCGCAAATCAGCAGTACCTTTAAAGTCCAAACACATGTAGGTGTTGACATAAGCTCATGATAGGATTTTTCCATGCAAGATTGCATAGTACTGTAATAATTATTGCCTATTAAATTTGAAAATTTTTCTTTTATACCACTTGGGAGCACACAATGTTGTTATGTTATGTCCCTCATGAAATATTGGCTCCATGAGATAGTATATCATGTCATTTTGGTAGGTCTGTGTCAGGGAATGTGAGTGATAGGCACATATCAACCAAATGGGGATTATATCCTTTTGTCTTTGGCACCTAATTTCGTTTAAAAGTTTTCATCCATGCCTCTATCAATCCATGCTGTGTCATTAGCTATTGCATTAATTATACTACATCCAGTGGAAAATTTCCAACCTAATGGTTGTTGACACCGTGTATTCACTGTTCTGTTTTTAAAGAGCTATAAGTTTTTCTGAAAAACATTGTCGTGAATAACATATTTTCCATGGAACGCCTACATAACAAGGCTATTGCTTCTGGTACATAGTTATGTCCTCGCCTTTAAGAATTTAGAACCAATTTCCTTCACATTGAAGACATTACTCCAACTAAGTCTATTTTAAGGAGACATACTTCACTATCCAAAATCATGAAAATAAATCCAATATGTAATTAGCGGATATTTGAAACTTCCAAATTGTCATTTCACTAGGATATTAACATTTTTTAGATTGTATGAAAAATAAATTCCTTGAATGCCACAAAATTGGTAGCACGTGCCTTATGCAATCATCAAGACAAAAAACTCAATACGGAATTGAACCTTATGATCTTTTCCCTACACAAATTCTTGGAAATAAGGTTGAGAAAAGACTTAACTATTAATGAAATTTTAAATATTTATCTCACTCTTTCAGAGAAATGCCCAGAAACAAATGCTAGTATCACTTGTAGTGGTTCTATAATAAACCCAACCTCTAGGTCTATAGTTCCATCATTTTTATCCTTTATATATGCATAGACTAACAACCATTTCAATTTTTTCTTCAAAGGATGTCATGCTTACAATAGATTGTTAGCATTAATTGAGCAAGGTCTCCTATGCATATATGGAAGTTGTGTTGCTTGCAAAAAGAGGTGAAATAGATGCATTAGGTAGAAGATTTACATGAACCCTATATTTCTTCCAAGAGGCCAAGAGTATTATAGATAGAGCATATCTTAAAGGATGTATATAAAACATTCTAAAAGTTTTCTATACTAGTCTAGCTTGTTCTATTCTATTAAACATCATACAATTTTCTTTATTTAACTATCGAGGCTTTCTTTATTTAACTATCGAGGCTAATTATTATTGTTTACATTTGTTCGTATTTTATTCATAAATTTATACTGAAAATTTGAACTCCATTATTGAGAGTTATTGCTTATGAAAACAATTTATTTATGTTACTGTTCTCATAAACAATCAGACAGTTTTGCAATTATTTAGGGATTGTCCTTATCACCCCTCGAGGAGTCAATTAGAACATCTGACATAACAAATTTCCTTGTTTATTTTGTAAGAATGTCAATTATTAATGATAAACTATGGTTGGAGAATTATTATGAAAGGATTTTTCTATAACAGTTGTGTTTCAATGATTGATATCAGTTTTGTGATGCCTGTCTATATTTTAATGACCCAACTATGTCTGGATAAACATTCTGACATAGCCCTCAGTTTGACAAACCTGGTGTTTGTTGCTAGATTTTTATTTAGGAATATTGACAAACCTGGTGTTTGTTGTTAGATTTTAATTTAGGAATATTAATTCTTTAAAAATTTTCCTTGTTTGTAGGCATATACTTATGAGTTGGAAGCTGAAGTAATAGAACTCAAAGAAGAAAGGAAGGAATTTTGAAAAAAAAAAGGTATTTTGGGCAAACATATAATTGATATAAATATCCACAAGATATAATACTTCCTTCAGGAAACTAGTGGTTTTATTATCATAAAATATATGTACTAATTTTTAATGGATATTTTTGTCTTAAAAAACAGCCAGAAATTGTTGAATTGCTAAAAAAAAAACAGGTATCTAGCTTTTCCATCTACTTGGATGAATATATACCTATGCATGAAATTTGAATGTGAATATTAATATTATTGTCATATCGTGTTACAACAATATAGATAACAGTTTTGAGGAGGGTTTAACATGGTCTAGAATTTTTGTTGTTTACCCATAAACCCATTCATCACCATTTTTCCTTGATTTCAATTAGTGGTTATATATTCCACTAAGATGTTTGGAGAGGAAAGAAGTTTTAGCACTGTAATTGTTAAATGTGATTGGCATATGTTGATTTGATTTATTTTTTTTTGGTTCATATATTTTAATTTTAATATATTATTATTCATTTTCGCAAATAAAAAGGGTTGAAGAAACAAATAATTCATCTTGAGGATATTGGATTTGCAGGTGTGAGTGAGTTCACTTCTTCTGGGGTGAGTTTTGTGTGTGTGTCTATATATATATATATATATATATTATCTAGAAAAATATACAATGGAATTATGAGATTTAAAATGTATCGAAATTGCAAAGTTATTGGCATATTTGTGTTGCAAGGGTTTTTATTGTTTTTTTTATTTTGGGTTTGATTTTAATATAAATCTAGCTATTTGTTTTCAACCATTCCATTCAAAAGTATCATTTTCCATTTACTGAAATTTGTGACTACCTTGTAAAGTGTTTTTATTAGATTTATTTTGAGAGTGATTTTGATATAATTTTAGTTGCTGTGATTTTAATTTGGATGCATTTTTATTGTAACTATTTAATTCAAAATTGTTTTGTAATTATAAATGAAATAAAATTAATCAAAATTGCGAGTTATTGATATTGTATTTTAATTTTAATTTTTTTATTATTTTTCTTAACTAAATTGTTTTAAATATCTATTATTTTTATTGTGAATCTTAAAGAAAAAATAGTTTCATTAACTGTAAAAATAGAATTAATTTTAAAACTGTTTGACTGCAAGGACTCTAGTGGTTCCTAGTGCTTAACCATAAAAGGTTTCAACTTTCTTTCCACATTCCCCTACTCCTATCATGGTTCCTTTGCACTCCTTGGTGCAATTTCTAGTTAGCTTGTTGTGTGAGTCATGCTACATGGGTGTGACATTGAGCTAAATCCATTGAGTTATTTTTATCAAGTTAAAAATATTAGGGGCTGCATGATTTTAGATTTTACAAAGATTATGTGATTATGTGTCCAACACTTTTTAAAAATCAGTGCCTATATATGCAATTTCAAGGACTACCATAACTCTCACATAATTCTTTAAAGGGTGCTAGTTCAATGGAAGAACAAATAATTTATAAGCAAGAGGTCCATGCTTAGATTTCACTATGTTATAATATGAATTAATCAATGATATTTTCGTTTATTTTTAATTAAATACATTTAATATTCATTTATTTGAATGGTGAGATATTTTTCTAGATTCATTATTTTATATTGTCTCTAGAGAGGCAATACTTAGGATCAAAGACGTTGTCTCTTTAGAGATAGTATGTCTTTAATCCCAACTATTGTCTATAGAGAGATAAAAAAGAGATTGTCTCACTGCTTGTGTTATATATTTTCTTTATAGAGAAAATATTTTAAGACAACTTGATTTGAGACACCCTCTTAAAGAAAATGTTTAAGAAAATACACAAGTTTAAGTTAAGATAATCTACCCAAAATGTATTGTAAATATTGTGTTAAAACCCTCGTTTGTGTTGTAGTGGTGGAGGGAGAGGCAGTGTTATTGGTAATTAATGAGACTCGTATGGGAAAGGCTAACTGACATTGCAACTCTAAGAACAAAGGGAGAGGTGAGTCTAAGAGACATTCGGTATGCAAAGGAATCACTGAAATGGATGATTAGCTAGACAACACGAATAGCATTACGAATAGCATTGGAGTCTCAATATTTATTTCCTAAGAAGTAGTGCAATGATAAAATAGGAGTGTAATTGGAAAGATTTGGGGGGTTAGGAATGAATGGATTTATCTCCACCAGTTTTCTCTAGGTAAGTACCATTTAGAGTCTAGATCTCATGACCTTGTATATTTAGTTATTGCAATAATTTTATGTGTTATTATCTATGTTGGGAGAATATTGTAGAGATTGGTGAATTACAAGAAAATATAGGTAATTTTTTTAAAATTATCCCTTTGATAAGCTTCTACGAGGGTAGATGAGATAAAAATGCATAGGTTAAAGTGTTGGGGGTAATTCCAGACTGACACAAGAAGGAGAGGTTGTAAGAGAAGGATTCAATGGATAAGAAGGATTTGGGCACAAACACATATAATTATCTAGGGGATTGGAGAGACATGGGAAACCAAACTATCCACTAAAAACACCATTAAAATATTGATAGATGAGAAACATAGGGTAAGAAGAGGACTTGGCCAAAAAACCTGTTTGTTAGCTACTGCATAGAACATGATTAGATAGAGTGTACAGGAAATAGGCAGAGATGCCTCCCTAGAGACATTCCACAAGTCTACTGATATTGACTAGAGTTGGATACCGAAGACAAAGCCACCCTAAACCTAGAATTTGATCCACATATTGGATTTCTCTAAAGCCTACATAGGTACAAGGGAGCATCAATGAGGAACTATGAAAAACCCAATGAAAACTCGACTCATTAGCTCATGTTCTTAGTGAGGACACTACAATGCCACTAGAAAGAGGTAGGAAGAGGAGGTGAACAATGCATTATAAGGAGAGCCGCAATAAAGGACACTCTTGACTCCAAAATAGGGTGGTGGGTTTTTCCAACAGGTATTGTGAATAAATCCTTCTACAAGTACAGGAAGAGATCGCCAAATTTTAATGGTTGATATGTTCTCAAAGAACCTCCCTTTTAGGCCAGGAAGCGAAGGAAGAATGGTCTAGTTGGATACCAGTCGCTCGCAACACATCAATAGGTAAAGATAGTACATGAAAGTTGTGGATCTCTATTGGAAAATGAAATATTTTTTAGGACACACATTTCAAAATAAATAAGAGTATTGTCGATATTTTCTCTAGACTCTGGATCACATGCATAGGAATACGAAACATTATAATTACTGGATGGGTACAATGGATGAAAAGCTAACAATAATTTAGAAGCTTCTTCGAATTCTTCAAGCTAAATGAGACCTTCAACAACTATTGCAGATCTAATTATGTTTATGGGATGCTCTCTGAGAGACTAATAAGATATATGTAATTTTTTTAGATAATCATTTGATTATCAATTAATGAAATACACTTAAAAATAAACAAAAATATTATCTTTTTTTCTATTTCAAATTTGTTTTTAAATATATAAATAAATAAAAAAAACTTTTAAATAATTTGTTTACTGTATTGAAATTCAATACATTTAAAGTATTAATATTTTTTATAAATAGTTTAAATAAAAAATAATATCTTATTATTAATAATATTTATATTTAATAAATAAATAAATAATTAAAAAAATAATAAATTATTTTTTTAATGAAAATATTCAAAATTTTCAAAATATTTCGAATATAAATATTATAAAAATGAGTATAAATATATTGTGAAGATATATCAAAATTTCACAATTTCTTAGATTAAATAATCATTTTAAAAATATGGTCAACAATTCTTTTTTTCCATGAAGGAATATCTCGCTAGATTCAATGTGTTGAGGAGAATTGAGTATATGAGCTTCAAGATAGTTTAGGGGAATTGAACTAAGGATCAATGCTAACAATTAAAATAATCATCAAGACTAATCATTATAATATCTAATTTGGTTAAAAAATTAAAGCTTTATAATGAAATAGTTAATCAAATTTAATAGCTTATTAAATTTTTGATAATATAGTTTAAATAATTAATTTTGATAACAAATTTTATACTATTTCAAAATAAAGCAAATTCGATAGTTTAGATCACATAGGTTTAACATTTTCAATTAAATTAAAAAGAGAAAGAGAAAAACAATTATAAAAATTTAAATGAAGAATAATAACGAGTATCAATCATTTTCAAATATATGAAAATAAAAAATTACTTTCTTCCCAGCTCGTCACTGCAATAGAGATTGAAATCGACATCAAATTCGAGGACCATGAAAGCTAACAACATTCAAATCTCATGTCAACACATATATTGGACCAAAGTTTCAGTCCTCTGTTTCAAGTTTCAACTAGACTTCCGATGGAAATAGGGTTTTCAAAAAATTGATACTCATTTCCGATAAACTCGCAAATACAAACGGACGATATATGTCGATATAGTTAGAAAGTTTTTTCTATTAATTTTTTTCGAAAGAAGGATGTGCAGTTGCAGAAGAATCCATTATTCATCTCCATTGTATGTCATCTTCTGCTTTCCGGAGGTGAGAACCTTCGCTCGGAGTTCAGCAATGTCTATATCGCCGAAGTGGTCCTCCGGAATCCAGTTACCGGTGGCGGGATCCCTCATCCAGAAACCCTTCTTTTTCCGTTCCGCCTCTTCTGCTGCTTTACATTGTTCATGCGACGCCACCTCCGCTATCACTCCATCCCTGCCCGACGAAGTCGCCGCTCCGCCTACCGACGTTGCGTAACTCCGCTCCCTGCATAAAATAAGATAAAAGAAGCGAAAATCTTAATATTTTCTTCAATTCTCTAATTCACGTACATACAAAACCCTAACATAATATTTTCTTCTATCCTCTATGTCACGTACATACAAATCCCTACCATTGCCAAACAAACATACTGCGATTCTTGAAATGATATTTTAGAGAATGTGAGAGTGAATACCAAGTTGGAGCCCCGGGAATGGGAATGTCGCCTAAGATGGATATGAGAGAAGACAACTTATTAGGAGACACAAACTTTGCCATGGGGAAAATAGCAAGGGCAAACGAAAATAAATAAATGTAGCGTGTAACTGATCTGTCTGTCTGTTTAAGGCAGGCGCAGAGGCAGAGAAACTGCTATTCGCTCACTATGTCTCTGCATTGTCTCCACGGGCCCTCTTTTTAAACTAAGTTTAGGTTTTCTTGCTATGGTATCCAAATATTCTTCTTCTTTCTTTGTTTTTAAACTAAGTTCGATGATAGGATCATTTTGTTTGTTTAGGTCAAGGTCTCCGATCCCCGTGCGCTGGAATTGATTTCTAATGTGTAACATCTTACGCTTTACGCTTTATTGTTATTCAGCCATTGGCTAGATGCAAAACAGATTTTATCTCCGAATCCAAAGAATTTCATTCCCAAATGCACCACAAAGAATTGGAAAAGTTTGAAAGGATATGTCGATTAGATGTATTCTCTTTTTTGAAAATAAATAATAAGTACGGTTACCATATGAATTACACTGACGGGTCCGTAAGTTTGAATTTCGTGAACAGAGCTTTTGCTTTTATTTGTGTGCCAAATGTGACAAATGGAATGGACTGAACTCTACTGAAATCTCGAGAATCCAAAGGCCAACCCTAAGTGCAGTTGTAGTCAAGTCAAGCCGCATGTCACACGAGGCTCAAGCCCAATGGCACAACACCATGGTGGAATGCTAGAAATTCTTGGCTTTTGGCGAATTGAAAGGAATGCACAAATGCGCTCGTTTCGAAAAGACCAGCCCTGAGCGATATGATAGCCCGGGGCAGAGGAGCAGCCCTGAGCGATATGATAGACCGGGGCAGAAATAATCCAAATTTTAAATCCAATCCTCTGATTGCCCAGCAGCATCATCGCCAGCAAAGCTCGCCAAAGCGGCATGGCCAAATGCTCAAATGCGCTCTTCTCGAAAAGAGGAGCCCTGAACGATATGATAGCCTGTCGCAGGAGCACTGTGCAGAAGAAATCCAAATTTTAAATCCAATCCTCTGAATCCAAAGATTAGATTCGAATAGTTTGGCGTTGTCTAACGAGCCAGAGGAATTGCCCGGACGGCCAAAATTGGCCGGAATCCGGGCCAAAAAAATTTAAAAAATCTTGCAGAAACAGTGCTTGAATCCTGATTTTAACATTGGAAATGGATTCAGCACCATCAAAACCCTTTAGGACACCCAAAATATTAAACTTTGATAGTTATAACATGGATTTGGAAAAATTCCTGCCGGATTTTCTGAAAATCTTACCGGAATTTTCATGATTTTCAGGGCAATTCCTCCGGCTAGTTAAACTACGGCATAGTCTTTAGTGTGATATTTTCAAGGTATTTATAGTGGTTTTTTTTTGTGTAATTTTAAAATTTTTTTTATCTAAATTTATTAAAAAGAGAAGTTGGATTTCTAATCTTGCATGATAAAATATCCTAAATTTTTTGAGAATACTAAATCCATATATAAATTAAAAAACAATTTAACAAAAAATCAAAATTTTAGTTTACTTAAAATTCCAAAAAATCACACTAAATACAACTCCTATTAAATTGCCCAGCAGCAAAGCTGGACAAAGCGGCATGGGCAAATGCTCAAATGCGCTCTTCTCGAAAAGAGCAGCCTTGAGCGATATGATAGCCCGGCGCAGGATCCAAGCGTTCCAGAGCTATGAATACAGGGGTGGACTAACCAGCAGCATCCATAACCAGCGTGCCAGAAACGGTGAGGAAAGCACGTGGACCATGATACCTGTCATAGTTATGGCTTAACCCACTCAGACTATGAAACCTGTCACGGCTTAAGGTAAGCGGACGGCGGGCGTGTTCAAAAACTTCTCACACTGGACCGTCGTAATGTGGGACTGCTTTCACGATGTAATTTTTTCTAAATCTCTACAGGAATTGCTGATAGAGAATTTTGATTGCTAACTTTTGTACAATGGAAGTGCCTGGAAGGTTTTTGAGGGTGCTGAATCCATATATAGAGTCAAAAACCAGTTTGAATAACAAAACCAAGATTTTACATCAAAATTTTCACCAGATTTTGGCCCCGAAACTTCAAAAATCGGCACTAAAAACAACTCCGTTAAAATCCTGTCCTGTCACAATGATAAATATGTTTGTGAACTTTTCAAATTTGTTATTTATAAAGAAAATATTCAAAATTCAAAAGAACATTCTCTTTGTAAAAATGATAACATGTTTGTGAACTCGAGCATGCCTTAAAAATGTTTTACTTGTGTAGGCTAACCATAGATTCTGTTTCATTTAATGACAATATGTTTTTATTTTGAAGTACAGCTCCCAAAATTATTTTTGCCTTGTTGAGTTTGTTTTTCTAGGAATTTAAAGAAATAGGTTAATAGTTCAAAATCTACGTGCATTTGGCTCTAGTGAAAACTAACCTCTTAAGGACCACCGGAAACTAGCTAATTTCAAGTGGTGTAGTTTTTTGTGAATATAAGTGATGAGTAAACTTGCATTGGAAAATAACAACCAATAATCACTCTCCTCATCACACATTGGACTACTAAATTATGATAAATTTCCACACAATTATAAAATAATATATTTTTAAATAAAAAAATTCTAAATTTTAAATATTATTTTCATTTTAAATTTATACCTCTTAAAAAAACTAGAACACTTTAGAACAACAAAATCAATCCAAGTGCATATCACCATCATACCATTCTCCTCATTTTGAAAGGAAGCTGACAATAATTAATAATATTATATAAAGGAGAGAAAAACAATATAAAATCAAAGTAATGTGGTGGAAAATTGTAAATAACTTGTTAGTAAGAATTTGTAGTGAATATATTATATCCATGTTATAAATGAGAAATTGGGAATTTTTTTTTGGAAAAAAGTAGTGAAAACGAAAAAAAGCCAAATAAAGAATATATATATATATAAAGTCAAATAAAGAATATATATATATATATATATATATATATATATAGGTATGCTATTTATTAGGGAGTTGTGGTTTTGGGGGAGGCAATTTTTTGGGTTAGTCATCATGGGGTTGTGGCTGAATATGCTTCTTAAGGCTTCTCTCAGCCTTCATTGTCCTTGGCTGACCACTATAGATCTTGTTGTGCTTGAAGCAAGTTCATTGTCTTCATCTCTTTTCAGCTTGCTTGGGCAGTTGTTGGTCGATTTGAGGGTTTAGTACTTAGTTTGGAGGTCACTGGAGTGGTGGCACACTTCTGGCCCGTGTTGAGACTAGTCTGTTGGAAACATTTGAGCACTACTCAGACTGGGGGAGCGGTGAATCATTAGTGCGATCTATATACTATTTTTTCCTTTTATTAACTCAATTAATGAATCATACATATGTTACCAGCAATTCATTAAACATGTGCATCACATAAGCATAACTGAAAACCATAAGCAACAATAAAACCATAAACAATGTACACAATCACATCACGCACATAAGACACAAGATGTCTGGTGGAAAACCCTTCACCGGCCAAAAAACTGCCCATGTTGTTGCTGCCCTGCTATGAATTTCTATTAGTCAAGCAATTGGTCTTTACATAGCTTGTTGACTTCTGTTGACATGGAGATTATACCTCATATACATAATTCCAACTCCCATCGGCTAGGAGACTCGATACTACTTATCGTCTTGGAAGATTTTTCTCTACGGATATCTACCGGCTACCATCCAATAAAGGCCAACACAATCAATCGATCCTCACCTAACTACCATTGGACTATCCAACCACCATTGGATTGAAAAACTTGTTCATTTCAGTGAAGCATCGCTATCACTTCTCCTCTCTCATGAAGTCATTACTCACTTCTAATTATGCGGACCAAAGTTTCATGTCTTTTCAAACTAGATCCCAAGAGATTATGCTCAATAAGAAATCAACTCTGCATACATGCTCTCAGCAGCAGGATCTCATCATCAAATAGAAGATAAAGAAGTAAAATTGTGGCCACAATAAATCTAAATATTATCAAACCCTCACAAAAATAAAATGTTGCATAGTAAAAATACATCATAAGACACATGGCTATGTGTTAAATGAATGAACATCTCCTAACAAAAAAGTGTGAGTGGATCACCAACATATACTCCAACATTATACCAAACTCTTCAAATGATCTCTACTCGATCAACATCAAATTCGATCTATTTTGCAGCATGCTTCAGATCTAGAAATTATAATTCAGTCATAAGTAACCATAGACTAGAGCATATATGCTCTACACAAGGTATGAAGCATATTATCACTATTTCTCCTTCTCTCCACACATACACTCAACATCTAACCCCATCAATAGCCAGAAATCTCACAATGAAAGAATATAAAACATATAGGGTGAAATTGAGCTTGCCTCTAGTATCAAACATGCACAAATTGGATCAAATCAATTCACTAACATCATTACTAGTGCACTAAATGCATTCAAATCATGAGAGGACATTTTCAAACCATTTGCGACCTTTTTGACTAATTATGGAAGCCTCTTGTAATTTCCCTGTTAATTTCCTTTTGAACAACGGAAGGAATGTGGAGAAAATCTCGTGAAATCCCATAGTCTCTCCCTTGACACTTCCTCCATGCAACTATGGGTTTCCAACCACTCCAACAGGCTTATGTGTATGTGACTATGGCTAAAACAAAGGTAAAACATCAGTCCTTCATCTCAGTACCTATAGCATCTATTCCATCCTCTTCTCCAATGCCTGTACATGCACCCTGACCTCCAACATGGCCTATGACACCTTTGTAACTAGACCAAACATGCCTCCCAAGTGTCACTTCCAATTTGACCTACAAGGGCTAACAAAGAAGGTTGGAAAGTGTGCCAACAAGTCCTTCACTCTCCATCAGACCTCTGAACAAGTGGAAACACATCTGAAGCACCTTTGCAACTTTTGTAGCACCATCATTAATCCATCACATCGCCAAAACAAGTCTCCACATAGGCATAAACATGAAGACCTTTTTGAAAACTCAACTAGTGTACCATGAACCATCTCCATCACATGGATCAATGTAGCAACATCCTCTACTATAGTAGCATCAACAAACCATCATGAAATGTCCATCAATGCACATGCCAACACATGCCAACTCCTCAAGGACAATCATGCTACCATCAAGCTCTATTAATGCCAACACATATCGATACACACCATTGTCCATCAATGTGCATCATCATGAGTGTTAGCTCCATAAAATAGTACAGGTAATAGACATTAAAAATGTCAAGAAGAATGTACAGATGAATATTTTAAAAGAAGGAATACATTATATTAGACCAAATTTTATTTTTTCCTAAGATTAAGGGACATTTTAATGGACAACACAATCGCAACAAAGGGATTTTGTGCGACAGCGAGACTATTCCATCGATAACCGTGCAGTCTTGAGGATGGTGAAATGTCACCATCTAGGACCACTTGGCACACTTGGTTGGGAATATTCTCCACTTAGTACTACTAAGGAAAGTCGAATTTGAACCACCTTGAGGTTTAAATGCAACACACAAAGGAATCCCTCCTTCACTCTTGTGTCACTATCCATCTTGGGCCAAGAGAAGGGGGAGGAATCCAAAAAATGTCTATATAAACTGGCCTTTAGAAGAATAATTGGAGACACATTGTTATGCTTGCCAAATTTCTTCATAGAAAATTAGCTTGAATAGTCTAGAAACAGAGTGATTGGAAGTACTCATATGTTGGCCACCCAACATCTCAATCCAAGAGAGAGAGGTCCACCATTTGATTTTGATCCTTTGAGAGAGGGAAGAAACGCTTGTAGGAACTCGAGGGAACCTCCTTGTTTTGGGGATTTCAGCTCCATAACTCAAAGGACGCTCTTTAAGTGTTTAACATTGTATCTTTTTTTACCACCAGTGCGTAATGAAGGGAGAATTCTTTGCTTGTGTTATTTGGTCGTTTGCTCCATCGAGATTTTGTATTTTGCATCTTGTGTTTTGTTTTGTTCTTAGTGTTGTATGCTTAGTTGTCCCTCAAACTTAGTTTACATTATGTCATGCTTGTTCCACTAACAATAGACAATCATTTTTATTTGTGACCTTATACAAGTATCAGCCAGCTTGCTAAAGAAGTGTATTTTGTACACCCTTCTGCCAAATACACTACTACAGGAATGGCGACTCCACCAGATTCTTTATTTTCGAGTTTATGGTTGTTGTTGCAGGTCCTTCTTCTTGCTTCGTTTGTAGCAAACTACCCCTACATTCTCTTTGCATCTCTAATCACACTCAGTGAAAATGTTTTCACAGTAGAGAGGGAAATTTTTCTTCATTCTTCCCGATAGCCCGCTTTGTGCTCTGATAGATGCGGGCTCTACACCTGTGGGAAAATAACCTATGCGGCACGCCAAAAAGCTAAAAAATGGCTACTTTTTCCCATTTTTAAGTTGATTTGAAACCCCTAAAAATGTTCCATCGCTTTGTCTTTGTATTTCACTACAATTAGGACACTTAGGTGCTATGTTTAACATGTAATTAACTTAGCAACTAGGTATTTTTAATTTTAATTCTAAAATATTATTTCCATGTTAATATAAATTGCCGCGAAATGACTCACAATTTTCGCACATTTCGTACATTTCAGCCTCTATTTTACAAAGATCTCGGTTTGGGTTCAAAAACTTATCTTCAAAGTTTGGGTTTAAGAACATTTCTTGGAACCAAATTGATTTTACAAAGAATTGTTTTGGGTTTAAAGAATTTTTTTTGAAGACATTTCTTGGAGGCAGCCTTATTTTGCAAAAAATTGTTTTGAACTTAAAAAAAATTCTTGGACGTACATTCAAAAGACATTTCTTGGAGGTATGTACGTGTTTTGAGTTGAAGTAAATCTTTTGAGCTTCGTTTCATTTTTATAAGACATTTTTCTCTCGAATTTTTTAAAGTAAGTGTTTTGAATTGGAGTATGTATTTTTTGCAAAAAATTTAAACTGAATTTTTTTAAATTAAATCTTTTGTGATATTTTTTGTAATCGAGTTATTGTCTAATTTTTTGAAGGAATTTTTTTGAACTTCATACCCTATTATCATGGGAAATCGAAGAACTTGTGCGAGAAAATATGATCGAAAAAGAGACCCTGAGGCACGTAGAGAAGAGACGAGACAATATCGCAAAAGAAAGTTAGAAGCCCTCTCAAATATTGAAGAGGAAAATCAACCTCAAGCAGAAATTGAAGCAGGTAGGTAAATGTAAATATTATGATCTATTGATATATATTTAAAATTTTCCTAATGTAAAATGTGAAGTTTAATTTTTATTTGATGAACTAGTTTGAAAAATATTTTGTTTAATGTAAACAGACATAGATATTCCTCAAAATATTGAAGAAGAAAATCAACCTCAAGCAGAAATTGAAGCAGGTATGTAAATGTAAATATTATGATCTATTGATATATTTAAAATTTTCCTAATGTAAAATGTATTTTTATTTGATGAACTAGTTTGAAAAATATTTTGTTTAATGTAAACAGACAGAGATATTCCTCAAAATATTGAAGAAGAAAATCAACCTCAAGCAGAAATTGAAGCAGGTATGTAAATGTAAATATTATAATCTATTGATATATTTAAAATTTCCCTAATGTAAAATGTGAAGCTTAATTTTTATTTGATGAACTAATTTGAAAAATATTTTGTTTAATGTAAATAGACAGAGATATTCCTCAAAATATTGAAAAAGAAAATCAACCTCAAGCAGAAATTGAAGCAGGTATGTAAATGTAAATATTATGATCTATTGATATATTTAAAATTTTCCTAATGTAAAATGTGAAGCTTAATTTTTATTTGATGAATTAATTTGAAAAATATTTGAAATTTTAGATATATTTATTAATCTAGTTATTTATTGAATATGTACTATTTTTTCGAATATGTACAGATGAAATCACTATCGATAATGAGATGTTAGAAAATGTTGACACTCACACATATGGAGATAAAAAACCTGACCATGTTATACGATATCGTGTTAACTACATTTTTGAAAAGTATTTCTTAAATGAGCGAGTGACAGTTCAGGCTCAAATGTTGAAAGGTCTCCTATCATTAAGAAAATTAAAAGAAGCTACTACACTATTTTATTGGGCATTCGAAATCAACTCAAAGATAAAAAAATGAAGGAAGAGGTGATAAAAAATATGACAGGCTATAAAGTCAATAAAGAGATCTAGAGAGAAAGATGTTCAATTGTACAATTGTACGTAGAGGAACACATGGCAAATGGTTTCTTACTCAAGAAGAATCGCTTTGTAACATCTATGGCTCAAGCACTGGGAATCACGAAAATTTGCACAACATCGAAATTTTGGTAAATAGATGTAAATGATGAACTCGCTGTTGGAGAGCTATTTGTAGGCAACCATACAAAGATAGACTTGGAGAAAATGTTAAAAAAATAATATATGAATATTGGAAGCATTAATTCAATGTGTTTCACTAACTGCAGGTATGGGGGATGCTAAGAAGAATAGCATGGTAAATGTAAGACGAAGGACATGAAAAACATCTCTTGGAAACCACGCAGATAGAGTTATTCAACAAGTTCAAAGAATAGAATCGTCAAATTCATGTTTCACTCAGTGCTTTTGTTCAACAAAAACCATGGTATGTAAAACCTATCACCGTACGCGACACTTGTTGTTGCCATTATCATGTGGAATTTGAGTTATATTATGACACATTCCTTGATTTCGGTAGAACATTATGGAAGAATTCACCTCCTCCTTCCACTATCCGTGATTTCATATCTCAAATTCTATGTGAAAGAGAAAGCGATGAACTATTTTACAAAAAGAAATGTGTTGGTGGTAAAAAATGTGATGATTGTGGAAATTTGACCAAATTTCAAAACAAATATCGTATTGATATAAATGATCAATCATTGTCCAACATGAAAGTGAAATGGAAGAGATATGAATATATCGATACATCGATTCAAGGTGCAAATAGTGTTAAAAGAATTGAATTACTAGAAGACAAAATTTTTTTGATAGACTTTTTGAGAAAGTTTGAGGCAGAAATTTACAAATACACCAAGCATTCCCATAGAGCTCGATGTCAAGACTTGCAATTCAAAAAATCTCGTGAAGTTTTTCCACCAGGGACCATTTTTTCAGTGATTGATTTTGCAGAAAACTACACATTTGTTCCACAAAAATAAATTCAGATTGAATACTATCATTCTGACCAAGTCTCCATGCTCGTCCATATTCTATATAGACATGCTAAACAAAATGTCGATCATATAGAAAGCACGAGTGAAAATCGACATATCATTAAAGAATATCACTTTTATATCAGTGACGATCGTACACATGATACATGTTTTGTACAACATTGTTTTGGAAAAATTTATGATTCATTGAAAAATCGTGGAATAACATTCAATGAACATTGGATATGGTCAGATGGATGTGCATGTCAATTCAAATCTGCATGATCATTCTTTTGGTTGTGTTGTCTTCATAAGAAAACCCGCATTAAACATTGTTGGAATTTCTTTGAGATTGGCCATGGAAAAGGAGAACATGACGGTGCAGGAGCATGCATAAAACGAGTACTTCGAAGATATCAAATGAACCACTCTGCAAGCCGACTTGTGAACGCTCAAGAAGTTGTTCAATGGTGCATCGCTGCTCTAAGCCATGAGAGAAACCCATCAAGAGAAGTGCAAAGGTACATTCAATTTAATTTATATTGGAAATCTAATTTTAAACATTGTACATTTATCATGCAATGATTATCTTTGATTGTATTTTGATATCATATTTACAAATTCTTCTTTTAATTTTCCATATAAAGGTTTTTCTGGCATATTGGAATCGAAGACGTAGATAGATCAATTGGAAATGACGTTGAAACAATAAAAGGGACTCGAAAATTGCATTCAATTCAAACAAAGTTGTCCACAAATGTGTTTGCATTGGATAAAAGAAATTATTCTTGTTTTTGTGATGTTTGCATAGAAAACACAAAATCCAATGACGTTTGTGAAAACAAAATGTACGTGAACGATTGGAAACATACAGAGCTAAATACAAAGGGAAAAATGTCTGTTGCAATGTTTGAAGAAATGCAATCAGAGGAAACTACAATATCATCCGATGGTGATCGAGTTTCTAATCTTGTTAGAGAAGGTAACATTTGAATTACTTTCTAATGATTTAAAGATCTAGAAATAAATTTAAATATGCATAATTTTGTTAAATTTATTTTATTGTGCAGGAGATGTTTTTGCTGTAATTGCACCTATTGAAAACGATGAAAATGTGAAGTATTATTTTATGCGTTGCACTGAACGAAAAATGAAATTATTACAAGACTATAATGATCACGGATTTCAGTATGACAGAGGGTCTATTATACTGAAAGGTTATTTTTTCAGACAAACTCATCAAAGTGGAGAATTTGTTTACTTTGAAGACTATGAACCTGATTCCATAAGTTGTCAATATAGTCACTTGGTGTGTGCAGCACACATAAAGTTGATAGAAGTTCAATCAAAGAAAAAATCGAAAATTAAGAAATGGAAAATGTCAAAATCCGATCATGAACGGATTATTGAAGATGGAATTCCATTAGAATTTTTTTGAATGAAGTGTCCAACAATTTATTATCTTTGGATTAAATATGTTTTAGAACTTCCAGTACTCAACTAAAAATTGAGCTGCTTATGTTATTTGTGGTTTGCACATGTTACAAATTGTTTGGGCACAAGCACGTGCTCTAGTATCAACTGAAAGTAGTTTTTCTATACATGTGCATTGATGAAAAATGTTATATGTATTGGATATATATATATATATATATATATATATATATTCTAGAATGAAATTAATTGTTCTAGTTTTATTATGTGCATTGATGAAAAATTATTTACGTACTCAATATATATGTTCTAGAATGCAATTAACTGGAACTAGTTTTTCTATGTGCATTGATGAAAAACTAGTTGGATTTTTTGGTAAAAAGTATGGACACAATGTAAATAAATCATCTGCAGTATAGTTTTGTACGAAAATTCCTTTCAGACAAGAGACTCGGAGCACTTCTCCGACTTTTGGTGGGATTTTACCCACATCTCTAATCCTGATTGAAAATCTAGTACAAAATCTGCTTGTCCAATGGTCGGATATGTTCAATGTGCATTGATGAAAAATGTTACTTGTCTTGGATATATATGTTCTAGAATGCACAATTAATTGTTCCAAGTAGTTTTTCTATGTGCATTGATGAAAAACTAGTTGGATTTTTTGGTAAAAAATTTCAACAATGTAAATAAATCGACAAGGCTACCTATTTGAGTGCATTAACGACATTGACCCAAATTCAACAAACATATATATGTACTAGAGACTTATATTTCCAATCAAAATTAAAGGGATAATTTGTACATATATCTACTTCTTTAAACTCTTTTTTCAATTAGAGCTCAATTGATACATGGTTAGTTGCATTGAAAAGCTAGATGTTGTTCCTATTGGAAAATTTTTCATTCAAACAAAACTACATGGAGAGATAAAAAGCAATCTTAAAATTCCAAATACACTTCAACCATCCAAATGTGCCAAATGTAGATTGAAACCATCCAAAACTTTAAAATTTTAAAAACTTTTGATAATATATCGTGCAACATTAAAACATTAAACATCACATGCGAAATGTAGATTGAAACCGGTCAAAACTTGAGTTTAAAAAACTTTAAATTATATATAGATCGTTACTTCACATGCCATGCCAATTATAGTTCAACTAGATCCAATAGAAACATTTAACATTATATACCACATGTGCAAATGTAGATTGAAACTATCCAAAACTTTAAGTTTTAAAAACCTTTTGATTATATATTGTGCAACATTAAAACATTAAACATTTAAAGTTCATTAAATATCACATGCAAAATGTAGATTGAAACCATCCAAAAATTAAATAAAACAAATTATATAATAACAATGTAATAAAATATGTCCAAAAATTGTAAATCTCACAAGTATCAAACTATATCAAGTTTAACAAATTTTAAAACCATCTAAATTTTGAAATCAAATCTACTGTAAATCATGTCCATCAAATGGAGGATCTAGCGTCTTCCCTACTAGGGTCTCAGTCCGCGCCCTATCCTGTGAATAGGAAACCTACATACACAATGCACATGTACTTTAACATTAAAATTTGAAGTTTTAAAAATGAATGAGAATATATATATCTAGAACTTCATGTAAAAAACAAAATATAACAAAAAAATCATGCAATACCTCGTAAGGTTCCCTCTCCATTTGATGAACAGGTTCTGCCATAGAAACATTTGCAGTGGTAAACTGTACAATATACATGTACAGTTAAATATATATATATATATATATATATATATATATATATATTAAAAACTTTCAAATGAAAATGCACGTGTACATATATAAACTTATTTTCAATAATATTAAAAAAAGGAACTAAAGACAACTTGTTCAAATGTTGTGGATGTTCCTATCTCCGTCGCTAGAGTCCGTGGATTAAAGAAATCTTCTATAGGAACCTAAATTCAAAATTTTTTAAATAACTCAAAATATAGATCTCTCTCTCTATATATATATCTCAATTTTTAATGGAACTTTCTGAGGTAGAATATATATATATATATATATATATATATAACTTTTAAAAATAAATTTTAAACTTGTGAAAAATTGTCCATACTTGTGGCTCATCTCCCAAGGAAGTAGAAGGTACATCTCCCAAGGAAGAAGAAGGTACCGCCATCCCAAAAACATCAGACGGAATCGGTACCTGTTAAAACATTTTATCAAATTATATATATATATACATACATGTACATGTGTGGCAACAATTATTTATTTTAGAGTCACTTAAAAAACACTAACATACATGTGCCAACATATCATGATGGCCAGACCCAGCTGCATCATTTGAGCCAGAGGTCCCGAACGTAATATTAACATTTTCATCACGCATCATGCCTGAGAACTGCAAATGGTGTTTTAACATATAATCATACATTTTTGTTAGATTAATGTCAACATACAAATAAATGTATACATGTACATACACATGTATTTATTACAAATTGTACACATGTATATGTAAATATAATTTCAAACCCTAAGGTCACTAACACATACCGTTCCGGTGCCCTCTTCCTCACGAAAAATTAGGTCTTGCAAACCATTGCGACAATTTATTGCATATGTTCGGAGATCTTCAACATTCATGTTGTAAATCTCCTCATCTGTATGATAAACAAAATTGGCACGTGCATTTTCATGTGCTCTTTGTCGATTTAAACAAAGATCGACTCCACTCAATCCGCTATGAACATTGTCGATCATAACATCTCTTGCTTCTCGACTTATTTGAGAAGTCGCATCCATCTCTGATCGCAGGGTTTCGACTCGAAACGGTCGACTCACCAATGGCGGCTCAGGGCGAGGCAACTCCACATCTCGCTTAGCACCCTTACGTTGATATAATCGACCTCTCCCCGGGCCAAAAAATTCTGAAGGAAGGTCATTGTAGTCGGGTTTCATACCCAAAAAAAATTCTGCATAAAACATTTGTGCAAAATAAACCGGAACCTCATCGTTCCATGGAAGCCTTCCAAAGGCCGCAAGATGTCGATCATACAAATAACAAGCTTTGTCTGGGTGCTCTATATATTTCACCTTCAACATTTTTGCTTTTGGCCCTTCCTTATAATTAAACATTGACTTGGCCACTTCTCTTGTAAATTTTTGTTTTATGTCCTCCCATTTATCAGGACCCATCACTATTTCTTTTCTCTTTCTCATCAGTTCTACAAATGAATCGGTCGTTGGCCCAAGATTTCTGTACACATTTACCATTTCACCCAATGAATGTGTAACTATTTCAAGGCTTTGTCGACTCTCAGCAGGTAGAGACAAAGCCACGAGATCTCTTTGCAATTTTGCATGAAGGCTTTCACACCTTTGTAAGGTGCATTTCGCCATGTTGGTTTCCCATGGTATATCAGTAATCTCGGCCGGATAAGTTGTGCTGGGTTGACAGCCTTCTTCTTGAATGTAGCGAGCTGCCCTACGTCTATTTTGACCACTACTTCGAACATTTTCGGCCTCTGCATCAATATATATTTAAAATTTCATATATTAGAAAAAACACGTCTAAAAAAAGTTGTACAAATTTAATGAAAAAATATTGAAATTGATGGCAACCTTGACATTGTTGGTTAGCATCTTCTCCAACATGACCGCCGAGAACCTGCACCTTAATGATCATGAGAACCACCCACAATGACTTCGTTGAGAACTAGCAGCTCGTTGATTAGCCTTCCTGGAATAAATATCATCCCCTTCCCACAACCCCGCTACCACTCACTCGACCGGCTGAACCTTGGCCAATTTGAGACGGAGTAGAAACCCTTCTCCTTTTACCTCCTAAAAATTAAAATATGAAACTTATTAACAACAAAGTTAACTCACAAAGTTAATAAAAAGTCAATTCCATATGTACACACATGTATGGAGATTTAAGATTATATTTAAATACTGTGAAAATCCCCCGATCCCTGAGCCTCCATATGGGATTCGGCGGATCTTCGTCGTTCATCCTCCATGATATATATCTATTTGTCGACATTTACACAAAATAGATTTCAAAATCAATTTGTAATTTAGTGTAGATAAATTATGTAGAACACAACTTTCAGTACACTGATCATGTGTGAAACTAAAATTTAATCGAAAAAGAAATTATAAAAATGATAAGTCTACCCAAATCAGGCTTTACATGGTGGGAGCACACTGGCATAAAATTTACCACTCTATACACTTAAGTTTGTGGGAGAAAATGACACATGTACATAGGGGTTTACCTTAAATTTGTTGGTGTTTTATGGATATTAAAATGAAGAACTTCTATTTAGATCCATTCCAGAGATTGACTGTAGGGGAATTTACTATATATGTCACCTTTTATAAAAGATGAGATCCAGAGGCTACCTGGCCCTTTACAGACTCTGCCTATAGAACATGTAGAATTAAACACTAGAGGCATTAACAATATCAAATAACGTTTTCATGCTCAGACATTGGAATGTGTCTCTTTCCCTACGCAAAAAAATAGTTGAAGGTAGTTAATCTTCATAGACATGTCATCAAGCAGGTCAATGTGATCATCCCCAACTTACTTTTCATGAAATTAGGCTTTGGAATCCTCACAACCTGGTGGATGGAGTTGAATGAGAACTAGGGTCAAGGCCTTTACAAAATACATGCTAGTGAATAACACTTACTAGGTTATGCTAACAAAATAAAGTGGCGTAAATGTTTTCTTCTCGAGGTTGTCCAATTGGGTGTGTAATACCAACTTCACCCATTTCTAACAGGTTTTCAGTTACAAATGTCTTCCACCTTATTAGTTATATATTTTTCAATTTCCCGTGGATTCCTTGAATTTTTTCTCCTACCATCTCCCTCTATCACTCCCCAAATTATTGTCATCAAACATGCCCCATTGAGGATCTGGAGCAATGTTTGCACCATACTTAGAACTATCATTGCTTCTAATTTAAATTGGAGAGTCATGTATACTAGATTGCTTGCTTAAGTGGCTCTTACTTGGACAATATCCTGAGATGAGTTTGACATAATGGTCATATGAGGTTGGAAGCTACTTGGTGTAATTTTTGTTAAATATTCAAAAAAACAGATCAAAAATGTCATTTTCGATCATTTTTTATTAGCTTCTGCATACAACAGATGTTATCACAATTGCAACACAATCATGTTCCATGAGCATGAATTATGAATGTCACAATCCAAATTGCAAGGAAATTTTCATTCATTTTAGGCAAAAGAAGGCTATGACATTAAGGTCCATGCTAGAAAAAATTATGCAAATAAGGTTGCTAAGTCTTGATTCTTACCATGTGTTTCAAAGCCACAATGAAGGTTGGCTTTGAGAGTGTCCTCCCAAAGCCCTGTCTTGAGATGAAATTTAATTCAATGTCTCTTAGAGTTGCACGTTGGAATTGATAGAACTATTTGATTTCTTTACCATAGATGGATATCTCCTTTCATATATACCTTTCTCTACCATCTTATTTCCAAGTGAAATGGGAATTTTCACATTTTGCATGTCATTACCATGTAATTTGGTAGCTTGCTAGCTAGACCTATCACAAGTAAGGTTGTCATACCAAAATATTTCTCTTTCTCAACTCAGTGACCATGACTCTCTTCTCACACTGCTTACCATATAAGATCTTCAATTGTACATGTCACACAAAGTTGGGGGTTCTAGGTCTCCACCTATTAGGTAAATTTACATATTTTATGTCATTGTGGTCCTTAAATTTGGAGGTGTTCCACCTGAAAAAGTAGGCATTAAATATGGATGAAAAAGATTTTTTTTTTTAACTTTGATAGAATTTCCTCGTGGAATTACTGAATTTCGACGACATTGTTTGGTCAATTTAGTGTGTCCTAAATTGCTACATTAATTTTTCAATCCGGGATTCGTAAGCTGACGAAGTGTGGCGCACTATATGTGCAAGATAACCTATCTCTTACTTTTTTTTGTCGTTTTTGGTTTTTTTCTTTTTATCTTGGTTGGTTTCCTAATGAAAATTCTAAAAGGCAAGTATGGTTATGATTGTTCAAGGCAATGATGTCCCTTATAATGATTTACCAAACTTCAAACTTCAAAAGGATTTTGAAACATACAATGAAAAAATTAGTTCCTAAAAGGAAATGAAAATGTGCTACTATTCTAGTTAAACAAACAATGAACTATTGATCATGAAAACCATTACCCTTGCTGCTGTCTAAACACAAAAGAAACTGTACTCAAAGAAAATATTGCAAGTAAAGTAAAACTAAAATCAAATTACATCAACTCATATTCTGACCCCTCACCATTAGTCTCGCTATGGCTTTCAGAGGTAATCATAAACAACTTGAGCAATATGATATCTAATTTGCAGAAAAATAGCCTAATATCAAATTACACACTCATACTTCAATCCCTCACCATTAGTCTCGCTATGGCTTTCGGAGGTAACTGATAATGACATGAGAAATTTAACATCTATCTTGCAGAAAAGTAAACTAATATCAAACTATACACTCATACTTCAATCCCTCACCATTAGTCTCGCTATGGCTTTCGGAGGTAACCGAAAATGACATGAAAAATTTAATATCTAACTTGCAGAAAAGTAAACTAATATCAAAATACACACTCATACTTCAATCCCTCACCATTAGTCTCGCTATGGCTTTCGGAGGTAACTGAAAATGACATGAGCAATTTAATATCTAATCTAACTACTAAAGCAAATGTGCAAGACTGAAATAAACAAAACAATGCTGGAATTAAACAAAAACTAAGAAAAAGAAATCAGCAGAAGGACAATATTGATTCCATGTCATTAGTCATTATAAAAATATGTGTAAATGCCCGGGCTGTCTATTGTAATCTGAAACAAGAACACTGATCAGTTAACAACATAATACATAAAATATTATGGACAAAAGTAAAATATAAAACATGAAAGATTATGGACAAAGATGAAATGTAAATACCATGAAAGATGTAATCTATATACACGTGAATGACTATAGCACAATGAACATAAAGAAATGAAGCATGAAACTATACAGTAATACACAAAACCTCAGCGTGTGCAGGGCCCTCTGCACAGACCTCGGGCAACAGCTTTCAAATACGAATTACGCTTTTGAACAAAGTCTTCTCATATATTAAAATGCGGTCATAACAGAGAAACAATGTCACAGCAAAATGGCGACACAATTACATTACAGAGCTAAGGAAGATCTAACTATTATGCGTATGAGAATGCATTATTTATAACAGAGGGAGATATAACTAATTCCCTAAAGTCTGCGCTGATAGAAGACACGTGAACCATCACGTCCAGAGATCTAGCGTTATGGCCACCGTGAGGATTAAATATATGGAGAGTGGCTGTTGGATTCAGCTTATGGAGCCGTTTACAGGTGTTGATGTGTCTCCCGTGATCTAGAAAAGGCCACGCAAATCTCCACGTGATGAGAAACAGAGTTCTGTCACCATGGGACTCTTCGGTTGACCAACACTTGGCCACCTTTGACCACAGCCTTCTTAGGTGAATTTGACTGAGCCAATAGGACACGATCCATGTCCATGTCATTTCTAACTTTCCCATGTGGCTCGATTTGCCTGAAGACACCTGCAATATAGACTTTAACAAAATGGCTACGAAAAGTTGCAGCAGCGGCGGAAAGTGACAAGATTCCGCAGCTTAATGAGCAAAAATCTAATTCAAACAACAGACACAAAACATAGTTAAAAACCATTTTAAATGCTCTTTTACAATTAATATGCAATGATATTGATGACTTAGAAGGTCCAAGTGAATGAAAAAGGTCTAGAAAGGTGTATAGGAAAGATGCAGATTTGAGACTCAACATACCCCCACTGTGAAGGTGTTGCATGTCCTCATGCAACCAAAATTTTGATAATCCTGTTTCAATTCATATGCCTTGACACTTCAGCCAGTACATCCAGTCCTCTCCTCCTCTTCCTTGGTGCTGCTAACATCCTGGGCTTTTTCATCAAGCATCTGAATTTGATATTAATCAGTGCTCTGCTTAACTTCTGGCATTTCTTCTTCAATTTCCTGTTCTTTTTCTGCCATAGTCCCAGATGTAGCATGGTATTGTCATGAATGATCTTGTCCAATTTTATTTGTTCCTTTAATGCCTCATTTTCATTTTTAATGTGTCTATTTAAAACCTCCAACTCAAAGACTTCTTGTTTCAATGATTGGACTAGATCTTCTTTTGCTGTGTGAGGCTGAGTGGATGGAGTGCTGGGACCCGTGGCTGCTCTTTCTAAAGATTCTATATAATCATATACTTCTCGCTGCTTTGGGTCTATCTCGGGTGTCGTTTTCATTGGGCTGTCCCCAAAATTCCGTGGAGGAGAATTAACTTCAAAATCTGGCTGAAAAGGACTCATGTCAACATTTGAATGAGAATGCGGTGGACTATGTTCAACGTTTGGCTGAGAATGAGATGGACTATGTTCAATGTCTGACTGAGAATGAGATGAACTATGTTCAATGTCTCATCGAGAGGGAGATGTGGAATATCGGACTATGTTCAACGTCTGGCTGAGAATGAGATGAACTATGGCCAGTTGAGGTTTGTTCAGGTGTTTCTTCTCCCAAATCAATAAAATGGGGTCCTTTTGTTTGTGTTTTTCTCAACTTCCCTTTAAGCCTGCTGCTTCTTCTTACATACTGTGGACTACTGTCTTTTCCTTTTTGTTTTTCTTTTCCCCTCTTTTTGGCCATAGATGACTATTCCTGAAGGTGAACTAGTCTCTCAGATAACACTTGATTATCTTCTTCTGAAGAAGGGGTTTGATGCATAGCCTCAATGCTTTTTCTCTCTTCAATCTTTTCCTTCTTCCTTTTAAACAATTTTTCCTCTCTACTGATTCTTTCAACTGTGTTAGTAGGAGTACTTTGAGTTTCATCATTTTTTCTCTTTCTCCTACTCCTTCTTGATGTACTGCCTTCAGGAATTTCTTGGGGTTCTTCAAAGAAATTTCTAATAAAAAATTGTTCCCATGTGTCCTTTTTCTCTTTTAACTGTTTTTCAATCAAAATTTTCACAAGACCATGGTGATACAAATGTGGTTCTACGTCCCCTAGATGCTTCTGGACGGTCACAGACATCTTCTTCAAACTGTTTAATAAAAAGTATGGCAGATTGAGGGCCTGGTTGTCTAGGAAGTTCATCAACAGTCGGGTATGGTACATATACATTGACCCAAAACGGCCCTCACAGGTGATAAATTTTTGAATAGCTAACAGTAAATTGGCCCACTCTTCTTTCAAAGCATGAACAGGAATTCCCTTTTTAAAAATAGTTACATCCATACCTGGGTTACATAGGATCATTCTCCAGGCTTCATCACTAATGCTTTTGTTCTTGAACCAGCGTTCACCTTCTTGAGGGAGTTCTGTAGCAGATGCTATGGATGCCTCATTCACCGTAAATTTGAGGTCCCCAATTTCTACTTCCAGACCATTGAAAGACCTTGCAAAAGCTTTTGTCACCTCTTTATGGTAGCCTCTAAACTTTTGGATAAACCGAAGCCACTTTGCCTTTTTCAATATATCTCTGACTTGTAGGTATCCTTCCATGAATTTAGGTCCTTCAGTTTTTGTTCTCAACAATTGACCCATCCTTCTTTCTGCTCTTTGAAACTTGTTTGCGTGAGGAGGGTTCAACGGAGGTAAGACGGCTGAATGAGCGGAAATGAGCACGATTTATGGAGGAGACCAGTGACTGTAGGCGGATATCAAAGAATGGGTATACGGAATGTAGCGTAACAGAGAACAAAATGGGGTGAAGCGGAACAGAGAAGGGTTACGTGAGCACGGTGGAAATGCAGTTGTGAGATCAATAGAACAGTAGGAGGAGTATAACGCATCCGGCAGTATTTAAAATTGGGTGGCTGCAGAGTAAATGTAAGCACGTTTATGAAACGGCTACAGATTTTATGCGGCTGAAAGAAGCCGTAGTCAAATCAACCACGTTTCATCATCACAGGTGGATTATCGGAGTATGAGTGAAGATCGGAGGCTTGATTATGGGACCGTTTGAAAATGAATGCAAGGATTGTGGGAGGATCATATAGAGATCGTGGAATGGTTACAGAGTTTGTCAACACAATCATTGCATATAATGGAGCTATGGTTTATAACTATGTAAAAATGTGCTTGAATGCTATTTGAAATAAATTTTTACTCATACCTTGGAATTCTTGCCCATTTTGCATTGGTCTTTTAATGGTTCTTTCTCATTGAACCTCGCAAACCTTCTATGTCTTCTCGTATATGTCTCCATGCATTTGATTTCATGATTGTTAGACTATACGATTTGTCATTTTTTTTGAAAAAACAGAGTGTTGTGAGAATCTTGCTGGCTATGGAAAGCTGGTTGTTACCGCGGTGGTGTCCGTCCCCACTGTTCACACATCAGCGTGGAGGACTTACAGTCTCATGGCGTAGACATTGTCTTTGTAAATAATCTTATTATCCTACGAACATGAGCTTGTTACCCTTGAGACATCTCCTTGCAAGAGTCATGGCTTATCCCTTTTGGCATTAGTAGCGAACAGCAGATTCAGTCTTCAGCGCCCGATGAAATCAATGCAAAAGTCAGCCACATAGCGCTCTAAATATAAACGTAGTCTGCCACCAGTTGGGAGTTGTTTTTGTAAGGATGGCGGAAGTTGAAACTATTTCTAACAAATTCACAAACCATCACCTATCTTGAGTTGGGAGGTTGGCTGCGGGAGTTCTATGGAGGAAGTGGTTTTGCCACCTCCCATGGAACCTTCCTTGTTGATAGGGCCAATCCCATAATAATAGGGATCCCAACTCCTCCTTCCCCATCTATAAAAGCTTGCTCAGATCAATGGCAAGCTAGTCTTGAAGTGCCTAAGCTCTGAATCTCCATATTCCCAAGAGCCTTTGTGTTGTAAATCACCCTCTCTTTCCCTTAAGGCTGACTCAAGTAAGGAGACCATTGTCACGAGACTCTGGAGAGGTTTTCCCTTTCCTTGGCAAGCTTTGCGAGACGTGGACGACTGGAAACCCGTCCGAAGGAGATCGCGACGTCAGAACTTGGTTGTAATCTTTCTTCGCTGGTTATTTAATAGATGATTATGATTATGGTTCCACTTCGTTTTCCATCATGTTAATGCGAGTAATGTCCTTTCTGACTGACGTTTAGTTACGTATGCTGGTTTCTATGCTTGTGTCTGTTCGTTTCTTCCATGTGCAGGTGTTCATCCGCGGAGATCGTGGAGGGATTGTGATCTGCCAAGCGTGAGGAACGGGGACGCTTCTTCTTCAGATCCTAGCGTTGGAATCCAGGTAGGCTTCTATCTCCAGCCTTTTCATTCGTAATTAGGAACCTGCGTCATAGCATTGTTTGATTGTTGCTAGACCCCTGCTGGGCTAGTAGGGATCGCCTCTGTCCGCAGAGGGGATTTACCTCCTCAACAAATTGGCGACTCCACTGGGGATCCAGCTTGTTGTTTGATTGTTGTTTGATTTGTAAACTGTAGACGGAGTCTGAAGTACAGCCAGATAGCCTTCGAAACGCTTCTGCCTAGCATTAGCAGAGTAGATCAACGCTACTTCAGTCGATCTCCGGTTTGGTTTGCAGACTGAACGACTTGGAGTCTTTGTCTTGCCTTGCCGTTTGTATCTTGTTTTTCCTTGCTTGATGAACCTTCTGGGTTGGATTTTTGTGTGTTTTTGCTTCTTGGATTGCTTAGCTTGCATTGGTCTGTTTCTGGAGTAGCTTATTTTTTAATTTTTGCTGAGAAATTCGATTGGCGCGGTTTTTAACCCGACAGTCGCGCCACATGGCGCTTGTTTCCTTTGTACAACCCGCGCCACTAGCCTTCTGGCGCCAGTTTCATGCTTACAGTCGCGCCACCCCTGTAAGTTTTTTGAGATTTCTCATTTTTGAGCTCTCTGAAGTTGACCAGTGTTTTTCTTCTTGATTTTCCGACTGCCTGAGTGTGTTGGAGTCTTGTTTGGCTGGGAATTCACCTCTGTCCTTTGGTTTTTCGCTTTTATCTACCGATTTCACTTTTCAAGCCCTAGGTCATCTAGTGGCTTAGTGCATCGAGCCCTCCTTGGGAGTTTTGGTGTTTGGATTGTCCTGTCAACTATCTGATTGATTCTCCACATTCTCTAAGTAGTTGTTCATTGTTTTACTACGATTTTTGAGTGATTGTTCATTTCTTCATTCGAAACTCGTTTGGTCTTGCTTTGGACCTAGATCACACAGTCCATTGGAAGCTTTTGAGTCTTTTCTTTGCTTTGAGAGACTTCGGTCGATTTGAGGATCTGATTGCTCGTGTTGTTGAGTGGAATGTGTTTGTTTCGCTCTCTTGGATATCGTTTCTCAAGTTGCTCCATTCATTTTCAAGTTTGATTAGTGCATATTAGCCATTAAACATTGAAAATCAAAAAAAATCTCTTTTGCTTTTGTTAATTAGTGAAAATTGTAATCTTTTCCATATCTCTAGTGATTAGTGTTTTGAATGAAAAGTTGTCAATTGCATTAGTTGCATTATACAGCTCGTTGTTTGGTTTCCGTTCATTTCGTTTGTATAAAAGCTCTCAACTCTTCTCTAATTAGTTTTCATCGAACGAAATGTTGCATTGTGGCATATAGCTTTGCATTTAGGAGACACTACATACGATAGGGCCTGGAAATTGAAACTTAATTGAATATCAACTGTAAAAAAATTTCAATTAACCTAAGGCAGCATTGGAACTTAACGAAACATATTTAGAAGGTCTAGGCTAGAGACGTGTTCCGGCGTCGTTAAACCTAGCAGCTGTCGTTCGCCTATTGGCTTTAGACAGCACTAGTACGGACTTGCGCTCCCCGTACCGTCGCCTATATAAAGGGAGACCCCTATAGGTTTTCAATCATTTATCCACAGGAAGCCAAGTCTGCCGCCCTATACCCGTGATACACCGAACACAGCATTCGGGGAGACTACCTGCACGTACGGAAAGTCCTTGGTCGATTTCTGTTTCATTTTTGAAACCAAGGTGTATATTGCAGTTCATGGATATTTGGTACACCCTTTGTGCCTAGTTTTTCCTGAGCAGTCATTTGGTCTTTTCTGACTCCCTAAACTTGAAAAGACCGTCAAGCGCTTGTCCTTTCACGCTTGTGTCAACTCTGAAAGAGATAGAGTCATCTTTTTATCGTTTCTCGACTCTTGAAACATGAAACGGTATAATTTCTTACTTTCCAATGTGGTAAAATCAATCTCCCACGATTTCACACCTATTTAGACGTTGCTTGTTAACCGTTTGAGCATGTGTCTTAACTCATTTTCAGCCCGTGTGTGTGTGTGCCCTTTTCTTTTAGTCTTTTGCCACGGTGGCGGAACCATCGGTTTCGTCTACTGGTAGTCCCTACACGGACGATTCTTCAGAAGCTTCTGAGCCTTCTGTTGAACCACAGCAGCCTGTCGTTTCCGAGTTTCCTGACGGGGGACCGGTTCTCGCCGAGCAACCCTTTGGAGGACCAGTTGAGTTCAATTGGCCCTTTTCGGACCCTGTGTCTGAATTGAGATTAGGAGCCGATTTCCTTTCTCTTACATCGGGTTCACCGTTTGTTGCTGCTGTTTTTCCTCCTAGTCCTCGCCGTCTTCTGCGTGATTTAACGGCAGGATCAACCATGAGTGATTCTGGTGAGGAAATTCCGGGGTCTGATGACTATCAGCGCATCCCTCGAAGATTGTTTGAGGGAGACGGTTCCGAGCTGGCTACCACATCATCAGCCAGTCCTTCTTTGCCACAGGGATACAGATCTCTGGGTCAGATCATTTCAGCTGCTGCCTCTATGGGGATATCATCTCCCGCGTCGAGACCAGCTGCCACTACGCCCGGGGTGTCCCCTTCGACGCCCGTCACTTCTGTTCCCGTTCGGCCCACTGTTTGTGTGGCTGCCTCTTCTGCTGTTGTCTCAGCATCAACTACTAGGGCTGGGCCAACTCCCGAAGACATTTACCTAGCTACTTCTATACCGGAGAATATCTCTGCGGAGGAGTATCGGTTGTTTTTACAGCAGCCGAACGCCGGAGCTGGACAAGTTCCCCAAGATCCTTATCGATCCTTCTTTTCGCACTATGCACAGGATGGCACTCCCGTGTATATGTTCCCAGGTCAGTTTGACGAGCATGGGGAGGTTTTTCGCCTTCCTGCTCCTGAGGCTTATCTATATGCTCAAGGTTTACCATACAACCAGGCTTACAACCCGCAGGGACAACCCTTTCGGGGCCAACCTGCGGGCCAACCTGGCTATTTGTATGACCCACAGGGACAACCCGTCCAAGGCTACCCTGCGGGCCAGCAAGGGCCATTATACAATCCGCAAGGACCATATTATAGCCCTGCTGGTCAGCCTGCTCAACCTCAGCTAGGGTATCAACCGGGACAGACCTATGGTCCTGGGGGGAAAATCCAGCCGTCTTTACCAATGCAACCGCAGTATCCTGCTATTTCTAACATTGCATATCAGCCAGGACCACCCTATGGTTCTGCTTCAGGTCAAACTGGTTTCCAGCAAGCACCTGGTCCTGTTCCTCCACCAGGGCAACCGGCTCATCCGGTACAGCCCGGTGTTCCGCCTCCAGGCCATCCGACCCATCCGGCACAACCTGGGGCTCACTTACAACCAGGTCAGCCTGCGCAACCAACACCGCCTGGTCACCCGGGCCAGCCTGTTCATTCAGGCCAGCCCCCTCATTCGGGTCAACCTGTTCATTCAGGGCAGCCCTCTCATTCCGTTCACTCTGCTCAACAGCCTGTTCATTCAATGCCGCAGCCAAATCAACAGCTGCGCCCTACGTACCAGGCTCCGCAGGGTTCCACTTATCAGCAGCCTACTCATCCTCAGAGTGGTTATTATTCTCATGGTCAGTCTCAACCGAACTATAATCACTCTGGAGGCTCTCAGTATCATCCTCCTCCACCCGGTTCTACCTACGCTCAGCAGCCAAATCCAAACGCTGCTTATACAGGGCAGACGCCTAATCAGGGCCCGAACCCTGGTTATCAAGCCCCGCACTATGGTTACCAGCAGCCAAATCAGTCTAGTTATACGAACTATGCCCCCTACGGTCAGAATCCTCAGGGACAGAACCCATGGGGGCAGGGATATTCACAACCATCGTGGAGCACAGGTACCGGACCTTATCCTGGGACTGGCATGGTAGTTAACCCTCCATTGTCGTTCCTGGCTACCTTGGAACTACCGGACGTCTCGAAGTTGACCAATGATCCGATTGCTCATAATCCATATTGGCCTTCGGTTCCCACCAAGATACCAGGTGACTGTCCCAAGTTTGAAGGCAAAGCTGGAGAAGACCCCCAGGCGCATGTGATGACGTATCACCTCTGGTGCTCGTCTAACTCTTGGACCGATGATTCGATTCGTCTGTGTCTTTTCCAGCGTACTTTAACAGGAGCTGCTGCTAAGTGGTACATAGAGCTATCCCGTGGTATTTTTCAGGATTTCAACTCGTTAGCTATGGCTTTCCTCACGCATTTCGAGTTACCAGTCCGGTATGAGACTGGGACGCACCTCCTGTCTTCCCTGAAGCAGGACTCGGCCACTCACATCTCGGATCACATCCATGAGTGGCGGCGCCGTCGTCGACTGATCAAGTTTCACATACCTGATCAGATTTTGACCCACTGGTTCACCACCTCCTTTGTCAATAAAATCGCTCAGGATATCGCGATGGGAGTGTGTGTGACGGAGGAACAAGCTATCGCGCGTGCCCAGTACCTGGATCTTGTTTATTCGCAATCTGGCACGCTTTATGACATCCTGCCTGATGCTCCACGGCCCGGAGCCAAAAAGGCCCCGCCCACCCCTACGGTGGATGGTGTCATTGGTTCCGTTTCTCAAAATTCGAAGAAGTCTTCGAATGGGAAGCAGAAGGCTAATTCTTCCAACAATACCTCTGCTAATTCCCCCTCATCTGATTCTGGTAAAACCGCGGAGGTGAACGCCGTTCAGGCCAATCCTGCGGACAAATCCTCCAAGGGGAAGAAGAAGGGCAAAGGCAAATCAAAATCTGATGCCCCAAAACCGGAATCTAAATCTCGGTCTGAGGATGGCTCACAACGTAAGCCGAAATTTCCTTGCCTCATATGTGAAGGTGACCATTACACTAAAGATTGTCCAAGACGATCCGAAGTCAGTCAACTTCTTAAAGGCTCAAAGGGAACTCCGGCTGTTTTAAAAGAGCCATTTCCATCTCAGCAGACCCAGATGGTCGAACAAGGTTCATCATCTGTACCGTTTGGGTCTCAATTTTTCATGATGAAGACTAATGCACCTATCACTATCGCTACGAGGTCCAAGGATTACAATAATCAGCAGCAGGCACCCGGGAAGGCAGTGGCGGATGGACCGCCTCCCGCATCTGCTTCTGGTTCATTGGAAATTGAGAAGCCGACTCTCGAACCCGTTGTGAAGCCACCTCCCAAGGGTGTTCTTCGGAGATCCTCTTACAATCCAAATGCTCGTGCCGCTCAACATTACAGTATCGTTGAGGATTTGGCACAGGCGCCATGTGCCATGTCTGCACTTGAGGTTCTTCAAAGTTGTTCTTCACAACGGAAGGCTTTACTCTCTGCCATCGGTGGTATCGATCCCGCCGACTCGAGCCTTCTCACCTTTGATTTGGAGAATTTTACTCCCCGGCTTCCACATCAAATTGCTTTGGTCATTCAAGTCGGGATTAACGGTCTGAACGTTCATAGAGCCGTCGTAGATGAAGGTGCATCTACTTGCGTTATGTCCTCCGCCTGCTGGAAGGCCATTGGCTCTCCAGCCTTGTCGTCATCTCCCAATGCCCTTGAGGCATTTGATGGTCGAGAGTCTAAACCCCTGGGAGTTCTCGAGAGTCTTGCGATCACATTACAGGGAAAAACTGTCAACGTAGAAGTGGAAGTGGTTGACGCTAAACTCAACTACAATATACTTCTTGGCCGCAGCTGGACCCATGCCATGCTCTGCGTGCCGTCTACCGTCTTTCGATTCATTAAGTTCCCCCATGAGGGCAAGATTGTCACGGTAGATCAATTGTCATTTTTCACCTCTAGCTTTGAGAACAACGTGCCATACGTGGATCAAATTCCGAATCCCCCGGACAGCATAGGACCTGGTCTTTTCAAAGACCCGGTTCTCATGGGTATATTCCCCGCACCGCCACCGAATACCGCTCAAGTCAACATGTTGTCCAGGACTGATGACCCCTGGCTTATTCCTACACCTGAGCAGGTATATGAGTTTGGATAATCCATGCCTTTAACGCCAGTAGAGATCAGCTACTGTGAGATTGTTGCTGCATCGGACCCTCCACCTCCTCGGCATGCTCCGATGAGCATGGCTCTCGACGTCTACTCGCAATCCCCCTGGCTTGGTCAGGCTGATTCACCTGATCCTCTTAGAGAGACTTTTCCTTCAGATGAGGCTATCATTGAAACTATGTCTCTTGAGGAGCTGCCCTGGGGCGATGGCCATCATCGCTCCTCGTTTATGCCCAGCTTGGGGGCAATGACTGACTGTCTGGAGCGTTATGCTACTCAGGTTCCTTCCCCTCCTCTTCAAACACCGATCTTGATGCACGAGGTATTTTCGGAGGGTAATCTGAGTAACATTACTCAAACTGTTCCAATCAACATCTCCGTTAAACCGGGGATTGTTGAGAACATTCATGTGGGTGTGACTTGTTCTTCCGAGAAGATCCAAGTCTATACTGAGCTTTTCAAAGAATTCCGAGATGTTTTCGCATGGTCTTACGAGGAAATGCCGGGAATTGATCCAAGTATTGTCGTGCACGAGATTCCAACCTACCCAGGTGCGAAACCCGTGCGCCAACGCTTACGTCCCATGCATCCTCGGAAAGCCGCCGCCATCAAGGCAGAAGTTGAAAAACTTCTGAACGCGGGTTTTATTTATCATATCCCCCTTACAGAATGGGTGTCCAATATCGTCCCTGTTGATAAAAAGCAGGGTACAATTCGAGTCTGTGTGGATTATCGCGATATCAATCGCGCCTGTCCTAAGGACAATTATCCCACTCCGTTTATCGACCAAATCATCGACGAATGCGCCGGGAGTGAGATCTATTCCTTAATGGATGGTTTCTCAGGCTATAACCAAATCAATATTGCACCTGAGGATCAACATAAGACCACATTCATCTGTCCGTGGGGCACTTTCGCGTACAAAAAACTCCCGTTTGGCTTAAAAAACGCTGGCGCCACGTTCCAGCGCGCGATGTCCTATGCTTTTCATGATATTCTCCATATCGTCCAGCCTTATCTGGACGACTTGCCAGCCCATTCGGGTAAGCGAGAAGACCATCCTGAGCATCTCCGCTAGATATTCCTTCATTGTAGACGCTACAATATCAGGCTCAACCCTCATAAGTGCGTCTTCTGCGTCGATTCTCGCCGTCTTTTAGGCTTTATAGTCTCGAAAGACGGAATTCGCCTTGACCCTCTAAAGGTTGAGGCCATCATAAATCTCCCATCACCCTCCTCCCTGTATCAGTTACAGAGTCTACAAGGGAAAGCGAATTTTCTTAGGCGCTTTATCCCGAATTATGCCGAGGTGGCCAAAGGATTCACTCGTTTGTTAAAGCAGAATGTCCCCTTTCACTGGGACGAAATTGCTCAAGAATCCTTTGAGAAGCTGAAGACATTGCTAGTCAATGCTCTGTTGCTTCGTCCTCCGGACTACCACCGCGACTTTACTTTGTATCTAGTCGCCGCATTAAGCACCATCGCCATGGTCTTGGTGCAGGATGACGAGAACGGTGACGAACATGTTGTTTATTACCTCTCTCGGAACCTTCTCGACCCGGAAACGCGTTACGCACATGTTGAGAAGTTGGCCTTAGCAGCCGTACACGCTGTACAGCGCTTTCGCCATTACATCCTTTTGCGCACGATAACAGTGGTTTCAGACTGCAACCCCATGACATATATTCTTTCTAGACAATTGCTGGGGGGCAAGTAATCCAAATGGATCGTCATCCTGCAGGAGTTTGATTTGGAGTTCACCACTGCCAAGTCAACTAAATCACTGGTCTTCGCGGATTTGATATGTTCTCTCCCTACAAACTCTCTTCCTGAACACTCTGAAGATCATATACCGGACGAAACGCTGTTTCTTATTGATACTCGTGATCCTTGGTACGGTGACATCATAGTGTATCTTCAGACCGCGACATTTCGGTCTGAGTTGGATAAAACTGCCCGCCGTCGGATTCGGCACCAGTCCCAACCCTACCGTATCGTAGGAGATACCTTATATCGCATTGGAGTAGATTCGGTGCTCCGACGATGCCTTACCTTGGAAGAGGCTGAGAAAGTCTTGAATGACTGCCACAGTGGCGCCTGTGGCAGACACATGTCTGGATATGCTACTGCCCAGAAGATTCTGAGGGCAGGATATTTCTGGCCTTCCATATTCAAGGATTGTATCACTGCAGTCCGTAAATGTCATCCGTGCCAGATTTTTCAGCGCAAGATGCACGCGCCGCCATTGCCTTTGCATCCCGTTATTACCGTCGGCCCTTTTGCGAAATGGGGCGTGGATTTTATGACGTGTAACCCTCACTCGGCCGGGGGGCATGCGTATATCATTGTCGCCGTCGACTACTTCACTAAGTGGGCCGAGGCGATGCCTACACTAGCTGCTGACGGAAGAACGACTGCTTCATTTATATTCAACCACGTTATTGCACGTTTCGGGGTTCCTCAAGCCATCGTCACTGATCATGGTACTCATTTCCGTGATTACATGATGACGGAGCTGACTTCAGCGTTGGGCTTGCGTCACGACAGCTCAACACCATACTACCCTCAAGCGAATGGTCAGGTTGAAGCGGTGAACAAGGTTTTGGTCACCATGCTTCAGCGAACGGTTGGGATTCATAAATCTAGTTTGCATCTCCAACTGTTCTCAGCTCTTTGGGCATACCGAACATCTGCTAAGAGTGCAACCGGGTTCACACCGTTCCAACTGGTGTACGGTCTGGAAGCTACTCTGCCGGTTGAATGTGAAATTCCTTCTCTTAAATTAGCTGTGGAGCTGTTACCAGATACCTCCCCCGAGGAAGAACGTCTTCTGTATCTCGAACGATTGGATGAAACTCGTCGACTAGCTGCTTTGATCATCGAAGCACAAAAGAAGAGGGTCAAAACTCATTTTTATCAATCTGTTTCTCCCCGTTCTTTCATTGAAGGAGACCTCGTCCTCTTGTACGATCAGGCACATGATAAGCTTGGAGCCGGTAAACTCCAGCCTATGTGGCACGGTCCCTATATAGTAAAGCGTGTTTTGAAAAATGGGGCCTACGAGCTTATAGATTACGAAGGAGTTCCATTGGCGCAGCACAGAAATGGGCTGTACCTTAAGAAGTACTACGCCTGAAGTGATTTCTTGGTGTGGTGTGTGTACATAGGTGTGTGATTGTCATTTGTGTGCATGGTGTGGTGTGCTTTGTAAACATCTTTCTGCTGATCGGGTCTTCCTGGTTGTGCAGATGTCCATTCATCCATTTGTTGGTTTCGCGGATGGTGCCTCCCGCAGTACCAGGAATCTGTCTTCCGCAGCCTGGGTAATCTACGATCCTGCCGGTGAGTTGATTGACCTGCAAGGTGTGTGTTTAGGACGTACCACGAACAATATCGCGGAATATAGTGCCGTGTTGGAATTATTAACCGAGGCAGTAAACCTTGGTATCCGTGAATTGCTCGTGTACCTAGATTCACAACTTGTAGTGTTACAGCTGAACGGACACTATTCGGTAAGGAACTCGTCCATCTTACGTCTGTATTTGCGTATTCGATTACTGGAAAGGAATTTTGACTACATTACATATCATCATATACCCAGGCATTTGAATACATTAACAGATGCAGTAGCAAATTTGGTATTAGACAGACATTTGCGCAATTTATAATCATCATCACATGTAAAGAAAGACTCATCCAGAAATAGATATGTATATATCGAAATGTTTACATAGAGTGTGTCACATAAAACTCAAAAAATATACATAATTGTCTTAATACATCCTGAGACATTGTGTCTCTCAAAAATAGATGTGGCATAAATCCTAAGGACTAATCCGCATGGTGCTCATGATAGCACGTCACTGCACGCACTAGGCGCCTCAGGATTCGGTGGATCCGATTTGGAACTCCCACCGTGTGGCGCTGGTATGCCATCGGTACATCTGATAGCCGGGCATAGTCTGGGATCCCATCGGCAATCCCCTCGAGGTTCTGGATCAGTTCCTCTCCCCCGGTACCTTCCCCCTGGATCTCAGGGGCGAGTTGTGTCCTCCGAGAGATTGGAGACATCCCGGCTGGTCTCTCAGGTCCTACATCTGCATGCATATATAATTGTGTTAAGACAAATGTGTATTAACAAAAAAAACATATAAACATAAAATCAAAAATATGAGGTCTTACCCAGCTCCTCGTCCCAGTCGTCTCCTTCTGGTAGTGGGAGATCTGGGTCCCCGGTAAAGTCAGTTCCCGAATAGGGCCAATCTTCCACGACGATCAGTTGGCGCCATAGCCACCTAAAGAACTCTGGCCTCCAGGACATCTGTTGGCCACCTCCAGATCTGGGCATCAGTGCTGCCCAGCGAGCCATTCGCGGCTCTCGTGGTACCGGACTCGCCACTGCGGCCCCTTGGCCCTGGAAGATTGGCATGCGTTCCAGAATGAACGATACCAAGATGGAACCATACCCGAACTGCTTCAGTTTCCCCTGTTTGCACTTTGTGAGCTGCCTTTTCATGTTGATGGTTACCGCTTCTGCCCAGTTGAACAGTAGGGGACCCATGCATTCTGAGGCTAACAGGAGTTGAGTCTTCGTGGCCTCGTGCGGAGCCTGCGACCCAGCAGCCCGTGTAATGGTGTGGAGAACTACTCTCAGTGCTAGATCAGGGATGGTGGAGATGTATACCTTCTTGCTTCCTGATCCTGTTTGTGCCCCTCGGCACACCCGTGCCATTACTTGTTCCATCTTTTCCCCTGATGGTCTGCTCCCTGTCAGTACAGGAATTGGACCTCTACGGGACAATCCAGTAATAAAATAAATGTCAGTGACCTCCAGTTCTAGCACCTGGTCTCGTAGCCTGAACACTTGTTCATTTTCATCCCAGATGCTGATTAGATATTGGAGGAGCTCGGGCTGAGCTCGTAAACATGGCGTGAGGAAGAAATTTTTCAATCCACAGTCTCTAAGAGCGTTCATGCAAGCTTGGCTTTGCATGGCCTCTTCATCCTCGTCTCCGTGCTCTCGTTCCTTCCATTCGATTGCCATTTTGAGTGGTTATCTGCATTCATATGGTCAAAAACCCCTGATTAGACCTTTGGTAAACTTCAAATTTCAAGAAATTTGGTTTAAATACCGGAATTTTAGGCGAAAATTTAGGTTCGGCCGCTGGCGCGGCTGTTTTGCTAACAGTCGCGCCATGTGGCGCGAGCCCTTTAGTAAAAAGAGCTCATTGGCGCGGGTCCGTGCCCGATACCCGCGCCAATGGGCCCGGCCCTAAAATTTTAAAAATGGCCACACAAAGTTGATTTCTAAGGGAAAATCATTAAAAAATGTATGGAAATGAAGAGCAAAGGAGCACCTCTTACCTGTGACAGACGAGAAGCTGAATGGTGGCCTGGATTGGTCGCAATCACCGTCAGAAGATTCTGTTCCAAAAGTACCACTGTTGCTTTCCACAAGGTAAATAGTAAAAAGTAATTTCATTTTTTACCAATTGGACATATTTATAACTTTTTCGACGTTAAATGAGCTTTAAAAGTTATTTTTGTCAAGTATTTGCATGTGTTATGTTGAAAATAGATTTTACGCTTGCTTGGTATGTACAGCAGCAGGTTTTTGCGACTTAAAAGATGGAAACGAGTTGTATTTTATACTTTTTCGGACTTGGTAAATACACGAAAAAGTCACTCTAGAGTCATCTTTCAGCTCTTTTCTGACTCTCTAAATATGAAAAGATCGCCGAGGCCCTTGTCGTTTCGATCTCGTTAAAATGGACACGAATCGACATCCACCCAGTATAAGTTTAACCCTCTTTCGGGCTGGGATGGATTGATTACGAAAAAGGAATACCCTAGACTATCGCGACTAGGAGGTTTTCCCGGATATTTTTTTCTACCTTTTCGGATCTGGGGAACTATTTACGAAAAGGGACTTGTGGAGTTTTCTTTTCAGCTGTCTTTTCAAACTCTCTAAACATGAAAAGACGCCGAGTTCTTCCTTTGTCAGACTCGTTAAACCCTGATGACATTGGATTCCGTCGAAATGACGTTTCTCCGAGTTTCTCCTTCCTAGGACTCGTTAAATGCACTAGGATGGATTCGCCCGAAGGGCGGACTTATATCACAAGCATATGCTATCCCCTTCAAGCTTGTTATCAAAAATAATTGGGGTACTCGCCAGAAAATGGAGAAAATGGAACCATCGCATTTTAAGAATGCGTATGTCGCTCTTGAACATGGCACTTGTCTGCATCAGTGTCGGGTTGGGGACATCTCATCTCGTTGCTTCACTTTGCCTCCATGGGTTTGGGTAATCTCTCTTGACCTCTCATCTGTTCACTGCCTCGTCACCATGACCTCTGATCCGTTGATGTCAAATACTGCCAAGTCCACTGTCGTGTCGTTCATGTGTTCAAGAGAAGTTGGCCTCTGCAAATATCAACCTTCCTCTGTTTCTCATACGATCCTGATTCACAACATAACATCATGTTCCTCTGTCTCGTGTCGATGATGTGGGAATCATTATGGCCCACCTTCGATCAAGGTCACTTCCTGTCGACATCAACTCATTATCCGGGAAGTTGGTCTAGAGACTCCTTATGGTACCTTGGAGCCTGCATGCCTCAATGGCAGGTTCGTCGCATTCGACGTGAGGTTTACATCATTGGCCTCCGATCGAGTGATTCTGCGGGTGTTCGACGTCAACTCATTTATTCACACGCCGTAGATTGTACCTGTAGTACCTTGAGGACCATTGTCATTATTGGTGGTTTCTCTCGCGTCTGTTAACAGCTTTCATCATTGGCTGGTAATCAGGCGATATTCTTGCATGTTCGACTTCAGCTCACATATTCGCATGCTTGAACTTGTACTCTGTTGGGTCGAGATGGAGCGCAAGACCCTGGATTGTGTCTGTTGTAATCCAGGCTGCGATTGTGGATTATTATCATTATGTACATGACTCACTGATTGGATGGCTGCGACCATACCTGAGTCTATTTGTTTGATCCTAGTTGGATGGCTGCGCCCATGCCCTGGATCCGGATTATAGCATACTCTGTTTCGGATGGCTGCGTCCATACCACATATACATCATGTACTTGAGATATCGGTTGTATCTTTCTGCGCAGGTTTTCCGACGGCGGGCCTTCAGTTGAACATGTTCTCGTAAAGCATTTCACCCCTCTCCCTCTCGGGCCTCATACTTTAGGGGGCATCTGTTACACAGTAATTTGTCACCGTCCTTACCATTCCCCATCCCACACAATGGAGGACCCATTCTGTGACCTGTGAACATTGTCATGCCTTGAAATCATCATCAATGCATCCCTCTGAACATGAGCTTTATTTGCCCTTGAGACATCTCCTTGCAAAAGTCATAAAAAACAGCCCTTTTAGCATTGGCGCGGGCAAGCAGTTCATTACTCGCGCCAATGGGGAAATTAATGCAAAGAGGTCGCGCCACCTGGCGCTCTGTCATAGAGCCGTAGTCGCTCCACCCAATTTGGGAGTTGTTTTTTAAATATGGATGGCGGGAGTTGAGTTCTAACAAATTCACAAACCATCACCTATCTTGAGTTGGGAGGTTGGCTGCGGGAGTTCTATGGAGGGAAGCAGTTTTGCCACCTCCCATGGAACCTTCCTTGTTGATAGGGCCAATCCCATAATAATAGGGATCCCAACTCCTCCCTCCCCATCTATAAAAGCTTGCTCAAATCAATGGCAAGCTAGTCTGGAAGTGCCTAAGCTCTGAATTTCCATATTCCCAAGAGCCTTTGTGTTGTAAAGCACCCTCTCTTTCCCTTAAGGCTGACTCAAGTAAGGAGACCATTGTCACGAGACTCTGGAGAGGTTTTCCCTTTCCTCAGCAAGCTTTGCGAGACGTGGACGACTGGAAACCCGTCCGAAGGAGACCGCGACGTCAGAACTTGGTTGTAATCTCTCTTCGCTGGTTATTTAATAGATGATTATGATTATGGTTCCACTCCGTTTTCCATCATGTTAATGCGAGTAATGTCCTTTCTGACTGATGTTTAGTTACGTATGCTGGTTTCCATGCTTGTATCTGTTCGTTTCTTCCATGTGCAGGTGTTCATCCGCGGAGATCGTGGGAGGATTGTGATCTGCCGAGGCTGAGGAACGGGGACGCTTCTTCTTCAGATCCTAGCGTTGGAATCCAGGTAGGCTTCTATTCCAAGTCTTTCATTCGTAATTAGGAACCTGCGTCATAGCATTGTTTGATTGTTGCTAGACCCCTGCTGGGCTAGTAGGGATCGCCTCTGTCCGCAGAGGGGATTTACCTTCTCAACACCC